>CM075652.1:92585000-93210000 GCA_037953625.1 Crotalaria pallida
AGGATGCATTTCCTATCCGGGATGACTTCCCGGATGAGCAGCTTTTAGTTTTGCATGTTTCACATCTCCCTCCCCTTACTCCTTGGTTTGCTGATATTGTAAATTATATAGTTGCATCTGTTTTTCCACCCTTGGCATCCAAAGCTCAAAGAGACAAATTGAAGAGCGATGCCAAGTATTATGTATGGGATGACCCCTATTTGTGGCGTTTTTGCAGTGATCAGGTCATTCGCAGGTGCATTCCAGACCAGGAGATCCAATCGGTTTTCCAATTTTGCCATGCTTCACCAGTTGGAGGCCACCTTGGCACTCAAAGGACAACACGAAAGGTGCTGGATTCTGGATTTTATTGGCCTACCATCTTCAAGGATGCAAGCAAAATCTGCAGCTCATGTGAGCAATGTCAAAGGGCAGGAGGCACCCTATCTTGGAGGCAACAGATGCCGCAACAACCTATGTTGTTCTGTGAGGTGTTTGATGTCTGGGGTATAGATTTCATGGGCCCCTTTCCTGTTTCTTTTGGTTTTTATTATATCTTACTTGCTGTGGATTATGTATCCAAATGGGTGGAAGCTAAGGCCACCAGGACTAATGATGCTCAGGTTGTTGTAGATTTTGTCAGGACTAATATCCTTTGCAGGTTTGGCATACCTAGAGCCATAGTCAGTGATCAAGGCACACACTTCTACAATAGATCCATGCAAACTTTGCTCAAGAAGTATGGGGTTGTGCACAAAGTTTCTACACCATATCACCCCCAAACCAATGGGCAAGCTGAGATTTCAAACAGAGAGATCAAGCGGATTTTGGAGAAGATGGTGAAGCCTAATAGAAAGGATTGGAGCACACGATTGGAGGATGCTCTATGGGCCCATCGGACTGCTTACAAGGCACCCATAGGGATGTCACCTTATCGGGTTGTTTTTGGTAAGGCATGCCACCTGCCTGTGGAGATAGAGCACCGTGCATATTGGGCTATGAAGCAATGTAACTTAGCTCTTGATCAAGCGGGTGAGGAGAGGAAGCTGCAGTTGAGTGAGCTAGATGAGATCCGTTTGGAGGCCTATGAGAATTCCAAGTTCTACAAAGAGAAGACCAAGAAGCTCCATGATAGCTCAATTTGCAGAAAGGAGTTCTTGGTTGGTCAAAAAGTGTTGCTCTACAACTCTAGGCTTGGAATCACGAGTGGAAAGCTCCGCTCTAAATGGATTGGACCGTTTGTAGTCACCCAGGTGTTTCCTTATGGCACTGTGGAGATCAAGAGTGAGTCCACAGACAAGAGCTTCAAAGTCAATGGCCACCGACTCAAGCCTTTCCTAACCTCTCCTACTTTGGATGATGCACCTGTGGAGGAGGCCTCATTGGTCGACCCCATTTTTGACCCACCATGATTTCGGGAGTCTTCTTTTCTCCTTCCTTACTCTTTTTATTGCACTTGTCTATATCTGTCTGATTCTGCTATTTGTGTTCCATTGAGGAAAATGTGTGATTTATGTGTGGGGGGGAGAGTAGTTTAGGTTGCATATTTTTGCTTTGATTTTTTAGGTTTTGCTAAGTTTTGGGCATTTTCTTGCATGTTTTTGCTTCATTTTAGTAGAGTCTTGGTATCTTGTGTCTGAATTCATGCATTTCTGTGTGTAAAGTTGCTTTTGATAATTAAGAGGTGGTAACACTGTGATAGAATTGTCCCTTTTGTGAGGATTTGAGCCTTAATTGTGGGTGGATTGCTATATATGCCACCTAATTTTTCTTTCATGTGTGATTGCACTCTGGATTACTTGCACTCTAGAACTTGACTTGACTCTTGTTGATACTTGATATTCCCATGCACATTTTGAAATGATTTAGGCATTGTTTTTTCTTGAATAAGCCACTAGCCATATGAGCCTACCTTGAATGAATTTATCCTTTGATAGCCCCTTTGAGCCTTTATATCCCTTTTCTTTGTTCTTTAGCTCATTACAAGCCTATGACTGAAAAACCATGATTGTCCTAACCTTAGGGAATGTTGGAGCTTTGGAATTGTATTGGGAATGGGTATTAAGTAAGCGAGGGTGCTTTGTTCTTCATCTCTTGTGAGTTCTGGGTTTTGCCTCTATGGTCGGTGATGTAATTATGGCTTTATCTCATTATGCCATTTTTGTTGTTTCTTCTTTTCTTTCGTTCATGAAGTTCTGCAATGTAATGCAATTCAAAAAAAAAAGAGAAGAAGAAGAAGAAAAAAAAAACAAAAAAAAAATGGAATAAAAGGTTGATTGAGGCATGGAGGATTGGAATTAGAGGTTGTTGTTATGTTTATCATTTCATTTTGGGGTGGATTGTGCTTATTTTTTTTTACTTGTTCCCCATTGCTCCTCTATTCCCTGGGTTTTAGCTACGTTTCCCATATTTTTATCCTACCCTGTCCTTGGCCCCATTACAACCCTGAAAAGACCTTTTAATCTTAATGTGCATGTGTGTTGATTGTTGATGTTAGAGGCTTGTCAAGCCTATGGTTGTGTTTGTTTTTCATGATGTGCCTTGAGTGTAAACACTGATTAACCTTAAACACTTGAGTGTAAACACTATTGAGTGATCCTTGTGAGTTTCTATCATCTTTGTGACTACCCTCTTGATGTCATTGGTTTTCTTTGCATATTTGAAATAATTGGATGATGTTCATGGATGCCTTGATTCTTTGGTCCTTATTTTCTTCATGTGTTCGATTTTGCCCATTTCTTTGCATTTCCTAGAATTCATTGTGAAGTATGTAATCTCTTAGGTTTGCATTCATTAGTTTTAGTAATCTTGTTACATGATTCACTTTGGTGCATATTGATCTTCTCAGTCCTAATTCTTAGTTTTGCCCAGGAGTGCAAAAGGATAAGTGTGGGGGTATTTGATGAGCATTTTATTTCCCATTTTTCCTTGCATTATTTTACTCCTATTATTGATACTTGTTGCCTATTTGACATTGTTTAGCTTGATTTAGTGATTTAGAGTTTATTGGACTATTATTCTGAATATTGTTTAATTTGGGATTATTTAGCCTAATTAATTCTATTTCTATTTTCAGGTCATATTTGGCACAAGGGGTTTTTGGACATTTTGGGAATGAAGATTTAATTTTGGAAGAGAAGATATATGATGAAGTGAAGATTGTAATCTATCTTTAGGATTAGTTGAGATTTAGTTATATCTTTTAAGATTTAGATTTTATCTATAAGATATTTTTAGATTTAATTTAGAGATAAGCTTTCCTTAGGATTTGGACCCATGATTTAGGCCCGTTTTGTGATTTAAAAAGCCAAATTCGTGTAAACCCTAGGAGGGACCTTCCATTCATGTTTTTTACATTCTCTCTCATAGAGAAGGCTTAGTTTTGCTCTCCAAGCTTGTGGAGGCTGCTAGGGTTTCTCTCTCTTCTCTTTTCTACACGTTTTTGGTATTTTTCTTCATGGAAGACTAAACTCTTAGGTTAAATCCCTTTGGTAATGTATCACATACTCTTGAGGTTTGGTTCTTAATGCTATTTCGTTTTTATTCACTGTTTTCATGCTTATTGATATGTTATGGTTCGCTTAGTTCCATTATATAGAGATAATCCATGTGTGTGAATGCTTAATTTATGCAAACTCGTAAAAACTCCATGCTTTGGCTTTTAATGCTTAATTAGAGGTTTGGGTTTTGGGGTGAGAATTGAATTTTCGCTTAGTATTTAATTCTCACGAGTTGGACAGTGAAGAGGAAAGAAATTGATCTTTTGTGACCGATGATAGAGTTGTGAATGCGAGCCAAAGGGGTTTATCCGCTTTTCCTTATCTGTTTCTTCGTTTTGATTTAATTCTGTTTTGATTTCAATTATTCAATATTCAATACAAAAAACCCCCCCCTGTTTTCTATGCATACTATGTGTTCGACCTTTTGCTTGATAAGATATTCCTTGGGAGACGACCTAGGAGTCACTTCCTAGTACTATACTTAAACTATTTTTTATTTGTATCGGGTACGGCCTCGATCACTTCCGACTAGGTTGGGTGGATGACCGAGGAGATGTAGACGTGAGTGATATCCAAGAACGAAATGAATATTCCGAGGATATCATATAATTCCCCAAATCATTAAAGGTTGTGAATTGATAAGACTGGATGAAAAGAGAAGTATAGTTATGAAAAGGAAACGAATGAGAGAAAGAAAGAATGTTGATAAGAAGTGAAAGTAAGAAGGAAATGAAAGAGGATAACAATGATGCTAATAATGTAAGATAATAATGACCATAATGTTGATAATATGCTTGATGTGTTGTGTGTCTGTATGTTGTATTGTATGCTTGTATGGTCCTAGTATTTTGCCTATTGTAATCCCACACCGTCGACGATGCGTCGTTTGGATCGCTTACTCTCTCCTGTTCGTTGGCATATCGGTGCTGCTGGTATCTCAATGGGCAGATGGAGTATTGTATGGAAGTCACCATGTGGAATAAGTATGGTAGGGGTTGGAAGTACATCCCATGCGGCTGGGCATGGACCGGCTACACTGAGATTGTGATCCCTGATCCGGAGCATCAACTGAGTGGAGCTAATTTGGAGCCGCACTTGGGACAAGTCACAGTACGAGGATTCAAGAGCTATGAAGAGAAGGCACGGTATGCGGAGCAGAGGAACCTTACGACAATAGATGGAGTGGTGCTGGAGCCCAATAGCAATGAGGGGACATAAGCGAGGAAGGCATCATCTTCAAGAGCGAGGAGAGGACACAAGAAGAAGGAGGGACTTCACCCGATTGTTTTCAATAGGAAGGTTTAAGAATAGAATGATTAGTTTAAATTTGTGGTGAGTGTTTTGTGTTAAGGATTACCTAAGTGATGAACTATTGATGTAACTTAACTTATTTTGGAATATGCCCTACTCTCTAAGATGAGTGAGAACACAACTTTGTGGGAAATGTTAAGTCTTTTTAATGTTATGAAAGGAACTATTTTAAATTGGAACCAAATCATTTTCCCTGAGAAATGTTTTTAGAGATCCAAGTGAATAGTTATTGGTTGAGTAATATGTCAGATTAGTCCCTGACTTTGTAAGGGTCGGTCAAGTTAGTCCCTGACTTTATCGAAATAGCAATTTAGTCCCTGAGATTTTATTTTAATTCACATACGTCCCTATCTTTATCCCATTTTAAAGCAAATACATCCATGCGATAGTGACGGCAAGGACTAACTTGATCGACGTTCTCCTATCTCAGGGACTAAATTGCTATTTCGATAAAGTCAGGGACTAACTTGACCGATGCTTACAAAGTCAGGGACTAATCTGGTTTTAGTAACAACTCGGTTTTCGACATAGAGATTTTTAAGGACACCAATGACTTTCTAACTACGTTTTAAAAAAAAATAAATTTGGCCTCATTTTTGCCACTTTAATAAGTAAAAGTTAATTATCTTGGTTTACGAAAATCGGGTTGTTACAAAAAGGTCATTAATCGCTCTTAAATCACATTTTCAAGTTTTAAAACATAAAACTCGTACTATACTGTATCAGAAATAAAAATTCGAAATTTCCAGAACTAAATCCGAACCTTTACATTTTTATAATCTACATTTCGATACGATCGTTTTGACATATAATTTTTAATTTTTGGACTTACGGTTAAAAAGATATGAATTTTTGAAGATAGAACACTATAATCTTTCAAAATCATTTCATATTCTAATATCATTAAAATAAAATACTATACCTTATAAAAATATTTTCATGTTAAATTACAATTTAAATTCATTAAGGAAAATATATGTATATATAGATATAGCACCCATCAAAATCATGTTAAATTAATTCTGCTCACCATATATTCCAATTAACTTCTTAAAATAATTAAAATAAACTATTTGGACATTTTATAATATAATAGAACCTGTACATAAATATGTATGTATGTATATATAGCTTATAATCCATGAACACATATATATTACTTAAATCAAATACTTAGCACAAAATTAAATTAAATATATAAACAAAATTAATTTAGTTTTCTAAATAACACAATTAAATCGGGCCTAAATTGGGGGTCTCACAACCACCACCTCCTGTGGAAATTGATTAGATGGCTCGATTCAGGAAGAGCGAACCGCCTAAGTTCGAAGGGGGATTCAATCCTAATGGAGCTCAGAAATGGCTCCAAGGAATAGAGAAGGTTCTCCGTTCCTTGCAACCACCCACAGATCAGAAGGTCCGATTGGTTGAGTATATGTTGTCGGGTGAAGCTGCGCATTGGTGGGAGCACCAGAGAAGGAGCTTAGAAGCAGCTAATCAGATGATTACTTGGGATTTGTTCAAGATCCGCTTTCTTGGGAAATATTTTCCTGAGGATGCTAGAAGGGAGAAGGATCTGCCGTTAGAATCTGGTCTTCGGGAGGATATTCGACTTGCATTCGAATATCAGAACATTTTGGATCTCTCTCATCTGGTCAATGTAGCAAGCACTTATGAAAAAGGGCTCAAGAGGAAAGCTGATGTAGATCGGAATAAGGCAGCTCAGAAATCGGTCGAACCTACCAGAGGCAAGGTGTAACATCCTCAATTTAAAATACTTCATATATTATGAATTATGCAAGATGTTGTATTAGCTTGTGAAGAATTTATGAGAAATTAGACAACTAATACCTAGGATTTAGCATAGAAATCATGGCCAAATGGGTGTAGGATGTAAGGCAGAGGTTTGAGAGTTAGAAACTCTGAAAAGATGAAAAAGCAGCAAAATAATCGATTACTGTTGTGAGTTAATCGATTACAAGCTCTCAGCCAACAATGCACAAAAATGTTGCATTGAAGGGTAATCGATTACTCCTGGACAAATAATCGATTACTGAGCCTCTGCTGAAAATACCAAATTTGTTGCATCAAGTTGTAATCGATTATTTTATGGCCATTAATCGATTACAAGGCCTCAGGTTGGAAGTCACAAAAATGTTGCATTGAAGCGTTAATCGATTACCTGGCCAGGGTAATCGATTACTTGTTGGGTCTGTACAAAAAAAAAAGGAAAAGGAGTGCACGTGTGGCTCCTCAACCACACAAAGGGAATCTTCCCTTTTCTCCTTAAATGAGGACCACATAATTCCCACTCCAACAAACAAATAAAAACAAAACTATTTCCTCTTTCTCACTCATTCTCTCCAACAAAGCTCTCTCTCTTCTTTCACTCCTTCCCCCACGAGTTCCATTTTCCTCCATCAAGGTCCAAGTTTGTTTCTTCCTCCCTTGCAAGCTCATCAAGCCATAAGCAAGCTTCATAGGTGTAAGCTCACTCCTCCCTTCTCTCTCTAGGTGTTCCACACGGTTTCTCTTTCTCTCCCTTTTTCCTCTCATAAATTCTAACTCCACTCCTTTGGGTTTCCATGTTCTTATATTGTTCCTTTCTTTCATGGCTTAAGGGATATCAAGTTCTCATTTTCCTCCACTCACCTCTCTTGGGAGCTCTTTGTGAGGTACAAAGGATCTAATGTTAAGGCTAGCTTTTATGTTAAGGTTCATCCCACTCTCTCCTTGATTTAAGGTAAGGGGGTGTGTATTACCTTGTTTTAGGGACTAGATTCTAGTTAGTGCATAGTGATGTGCTAAGGTTATGTGTTTAGATTTAGGATAGGAACCTTAGGAATTAGTGAATAATTAAATTATTATGATTATGCCATGTATGAATCCTAAGTGTCAAAGTTGATATAATTGTAAAAGTGTGAAAAGTTATTGATAGACATGAGTTGGTGGATGATTAATTGTGGTACTTGATTGAACCCTTATGGGTATTATTTGATGTAGATGGCTAAATGAATTATATGCATTTTGTGGAATATATTTTTGGTTGTATGTTTAATTGAAAAAAAAAAGAATTTAAGGTTAAATGTGGAAAAGTACAAGGTTAATGAATTAAACCGGAAAGAATGGTTGAATTGATCATTGGGACATTGGGACACTAGGTGTTCCTGCTAGGTGTACAAATGCCCCATTAGGGCCAAATGCCCCATCAGGCTAAAATTCCCCATTAGGTACAAATGCCCCGTTAGGAGTCAATGTACCCAAATGATCAATTCAACAAAAAACTAAAAGAATGGAAAGTGTGAAAAAGACTAATTTATTTATATAAGATCATATGTATTAGTCCTAACGGGTGAGGCCTAGTGGGTGATAGTCCTGATGGGTGCCAAAGTCCCTAATGGGTGTACAAATGCCCTAGCAGGAGCGACCAATTCCTAGTGGTACACATGTATGGAAATGAATAAATGAATGATGTAAAGGCTATTGGAAAATAAAGTGTATGATGCAAAAGGAATAGTAATGAAAATATTAACATGCATGAATATGTTATGGAATGATTGAATGAATTTCTATTTGCTAAATGGCTAAGTGTGTGTGACTTGGTGGGTTATTATGTCTAATTAGAAACTGCTTCCTACTTCATGTGTAATGCTCTTCCTCTTGCTATATTTTACAGGTAATGAGATTGAGCTTGCACAACCTCCGGCCGAGCAGGTGCACTCTCCCTTACAGGGAGAGTAGTTTATGAGAGATTATGGGTTTTTGATGTAGTCCTGGTGGTTATAGGAATATGTATATGTTTCTATGTTTAGTATATGAAACTTAAAGTATTATTTTTGGGGGTTATCCAGGACTGCTTCCTTGGAAAACTTATTTTGGGGAAAACTTATATAGTTTCACAACTTATTATTTTGCTGCTATCTCTGATGTAATTATATTGTGATGTGGATTGTTATGACACTATTGATGTCTAGCCCTGTTGGATCTGAATGAAATGAATATACATATATATTTGAATTGCACAGGTTTCAGAAAAATAAGGTTTTGGTTTATTCAATAAACAAAGGAAACTCTGTCCGATTTGACAGAGATTTTAGAAATGAAATTGTTTTAAAAAGGAAATTTTCAAGTTACTAATTTGATATTATGGGGTATTGAAAGGTAAATAATTATAGGGTCTTACACAATGGTCCTATGCAGAGATCAGGCCCATATTCTAATGCTAAGGTTGCAGCCCGAGGAGGAACCGGTCCGATGGCGATTGCTTATGATTCTATTCCAGCTTGTAAGCATTGTGGAAGGCGGCATAGAGGTGTATGTTGGTCTTCAGGCTCAACTGAAGGGCTTTGCTATGTTTGTGGTCAGCCTGGCCACTATGCAAACAACTGTCCTGAGAGCCTGCTAAAAAGGGAAGTCAATGAGAACAAAGTGCAGAAAGCAGGTGGAAGCCAGCCTCTACAGAGGGGCAAGGTGTATACACAGGATGGGGAAGAGGTAACAGACGAGGATGAACTGATCAGAGGTACTTGCCATGTTAATGGCATTTCTTGTGGTGTTTTGTTTGATTCTGGTGCAACTCATTCTTTTATTTCTATAGACTGCATGAAGAGATTAGGGTTGTCCACTATAAATATGCCTTATAAATTGTCAGTTTCTACCCCTACAAATTCTTCAGTAGTCACTTAACAAATGTGTTTGGATTGCCCACTGAGTTTTGGAGCGGGAATTCAAAGTCAATCTTATTTGTCTGCCTTTGACTAGATTAGATATCATTTTGGGTATGGACTGGATGACTCAGCATCATGTTCTGCTTGACTGTCGTAAGAAAGCAGTTATCTTTAGTGATTTTTCTCTAGCTGCCATGGAAGTAGATGAAACATCTGATGTCAGTCAAACTCCAGTAGTTTGTGAGTTTCTGGAAGTCTTTTCTACAGAGATTCCCGGATTGCCTCCAAAAAGAGAAGTGGAGTTTAGTATTGATCTAAAGCCTGGTACTGGCCCATTTTCTATTGCACCGTATAGAATGGCGCCTCCTGAATTGGAAGAATTGAAGAAGTAGTTGGAGGAGCTATTAGCAAAGAAACTGATTAGGCCAAGTGTATCACCCTGGGGAGCTCCTATTCCTTTTGTAAAGAAGAAGGATGGTAGTCTCCGGATGTGCGTTGACCACAGGCAGCTGAATGCGGTGATGGTGAAAAATAAATATCCGCTCCCTCACATTGAGGATTTGCTAGATCAATTGAGGGGTGCAGCAGTGTTTTCTAAAATTGATCTCCGATCGGGATACCATCAAATCCGTATCCGTGAAGAGGACATCCCTAAAACTGCTTTCAGGAAGCGGTATGGGCATTTTGAATATGTGGTGATGCCTTTTGGTTTAACCAACGCTCCTGCAATATTCATGGACTACATGAACAGAATCTTCATGCCTTATTTGGATTCTTTTGTAATAGTGTTCATGGCGATATTCTCATCTATTCTAAGAGTCCACGTGAGCATGAGGATCATTTGAGGACAACGTTGCAAATCCTCAAAGAAAAGCAGTTGTATGTCAAGCTTTCTATGTGTAGCTTCTGGTTAAATGAAGTTCACTTCTTGGGTCATGTAATTTCTGCACAGGGAGTTGCTGTAGATCCCTCTAAGGTGGAAGCAGTGTTAAAGTAGGAGAGACCCACAACAGTTACGGAGATCAGAAGTTTTCTGGGTATGGTAGGTTATTATCGGAGATTCATTGAAGGATTCTCCAAGCTGGCTCTTCCACTGACTATGTTGACTAGAAAAGAAGTTCCTTATCAGTGGTCCCAGCAGTGTGAAAACAGTTTCCAAGAGTTGAAGAGGAGACTGACTAGTTCACCGGTTTTAATTTTACCGGATCCAACCCAACCCCTTGATGTTTATTATGATGCTTCAAAGCAAGGTTTGGGTTGTGTGCTTATGCAGCAGGATAAAGTCATAGCTTATGCATCTAGACAGTTGCGACAGCATGAACAGAACTATCCAACTCATGATCTGGAGTTAGCAGCTGTTGTTTTTGCATTGAATATCTGGAGACATTATTTGTATGGCACGAAGTTTGAAGTCTTCAGTGATCACAAAAGTCTCCGCTATCTCTTCGATCAAAAATATTTGAGTATGAGACAGAGGAGATGGATGGAATTCCTGAAAGATAATGATTTCCATCTTCAGTACCATCCTAGTAAAGCTAATGTTGTAGCTGATGCACTAAGCCGCAAAACTCTACATGTTAGCAACATGATGGTGAAAGAAATGCAGTTAATACAGGAATTCAGTGATCTCAATTTGAACATGCAAATGAAGGAGAAAAGCATTGTTCTGGAAATGTTGCAGGTCACTAGTGAATTGATGGATTTGATTAAAGAGAGGCAGGCCGATGATGAAGAACTTCAGAAATTGTTGGAAGGAGCAGCAGGTAAAGAAGAGCCTGATTTCATCAAGGGTGTAGATGGAATCATCCGGTTTAGAGGCCGAATATGCATTCCCATGGATTTTGAGGTTCGAAGAGACATACTATGGGAAGCTCACCAGACAAAAATGAGTTTTCATCCGGGTACAACAAAAATGTATCAGGATTTAAAGAAACTCTATTGGTGGCCAAAGTTGAAAACATATGTGGCGGATCATGTGTCTCATTGCTTGACATGTCAGAAAGTGAAGATCGGGCATCAAAAGCCAGGTGGTCCGTTGCGATCACTTGATATTCCTGAATGGAAATGGGATATCATTGCCATGGACTTTGTGACAGGTCTACCCAGAACTGCTGCAGGATGTGATGCCGTTTGGGTTGTTGTAGACCGTTTAACGAAGTGTGCTCACTTTATCTCGATTCATAAGAAGTACTGTAACACCTACAATTAATTACCCTTTTATACCCTTAATTAAAATAGTGAATTGAAAATTTATTTTTAAACTTATGATTTGAGTAGGAAAAACACTTAGTTATTTTTAATTCATATGGAAATCTCCCGTCAAACGGACGGAGTTTTGCTTGTTTTTAGGACTTTCCCAAAATTCCTGTAACCTGATAAACAATAGCATTTTAAATTCGTCAGAGGCCAGCAGGGCCCAAAATATGGTTTAGTCCACTCATTACATTATTTCTAAGGAATTTCAAATAGTTTCTCAAACTCATAGTTCCTCAAAATACAAAGTAAATGAGATACAATAAAACTTCCCCAAATTAACCCATGACCAATAGGTGGTCGCTAAATACTATCCACACTCCACGTGGTGGAATGTAATCCTGCTCGGCGAGACACGTGTATGCTCCTTCGGTACCTGTAAAAATATAGCAAGAAGGGTAGCATTACACAGTACTAAGAATAATAGCTTCTAAGAAGCATAGCTGACAAACTAGGCCCTATTGAAGTCAAAGTTGTCTGTTAACCTAGAATTCTTTTTCAGGTAATCACATACAAGTTCATCTTCGATAATTTAAGCCTTATGTCCATACTACCTTCCCATCGATCCTATTTTTGGTCATAAGTTTGCTTTTCAATTCAATTAAATTCACATTTCATTCTCATCCATCGTTTTCATAAAGACTTTCGTTTCATTCACTTTAATCAGATTCATAAGTCTTTTCAATCTGTCCCTGGTCACGACCTACTGCGTCTGCACTCCTGTGCACTCACGACTTACTGCGCCCGGGTATGTGTCTCAATCCCCTGGTCACGACCTACTGCGTCTGCACTCCTGTGCACTCACGACTTACTGCGCCCGGGTATGTGTCTCAATCCCCTGGCTGAGCCTGGGTATAATTTAATTAGTTCTTTAGCAAATTTCCATTATTCAAAATTAATTACCACATTACACATTTCCACTATCCAATGGTCACAATTATATATTATAACTTAATTAGCACAATTCAACATTTCAATATGACATATCATCACACAATCCTTATAGTCACATTTACACTTATCAAATCAAATCAAGCACAACATCCATCAAGGTTCCTGCTCACTCGATCACCATCCTCTGATTTCTGATTCATTTATTAATAAACATCATTTCTCTTTTACCAAGCTGTTTATCCTTAGTCCATTCTTTAATCATTCACTCATAATTTTCCATCCTTCCTTCCTTACTTAGCCCTTTCTATATTACTTGCCTATGATGATACTTAGTCCATTATTTACTTTACGAGTCACAAAACCAAACATGACATGAACATACATCAATAACAAGTACAATCAACGAATAACAATCAAAACAGTCGACATACTCAGGTATGTCTCAGAGCACTATAATTAAGTCAACTCCCTAGGGTTCTCAACTTTCAACTTAATTAGCATATAATCTACACATTCCTAAGCAATTTGCCCTAAGATTCATTCCATACACCTTAATTATCCTATGATTTATTCTTTTAATTATTTATCTACACCTAGTCATCATTACAACAACCTAGAATCTATATCCTTAGGAAAGGTAACACAAACCCTTCTTACCTTCTTAAGAAGTGGTGGTGAATCCCAAGTCCTAGCCCATTGATCCTTGTGTTTGATTTTCTTGTCTCTAGCCATTCTAATCCTTGACTTGTACCCACTTGGCCCTTAAAACCCTAGCCTTAATCTCCTACTCTTTGACTTGAAGCTAAAGGTGTGCTCATGAGGTGTTCTCCCTAGCCACTTGAATTAGAGAAACCCATGGAGAGGAAGAAGCACACGAATTTCAAGGGGAAGAGGAGGGAAGTTGTGGGTTATTAGTTTCATACTTAATTTTTTTGGTGGAGATGGTGATCAAAGGTCTTGATCATGGATTTATGGAGGAAGATGGTGCTAGCTCTTTGGTTGCTTGATAGTTGATGATGATTTATGAGAATAGTGGGACTTGGTTACTAGTGTTTGAGTTGATGATGGTGGAGCTAGGTTCTTGGATCCAGAGGGTGAGTTGTTGTGGTGGTTGGTGGTGATTTGGTGTTTGATCCATGTTGGAGGTTGATGGTGATGATGATTGCTAGCTTGGGTGAGAGAGAGACATGGTGGTGTTGGGGAAGGAAAGGAGAAGGTGCTTGGGTCCATGAGAGAGAGGGAATCACGGTGGTGTTGGGGAAGAAAGGAAATTGGTGCTTGGTTGCTTTGGGTGGGAGTGAGCAAGAAGAAGAAATGGTGGTGCCTTGGTGAGTGAGGGAGGCACGGATAGAGTAAGGAGGAGAAGAAGGTGAAGGTATGTTGGTGGTGGTTTGGTTGGTTTATAAGGCCCCTTGCCTTGGCTGGTCTGATCGTGTGGTGGGGAGGGAGTGGCTTGGCCCCCAAGTCCAGATCTGGTGGCTGGGAGCGCACCAGCTGGTCGCGCGCGCCTGGGCGAGTTCTTGCACCAGCACCAGAGCTGGTGCGGTCAGGAGAGATTGGCGCGCCAGTCTGGTGCGCCTGAAGGGGGTCTGATGCGCGCAGCGCGCCTGGGGGCAGAGACCACGCGCCTGGGCGTGAGATCAGCACCAACTGGTGCTGCTGGTGCGCCTGGTGCGAGATTTGGTGCGGTCAGGTGGGGTTTTGGCGCGCCACACGTCAATCTGGTGCGGCTGGTGCGTGTTTCAGCTCGCCTGGGCGAATTGGTGCCTCGCCTGGGCGGGTTTTTCACTGTCTGGTGCACCAATGAACAGTGAACTCACCTGGGCGAGTGGCTCATGCGCCTGGGCGAGTTTCAGGGTTTCCAACCTTCGATTTGCCGTAACTTTTTCGTCGACCGTCGGATCGAGTCCAAATTTTTAGACATGCTTCTCTACCTCATAAACTTCACATCCAACGGTGGGAATTTGGTTTGGAGCTATGGATATTTTATTCTTAATTTTCTATTTTCGGTTGATTTCTAACATCTAAAACGCCGATTACACTCCCGATTTCGCTTATTTGACTTCGCCCAAAGCCACAATTGCCTTCTATACAACCCCTAGGACTTATAATTACCACTCACCTATCTACCAAAATTCATTAAGTCACTTTTCCAATTTTTCTAAGGTTTTCATTAATAATCTAATTTAAAATAAAGTTTGGGATGTTACAAGTACACTATGGAGTAGTTGACTCAGTTGTATATTAGGGACATAGTGAAGCTTCATGGTGTGCCCTCCAGCATAGTATCTGATCGTGATCCTAGATTTCTATCTAGATTTTGGCAGAGTCTCTAGCAGGCCTTGGGTACTAAGTTGAAGTTTAGTACAGCTTATCATCCTCAAACTGACGGGCAGTCCGAACGTACTATACAGACTTTAGCAGACCTGCTGAGAGCCTGCGTGTTAGAACAAGTTGGCAGTTGGGAGTAGTTTTTACCGTTGATGGAGTTTACTTACAACAACAGCTTTCACTCTAGCATCGGAATGGCACCCTTTGAGGCACTTTATGGCAGAAAGTGTAGAATGTCTCTTTGTTGGTTCCAGATTGGTGAGAATTTGTTGACTGGGCCAGAATTGGTGCAAGAAACTACTGAGAAAATTACTATGATTAAGAATAAGATGAAAACTTCTCAGGATAGACAGAAAAGCTATGCAGATAAGCGTAGGAGACCTCTAGAATTTGATGTGGGTGATCATGTTTTTCTAAGAGTGTCCCCTACCACAGGGATTGGTCAGGCAATCAAGTCCAAGAAACTGACTCCACGGTTTGTTGGACCATATGAAATTATGGAAAGGGTTGGACCATTGGCATATAGGATTGCTTTGCCTCCACATTTGGCTAGACTTCATGATGTATTTCATGTTTCTCAGTTAAGGAATTACATTCATGATCCCTCTCATGTGGTAGCAGCTGATGATTTACCACTGAAAGAGAATCTGACTTTTGAAGTTCTTCCGATCAGAATTGAAGATAGGCAGATAAAATAGCTTAGGGGCAAGGAGATCCCACTGGTGAAGGTGATCTGGAACAAAAACAACGTGGAAGAGGCAACATGGGAGTTGGAAAGCAAAATGAAGGAGTCTCATCCACAATTGTTTTCTTCCAGAGTTGAATTTCGAGGACGAAATTCTGGTAAGTGGGAGAGGATTATAACATCCTCAATTTAAGTTCTAAATCTAATTAGCCTAATAATTGAGATTAGTATGAAGAGTATGTGAATATTAGGTTAGTAGGTGGATTAGTAGAATTGACTTTAGGCCTTAAGATCACCCCTAATTAGAAAAATTGAAATAAAATAACTATAACTCCAAATGCAAATTCCACCGTTGGATATAAAGATTAGGGTCTTAGGAAGCTTGTTGCAAATTTTGGGCAAGATCCGACAGGTAACGGAAAAGATATAGCAGTTTGAAGTTGAATTGTTCTAAGTTAACAAGGTCGCGCTCAGGCGCGAGAATTAAATTCAAATTGGTTCTCACAGTCAGTTTTGCGCCCAGGCGCGCCATCCACAGTTTGGGAAATGGCGCGCCAAATGTGTAACACCCTAATTATTACCCTTAAATTCCCCATTATTAAAAATGTGAACTTAAAAATTCCTTTTAAGTATAATAAAATCACCCGTCAAACGGACGGAGTTTTGTTTGTTTTTCGGACTAATCCATAATTTGACCTGTGAAAAACATTATCAATTATGAACAACCAGCAGCCTGCAGGGCTTTACTTCATATATAAGTAAATCATAGCAAGGCCCAATGGGCTCCAAGATATAGCAGTGCATCAAGTATTCAGAGTATTAGCAGAAGACAAAGTTTAAGTATCAATAATCAAAACATATAACTCTATCAAAAACAAAACACCCTAAGCCTAAATCAAAAATATATACAATAAATCCACATCAAAAGAATATATGAGGCTTAGGTCGATAATATGCTAGACCCCCATAACAGCCCTACTATCCCTGTGAGGGAGAGTAATCCTGCTCGGCCCGTCCTGGTGTATGCTCCAGCTCAGTACCTGAAAAATTGTAAGGAGGTGAGCATTACACAATAAAATAGGGAATCAGTTTCTATCATGCTATAATGAACTACCAAGCCAAACAATCTAGTCATATGATGCACAAAAATCAAACAAACACTCCCATTCAATTCAACTATTTTCACATCAAAGCCAACTATCTCCTATTGTCAATCTTCAACTCATTTACTTCATGCAATTTTAGGTTATACAATTTATTACTGTATAATCTCTCTTCATTGCATTTTCATGTTTTCTTTCCTCTTTTTACATTCATTAAGTTCTATTTTAATTATATATATATATAGTTTTTAAAGATATAATGTGGATCCATAACTGCGTACAGTCTCCTTCGAACAACGTCTTACAAGATCTAGAATTCCACAATTAGAATGTGCGTCCATCATTGCGTACAGTCTCCTACGGACAACGGCTTACAGCTGCACACAATGTGTGGCTTACGCGACCTATGCGTACAGTCTCCTACGGACAACGTCTTACAAGATTTGGAAGCGCACAATCCATTTATATCTTTATTAATTTAGGGTGTGTATGTCCATAACTACGTACAGTCTCCTACGGACAACGACTTATAGCAGGACACTATGTGTAACTTATGCGATCTATGCGTACAGTCTCCTTCGGACAACGTCTTACAAGACCTGGATCACCCACAACCATAATGTGCACCCATCATTGCGTACAGTCTCATTCGGACAACGACTTACAGCAGCGCACTATGTGCGACGTACGCGATCTATGCGTACAATCTCCTACGGACAACGTCTTACAAGATCTGGGTTACACACTATTTTTGCCTTTATTCCTTTAGATTATATTTGAATTATTCTCAATTTGAATACCTTTTTATTAAATCATCACTTTTCTTTATCATTATATTTTCCTTATTTCATTTTGTAATCACTTCCATTAGCTTATGAATTTCACCATCTCATTATACTTTTGAATTCCAAGTATACAGGGCACTTCCAAATAAACAATTATTTCCATTTTCGAATATCATAATCATTATTATTTTATAATTCTAGAGTCCAACATAATTTAGCAAAATATCAAACCACACGAACCAAGTATCAATCATCAAATTTAAGCCTAACATAATACATTTAAATACTTTTGCACTGTATTATCTATCCTAGGGTTTTTAATCTTAACTAACACATAACTCTTAGCAAACCACTATATATACAATACAATCTACCCCCTAGAATATGGTAACACGAACCTCCTTACCTCAACTCTTAGAGATAGGGAGATTTAGCTTGCTCTAAGCTTGAGCTTTTTCCACCAAGGAGCTATAATCACAGGGAGAATGGAGGAACCTAAAACAAGAGCCATAAAGAGAAAAGATTATCACATATGCCATGTTTTCTTACTATTTCACTTTGAATAACAAGCTTTCCATAAGTTAAAGCTTGAAACCACCATGGATGTAGGAGAGAGAAAGGGGAGAACGAATTTTGAGAGAGAGAAAGAAGAAACTCAAGGCTTGAATACTTACTTGAAGTTAAGAATAAAGAGATTTGGTGATGGAGATGATGTGAATCACTTGCTTTTGTTTGATTGAAGAAGATAAAGTGAACCCTATGGTGGAGGAGGGAGAAGCTCGAATGGAGAAGAAGAAGGAAGAGAGAGAAGAGAGATTTCTTATGTTGATGTTGTTATGTTTTTCTTTTCTTTCTTTCCTTATCAACAAGCCTTTAAGCAAAACTTGTGGATGTGAGGGTTTGGCTTCAAAATGAAGCCACGGATAAGGTGGCCCCCACACTATTTTTTTTCTAGATTTTTATTGAGGTAATCGATTACTCACCCCAAGTAATCGATTACTCCTTTGATGCAACATTTCTCAGTACATTCAATGTAACACCCCGTTTTTCTTAATATAAAAATATACGAAAATTTAAAAGTTTTGGAAATAATTATGGAACTTTTAAAGTACTTTCATTAATTGTAATACATAAATCACAGTTTAAAAATACAACGGATAACTTTAAAAGTTACATTTTACAAATTAAGTCTATACAAAATGTGGGGCACCCTATTACAATACAAACAATCTATAAAAAATTCCCTTTCTTTCGACTTGTTCCGCTGTGCACTCTGATCTCCAAGCTCCTTGAACATGTACCTAAATTGTTATCCACTGAGGGTGAGATCTTTCACAGCACAGTGAATTAAAAGGACAGTAAACAATTCATAATAAAAACTTAAGATTAATAACTAAATCAAAGAATGGAATCATAAAGCATAGCCTAGTCACTTCTCTAGAAAGACCACTATCACACCTTAGATCAATTCCCATTACTCATTTCATATATATTCATTTTCAATTCATTGGCCCTTTAACAATTCCAATACTATAACCATTAACCATTTCCACTTTCTCTTCTCTTTATTCTTTTAAACAATATATTCACATTCATTTACATTCCATCTTCAATTTCACAATTAAGTCATTATAAAACTTAGTCACAAATATAAACAGTTAGCACTCAACAACAATCAACAAATCAGAAATCAACCAGTCAATCAGTCGACATACTCAAGTATGTCTCAGGGACTATAATTTAAGTCATCTCCCTAAGGTTCTTCACTTCCTACTTTAACAATTCACAAATAAGTTAATATAAACATTTACATTATTCCTAAAATCAACTAAAAATTAAATTAATCACAATTAATTACACCCTAGTCTATACTATTTACTACCGCACTCTAATTTACTTACTAATCTCCAATCCTATTATAAACTTTAACTATCCCTAACTCAAAGTGTGGAAAGAGTCTCTCCTTACCTTTTGAAGAGAAGAGGAGAAGGAGAGGGTGTGTGTGTGCTCCACCAAGCCCTTGGACTCAAGCTCCTAGCCTCTACCTCCTTGCTCCTTAGCCAATTCCTAGTTTCCCTTGACGAATACCCAACTCTATGAGAAGGATTGAAGGAGTTAGGGTTTTGAATTGGGAATTGGGGATTTGAGGGGAAGGGAATGAAATTGATGTCTTTGATGAGGGAAAAAGATAGAGAGTTAATGGGGAATGATTATGGGTTGATGGATTGGAGTTATTTGGTGTTGATTTGAAGATTGGAAGAGTGTGGGGTTGAGAGAGAAGAGGAACTCGTGGAGGAGGGAAGAGGAAACAATGGGTTTCAACACATAAAAATCGTGTTTTATTTCTGAGTTTACAGTGGTTAATCGATTAACCACTTTGGTTAATCGATTAACTCCCATTGTTTACAAAGGATTAATCGATTAACACATGAGTTAATCGATTAGTGCCAGATGGTGCTCAAAAATCTAATCGATTAAGCTAAGTCTTAATCGATTAGTGGCTAAAGGTGGCTCAAAATTTAATCGATTAAGGGACCTCTTAATTAATGCCCTATGTTTTCCTTTCTTTCAAGCATTCTAAGGGTTCTAAGCCATTCTTAACACACCCTAACTTATCCTATCATAAATCCACTATCTAAGCCTATTCTAAACACCTCTAAACACATACCAAACATCACAATTATCAATTAATAATAACAAACACACAAATCACAATCGCAGAAAGACGAAATGAACAAACAACCGAATCCTATACTTAACCTCTTCTTAAACACTCGATCTAACCCGATCGATCTAAGACAAACCCTATAACCACTTAACCCTAATGTCAATCACTCTTGAGGTATAACCAATAGGGTCGAAGCACTATACGACACTTATATGGGCTATTGAACACTCCAAGCCCCGGGCCTACACAAACCCTACTCATTCAACCACAACCACACTAATCTGAAACCTAAACCGATTACCCTTCGACTATAGCCAATGACTCTAAAACACTTCCCTACGCAAACCTAACGATACGATCACGCAACAACACACACATACACACAAGGAAACAAGCACAATTACTAACACCGAGGAATACACACAAACACACACATATATATAGATATATATATATCCTAACTTAACCTAAACGCACATATATACATATAAGCATACACATGCACATACTCACACATACATTCATATACTCAAGAATATAATCACAAATACTAATACCTACGCAAGGATATATTTATACAAATATATACATATACTAGGAAAACATTTACAAACACTTATACATATACATATCTTATCTCAACATAATTATATACATATAAGAAAATAGTTGAAAATCATCTTTCACATGTAAATAATATATTCTTAAATATACTTATTAGATTAATAAAAATGAGGATGTTACATTCAGTAGAGCATAAGTAATCGATTACTGCCCTGAAAAGTAATCGATTACAACTCAAAAACCCAAGATAATCGATTACTTCAAATGAGGTAATCGATTATCGGTGCTGCAACATTTTAGTGTTTTCACCAGAGGCCTTGTAATCGATTACTGACCCACAGAGTAATCGATTACTTAGTTGAAAAGTCATATTTTAGTGATTTTCTATCTCTAATTCATTTCCTTAGGCTCATTATTCAATCCAAACATGATCTACTACACAAAACCTCTTCCTAAACTTGACAATCCACATAATCACCTTGCCTAATTCACAATTATAACAAAATTTAAATTGAGGATGTTACAATTCTCCCCCACTTATTGGAATTTCGTCCCCGAAATTTCGTTCAGTCCCGTAAAGTGGGAGCAATCCCTAAGACAGAGTTGATGCTCACTTCGTTTGGTTTTGTCTTCCGATTCTAGGTGCTTAGACCCACACCGGTTACCACCCTACCGACGTTCAAGCTACTTATCAAATTCTCCCCCACTTGGCGCTAACATGTCGCTTTGGTTTTTGCCAATACGTAGGGAACTAAAGCGTCGGTTCTACATCGGCTCTTACATCGCTTTCAATGCAACACATAACGTATTAACAATAAACGGACCTGAAAGCTTCGAAACCCATAATAAATTTGGGATTTTCATGAAAGAAAACAACTTAAGCTTACACGATTGAGAAACCTATTGCAAAACACCACAACTTATGGAGGAAACTTTTCTCATTACTGAAAAACCAAAAGAAAGAAGCAAGACTGGAATTTATTCCAGGAGCAAATGAGATTCGAGATTGATAAACAAGAAGAAAACAAGAATTCCACATTCGTTTGCCAGCACAAACAACCGAACCCTTGGTTAAGAATAAAAAATTGCTTTTTCAGGAGTGATTCGGGACTAGAAGGATGAGAAGGAAAAACATTTATTCCTATTGTTTGGAACATTACCTAAGATTCACAGGAACGCTATTAGAGTTTGAATGACACTTAGTACTCATAATTGAGATAAGCCAAAAACTCTTGAGAGTAGTTACTACCCTACACCTTAATTTGAATAAGGGAAGCTGAAGTTGTACATTAGGTGCACAACATCAACTTCAATAGAATTTATTCCGAGCTGAATACAGAAAAGAACATGGTTGATTTGAGTGAAGACTAGGAACACTAGCGGAATCGAACCTATCTATCATCTTTATGATTTACCTTCCTTTCTGAAGAGAGTTTACTACCCAACAATGGTCATTGAGTGAAATTGTCTTTCTTAAGGTTTGAGAGTTCCCACGCATATATATTCTCGTCCTATTATTTTACTCTAAATCCATCTCCTAACTTGATGAGAAGATTCAGAGAAAACACCTTCTAGCAAGCTTATCCTCTTCTAACTATTTTATCTCTTAGAGACTACGACTTTGGTTGACTTGATTTCACTGGAAAATTTGCAATGATATCGTCCATTGATAGATGTAAAGGTTGAGGTGATCAATCTCGGCCTCACGTCTGTCAATAGCACATCACTGAGTGTTTCACTAATAATGTTATCATTTGACAGATGTAAGAATTAGAGTGATCAATTCTAATCTTACATTCCATTAAACAATAACATCACCGACATCTTAAGGTAAAACATCACTTAAAATTCTACACTTGTTAATTCTTCTTGAAGTTTCCCTTAACTTCCTTGAATACAGGTTTAACTACGGGTAACCCTTAGGTTTCATACTCTTTAGTCACAGTAAAGCCAAAAATTCCCAAGCCTCCTTTTATCTCCACTAACTCCTAAGATAAAACATATATCGTAAACACAATCGAGAGAATATAACTATTGACTACGGTCTCCTAAAATCATCACCAGAAACTTAAAGGTATCTCTTATTTACTCTAGTTCGATTGGACTCATCTATTACTCCTGCTTTGGAATGATTGACCACCAAATACGAAAAGGGTAATCAGAAAATACATCGCCTGCATTTGCTAAAGCTAATAAGATGAGTACCTATCAAGAATCTCGGAAATGGATATTGCCGCTAGCCTCCTGCACTTTTGATTGATTCTCCTCTTTCTTCCTTGCCTTCTGGGGACAGTTGGCCACAACATGAGCAGGCCGACCACACCAATAACAGAGTGCTGCCTTTCTATTCAGATTTAGGTGCCAACATAATCCCTTATGCATCTTGCCACAATGCAAACAAGTAGAAGCAGAATAATAGACTCTCCCTGCCTGATCCAGTTTCCTAGGAACTGCTGATCTAGCTCGAGAATAAGGACATGAATCCTACAGAGGCCTTTTACCCTTATTAGGACCTTCTACCCTTTGCTCAATTTTAGGATTAAGGCAACCAATGGCCAAATGCCCTGGTTGACCGCATCGAAAAGATGAGCCTTCCTTCTTTTCTGCTTCACTTCCCGACATATACCCCAGTGAGATTTCCCGCAATGAATGCAAGCAGATTTGGGAAATGGAGTGGTCACCGACGATTTTGCTTCCTTTGAAATAATCCTCTCAACCGGGGGTTTAGGGTAAAATTCTGATTCGGTTAAATAGCCTTCCGACCTTGCAATGCCCTTTTCCCAACAACTAGCCCATTCCACTAACTGGGCAAAATTATAAACGGGTACATTTCAAAGAATTGTCCTAATATCATTACGGAGTCCTGCAAGAAACTTGAGACATTTGGTTTCCTCGTTCACACCCTGGTAGTTGCTAGCATAGCGAATTAGATCCTCAAATTTCCACACATATTCCTCAACACTCTGGTTGTCTTGTTTCAAATGCAGAAAAGCCAATTCTTTCTCTTTCCAAACATCACCCCCAAGATACTTTCCCTGAAACATTTCTTTGAAAAGATTCCAAGTCACTCCTTGATTAGTGGCCTCCGCCTTCCTTCGCACCTATTCCCACCACTGTTCTGCTTCCCCTCTGAGGGTATATTGAGCTAGTAGAACATTGTGCTCCTCCGGTGGTGCCACATCACTGAGAATATCTTCTCTCTTCTGAAGCCACTCCCGGGTTCTATCCCGATGATAGCCACCCTCAAACTTAGGAGGACCATGCCACTTGAACTCTGCCAACCAATCAATTTCAGCTGGAGAGGAATTATGAGTTGCCCGAGGTGACTGATTGAGTGCTGCTATAGCTGCTACAGTTGCAGCCACCAACTCAGCTTGTCGTCGATTAGTTTGAGCTAAGCTCTCTAAGATTGCAATGATCCTATTATTGTCACTGCGCCTATCTACCATAATTCTAATCCTGGAGGAAAGAAAGGGTATTACATATACTAATAATCAATAAAAACTATATCTTATGACTCTGACTTAAACATTTAACCATGCAATGCAATTACTCGCTTGGTGAGTAATCATTGGAGTTTGCATAACTCCGAGGCCGAGGAGAAACTACTTTGATACCATAAGTGTAACACCCTAATTATTACCCTTAAATTCCCCATTATTAAAAATGTGAACTAAAAAATTTCCTTTTTAGTATAATAAAATCACCCGTCAAACGGACGGAGTTTTGTTTGTTTTTCGGACTAATCCAAAATTTGGCATGTGAAAAACATTATCAATTATGAACAACCAGCAGCCTGCAGGGCTTTACTTCATATATTAGTAAATCATAGCAAGGCCCAATGGGCTCCAAGATATAGCAGTGCATCAAGTATTCAGAGTATCAGTGGAAGAC
The DNA here is from genome assembly GCA_037953625.1 of Crotalaria pallida. NCBI lineage: Eukaryota > Viridiplantae > Streptophyta > Magnoliopsida > Fabales > Fabaceae > Crotalaria > Crotalaria pallida. Next base: position 92,609,635 of record CM075652.1, read on the forward strand.
AAAGTTTAAGTATCAATAATCAAAACATATAACTCTATCAAAAACAAAACACCCTAAGCCTCAATCAAAAATATATACAATAAATCCACATCAAAAGAATATATGAGGCTTAGGTCCATAATATGCTAGACCCCCATAACAACCCTACTCTCCCTGTGAGGGAGAGTAATCCTGCTCGGCCTGTCCTGGTGTATGCTCCAGCTCAGTACCTGAAAAATGGTAAGGAGGTGAGAATTACACGATAAAATAGGGAAGCAGTTTGCATCAAGCTATAATGAACTACCAAGCCAAACACATCTAGTCATATGATGCGCAAAAATCAATCAAACACTCCCATTCAATTCAACTATTTTCACATCAAAGCCAACTATCTCCTACTGTCAATCTTAAACTCATTTACTTCATGCAAATTTAGGTTATACAATTTATTACTTTATAATCTCTCTTCATCGCATTTTCATGTTTTCTTTCCTCTTTTTACATTCATTAAGTTCTCTTTTAAATATATATATATATATAGTTTTTAAAGATATAATGTGGATCGATAACTGCGTACAGTCTCCTTCGGACAACGACTTACAACAGCGCACTATGTGCGACTTACGCGATCTATGCGTACAGTCTCCTTCGGACAACGTCCTACAAGATCTGGAATTCCACAATTAGAATGTGCGTCCATCATTGCGTACAGTCTCCTACGGACAACGGCTTACAGCTGCACACAATGCATGGCTTACGCGACCTATGCGTACAGTCTCCTACGGACAACGTCTTACAAGATCTGGAAGTGCACAATCCATTTATATCTTTATTAATTTAGGGTGTGTGTCCATAACTGCGTACAGTCTCCTACGGACAACTACTTACAGCAGCACACTATGTGTGACTTACACGATCTATGCGTACAGTCTCCTTCGGACAACGTCTTACAAGACCTGGATCACCCACAACCATAATGTGCACCCATCATTGCGTACAGTCTCCTTCGGACAACGACTTACAGCAGCGCACTATGTGCGACTTACGCGATCTATGCGTAAAGTCTCCTATGGACAACGTCTTACAAGATATGGGTTACACACTATTTTTGCCTTTATTCGTGTAGATTATATTTGAATAATTCTCAATTTGAATACCTTTTTATTAAATCATCACTTTTATTTATCATTATATTTTCCTTATTTCATTTTGTAATCACTTCCATTAGCTTATCAATTTCACCATCTCATTATACTTTTGAATTCCAAGTATACAGGGCAATTCCAAATAAACAATCATTTCCATTTTCGAATATCATAATCATTATCATTTTATAATTCTAGAGTCCAACATAATTTAGCAAAATATCAAACCACACGAACCAAGTATCAATCATCAAATTTAAGCACAACATAATACATTTAAATACTTTTGCACTGTATTATCTATCCTAGGGTTTTTAATCTTAACAAACACATAACTCTTAGCAACCCACTATATACACAATACAATCTACCCCCTAGAATATGGTAACACTAACCTCCTTACCTCAACTCTTAGAGATAGGGAGATTTAGCTTGCTCTAAGCTTGAGCTTTTTCCACCAAGGAGCTATAATCACAGGGAGAATGGAGGACCTAAAACAAGAGCCATAAAGAGAAAAGATTATCACAAATGCCATGTTTTCTTACTATTTCACTTTGAATAACAAGCTTTCCATAAGTTAAAGCTTGAAACCACCATAGATGTAAGAGAGAGAAAGGGGAGAACGAATTTTGAGAGAGAGAAAGAAGAAACTTAAGGCTTGAATACTTACTTGAAGTTAAGAATAAAGAGATCTGATGATGGAGATTGTGACGACCTGACTTTCTATTCTTAATAAAATACTTATATTCGTAAATACGACCATTTTTTTTCATCAAAAGCCAAGTCATCATCATTCTCAATTCTTGCGGAAAATATCAAAGAAATCATGAAGGGAAAATATCAATACTTCATATTTCATTTTTAAGTCAAAAAGTACATTCATCCGTTACATCAATCATAAAAGTCAAAAGCAATAAACTTAACTTAGATACTCTAGGTTATTACATTATATCACATATATTACAACAAAATATATAACAACCTAGAGCAACTGGTTCCAACTCAAAATATAAATAGCATAAATAAGAGAAACCTGATGAGTAGCATCATTCACATTCCATTATCCCTGTGGCTTAATAAAAATGATAAATGTCACAGGTGGTTGTATTGACCCTGTGGCTTAATAAACATGGTAAACGGCGCAGGTGGTTGTATTGACCCTGTAGGCTAATAAAAATGGTAAATTTCACAGGTGGTTGTATTGACCATATGGCTCAATAAAAATGGTAAATGTCGCAGGTGGTTGTAATGACCCTGTGGCCTAATAGAAATAAACGGAAAAGATAACGGATAATGGTAACGAAATTAATAATGGAAAGGAAATTGGATTAGTGAAAATGTTATGGGAAAAATGGAAATGAAATAGGAAACAGAATGTGAGGAATAGAGATGAAGAAAAGGGTACTTAATGTATGTATGTATATAGTCTATGATTAGTGGTAATAGTGTAGGCTTAGTTATTTACTATGTCTTCTTATAGGATTTATCTTTTGAAGTTCTGTGTAATGCTACCCTTCTTGCTATATTTTTGCAGGTACTGAAGTGGAGCTTACATAGGACATGGCCGAGCAGGACTTTCATTCCACTACGTGGATTGAATATATATATATATATATATATTATTTTGAGTGGACAACTATTTTGTAATTTAAAATATGTAATAGTCGTACGCCCTGGACTTGTAATAACTGGGCTTTAGGTTTGATCTAACTTTTTAAACTATTGTGATTTATGTTTTTAAATAAATCTGGTCTGACGGGTAATTTTGGGGAAGTCCGAAAAACAGAGGAAACTCTGCCGGATTTTCCTAAGAATTTTTTATAATTAATTAAAATAAAAAGAAATTTTCAAACTCTGATTTTATTTAAAACCTACTTTCTAACTACTAAAAGTGAGGGTGTTACATTATGGTATCAAAGCAGTTTTTCCTCGGCCTTGGAGTTTGAACTCACAACTCCAGTGGTTACTCACCAAGCGAGTAACCAATGTGTATAGTCAAGCGTCTAGGTTAGGCAAATAGGATTCTCACACCATTAATTGCTAGGCAAGTACTAACTTGTATCTTCTCCAGGACTTAGCTATCATGGCTAGGAGACGTGCCGAAGACGACCGAATGGCTACCATCCTGGAAAATCTGATTCAGATACAACAGAATCAGGCTGAGCATCTAGCGCAGATGCAACAAAATTAGGCGCAAAATATAGCAGCAGCAGTAGCAGCACTAAATCCCCAACCCCCAGCTCCAGTCGCGATTGATTGGTTGGCACGGTTCTGAAAGAACGGACCACCCAAGTTCGAAGGGGGGTATAACCCTAATGGAGCTCAGCGATGGCTGAAGGAAATTGAAAAGATCCTACGCACCATGGCTCCACCTGCTGAGCTAACCGTATTGCTAGCGCAGTACATGTTGACTGATGAAGCAGAGTATTGGTGGGAGCGTGTGCGAAGAGGATTGGAGGTGACCAATCAGGCGATTACTTGGGACGTGTTCAAGGCCCATTTTCTGGGAAATTACTTTCCAGAAGATGTGTGAAGAGATAAGGAGATCGCCTTTCTGCATCTGGAGCAAGGGAGTATGAGTGTCGGCGAATATGCGGCACAATTCGAAGATTTGATTCGGTACTCCAGTGGCTACAGAGATGCGGATGAGCGAGCAAAATGCATAAAGTTTGAGTCAGGACTTCGTCCGGAGATTAGGCTTGTCTTTGAGTACAAGAACATTGCAGACTTGACTCAACTGGTGAATATGGCCAGCACTTATGAAGGAGGACTGAAAAGGATAGCTGCTGGGAAAAGAAGCCAGGATATACAGGATGAAGGAGGTCTCAACAAGGGTAAGGGACTGGCTCAAGGATCAGGTCCATATGCTGTTACCCACACCAAAGCAGTAATGCTAGGGAATGCAGGTCAGAGTGCGACCGCTCCAAAGACCAGGCCACCATGTCCACGTTGTGGAGGATCCCATACTCGTACATGTTGGATGCTTGAGCAGCGCAGAAAGGAAGGTCTCTGTTTCCAATGTGGGCAACCCGGACACCGTGCTGCAAACTGTCCTATGGGCACGCAGAACGAGGAATAAACTTATCCGAGGTACTTCTAGCGATTGAAAATGTGTCCAATGATTACTTAGGATGTCTTTGCATAGAGTATACATGTTGGTTTAACTTAGAAGAAATCAATAAATGATAATACATTAGTTAAAGTTCCACCGAACACAGTGATGGTATTGCCACTGGTAGAAGGTAGGGTTAGAGCTGATCACTCTGATTCTTACATCTGCTAGGGGACGATAACATCAGCAAACATGGTGATGATGTCGCTATTGATAGATGTGAGATTGGGATTGATCACCTCGATCTTTACACCTATTAATGGTCGATGTCATCAGCGCATTTCATCTAAAATCGAAATAATTGAATAAATACATTTTTAAAACAGATCCTTAGACGGAACGGAACTAACCGAGAAGAATTCCTTCTAAGCTCTTTGCATAGCATTAGGGAATAGAGTAATAGAGTATAGAATCCCTGAGAGACTGTAGCGAGCCTTATAGGCATCCTCATGCAACCCATCGAATTAGATAGTATATAGTTTAAGACTCACCTAAGAGTCTAATCAAGTTCCCGAACGATTCCCCCAAAGGAAGCAAGTCTTAGTCACTACGTCAGGTACCTTTGTCAAGACCAAATCAAATCAGCGGTAGTTCTATAGAAAATGCATCTTTCGATGACTCTCTGCTGAAAATACACACTTGAGGATAATCACCATTGTCTTCTTGCCTGACATGTATCCAGTACGTCCTAGGTCGTCATACGAAGACTATGAAACCCATCCTTGAGTGCTTCGTGTTCCTTCTTTTCATCTTCACTCTCTTCAAGTTTTCAAGCGTCTCAGATGTATATATGAGAATTTACCAAGACGTAGGAACCCAGCATAGTTCTATGCCTACCGATAGATAGCCACCCACGTGTCCCTTCTAACCTTGGACACCGGTCGAGAAACTTATGTGCGAAATTCCGAATAACGAATGAGCATACCCCCAAGCATGGATATAACCAAGTATGTTGATGCTAAGTGGGGGAGGATTTCAATCCAAGGAATGGGAGATGGAACTTTAATAATAAGAAAACTGACGTTCCTGTGCAGGCAGAGATAATACGTAGTATTAGAAGACGAGCATTGAAATAGGCATGAACCTAACCACACCTGGAGCGGGAAATAAAAACGGAAGGGAAGTGAAGACCGTAGTCAGGAGTTTACCAATGGGATGATTCTCCATTTAAGGATCGAACGGAATTTCGGGGACGAAATTCAAATAAGTGGGGAAGAAATGTAACATCCCAAATTTTAAACCCAAAGACGAATAAATGAATAATAGTTAGAATAAATGAAATAATGATAATAAACTAAAAATAGTTATTAAAAGAAGTGTTTTAACATTAGGAAAGGATAACAATAATAATAATAATGTTAGAAAAGAAAGGAGCATTAAATTGAAATTAGAAACAGGCCAGAAAAATAGATAATTTGGTACTAAAACATAACATAGGGTAGAAAATTAAAAATAAAAGATTTAAGACTCAAAACACAATTCCCACCGTTGGATATGAAGGTATGATTTTTAGGAAGTTGCTCGTCAAATTTGAGCAATATCCGACGGTGAACGAAGAAGTTATGGCACGGTCAACTCATAGTCAAAAAAAAAAAAAACTTATCAGTGGGGAGGGCGCGCCCCAGGCGCGGTTTGCGTGTATCATCCCAACAGCACCATAAATGGTGCGTGAAACCCCCCCAACCCCCATTGTTCTCCCTCCGGTGGCACCTCCTTCCTTAGCTCCACCGCCCAGCTCCACCACCGCCGCCCTAAGCCGCCCCACCTTGGCCACCCCCTTTCTCCCTCTCTCAGCCCGTCTCTCCCGCTAACGAGGAGCAACACCGACGCCGTCATCGTCGCCGAGCTAAAATCCAGGTTCTATTTAAAAAGCCCGAGGTAAGAAGGGTTCGCGTTACCTTTACTTGAGAAGTAAATTCTAGGATGCTATAGTGGTAGCTGAGAATAGGGTAATTAAAAAAAGTATGGTAAAGAACCTTCGGGTAGTCCCCGCTGATGTAAATGAAGTAAATGAAATTGCTAATAGAAACCATACCTTAGAGAATAAAAGGTATATGCTTAGAACAAGGCCCGGAACGATTGAGCGTATTTTGGATATCAAATTAGTTAAAATAAAATGAAAACGTGAACGATCATAAAAACCAACCATAGGGGAAATAAAAGAACAAAAGGGTAAACAGGATAGGCAAAAGAGAGAGTAGAATTAATGAACTAAAAAAATATAAGTATACTAGTACCTGAAGAGGAAAGTGAGGTAAAAGAGGGAATTTGAATATGAAATAATAAATACGTGCAGGACCGATTAGGGAAATCGGCATAAAATAATGAATTAGATTTATAAGAAAATAGGAACCCGGTAAGAGGATTAATAAAAAGATAATAAAACGAAGAGAGAGTACAATATTAGGAAAGTTAAATAGAATAGTATAATAGAATAGGGAAACTTATTTAAGTTAATAAGATAACTAAATAAAATGGAGCTAATGAAATAGGAATAATAGGTTAAATAAAAGATTGTAATGAATTGTGGAAACTAAGTTAGGGCAATAAGGTAGTTAATTTAGAATGGTAAAATAAAATAGTGATAATAAAATAAGTAATAGTGTGAGATAGAGGAAATGAAGAAAATAACCAAGGCTAGTAATTAGAATTAAAATATAAGGTACGTGACCAGGCCGAGTAGAGTTAGACAAGTATGAGAATAATTAGTAACGAAAAGTACTTAAATATAAGATGGCAATGAAATGATAATAAGTCTGGAAGGAAAGGGTTGAGTGAAGTGAGACAATAATAAAGGCTAAGGAAGAGTTAGGAAATTAAAAGAAGTAGATAGAATTAAGGAACTAAAAGTAAATGAATAAGACTAATACGATAATAAAGAGAAAATAAAGAAAATGGTAAATGTCATAGGTGGTTGTATTGACCCTGTGGCTTAATAAAAATGATAAATGTCACATGTGGTTGTATTGACCCTGTGGCTTAATAAACATGGTAAACGGCGCAGGTGGTTGTATTGATCCTGTAGCCTAATAAAAATGGTAAATGTCACGGGTGGTTGTATTGACTCTGTGGCTCAATAAAAATGGTAAATGTCACAGGTGGTTGTATTGACCCTGTGACTCAATAAAAATGTTAAATGTCGCAGGTGGTTGTAATGACCCTGTGGCCTAATAGAAATAAACGGAAAAGATAACGGATAATGGTAACGAAATTAATAATGGAAAGGAAAATGGATTAGTGAAAATGTTAAGGGAAAAATGGAAATGAAATAGGAAACAGAATGTGAGGAATAGAGATGAAGAAAAGGGTACTAAATGTATGGATGTATATAGTGTATGATTAGTGGTAATAGTGTAGGCTTAGTTATTTACTATGTCTTCTTATAGGATTTATCTTTTGAAGTGCTGTGTAATGCTACCCTTCTTGCTATATTTTTGCAGGTACTGAAGTGGAGCTTACATAGGACATGGCCGAGCAGGACTTTCATTCCACTGCGTGGATTGAATATATATATATATATATATATATATTATTTTGAGTGGACAACTATTTTGTAATTTAAAATATGTAATAGTCGTACGCCCTGGACTTGTAATAACTGGGCTTTAGGTCTGATCTGACTTTTTAAACTATTGTGATTTATGTTTTTAAATAAATCTGGTCTGACAGGTAATTTTGGGGAAGTCCGAAAAACAGAGGAAACTCTGCCGGATTTTCCTAAGAATTTTTTATAATTAATTAAAATAAAAAGAAATTTTCAAACTCTGATTTTATTTAAAACCTACTAACTAAATACTAAAAGTGAGGGTGTTACATCCTCGGCCATCCATCCACCTAGTCGGAAGCAAACAGGAGTACAGAACCTTTACCGTGCGGGCACGATAGCTGTCACACAACAAATGGTCCCAGACCAGGAGGACTCGGCCTCAATTCATATCATATCATTTCATATATAACAAGGTACACTGTCTCACTGCAGTGGCAAACACAAATGCCCCACTCTAGTGCCTCTCACTGTTCTCGATTTGCAATCTAGGGGGCGACAGTACAATTTCTATCTGATCATGCAGAACTTGCCACGGCATTAGACCCAGTCCCCACCACGTTAGTGCGCCACTTGTGGAGTTCGTTCAGCCTAGAAAAGTACTCTAGACTTCTTGACGTTTCACCGTCATCGTCCTCCCCTAATGCAATCTCCTCCTAAGTATCCGAAGATACCTATGGTTCCTTCCTCTCCACTACTTCGGGTTAACTCTCATACCTCACCGCGTTCGCTGTTAATGTCTTTTAAAGGCTTTTATCTTTTTAATTAACCTAATGGTCAGCTCACCCTTCGTACATCCCTTCAATGAGTCCTGACCGCTAACTTTGCATCACTTTTCATAACTCAAACTTGGCACAGAGCGGGATCTTCATCACAAACTTTCCTCAAAACAACCTTTTATACACATCTCTCTTCTCGTAGCAAAATCTCACATCACAACTTCACAACTTCTCTTCAAAATTTCATTCCATAAAACCCTTTCCAAAACTTCAATTCAACAACTTTTCTAAAAATGTTTCATTTCATAAATCTTTTTCCAAAATCTCCTTTAGAAAGCTCATTTCAAAAAATTTCCTTTCGAAATCCTTTTTCAAAACCACTTTTCACAATCCCTTTCAAAAATCTGTTTTGGAAATTTTTTTTTTCATTTTGGGAACCCATTTTTAAAAATACATTCTCAAAAACTTGTTTTCAAAAATTTCAATTCGCAAACTCTTTTCAAAAATCCTTTTCAAACATTTTTTTTCAAAAGTTTTTCTCAAAAACTTTCTCGTCTTGAGAGCTAGTGGAGGAGCAAGCTCAACTCAACACCAGTCTCAGTCCAAGAAAACAAAATCAAAGAATCAAGCTTCTCTCTCATTACTTTCCACTTTCAATCCCACATCACAATCCTTCCTAGCTCTGGCTCGCTCACACGGCATCATTAAATCTTTCCCAATCTCATCTCTTTATCTCTTCCAATCATTCTCAAATATCTTGTCATTATCTCCACTCTAAATGTCTTATCATGCTAAGACTGTCTTGCTCCACAAGGACTTAAGCCAAACAAGGGTTATCTCTTTTCTTGATGTCTTTTAATTCTAATCTCTTTTCATTATTATTCATTATTCCATACTAATTTACTTCAGCAATTAAAAATATAATCATGCATGGATAAACAAACATAAACAACACATCATCACACTCATCACACACAACAATGTGGTCCTTGTCCTATTCGTATAAGTGGCCACACAAAGCACACAATTGTCACTATACTACTGACGCAGATCCACTGAGTTTCGATCTTTGAGCTGATACGGAACGTCTTAATATAACACCTACTACCACGGTGTCTTAGGAAAGCTACTCTCTCACCTGTGGTCCAGCGATTGAATACGTGCAGTCTTCTCTGACCTTGGTTGCTGCCATTGCCTTAATCCCTCGTCTGTAACGTCCCTCGTATTAATTAAAAACAAATTTTCATTATCAACTTGTTTCAAGAAAACTTTTCTTAACTTAAAACGTTCTTTCGTTCCTCGTCGGAAATCTTTAAACATGATTATTTTCTTAAAACACTTTTAATTTTTCCTATTTCTTTAACACTTAAAACCATTTGAAAACATCAAATAAAACAATTTAAATCACTTGGTTAGGTTGCTGGTCCTTCTTGAACAGCACCTTAACCTCGTTCAAAAATACCGAAAAATTCACCGGTTTCCATCCGGGTTTTGCTCAAATCAATTACCTTTTGAAAAACCAAACTTTGAGTCTCATGAACTCAATTTAGAAATCAAGAAAATAATTTCAAATAAACGTGGACAGCAAAGAAATAGTTTCACAAAAATTAATTTTATAAAACCCGAAAACATGGTAAAAACTCTTTTTGTTTCAAATACTCTTTAGTTCAATATTAGTACCTTAAAAACTCAAGTTTTTGTTATAAAACACATCTTAAATAACCACAAACATAATCTCACGCACTCAAATAAATTAAAATCAAATAGATCTTAAAACCACATTCACACACAATGTACATTGGTCACTCAAATCATATAGACAATTAATCAATTACAAATCAACACTTAATTCAATTATTTAATTAAATCACATACAAACATTCATTCTCAAGCAAATATTTCACAAATCAATCACTTAAGTAAATCATTCAACACATAATTAATTTAAAATCATTTCATTTTCGTAAAACAAAACATTTAAGCATATCCAAACCCATAAACCGAATACACACATGCATGGCCATCCAAACACAAAACTTATTTCTAATCAATTATTTTACAAAAATACTTTCATTACTCCTAGCTTACTTTTATGGAAAAGAATTCTAACCTAATTATCATGCACAAACCGAAACTATACACACATCAAAGCAAGATTCATGCAATCATCAAACACACAGAATCATGCAATTATTTCTTCTTTTTCTTAGCCCAAACCGTGAGCCACAACTTAGAAAAATAATCAAACTGTAATTTAATTTCCTTAACTTAAACCGAATCAAAGATCATGCAAGAAAATAGAGCATCTATCAAGTTCTCATAAAATAAAAAGCATGGATTCTATTTAAACATGCCCGAATGCATCATGCACAAGACTAACACTTAGATTAAATCATGTTCGTACAAGGAAAATTATTTTAAAGTTTATTTCTCTAATTTCCTTCCAAAACCAAGGCATGCAACAAAGAAAATATGTTCCTTTCACTTAAATTTAACATGCAAGAATAAATCTTAAGTCTTTCTAACAAAACAAGTAACTATCATATATCACACAATCACTTTTATTTATTTTTCAAAGGAACATGAAAATAATTCTTTGAGGTACAACAACAACATGCAAGCATATAAATCATGTAGATCAAGTCATCACATGAAACGTAAGAACACAAATCAAGGACAAAAGTCATTTTAAATGAAAAGGGACCAAAACCGAGACATAGTCTAAGAAAATAAGAAAACTTTTGTTTCAAAATTTACATGCAAAGCTTAAAATCAAAACAAAATTAAAGATCAAAACAAAAAAATCAAAGATCAAAGCAAGAATCACAAATCAAAGCCAAAAATCAAGACATGCAAAGGTTAAGATTGTAACACCCCAAAAATTTTAATCCTGGATTAATGAAATATTAATTATAAAGTTTATTATAATTAATTATTTCTATTCTTGATCTTTAATTAAGATCTTTGTTTATATTGCTAGAATTTATTTTGGTGAGTAAATTTGTGCATAAAATAAATATTTTGCAAATTAGTCCCTGGATTGGGACCTAGAGGTAATTATAGGAAAGGTTTTGGAGGGAAAGTAAATAAAATAATTATTTTTCAAAAATTGGGCAAAATACTCGAGTATTTTCTGAAAAACTCGAGTATTCTGGGTCAAATTGCACGAGTTAGTGCTTTTGGTGAGTCAGCACCAACGATTCCGTGTTGGTGACACGAAATCATCTTCATTCCACGTCCAGGGAGGTCGTGTCGACCTGCATGAGTTTCCTCAATTCCTATTTAAGCTCATCAACGATCCTTGGCTGAGAATTTTGATCAAACTTGCTTTGTTGATGAAGTTAGGGTTCTGAGGTTGTTCTCTTCGATTCTCCTTCAATTTTGAGTATTAAGTCTTGAGTGATACACGAATGCAAAGCTCACATCACGAGCTTTGTATAGATACCAAAATCATGAGGATTGAGTGAGTGTGTTGGGAGAATCATAGATTGGAAGTGAAGCTGGTTCTGTCAAAGTCTTGGCTTGGAGCTTACTTTGATCTTGCTTTTTGGTAAGCTCATGAATCTCTCAGTCTCAAATTCGATTTCCTTAGTTAGATTATGTTGCATAGAGTCTAGAAAACCTAATTTCCCTAATTCTATTCTCTGTTTCATGTGTGAACCAATTCCACTTTGGTGTTGCACTCAAAACTGCTCTGCATGTTGGGTTAAAGTGCTTTTGGTGCTGTGGAGCTTTTCTTTGGGGAATTTCTTGTTTGATTCACGTCTGATAGGTAAGGGGAAGTAATTATATTCACTAGATAGAGTTTAAATTTCATTAATTGTGTTAGAGAGCCACCAAGAGGCTCTAAGGGCTTAGTTTGAATAGGAACTTTGGTTTGGAGACCAATCCATGCTCTATGACTGTGATGAGCAAGTTCTATATCATGCATGAAAGCTTAAATGAACTTTGTTTCATGAATATTGTGCTTATTTTGCAATTTGAAGTGTTGAGTTGCCAAATTGTATATTTCATGCATAATGGATTGATTCTCTGTCAAATTTGTTATTTGATATGAAATGAGTATGTTAACATGTTCATTATGTTGTATATGAACTATTGTGATCACTATTTTGGGTTAAAAATGTTTAGAAATTGAAATGGTATGTAAAGACCAAGTTTCACTCTGTTCTGTCTGCAGATACTCGAGTATTTGGCTTAATACTCGAGTATTTCGTGGTGCACCAGAGTGAAAATTGGCGCACCAACTTGGGAATCAGATTGGACACTGAGTAATGTATGAACTACTCGAGTATTCTGGGTAATGGAATACTCGAGTATCTCATGAATTACTCGAGTATATTTATGAAGACCTGAAACCCTAAATCTCTGAAAAGAAATGAACGACTCGAGTATAATTATGGACAACTCGAGTAGAATCTGGAAAATGATAAACTACTCGAGTATTTTGGGAAAAACTCGAGTATTTTTAGTCAGACACTTAAAATACCATTTTCAATTCTAAGTTATTTTGTAACTCTTAAAGGACAATAAACCAAGTGATCCTGGACTTAAAAGAAATTGATTGACGTTATGATGTTTTCATTTGAATAATGATGATACGTTGCTCGGGAGGCACATAGTGTATTAATAAAAGGACGAAACATCAATCAATTCCGTTTTAAGTAAAGATAATGCATTCATACTGGAGTTTGGATGGTAGGACGTATATCATGTTTTTGGTAAACATGTGGAGGGCCTCTAGGAGTGCCAATACGCTTGCTTGATGACACGTCGTTGACGTGGTCGGCTGAGTGGATGCCGATGTGGTTATACCGTTTGGATGACGGACCGTTTGGATGACGGAACGATGCTCGGGTGGCACGTTATAACTATGCTCGGGTGGCATGGATTCCAAGCTTGTCGTGTACATTCTAGGTGAATGTACGAATTGTTGTATACCTAGGAATACAACGCACTGATGAGTGCTGGGTTGTCAGGGATGGACGTCAGAGAGTGACATAGTATGATGGAGTTAGGCTTGAGAGCTAAAGTCATGCATCATGCCACTCATTCAATTGTGATAAATGAAATAAGTGTGAGCATCCTATGTTCATTCATTAACTGCTAAGTGTTATATGTGATTGTTGTTAATTGATGAATATTTACATATTTATATTGCACAATTTATTCTCTATTGGTTATGTGTATAGAATTGCTTACCCCTATGCCCTTGTAGGTGATGTCTCGTTACATTGCTTGCATCGAGATCCGGCCACTTCCTAGTGGCACATGGATCTATGAGGACCATCGTGCGGTGTTCGAGGGTGAGGTAGAGATTACCTTCTACCACCCGAACCCGTTGATCCGATTCCGTCCTCGTAGATTTAGGATTCCCATCATATACACTATGCATGTACCCCCGTTTTACACTTACCATGGACCACCTCCCACGCGACCAACTCGCTCTTACCATAGTTTTTGTTTTCGACCTACCCGCTCTCACCCTTTTACTTCGAGAGTCGTCCGCGAGGAGACTCCCCCTTCTGATCCGAGGAGCCCAGTCAGGGTTTCACCATCCCCTGACTCGGTACCCAGTGGTAGGGTACACTCTCCCTCGGATGAGATCGAGGAGGATCCGGTGGAGGACGAGAGTGGGAGCGAGCCTGTCATGCATTCTACTGGGAGTGATTGGAGGGACGATGATCCCTAGGTATATGCATATGGTATGTGATGAGGATCAGTGGGTTCGATGTGTGGATGCTGTGGAGGAGAATTGTTGCTGCTGCTGTGTTGATGATGATGCTACTACCTTTCTACTTGTGTTTTTGGAGACTGCTACTACTACTACTACATCTGATGCTGCCGGATCTATGTGATTACCTCTGGAGTTGTATTTTGGTTATGTATATATATATATAGTGTAGATATACTTTTGGAATACTCTAGGGCTGTAATTGCACTGTGATGTAGATCCGTTTTTATGGACTTGTACTTTTGAATCTAGGAGACTATCATGATGGGACTATGTATTATGACTCTTATCATATATGTATAAAACCTATGTTTATATTACTATCAGTTGCATAGTCCAATAATTTCCGCTTACTCTGATTTAATCTATTTAAGAGCTCGGCTATAAATATTATTTGATGGCATTAATTTTATCGAACAAAGCATGGGTAACTTTGATTAATTGTATGATAAAAAGATGTTACCAAAGAGCGAATGTTACCCTATTTGTGAAAAGGTTTTAGAGATCCCCGAACTCGATACAAATGTTTTGAAATGGTTTAAAGTTTATTCTCCAAGAATTCCAAATGACGATTTGTGCACCTGCTTTGAAAGAAAATTTTATTTTCCATATTTTCTTAACACTCACAAGTCCATACATTATCCAATATGAAAGCTTAATTACTTTATTATATTTGGGTAATTCGGAAGGGTGTCACAAAGATCAAGGCAAAACCAAGAATCAAAACACAAATTAAAGCTTTTATCAAGATTAAATCAAAACCGAAACATGCAAGGGTTCAAAACCATATAAATCATCATCAATCAACATGCAAGACCAAAAATTAAAAACAGGTTTAGATCAAACATTGATTTATCAAATAAAGACTTAAACACTTGTTAATCTATGGATCTAAGCATAAAAATCAAACATGAAAGAAGATCTACTTCAAATTTACAAAGATCATGAACAAAACTTTAGATCAAAGAGATTTAACTTAGAAAAACATAAAGATCCATCATGAAAACATCAAGATCTACCACAAACAACACCAATCGAAACATCAACATATTACAAATTAATTTATGTCCTTAAAAGTCCATAGTTAAGAAAAATCAACATATAAGGTGCATCAAAAGGAACATGCAAGAGAAGAAAAGAAAATTACAAGATTACAAACAAAACTAAGTCTAATTCTTCTAGGTCTTCGGTTTATACCAAGGAATAGGTCTTCTAAGCACTTGGTCTTCAAATAACTCCTAGGTTTTAGGGTTGATCTCCTCTCCTTCTTCCTCCTACTACCTCACGGCTTCTCTTCTTCTTCTTTCTCTATCTTTCTATTTTCTTTTCTTAGTCTTAAGAGTTTGAGAAGCTCTTAGACTTGTGTTTGGTTTGTGTTGGACGAAGGAAGTGAAGAAATGAAGTGAAGAGTGAATGAAATGAAGCTAAGGCCAAGGCTTATATAAAAATTTGTGGCTTCCTATTTTATCCTTGGGTAATTCGGCCAAGAGCTAAAGAGGAAGGGGTAAATTTGGTACTCTCTATTGTTGCATGGGTGGAGGTTAGCATTGCTTAAGGGGACATGTAGGGGACATTAGGCACTTAGGGGTTACTTAGGGGGCAAGACTTTTGACACTCCATTAGGGTTTCCATTAATCTAGTTAGGGCTTGGTTAGGGACTTAGTTAGGATTTGGTTACTTGCTCTCCACACATAGGAAAATTCTAGGCTACACACACATACCTTCACACGGCACACATATTTTCATGCATTCACACACTCATTCACATGCACATATCAATCACCCTTATATTCATGCATTCACACGTTACACATACATACATGCATATACTTCTCACTAATTAAATTTTCTCATGATCCTAAGCACACACACACAAAACCATACATACATATTCATACACATATAGAAAATAAAATCATTCATGTAAAAAAATCACAATTCCTTTGAAATATCCAAAAATATCAAGCACACCTATATATATCCAAAAACTAAACTCTAAAATTCATAACATTATTCCATGAAAAATCATTTCTTTAAAATCATTTACCACTTTGAAAATGTGAATCGAAACATTTATTTAAGAAAATATCCTTTCAAAAACACTTTTCTCAAAAATAATTCCTTTTAAAAATTAAAACCGTACGAGGATTTCGAGGGGTGTTACACGAAACGGTTGTACTTGGCTGACTTTGGCCATCAATTCCATAATGAATAAGACATGAAAAAGAATGAAACAAGTTAGCTTTAGAAACTAGGAAATGCCAACTTTAAATAGAAACAAGTTTGAAATCGAAAGAGTTCCTGGATTTACCAAACGGATTCAAGAAAGATGGTTGTTCGATGCTGAACTTGCTCTGTTTTTCGCAGCTTTGAAGGCTCAACTTTGATTGCCCAGAACTCGATCTACAGAGGGTGGAGTAAGTGATTCTTGGTTCTAATTCAAGATTGGAATTAGAACTTTAGTTTGTGTTTTGGTTTCGAAGGAAATGGATGAGAATTGAGAGAGAATGAAGTGATTAAAGTAAGCTCCACAAAACAGAGAAATTTGGACAGAATTTCGGGTTTGGAATGATTTGAATGTGTTTGGGGCTTCATTGTTCACTTATTATAGTCTAAGATTACCCTCCTTCGAAGTAAGGTCCAGCTCTGTGCTTGGAACCTCAAGAAAACGCGTTTTGGTGCGAAGTTCAAATGAAAACCGACTTATACACTCAACCAAACTGCTCGAACTACTCGAGTCTTTTTCCCAGCACTCGAGTCCTTTTCAGTAATACCAAAGAACACTCGAGTCTTCCATGAAAGACTCAAGTCTTTCGACTAAAATTCAAATTTTTCTAACAGTTAGTGATTATACTCGAGTCCTCCCCAAAATACTCGAGTATTTTAACCTAATTTCATAAAATTCATTATTTTATTCAATATAATAACATTATTATTTTAAATACGTAATATTTATTTATTTATTCAAAATATAGGGTCTTACATCCTCCCCCACTTAAATAGAATTTCGTCCCCGAAATTCCGATTTACAAAAAAAGATGCGGATATTCTTCTCTCATTTTAGATTCTAATTCCCATGTCGAGTCAGATACTCCATTCTGACTCCAAAGGACTCGTACTAATGGAATCTTTTTTCCTCGCAGCTTCTTGACTCGTCGATCTTCTATTTGCATTAGTCCAATATCGAATGTGAGATTCTCTTTCAACGGTATCACATCTTGTTGCAATTGAACGATCAAAGATGGATCTTGGACAAACTTGCGAAGCTGAGAGACGTGGAATACATTGTGCAGATTGGACAGAAACGGGGGTAAGGCGATCTTATATGCAACAACACCAACTCTCTTCAAAATCTGATAAGGGCCAATAAACTTTGGAGATAACTTCTTTGGCTTCATTACTCTTCCAATACCAGTCGTGGGCACCACTCGCAAAAATACATGATATCCTTCTTGAAATTCTAACTTGGATCTTCGTTGATCGGCATAACTCTTCTGACGACTTTGCGCAGTCTTCATCTTCTCTTGGATAACCTTTATCTTCTCGGTCGTTTCTTGAATCAACTTAGGTCCGATGAGAGCACTCTCCCCCACTTGGAACCAACATAGTGAGGTTCTACACTTTCTTCCATAAAGAGCTTCGTACAGGGCCATACCAATGCTTGCATGGTAACTGT
Source organism: Crotalaria pallida (assembly GCA_037953625.1). NCBI lineage: Eukaryota > Viridiplantae > Streptophyta > Magnoliopsida > Fabales > Fabaceae > Crotalaria > Crotalaria pallida. The sequence continues at coordinate 92,627,544 of CM075652.1, forward strand.
TGTTGTAGGTGAATTCCACAAGCGGCAACAAACGATCCCAACTTTCTTGATATTCCAAAACACATTCTCGAAGCAGATCTTCAAGAGATTGAATCGTCCTTTATGATTGACCATCCGTTTGCGGGTGGTAAGCTGAACTCATCCTTAGCTGCATTCCCAAAGCTTGATGCAGACTTTGCGAGAAATGAGAAACGAAACGAGGATCACGATCCGATACGATGCTTGAGGGCACTCCATGCAATCTGACGACTTCCTTGATGTACAATCTTGCAAGCTTCTCCAATGGATATTGCATATTGATGGGAATGAAATGAGCCGACTTGGTTAACCGATCGACCACGACCCAAATCGCGTCGAAACCTTCTCTTGTTCTCGGAAAACCACTCACAAAGTCCATAGCTATTCCATCCCACTTCCATTCCGGTATGCTCAAAGGTTGCAATTCTCCTCCAGGCTTCTTATGTTCAATCTTCGCCTTTTGGCAAACAAGGCAAGACGCAACATAAGACACAACATCTTTCTTTAATCCGGGCCACCAAAACATCCTCTTCAGGTCTTGGTACATCTTCGTCGTTCTAGGATGCATACTTAGCTTGCTTTTGTGTGCTTCATCCAAAACTGCTTTCCTTAATTCCTGATTAGCTAGGATACACACACGATCACGAAATCTTAGAATATCATCAACTTCAACTTGAAAATCAGGTTCTACACCATCCACACCCAATCTTCTCTTTTCTAACAATTCTCCATCTTCTTTCTGCAGGTCCCTCACTTGAGTAAGGAATTCATTTGTCACTTGAAGCATTCCTAGCTTGATACATTCCTGCCTATACTGAACTGCCAGATTCAAGTTTCGGAATTCTTCAATTCACTGGGCTTCCTTCACCATCATCGTATTCACGTGTAACATCTTTCTACTTAGAGAATCGGCAACGACATTAGCTTTGTTGGGGTGGTAATGTAATTTGAAGTCATAATCCTTCAAAAATTCCATCCACCTACGTTGTCTCATATTCAGTTCCTTTTGGTCGAAGAGATACTTCAGACTTTTATGGTCACTGAATACTTGAAACATATTACCGTATAGGTAATGTCTCCAAATCTTCAAAGCAAAGACAATGGCAGCCAACTCTAAATCGTGAGTAGGGTAATTTTCTTCATGCACTTTCAGCTGACGCGATGCATAAGCAACAACTTTTCCTTCTTGCATCAAGACACAACCCAAACCTTGTCTAGACGCATCACAATAAACATCGAAGCCTTTTCGAGGATCGGGCAGAGTTAACACTGGAGACGATGTTAACTTGTCCTTTAACGTCTGGAAACTAACTTCACATTTTTCATCCAAGACAAAAGGTTGCTCCTTCCGGGTCAAACGAGTTAACGGAAGAGCCATCTTGGAAAAACCTTCAATGAACTTCCGATAATATCCGGCTAACCCATGAAAACTTCTAACTTCAGTAACTGTCTTCGGTCTTTCCCATTGCAAAACTGTTTCTACCTTAGCTGGATCTACTGCGACAGCATCCTTCGAAATTATATGTCCCAAGAAATTGACTTTTTCAAGCCAAAATTCACACAAGGTCAGCTTGGCATATAATTTCTTCTCCTTTAAAGTCTCCAAAACAATCTTTAAATGATTAGCGTTCTCCTACGGATTCTTCGAATAGATGAGAATATCATCGATAAACACTACAAAGAAGGAATCCAGATAGGGTCGGAACACCCTATTCATATAATCCATGTATATTGCAGGTGCGTTGGTCAAACCGAATGGCATCACCACATACTAGTAGTGTCCATAGCGTGACCGAAAAGCAGTCTTTGGAATATCTTCCTCCTTCACACGGATCTGATGATAACCCGATCTCAAATCAATCTTTGAAAACACAGACGCTCCTTTCACCTGATCCATCAAATCATCGATCCTCGGCAACGGGTACTTGTTCTTGATCGTAACCTTATTGAGCTGCCTATAATCAATGCACATCCTCATAGATTCATCCTTCTTCTTCACAAAGAAGACTGGCGCTCCCCAAGGCGACACGCTTGGTCTGATGAACTACTTCTCTAACAAATCTTCCACTTGTTTCTTCAACTCAGCTAATTCCGCCGAAGCCATACGATACGGGGCAATAGAGATGGGACCAGTACCGGGAACTAGGTCAATACTAAATTCTATCTCTTGATGCGGCGGCAAACCGGGTACTTGATCGGGAAAAACTTCGGGGAAATCTCGAATAATCGGGATGTCTTCGATCTTCACTTCATCCTTCCTCTTGTTAGTTCCATGATGAACATGATGAATGTTTTGATATTGACAAAGTGTTTTTGAACAAGCTACAAGTGTTGATCAAGTTTCAAGCTCAACAAGCAACAACAAACATCAAATGAAGAAGAGAGAAAGCAAGCTCATGAAGACCTAAGTTTGAGTGTATTTGTATTTCTTTTATCTTTTGCCTCTCAAGCTTCATAGGTTTTTTTATTTGGGTAGATTATTATAGAGGGTAGTGAATCTCATTCATAAGTCATGATTTAATCATAATTTGAGTTTTCACTTAACCTAGAATCAATAGGTGGCTTAAAGGTTTTAAAGGAAAGGTTGGATTTTGAGAAAACAAGTTTTGAACATGTGCAGTACCAACTTAATCGATTAAGTGACTAACTTAATCGAGTACTACTCGAGTAGTCTGCAACTTAATCGATTAAGTACTGCTGAACTGATTTTTAAAATACGTTTTCACTTCTCAAAATCAGTTTTCAAGTGCTACAACTTTTGGGTATTCTATATAAATCTTTTCCTATTATTTGTGATCAATTAGAATCATTTTCATACAAGTTTTACAAAGAATCAAGCCACTCTATTCTCTCTCATTTTCTAAAGATCAAAGTTCTCATATTTTCATATTCTTTGATCAAGAACCTTTGAATCTCTTATGGTGAATTGTCATAACTCTTGATTGAGATTCATAGGATTGTTTTGTGTTTTCTATTGTGTTGTAATCTTTGCAAGAAGGCAAGCCACTACAACAAACAAGAAGCCTTGGTGTGACGATTTTATCATCAAGCAAGTGCATTCTTATTGAAGAAGAAGAAGAAGTCTTGGTTGTGAATCAAGGAAGTGAAGCCTTGGTGTGTGGTTTATCATCAAGCAATTGAAGACTTGTTGTGTCGATTATCAACAAGGGGTAGAGGTTAGATTAGAGAGAAGATCAATAGGATTACAAGGCAAGGGTGTCGGTTATCTCTTGTAGGCTAGCAAGAAGGGAGTCTTGTGAGGCAATCACTTGTAATTTGAGAACTCTAATTCCTCATAGTGAAGAATCTCTCTTGGTTGAAGAGGGGACTGGATGTAGCTTTCAAGCGGGTGAAAGTGAACCAGGATAAATCGCTGTGTCGTATCTCTAAACCCTTACTCTTTATATTCAAGTCATTTGATTTCATTCTTGGTTGAAAACCTAGAAAGATTGATTTTCATAATTGATTGAATTGAATCTTTAATTGTTCAAATTGATAAAGGGAAAATCATTTTCATAACTAGGAAATCAATAAGAACATAGGTGTTAATCATTTCCGTTGAATCTCTGATCTTTCATGTGAATTGATTGATTTTCGTATGCGAATGAAAACTTGATTTTTCTGGTTCCTGTCAGATATACTCGAGTAAACGAGTCTTTAATCGAGTACTACTCGAGTACTCTGAAATATACTCGAGTAAACCTGAACAAAATTGCAAAAATATTTTGTTTTGATTGTTTCGATTTGTTTCGTTCGAAAATCTTTCAAGGTAGCTTAGACACCTATTCAACCCCCCCGTCTAGGTGTATTTCTAGGGTTCCTTTGTCTCTCCAACCACCAATTGCGGTTTCCTCAATTGGTATCAGAGCTCGGTCGAAAGACACGAGCATAAGAGCTTTTTCGTAAAGATCCTTTAAGAAAATCGCAATGGGATTCGTACCCTTTGGTGGTGAAGGTGCTTCAATAAATCGTCCTCCAATGTTTACCGGAGAAGGCTATGCATATTGGAAAGTTAGAATGAAAATCTTTATCCAAGCCATAGATAGTGAAATTTGGAAAGTAGTAGAAAATGGCCCTTATATTCCCTCTAGTTCAAAAGATGGTGTAGTAACTCCGACCCCCGAGGACAAGTGGAAAGATGATGATAGAAAGAAAGTACAATATGATTATAAAGCAAAGAATATCATCACATCCGCTTTATCCTATGATGAGTTCTTTAGAGTTTCTCAATGTTCTAGTGCTAAGGAAATGTGGGACACTTTACAAGTGACTCATGAAGGAACTAGTGAGGTTAGGAGAGCTAGATTGAATGCTTTAATGCGTGATTATGAATTGTTTCATATGCTTCCAAATGAATCTATAAATGATATGCAAAAGCGTTTTACTCATATTATAAATCATTTACTTGCTCTTGGTAAAACTTTTCTACAAGGTGAACTTTCTAACAAAGTGTTGAGATGTTTAGACAGGAATTGGTAACCAAAAGTAACGGCTATTGTTGAATCTAAAAACTTGGATGCTATGGATCTAGCAACACTCTTTGGAAAGCTTCAAGAACATGAAATGGAGCTTGGACGATTAAGTATCAATGAAGAGTCGGATAAGAACAAAGAAAGAAAGGGACTTGCTCTTAGAGTCAAAAGTGCATATAAAAAGAAAGATAGTTGCGATGATGATGATAGTGAAGATTCCGATTCTGATGTTGATGAAAAAGACATGAAACTTTTGTTAAAAGAGTTTGACAAGTTTCTAAGGAGAAAAGGAAGGTTGAACAAGGACAAAAGTAAAGAGAAGGATTCCCCACACTATAAGACCAAAACTTCAAAAGAAGGTGTAGTTTTCCATGAATGTGGAAAGCCTGGACATCTCAAGTATTCATGCTCTAGGTATCTCAAGAAGAAGGAGAAAGACAAGAAAAATTCTAAATCTAAAAGAGCATACATAGTTTGGGATAGTGATGAAGATAACAAGAAAAGCACATTGAGTAGTTCTTCGGATAATGAAGAAGCCGCTTGTCTCAACTTGATAACTCTAGTAGATGATGAAGAACAAAGTTCAAATGATGAATCAAGTTATCAAAGCGAGGATAGCAATGTAAGTGAATCTAAATCCGAAATTTCTTCTAAATATGAATTGTTACATAATGCTTATGAAGAAATGTATGAACAACTTGAAAAACTAGCTTTGAAAAACATTGAAAGAAAGAAGCTCATTTTGAAACATCAAAAAGAGATTTTAGATCTTCAAAAACAAGTTGATGAGCTTAATCTTGAAAATGAAACTCTTGATCTTATATATGCTAGTTCTTCTTGTGATTGTGCTAGTAGATTGAATGTTGTGGTTGATTGTGAGAGTTGCAAGTTGCTCAAGGATGAAAATGCTATTTTGAAAAATAAGCTTGCAAGTTTCACGAATTGTGATATTAAATTGCGCACATTGTTAAATTTTCAAAGAGAAAATTCAAACAAGTTTGGTTTGGGTTATACTAATGCTAAGAGTAAATCTCATAGAAATGTTGTTGATTTTTCTAAAGTTGATTTTTCAAATGCACCAACATGTTTCTATTGTGGTACTCATGGACATACTTCAAATGCGTGTTATGTTAAAGTGCATGGTATACCTAAAGGAAATTTTGTTTGGATGAAAAAGGGTGAAAGTCCCTACACTAACAAAAATGGATCCAAAACCATTTGGATACCAAAAAGCAAAGCATGATTGTTTTGTAGGTTTGATTGAAGAGCAAATGAATGACACATGCTCTCAATTGGTCTCAACTATGAATGTCTATATTCACATCTTCAATTGGTATTACACTTGCATCTCAAGTGAATGTCCTACAAAGTGGTAATATTTGATATTGATATATTATCTCAATTGGTATCTTCTCAATTGATATTACTTTTCTAAATGTTTAGTTAATTCAATTGGTATCAAATATTTGTTGATATATGTACTTCTTTACAATTGATATCTTCTTTGTTAAGTGATATTATGATATTTTAGTTCTCAATTGGTATTATATTTCATTGTTATATTCTCTTACCAATTGATATCACATTTCAAAGTATAGCTCTATTGTATTTGTTCAATTGGTATCAATGTTGTGAAGAAATGATCATTGATTTCTTACCTTGGCTTAGATCTTATATTTCAATTGGTATATATTACTTTTTGATAATGCTAAAGGGGGAGAAATATGATGTTTTGAATTGAATGAAATGTTTCTCAAAGGGGGAGAAATGGTATGTTTTGAAACATGGGAGAAATATGATATTATATTTGGAGAAAGGTTGTTTTGTTGTTTTTATGTAGGTTGAGCTAAGTTGTTTAAGATAGGGGGAGAATCAAGCTTCTATCTCAATTGGATTCAAGTGTTAAAGCATTGATTGAGGGGGAGAAAGAGTCATCTCAAGTGATCAAATGTTTCAAGCATCAACAACTTCAAGCGATTTCAAAACATGGGTTGTCATTTTCAAAAAGGGGGAGATTGTTAGTTCCATGATGAACATGATGAATGTTTTCATAATGACAAAGTGTTTTTGAACAAGCTACAAGTGTTGATCAAGTTTCAAGCTCAACAAGCAACAACAAACATCAAATGAAGAAGAGAGAAAGCAAGCTCATGAAGACCTAAGTTTGAGTGTATTTGTATTTCTTTTATCTTTTGCCTCTCAAGATTCATAGGTTTTTTTATTTGGGTAGATTATTATAGAGGGTAGTGAATCTCATTCATAAGTCATGATTTAATCATAATTTGAGTTTTCACTTAACCTAGAATCAATAGGTGGCTTAAAGGTTTTAAAGGAAAGGTTGGATTTTGAGAAAACAAGTTTTGAACATGTGCAGTACCAACTTAATCGATTAAGTGACTAACTTAATCGAGTACTACTCGAGTAGTCTGCAACTTAATCGATTAAGTACTGCTGAACTGATTTTTAAAATACGTTTTCACTTCTCAAAATCAGTTTTCAAGTGCTACAACTTTTGGGTATTCTATATAAATCTTTTCCTATTATTTGTGATCAATTAGAATCATTTTCATACAAGTTTTACAAAGAATCAAGCCACTCTATTCTCTCTCATTTTCTAAAGATCAAAGTTCTCATATTTTCATATTCTTTGATCAAGAACCTTTGAATCTCTTATGGTGAATTGTCATAACTCTTGATTGATATTCATAGGATTGTTTTGTGTTTTCTATTGTGTTGTAATCTTTGCAAGAAGGCAAGCCACTACAAAAAACAAGAAGCCTTGGTGTGTCGATTTTATCATCAAGCAAGTGCATTCTTATTGAAGAAGAAGAAGAAGAAGTCTTGGTTGTGAATCAAGCAGGTGAAGCTTTGGTGTGTGGTTTATCATCAAGCAATTGAAGACTTGTTGTGTCGATTATCAACAAGGGGTAGAGGTTAGATTAGAGAGAAGATCAATAGGATTACAAGGCAAGGGTGTCGGTTATCTCTTGTAGGCTAGCAAGAAGGGAGTCTTGTGAGGCAATCACTTGTAATTTGAGAACTCTAATTCCTCATAGTGAAGAATCTCTCTTGGTTGAAGAGGGGACTGGATGTAGCTTTCAAGCGGGTGAAAGTGAACCAGGATAAATCGCTGTGTCGTATCTCTAAACCCTTACTCTTTATATTCAAGTCATTTGATTGCATTCTTGGTTGAAAACCTAGAAAGATTGATTTTCATAATTGATTGAATTGAATCTTTAATTGTTTAAATTGATAAAGGGAAAATCATTTTCATAACTAGGAAATCAATAAGAACATAGGTGTTAATCATTTCAGTTGAATCTCTGATCTTTCATGTGAATTGATTGATTTTCGTATGCGAATGAAAACTTGATTTTTCTGGTTCCTGTCAGATATACTCGAGTAAACGAGTCTTTAATCGAGTACTACTCGAGTACTCTGAAATATACTCGAGTAAACCTGAACAAAATTGCAAAAATATTTTGTTTTGATTGTTTCGATTTGTTTCGTTCGAAAATCTTTCAAGGTAGCTTAGACACCTATTCAACCCCCCCGTCTAGGTGTATTTCTAGGGTTCCTTTGTCTCTCCAACCACCAATTGCGGTTTCCTCAATTGGTATCAGAGCTCGGTCGAAAGACACGAGCATAAGAGCTTTTTCGTAAAGATCCTTTAAGAAAATCGCAATGGGATTCGTACCCTTTGGTGGTGAAGGTGCTTCAATAAATCGTCCTCCAATGTTTACCGGAGAAGGCTATGCATATTGGAAAGTTAGAATGAAAATCTTTATCCAAGCCATAGATAGTGAAATTTGGAAAGTAGTAGAAAATGGCCCTTATATTCCCTCTAGTTCAAAAGATGGTGTAGTAACTCCGACCCCCGAGGACAAGTGGAAAGATGATGATAGAAAGAAAGTACAATATGATTATAAAGCAAAGAATATCATCACATCCGCTTTATCCTATGATGAGTTCTTTAGAGTTTCTCAATGTTCTAGTGCTAAGGAAATGTGGGACACTTTACAAGTGACTCATGAAGGAACTAGTGAGGTTAGGAGAGCTAGATTGAATGCTTTAATGCGTGATTATGAATTGTTTCATATGCTTCCAAATGAATCTATAAATGATATGCAAAAGCGTTTTACTCATATTATAAATCATTTACTTGCTCTTGGTAAAACTTTTCTACAAGGTGAACTTTCTAACAAAGTGTTGAGATGTTTAGACAGGAATTGGTAACCAAAAGTAACGGCTATTGTTGAATCTAAAAACTTGGATGCTATGGATCTAGCAACACTCTTTGGAAAGCTTCAAGAACATGAAATGGAGCTTGGACGATTAAGTATCAATGAAGAGTCGGATAAGAACAAAGAAAGAAAGGGACTTGCTCTTAGAGTCAAAAGTGCATATAAAAAGAAAGATAGTTGCGATGATGATGATAGTGAAGATTCCGATTCTGATGTTGATGAAAAAGACATGAAACTTTTGTTAAAAGAGTTTGACAAGTTTCTAAGGAGAAAAGGAAGGTTGAACAAGGACAAAAGTAAAGAGAAGGATTCCCCACACTATAAGACCAAAACTTCAAAAGAAGGTGTAGTTTTCCATGAATGTGGAAAGCCTGGACATCTCAAGTATTCATGCTCTAGGTATCTCAAGAAGAAGGAGAAAGACAAGAAAAATTCTAAATCTAAAAGAGCATACATAGTTTGGGATAGTGATGAAGATAACAAGAAAAGCACATTGAGTAGTTCTTCGGATAATGAAGAAGCCGCTTGTCTCAACTTGATAACTCTAGTAGATGATGAAGAACAAAGTTCAAATGATGAATCAAGTTATCAAAGCGAGGATAGCAATGTAAGTGAATCTAAATCCGAAATTTCTTCTAAATATGAATTGTTACATAATGCTTATGAAGAAATGTATGAACAACTTGAAAAACTAGCTTTGAAAAACATTGAAAGAAAGAAGCTCATTTTGAAACATCAAAAAGAGATTTTAGATCTTCAAAAACAAGTTGATGAGCTTAATCTTGAAAATGAAACTCTTGATCTTATATATGCTAGTTCTTCTTGTGATTGTGCTAGTAGATTGAATGTTGTGGTTGATTGTGAGAGTTGCAAGTTGCTCAAGGATGAAAATGCTATTTTGAAAAATAAGCTTGCAAGTTTCACGAATTGTGATATTAAATTGCGCACATTGTTAAATTTTCAAAGAGAAAATTCAAACAAGTTTGGTTTGGGTTATACTAATGCTAAGAGTAAATCTCATAGAAATGTTGTTGATTTTTCTAAAGTTGATTTTTCAAATGCACCAACATGTTTCTATTGTGGTACTCATGGACATACTTCAAATGCGTGTTATGTTAAAGTGCATGGTATACCTAAAGGAAATTTTGTTTGGATGAAAAAGGGTGAAAGTCCCTACACTAACAAAAATGGATCCAAAACCATTTGGATACCAAAAAGCAAAGCATGATTGTTTTGTAGGTTTGATTGAAGAGCAAATGAATGACACATGCTCTCAATTGGTCTCAACTATGAATGTCTATATTCACATCTTCAATTGGTATTACACTTGCATCTCAAGTGAATGTCCTACAAAGTGGTAATATTTGATATTGATATATTATCTCAATTGGTATCTTCTCAATTGATATTACTTTTCTAAATGTTTAGTTAATTCAATTGGTATCAAATATTTGTTGATATATGTACTTCTTTACAATTGATATCTTCTTTGTTAAGTGATATTATGATATTTTAGTTCTCAATTGGTATTATATTTCATTGTTATATTCTCTTACCAATTGATATCACATTTCAAAGTATAGCTCTATTGTATTTGTTCAATTGGTATCAATGTTGTGAAGAAATGATCATTGATTTCTTACCTTGGCTTAGATCTTATATTTCAATTGGTATATATTACTTTTTGATAATGCTATAGGGGGAGAAATATGATGTTTTGAATTGAATGAAATGTTTCTCAAAGGGGGAGAAATGGTATGTTTTGAAACATGGGAGAAATATGATATTATATTTGGAGAAAGGTTGTTTTGTTGTTTTTATGTAGGTTGAGCTAAGTTGTTTAAGATAGGGGGAATATCAAGCTTCTATCTCAATTGGATTCAAGTGTTAAAGCATTGATTGAGGGGGAGAAAGAGTCTTCTCAAGTGATCAAATGTTTCAAGCATCAACAACTTCAAGCGATTTCAAAACATGGGTTGTCATTTTCAAAAAGGGGGAGATTGTTAGTTCCATGATGAACATGATGAATGTTTTGATAATGACAAAGTGTTTTTGAACAAGCTACAAGTGTTGATCAAGTTTCAAGCTCAACAAGCAACAACAAACATCAAATGAAGAAGAGAGAAAGCAAGCTCATGAAGACCTAAGTTTGAGTGTATTTGTATTTCTTTTATCTTTTTCCTCTCAAGATTCATAGGTTTTTTTATTTGGGTAGATTATTATAGAGGGTAGTGAATCTCATTCATAAGTCATGATTTAATCATAATTTGAGTTTTCACTTAACCTAGAATCAATAGGTGGCTTAAAGGTTTTAAAGGAAAGGTTGGATTTTGAGAAAAGAAGTTTTGAACATGTGCAGTACCAACTTAATCGATTAAGTGACTAACTTAATCGAGTACTACTCGAGTAGTCTGCAACTTAATCGATTAAGTACTGCTGAACTGATTTTTAAAATACGTTTTCACTTCTCAAAATCAGTTTTCAAGTGCTACAACTTTTGGGTATTCTATATAAATATTTTCCTATTATTTGTGATCAATTAGAATCATTTTCATACAAGTTTTACAAAGAATCAAGCCACTCTATTCTCTCTCATTTTCTAAAGATCAAAGTTCTCATATTTTCATATTCTTTGATCAAGAACCTTTGAATCTCTTATGGTGAATTGTCATAACTCTTGATTGAGATTCATAGGATTGTTTTGTGTTTTCTATTGTGTTGTAATCTTTGCAAGAAGGCAAGCCACTACAACAAACAAGAAGCCTTGGTGTGTCGATTTTATCATCAAGCAAGTGCATTCTTATTGAAGAAGAAGAAGAAGTCTTGGTTGTGAATCAAGCAAGTGAAGCCTTGGTGTGTGGTTTATCATCAAGCAATTGAAGACTTGTTGTGTCGATTATCAACAAGGGGTAGAGGTTAGATTAGAGAGAAGATCAATAGGATTACAAGGCAAGGGTGTCGGTTATCTCTTGTAGGCTAGCAAGAAGGGAGTCTTGTGAGGCAATCACTTGTAATTTGAGAACTCTAATTCCTCATAGTGAAGAATCTCTCTTGGTTGAAGAGGGGACTGGATGTAGCTTTCAAGCGGGTGAAAGTGAACCAGGATAAATCGCTGTGTCGTATCTCTAAACCCTTACTCTTTATATTCAAGTCATTTGATTGCATTCTTGGTTGAAAACCTAGAAAGATTGATTTTCATAATTGATTGAATTGAATCTTTAATTATTCAAATTGATAAAGGGAAAATCATTTTCATAACTAGGAAATCAATAAGAACATAGGTGTTAATCATTTCCGTTGAATCTCTGATCTTTCATGTGAATTGATTGATTTTCGTATGCGAATGAAAACTTGATTTTTCTAGTTTCTGTCAGATATACTCGAGTAAACGAGTCTTTAATCGAGTACTACTCGAGTACTCTGAAATATACTCGAGTAAACCTGAACAAAATTGCAAAAATATTTTGTTTTGATTGTTTCGATTTGTTTCGTTCGAAAATCTTTCAAGGTAGCTTAGACACCTATTCAACCCCCCCTTCTAGGTGTATTTCTAGGGTTCCTTTGTCTCTCCAACCACCAATTGCGGTTTCCTCACCTCTCTTCAGCGACGACTGAAAATAGGCACACATAACCTCTAGGTTAAATGGTGGGAGACTCCTTACTAGGGAACACGATTGTTCGAGCCTTGCGGTCGATTACCACATGATTGGACGCCATTCAATCCATACCCAAGAAAACATCGAGGTTGGATAACGGCAAACAGATCAGATTTACACGAGAAATCTGACTTCCTATGCTAACAACGCAACCGACACATGCTCTTGATGCAACCATGGGAGCATTCGTGGGGGTAGATACACTCAGATTAAACGGGGTCTCCGAGATAGACAGACATAAACGCTTAGCACATTCTTCGGAGATGAAAGAATGTGTCGCTCCAGAATCAAATAAAAAGTGACAAGGCATGCCATTGAGGAAATGGTTACCTTGCACAAGATTGTTGGCTTGCTCTGCTTCTGCTCCGGACATAGTAAACACGTTTCCATTGATCCAGGGCTTGCTCCCTTGTCCTTGGTTGACTTGGCGCTGGGGTTGGCGGCATGCACGGGAAAAATGACCGGTCCTTCCACAATTGAAGCAGGCTGGTGGTTTGTCTCTCCAGCACTCTTGACCAGGATGGGAACGTTGGCACTTGCTACAAGTCTCTGCCGGTGCCGGAAGACCGACTGCTCCAGAAGGTGGTGCTCTTCCTTTCCCCTTATGCGAAAAAGGGCCTCCACGATTTCCACGATTATTCTTGTGCTGGTGTCGGTGTGGTCCATGGCCTCCTTGACTAGCTTCTTGTTGGAGAGTGCCCTAGTGGCAATTGTATTTTCTCTTTTACTTGTACTTATTTCATGTTTATGGATTATTACTATTAATAATAATCAGGCATTTCATTTATTATATTTATGCTTTAATTGTTTAATTAAAATAGATGTAATAAAGTCCTTAGGATTATAAGTTCAATGTCATAAGAATATCAAGTACATGACTTGATAGTGAGATCTTATTGATTGATAATTATCCTTAAAGATTCCCTAGTCGAGTATTATAGTTAATAAGAACAACTATAATACATCGAGACTAGTATGTGGCGGACTGATGACTGCATCTCACCGGTCATGGATATGAGATATCAAGTCTTCACGTAAGTACACATTGGGACAATTGTGTACTGGATTGACCCGCCATGAGAATGCTACATGGGTTATTAAGTGAGTGTCATAAGCGATTCTCATAGTGACAATGGTGTACATGGTCCTTCGACCTGAAGTCGCTACGGTTCCCAACATGAGGAATTATATGCTTTCACGCAATCAAACGTCATCTTTAACCAGGTGATCATAACGGTTGTAGTCGGGTATATGACAAATCATGTAGAGGGATGTGAGTGACGTAGATGGGATTTGTCCTTCCTTATCAAAAGGAATTATATCTCTGGGCCCCTTGATTGAGTGAGACGGTGAAATGTATGACCATACTCAAGACAGTCAATATGAGATATTGACGAGACTTGAATAGACGGGTCTACTCAGGGATCAAGAAACCATAGGTTACACTATTCATGGGTGACACGTTCCATGCCATGAGTGTAACTATGATATTTGGACAAAGGGATTAAACTTACACATGTTCATTGGTCACAGTAAAAAGGTTTAGTCAAATCACAGACATTCCTGTCACTTGGGTAGCAATGATGTGTTGCTAGATACCGCTCATTGCTTGTAAAGTTAAAATGTGATTTTAACATTACTGCCAACGTTACAGGAACCTATAGGGTCACACACTAAGAGCAGATAAAATTGGAGATATCACATATGATAAAAATACAATAGTTGTATTTTTATAAAATTAAATCTTTCTGATATGATTAAGATATGATTCGTTTTATCTTTATGTATAAGATATAAATTTGATTTTATCTTCTACATGTAAGATAGAATTCAAATTTATCTCCTAAAAGGCCCTACCAGTTGGTCTGATAATATTATAAATATAATATTATTAGCTTTAGGGAAAACAGGGTGTGAGACACAGAACGGTAACCCTAGCCGTCATATCAGAGAGTGAGTGATACACAGACTCTCTCTTCTCTGCTAGCATTGAGAAGAGAGACGTGACTCCAATTGGGAATTTGTTCATGTGAATACCAATAGAGGCACAACACATTGATGTGCTCGTGATTGACGAAGCGTTCGTGATAAGATTCTTGGTCTCCTCTTCCTTGCAAAAGGTAATTTTATTCCCTATCTCAAATCATGTTTTCACATGGATCCTGGATAGAAATAGGATATATTTTTTTTTCCACTGCGTTTGTCGCATCCTATTTCCTAACAGTGGTATCAGAGCCACTTGCGAAACCATGATTTGATTATTTTTGATTAAACATGTTTTAATATGATTATGATGTGTTGGGATTAATCAAAAATTAAAATTAAAAATAAACGGCACAATTCTATTCATGCGCAATTGATTTGATAAAACGTGAATTCACACCAAATTGTTTTGTGCCGTGATAAGATGTATGTCAAATAATATTAAACCTATTACTCTAAATACTAGGATGTGTGCCGTATCCATGAAAACACGTCAATATCAATTTGGCCGCATGAACTTGTGCTGTGAGTATCAATGATGCGCCGCATGATACGGTAATTTTTTTTATCAAGAGTTTGATAAAGGGTTTGTCACGTGAATCATCAATTGAAGACGCATGAATCCAATTTGGGCAGTTACGTTAATAACAAATTGTGCCGCATGATTTGTTGCACATGATGATGTTTAAAACGTTGGCAGTGTACATCAACGTGTTATTTTTTTTTATCAAGAGTTGATAAAATATATTTTTTTTTTATAATTCGTAACAAACATAATTTTAATAAAATAATAATGTATTTTATTTAATATGTTGTTTGTTGTATGGTGAATGGTCATGGCTTCTTAGATCGTTTCGCGCCTTGTGTATGTTTTATTTTCTTTTGGTTTATTTTTAAATACGGCCTGCGTGTTGTGCCTCTTTCTATATTCAATATGTATTTCTTTTCTCATCTAAATCCTCTCATAAACGAGGTTTCTATTTGTAATATTTTTATTAAAAAATTGCGAAAGACTTGAAGATGAAAAAGAAAGGAGATTTAAGGAAGGCTCTTGGAGAAGGACCGGTGCATACATTCAAGGAATGCTCTTGGAGAAGAAGCTATGCGTTTAGGATCTTTGTATTAATTCACTCATTGGCTTGGGTGAATTAGTTTTTCTAGGCCATGACCATATCACGTAGTTTATAATTATAGTATGTATGTGGTGCATGTTATCGTTATAATGTATGTTAATGTAAGATAAGATAGGTGAGATCACTTAAATATAAAACCCCTCAAACTGAAATATTAAGTTATATGCCTTCCAATGCTTGACACTCGTCTTGATTGATGTCGTTTTGATTGTGGGTCTGCTAAAGTAGAGTACGTTTATCTACATTGGTCAGACGCGAAGGAATAAATGTAATATTCGTTATGTCAACCATTGGGCCTAACTTAAATGGATGGTTCAATAGGATTGAAGATCTATAGGCAAAAGAATTGAGTATAAATTAATAAGTTAATTTTGAATAAATGTTATTCGCCCAATTGATCCAAGAGTCACATGAGATGTGATTGGGAAAGGGTTCCTTACCTAAATAATCTAATTGTGGGTGATCAGCTAAAGTTGACTCATGATAAGATGAAATATGGATCTTGGTCCCACTAGAAAATCTTGCGCTGAGATTTTCCGAGTCAATATTGAGGGTTATTGATTTGAGGAAAATAGTGGGAGTAATATTTAATGAAAGTCCTTATTAAATATTTAATAAACATGATTTCAATTCTGCTTTTATTTTGTTGTTAGATCACCATGGCTTCAAACAATTCAAATAACTTATCACTGCGATCGGTCCTTGAGAAGGACAAACTGACGAGAATTAATTTCCTGGACTGGTATCGAAACATAAGGATTGTCCTTAGGAATGAGAAAAAGTTGTATGTGCTAGAGCAACTGCTCCCTGAAGCACCCCCCGCTAATGCACCGGCTGCTGAGCGGAATGCTTTCCGTAGGCATCAAGATGATGCCTTAGAGGTTGGAACTCTCATTCTTGTCATTATGACCCCTGACCTTCAGAAGGTTCATGAGAACATGAGTGCGTATGATATGATCGTACACCTTAAGGAGCTCTATCAAGGGCAAGCAAGGCATGAGCGTTTTAAGGTCACAAGGTCCCTTTTCACTTGTAAGATGACAGAGGGAAGCCCAGTTAGTCATCATGTAATCAAGATGATTGGTTACATTGAGAACATTGAGAGGATGGGTTTCCCACTAGGTCAAGAGTTGGCCGTTGACTTAGTTCTGCATTCCTTACCACAGAGCTTTAGTCAGTTTGTCATGAATTACAACATGAACAACATTGACAGCACTCTAACTGAATTGTTAGGGAAGTTGAAAACTGCTGAGCATGACATCAACAAGGGAAAAACTGTATTGTTGGTTCAAAATGGAAAGGGCAAAGGTAAGGCCAAAGGGAAAGCACAAAAACCTAAGGATAAGGGCAAAGCTAGAGTAGCTAAGGCTCTTAAGCCTAAAGGTGGGGTGGCTAAGGAGGGAAATTGCTTCCATTGTAACAAGGAGGGACATTGGAAGAGAAATTGCCCAGATTACCTTAAAGAGAAAGAAATGAAGAAAAGCGGAGCCTCTTCTTCAGGTATTTTTGTTATAGAAGTTAATTTTTCTGCTTCAACATCATGGGTATTAGATACTGGATGTGGATCTCACATTTGTGTTAATGTGCAGGATCTAAAAAGGAGTAGAAGATTAGCTAAAGGTGAAGTCGAACTGCGAGTTGGAAATGGAGCAAGAGTTGCCGCCATTGCTGTTGGAACTTGTAGTTTAACCTTACCTAGTGGATTAGTTTTAGAACTAGAGGATGTTTATTGTGTACCTGCTATTCGTAGGAATATTATTTCAGTTTCATGTTTAGACAAAGTAGGTTTTTCGTTTTCAATAAGGAACAAGTGTTGTTCCATTTATTTGAATGAGATGTTTTTTGGCAGTGCACAATTAATAAATGGTCTTTATTTGTTAGATCTTGATCATCCAGTCTATAACATTAATGCTAAAAGGTTTAAATCAAATGATACAAACCAAACTTTTCTTTGGCATTGCCGTTTGGGCCATATAAATGAGAAACGCATTTCTAAGCTTCATAAAGATGGATTCTTAGACTCATTTGATTTTGAATCTTATGAGACATGTGAGTCTTGTTTGTTGGGCAAGATGACAAAGGGCCCATTTACTGGCAGCAGTGAACGGGCTAATGAACTTTTGGGACTCATACATACAGATGTATGTGGGCCTATGAGTTCAAATGCTAGAGGAGGTTACTCGTACTTCGTCACATTTACTGATGATTTTAGTAGATATGGGTATGTATATTTGATGAAATACAAACATGAAACCTTTGAAAAGTTCAAGGAATTCAAGAATGAAGTACAAAATCAACTTGGCAAAATTATTAAAGCCCTTCGATCTGATCGAGGTGGTGAATACCTTATCCAAGAGTTCGATGACTATCTAAAAGAGTGTGGTATAGTATCTCAACTCACTCCTCCTGGAACGCCCCAGAGGAATGGTATTTCAGAAAGGAGAAACCGAACTTTGTTCGACATGGTTAGGTGTATGATGAGTCAATCGGACCTTCCAATCTCTTTTTGGGGACATGCTCTGCTTACAGCTGCTTTTACACTTAACTGATCTCCATCGAAAGCGGTTGAAAAGACACCATATGAGATATGGACTGGGAGGCGTTCTAGTATGTCTTTTCTCAAGATTTGGGGTTGTGATGTTTATGTGAAACGTCTACTTTCTAATAAACTTAGTACAAAATCTGACAAATGTTACTTTGTAGGATATCCCAAAGAAACTAAGGGATACTATTTCTACAATCCCACAGAAGGCAAAGTGTTTGTCGCTCGCACATGCGTGTTTCTTGAAAGAGAATTTCACTCTAAAGGAAATAGTAGGAGGAAAATAGATCTTGATGAGATTCAAGAATCCCAAAGTAGCCAAGACCAAGCGATGGATGTTGAGCAAGTTCCACAAGATGTTGTGGATGTACAACCTTCTCAAGTTACACAAGTTTTGCATAGGTCAAGTAGGATTCCTCTTCAGCCAGAGAGATATGGATTTCTCTTGACTCAAGAGGATGACATTATGATTCTTGATCAAGATGAACCTACTACTTACCAAGAGGCTATAAACAGCCCTGACTCTGAGAAATGGCTTCAAGCCATGAGATCTGAGATGGAGTCCATGCACACCAACCAAGTTTGGATCTTGGTTGATCTACCTGATGGGGTAAAACCAATTGGGTGCAAATGGGTTTTCAAGAAGAAGACTGACATGGATGGTAATGTACATACCTTTAAAGGACGATTGGTTGCTAAAGGTTTCAAACAAGTTCATGGTATTGACTATGATGAAACTTTTTCACCGGTTGCCATGCTTAAATCCATTAGGATCTTGCTTGTTATTGCAGCATTTCATGATTATGAAATCTGGCAGATTGATGTCAAAACTGCTTTCCTTAATGGAAATCTTTTAGAAGATGTGTATATGACACAACCTGAAGGTTTTGTTGATCCAAAGCATGCTGGAAAGGTTTGTAAGCTGCAACGATCCATTTATGGATTGAAACAAGCTTCTAGGAGTTGGAATATTCGATTCGATGATGCAATCAAACAATTTGGTTTCATCAAGAACGAAGAAGAGTCTTGTGTATATAAGAAGGTTAGTGGGAGCGCAATTGTCTTTCTTGTGTTGTATGTGGATGACATACTACTCATTGGGAATGACATTCCTACCTTACAGTCTGTTAAGACTTGGTTAGGGAATTGCTTTTCTATGAAGGATTTGGGTGAAGCAACCTATATATTAGGCATCAAGATTTATAGAGATAGATCAAGGAGATTGCTTGGCCTAAGTCAAAGTTCGTACATAGACAAAGTGTTGAAACGGTTCAACATGCAGGATTCCAAAAGGGGATCTTTGCCAATGTCACATGGTATAACCTTGTCAAAGGAACAGTGTCCTTCCACTAAGGAAGAAAGGGAACGCATGGATAGAATTCCATATGCATCTGCAATTGGATCTATCATGTATGCCATGATATGTACTTGACTTGATGTTTCGTATGCTTTGAGCATGACGAGCAGATACCAGTCAGATCTAGGTGAAGGTCACTGGACAGCAGTCAAGAATGTCCTAAAGTACTTAAGAAAAACTAAGGATGCTTTCTTGGTATATGGAGGTGAAGATGAGCTAGTTGTAAAGGGTTACACCGACGCTAGCTTCCAGACTGATAAGGACAATTTCATATCACAATCTGGATTTGTATTTTGTTTGAATGGTGGGGCTATATGCTGGAAGAGTTCAAAGCAAGAGACTGTAGCCGATTCTACAACAGAAGCTGAGTATATAGCTGCATCAGAAGCAGCAAAGGAAGCGGTTTGGATTAAGAAGTTCATAACTGAACTTGATGTTGTTCCTAGTATTGAGTTTCCGGTGGACCTCTATTGTGACAACAATGGAGCCATTGCGCAAGCTAAGGAACCGAGATCTCACCAGAAATCCAAACATATACTTCGGCGTTTTCACATCATTCGAGAGATAATTGACAGAGCAGATGTGAAGATATGCAGAGTTTCAACAGACGATAATATTGCTGATCAACTGACTAAACCTCTTGCCATAAAAAAGCATGAGGGACATGTTAGGGCTTATGGTATTAGATACATGAACGATTGGCTCTAGTGCAAGTGGGAGATTGTTGGAGAGTGCCCTAGTGGCAATCGTATTTTCTCTTTTACTTGTACTTATTTCATGTTTATGGATTATTACTATTAATAATAATCAGGCATTTCATTTATTATATTTATGCTTTAATTGTTTAATTAAAATAGATGTAATAAAGTCCTTAGGATTATAAGTTCAATGTCATAAGAATATCAAGTACATGACTTGATAGTGAGATCTTATTGATTGATAATTATCCTTAAAGATTCCCTAGTCGAGTATTATAGTTAATAAGGACAACTATAATACATCGAGACTAGTATGTGGCAGACTGATGACTGTATCTCACCGGTCATGGATATGGGATATCAAGTCTTCACGTAAGTACACATTGGGACAATTGTGTACTGGATAGACCCGCCATGAGAATGCTACATGGGTTATTAAGTGAGTGTCATAAGCGATTCTCATAGTGACAATGGTGTACATGGTCCTTCGACCTGAAGTCGCTACGGTTCCCAACATGAGGAATTATATGCTTTCACGCAATCAAACGTCATCTTTAACCAGGTGATCATAACGGTTGTAGTCGGGTATATGACAAATCATGTAGAGGGATGTGAGTGACGTAGATGGGATTTGTCCTTCCTTATCAATAGGAATTATATCTCTGGGCCCCTTGATTGAGTGAGACGGTGAAATGTATGGCCATACTCAAGACAGTCAATATGACATATTGACGAGACTTGAATAGACGCGTCTACTCAGGGATCAAGAAACCATAGGTTACACTATTCATGGGTGACACATTCCATGCCATGAGTGTAACTATGATATTTGGACAAAGGGATTAAACTTACACATGTTCATTGGTTACAGTAAAAGGTTTAGTCAAATCACAGACATTCCTGTCACTTGGGTAGCAATGATGTGTTGCTAGATACCGCTCATTGCTTGTAAAGTTAAAATGTGATTTTAACATTACTGCCAACATTACAGGAACCTATAGGGTCACACACTAAGAGCAGATAAAATTGGAGATATCACATTTGATAAAAATACAATAGTTGTATTTTTATAAAATTAAATCTTTCTGATATGATTAAGATATGATTCGTTTTATCTTTATGTATAAGATATAAATTTAATTTTATCTTCTACATATAAGATAGAATTCGAATTTATCTCCTAAAAGGCCCAACCAGTTGGTCTGATAATATTATAAATATAATATTATTAGCTTTAGGGAAAACAGGGTGTGAGACACAAAACGGTAACCCTAGCCGTCATATCAGAGAGTGAGTGAGTGATACACAGACTCTCTCTTCTCTTCTAGCATTGAGAAGAGAGACGTGACTCCAATTGGGAATTTGTTCGTGTGGATACCAATAGAGGCACAACACATTGATGTGCTCGTGATTGACGAAGCGTTCGTGATAAGATTCGTTGGTCTCCTCTTCCCTGCAACAGGTAATTTTATTCCCTATCTCAAATCATGTTTTCACATGGATCCTGGATGGAAATAAGATATATTTTTTTTTTCCGCTGCGTTTGTCTCATCCTATTTCCTAACACTTCTCTCTTGAAACTATTCTTTTCGAAAATGCGACATGCACTAATCAATGTTGGATAGTGGCGAATCCTTTGCACGCTTACAGCCAGCTTGATGTCCGACCTCAACCCATTCTCGAATCTCGTGCACTTTGAGTATTCGTCAAGATGATATTGGAAGTACGGGGAGTACTTCATCAGCTCCTCAAATTTCTCAGCGTACTGATCAACAATCATGCTACCTTGCTTCAAATCAAGGAACTCCATCTCCTTCTGGATCCTAACATCATCCGGAAAATACCTCTCTAGAAACTTCTTTGTGAAGACTTCCCAAGTGAGCTCGCGATGATCATATTCCAAGAACTGGCGGGTCTTCTCCCACCAAGTTGCAGCCTCTCCATTCAGCATGTACGCCGCAAACGTGACTTTCTGAGCTTCCGTGAGGGTCAGCGTTCAAAAAATCTTATTCATCTCAGCTAGCCAAAACTGAGCTTGCTCGGGGCAACGACCACCCGAGAAGCCAGGGGGTTTACATCTACGAAACGAGTCTAAGCCTTGAAATTCTGTCGGGGTTCCATTGCTGGGAGGACGGGTTTGCTGGAAGTTTTCCAGAACCGCAGCCATACGGGTTAGAGCCTCAGCAATGTTAGCGTTATTTCGTCCAGCCATCTTATCCTACAAAATCGAAGGGGAAAACTTAATTAGATAATGCTATTCTATCTCTCAAAACACAATCATCATTCTATAATACGCAATGGTTAGTGTGTAAGGCCACACTCCAAGGCCGAGAGTTGGACCATTGCTCTGATACCACTAAATGTGACGACCCGACTTTTTATTCTTAATAAAATACTTATATTCGAAAATACGACCATTTTTTTTCATCAAAAGCCAAGTCATCATCATTCTCAATTCTTGCGGAAAATATCAAAGAAATCATGAAGGGAAAATATCAATACTTCATATTTCATTTTTAAGTCAAAAAGTACATTCTTCCGTTACATCAACCATAAAAGTCAAAAGCACTAAACTTAACTTAGATACTCTAGGTTATTACATTATATCACATATATTACAACAAAATATATAACAACCTAGAGCAACTAGTTCCAACTTAAAATATAAATAGCATAAGTAAGAGAAACCTGATGAGTAGCATCATCCACATTCCATTATCCCGAACTTTAATCAGTCCTCAGTTCCCCACTGACTTCCAGTTGAGTTTTCCATGAATTCATCATCCGCCACCGGATCAGCATCCTCCACCGGATCAGCATCCTCCACCGGATCCTCATCCTCTATGGGATCCTCCTCCTCCTGTTCCTCCTCATGTGCCGGATCAGATGGCACATAAACTGGAGTCCGAGATCGGGCTCTAGTGGAAGGGCGAGAAGGAGCAGGAACCTCCAAAATGATTCTTTCCTCAGAGGGTGATGGACTTTGTGGGAGGGTGCGTCTCGGAAAACGTCTTGGTGGTGGTGGTGGTGTTCCATGGCGAAACACAAAATTTGGTGGAATGTGCATAATGTACATCATTGGGATCCTCGTACGACGCGGACGCATCCGGGACCATGGATTTGGGCGACGGAAAGTGATTTCCACGTCCTCTTCGTACGTGGCCCGGTGTTCCTCAAAATTCCACTCCCCATTAGGGAGCGACCTCATCTCCATGCATATCATATTCCTTGCCATGACCTACAACAAGGGATTAAGAGTGAGTCATAGCTAAATACAATAACAAATGAGCATAACAGAGGCTAAAAATAATAAGCACATATAATCAGATAGCATTAAGAGTGCAAGAATATACACATGCTCAAACTTATTTAACTCGTATTTGATTTCTTTAGTGATATGATGCATGCCTACTCCTCATTCATGCTTCACAGTTCGACATCCTTTCGGGTATCCATTTCAAACCTATGTTTTCATCGAACTGGAGCGTATCCATTTCCCATGCATCACGATTGATTGGGAACTAGCCTTCATAGAATTCCCATGCTACGGTATCCAAATCATCATAGCACCTTCAGGGCCATGGTATCCAAATTCTATCCTATGCTAGAATTCCACAATCGAAATCAGAGCAACTCCATGCATGATAATGCCACATCAGAGTTCCATGTCTTTTCTTGCATTATTCTCATCAGCATCTCATTTCATTATCTTTCATTTAGTTTTTCTATTAGCTGGTGCTGGTGTAACATCCCGAATTTTAAATCTCAAGTATAATTATAATAATAATAGATCGATGTTAGGAAGTATCAGAATTAGAATACATGATTTCTTTAACGTTATAAATTATAAGTTTTATTGAATAAAATAATTGTTTTTGGAAATCAACTATTTAGGTGTTGGGTATTACATAAAGTACGTTGTATTATTTAGGAAAGTATATTTTATTAGTATATTTTAAAGGAAATTCATTTAAAGTAATTACCCTATTTTAAAAAGATACTTTCTATACTTTACTTTGAGTTAGATATACCCAATATCAAATGAATATTCAATATAATTTCAAAGTACTAATTTTATGACATCCCTATGTGTATTAATACATATTTAAACTTTGTTATTGGTATTTCCCTTAAATAATAATAATAGTATCGTAAATGTTTAAAAAAAAATATATATATATATATTTAAATAAAAGTTGTTTATTAGTATTCTAAAATAATACTAACACTAATAATAATAATAATAATAATTATAATAATAATGTAAGTGTGTGTGTGTTGAGAGAAGGGAAACCCTAGGGGGTTCCCCTGGTGCGGCGGCAACACGAACCCCCCCTATTAAGCCTTCTTCTTCTTCTTCATATTGGCCTTCCCCCTCCATGGTTCCATTTTTGCGCCGCCAACCCGCCAGCCACCACTCGCCACACACACACTCTCTCTCTCTCTCTCTCTCTCTTCACACCGCTACTCTCGTGCTCTGCCTCTCCACCAAGTCGCGAATTTGCGACTCTCTCCATATCGGACTGTCGCTCGCGATCCAGCCACCGCTGTGAGCAGAGGCCGCCATCACCGCCGCTCTCCTCCCTTGGTTCGTGAAAATGATGCCTCCATCACCATCGACGTGAGAGAAGCCCTCGAGTCACAAAATGACGCCGTCCCTTTTCTCTTTCCAGCAAGTCGTGACTCGCGGAGGTCCCAGCTGCCACCATGGAAGTCGCCGCCGCTGTTCCTTGCTGATGCTGCTGTGAAGTCGCGCCGCCACTGCTGTGGAGCCATGGGTGCAGCTGTTGCTGCTTTGTGGGTGTGTTCTGGACAGGTTCGACCGTGAACCGGTGTCAAACCGAACCGGCACCTATGGGATTTTACTCATTGCTGTGCACCGCACTACTGGGGTTGTTGCCGGAACCAGAATTGAACCGGTTCGGTTGTCTTTGTTGCTTCGAAATCACATCTGTGGACGACGAAGAACTTTAGGACCAGCCGCGATGCGAGAAATAAACTGCGTTGAGTTCGGGCATTATTGTACAAAAAGGAACGTGTCTATGGAAACACAAGGTAAGGGGTTTCATTACCAGTCCTTAAGGGGTGTATTTCTGGGTAGTTATATCTATCGCTAGGACCGGGAAAAATGTTAATTGCTAATGAGCCTTAGAGTAGCCCGCTAATAATGAAGGAAGATAATTAGGAAAGAAAATTTAGTTAAAGAAGAGTTGAAACAATTAGAAACGAAATAAACGGGATAATAAGAAAGAAATAAATAAACGGAATTATGAGAACGAGTGAGTAGCGTAAGTGAGAAAAGGGAGAAATTAGAGATTAATTAGGGAGAGCTGGAATTAAATAAAGAAAGTGTAGGAATGAGTTGAGAACTAAATTAGGATAAAATAAGGTTAATAGAAATAAATGGAGTGAATGAGTATTTAGCCATTAGAGGAAGGAAATAAATGGAAAATAAGAAAGAGAGAGTTAACGGAAAAACATATAATATAATTGGCTCTAAATGCATGAGCTAGGTATTATTAAATATGAGTGATGTAGGAAAAAGAAACAAAGGAAGAGAAGAAGAAAAAGAAAAGAAAAAGAAAAGGGTAAATAACTAAGAGTTAGTATGAGAATAATTGGTAACGAAAAGTACTTAAGTATAAGATGGCAAAGAAATAACAATAAGTCGTTAAAGGAAGGATTGAGCGAAGTAAGACGATAATAGAGGATAAGGAAGAGTTAGGAAATTAAAAGAATTAAAGAGAACTAATGAATTAAAAGTAAAGAGAAGAGAATATACTTAAAATAAAAGAAGTTAGAGAGTAGAGAAAGAATTAAAACGGCAGGAGGTCGTTAGACCCTGTCACGAGAAAAAGTAAAAGGGCAGGAGGTCGTTAGACCCTGTCACGATAAAAAGTAAAATGGCAGGAGGTCGTTAGACCCTGTCACGAGAAAAATTAAAATGGCAGGAGGTCGTTAGACCCTGTCACGATAAAAAGTAAAATGGCAGGAGGTCGTTAGACCCTGTCACGAGAAAAAGTAAAATGGCAGGAGGTCGTTAGACCCTGTCACGATAAAAAGTAAAACGGCGGGAGGTCGTTAGACCCTGTCACGATAAAAAGTAAAATGGCAGGAGGTTGGTAGACCCTGTCACAATAAAAAGAGAGAATGGCAGGCGGTCGGTAGACACTGCCACCAATAAAAGATTAAAGGAACGAAAAGGTAACCGGCATGTTAATCAAATAATGGCATTAAAATGGAAATACAAATGGAAAATGGGAATAAAAAGGAAAGAGCGAAAGTAATGAGGAACAAGAATAATTAGAGGTTAGGGATTATTTACAAGAAAACAATTAGAAAGAAAAAGAATTGGGAAACAGTTAGGAAGTATAAAAAAAAAGAAAAGAAGAACATGAATTAAGTAGTATAGCATAGGCTTGAATTGTCTTGGTGTGTCGTATATAACTGCTTAGAAATCTCTCTTTAAGTTCTGTGTGATGCTTCCCCTGTGTGGTTAATATTTTTCAGGTACACAAGTGGAGCATACACCAGTGCTGGCCGAGCAGGAAACCCTCACCACGAGGGGCGTCTTTTCTGATACCAAGAGTGAATTTTAATGTATTTTTATGATTAAATGTGTGTATTAGTGTGTGCCCAGAGTTGGGTATTAGTGGGTATTAGGTTTTCATTTATTGTAATATTTATGACTTAAGCTTTTGAACTATTCTGGTCTGGACAGGTACAAACAGGAAATTTTGGGAAAGTCCGAAAAACAGAGGAAACTCTGCCGAATTTTCGTCGAAATTTTCAAGTCCACTTTTTAATAAAACTTAATAAAACTAAATATTTGTGAGGGTGTTACATTTATGGTATCAGAGCAGTTTTTCCTCGGCCTTGGAGTTTGGACTCACAACTCCTATGGTTTACTCACCAAGCGAGTAGCCAATAGACAGTTATATGTCTAAGTTAGTTTGATTAGGAATTAGGACTTGGAATAATATCACTAATTCATAGTTGATTTCTTGGTGTTTGTTTCAAACTTCACCAAGTGTTCAAATCCAATTTCCCTATTTGTTGTATTGTCATACTTGGAAAACGTGTAACTGTCAAGACTAAGGGCAATGACAGACCCCAACGGGTCAGGGCATGCTAGCTGCCACCCCAACGGGAAGGATTAACCCTTGGTATTGAATAAGAGCACGAATTCCAATGGTGACAATTTAGACAAAATTATTCAATGACACTCCCATACATTGAAAACCTTGATTTAAGTCGTGCCACTCTTCTCAATGGGAATAGCAAGTTGCCTACTGTATGGTAAAATTCGACCTTACGGAAATGACTTCACCACCAATGGAATGTAAGGTTGGACTTGCTCATTCCAATGTTACGCCATTGAATTTTCTGGGTTTAAGAGTACGAATTGATAATTTGAAATCCTATGTAGATTTGAAATTCTTTAAAATCAGAATGCTCAGCGGAAATACTTGGATGATCATCCTACAAAATCCTATAGCTCTTTCGTTCCTCTTCACGTATCAAATCTGCATAGGGTGTCCCAAACTTGGAGCGTTGATTCTGTTGTGCAGAACCTTAATAGTGGCTTAGTGTCTTGAACCTTTATTTCTTCATTTAAATCTTGACATCTTAGATATTAATTGTTGAATCTAGATTTCATTCTTCTGCGAATATCGATTGATTGTGAATGAATTTTATTAATTCATGATACACTCGTTAATGTACAACTTCTTAAGTACATTATACCCTCCAATTTCCAGTTCAATTGATCGTTTGAATACAAACCAAAAGTTTGCCTTTTCGCATTTTGCATGGGTTCGATCCTACACACGCCCATGGCCTTCTGATATCAAATGGATATTCTCTATTGTCCCTGACAATGGAATTATATTTAGAACAAGCTTGACTTCGTGTGTTTCAAATATAATTAGAGAGTTATCAATTCTTCCTTTAATCATGTATCTGTTCCTGAAGGCAACATACAGTTATGGCTTGATAAGTCGATACCTGAATCTATCTTTGGTTCATAATCCTTACAATCTCTTACACGCCAACAAGTTTGGTTATCTGGTCATTCTTTTCAATTCTATGTGCCTTGTGACCGTCGTGGAATTCACATTGTCCCTTGCAAAACCTAAATACCTGCTTGCCAAGTTGAAACCTTCCAAGTAACATGGAATCATTTTCATGTGATCCATGATTGGATGATCATGTTTGTTTTGACCATGCCTCTTAATATTTTCAAAGAGGTAACTCCTAGGACTCTAACCTTACTCCTTGTTAGAAACTGAAAACGATTCTTTTTATAATCTCTTGGCTTGTCTTATCCTTGGATTCAATTGATATTTTTCATGAGTTTATTATATCGTGCTTGTCTAATGTGTAGCCAGAAAAGTCCCCTATCCTACCTGGAATAGTGTTGACAACCAAGAGAATCTTAATTTCGCTCATTGTTATCCAATGCTATCGTGCTATTGTCAAATTGACAACCCTTGAGTCAATCAAATTGTCAGTGGTGGTTTACCCTATATTCTCCCTTACTAGATTAGCTACTCTATGCCTTGCGAAGAGTTGAGCAAACTTGTGGAATTCAACATCAGCATGAAGGTTACCTCTCAGCTTGCAAGATAACTAAGACCCTCGTGCTACAAGTAGTGCTTGTTTATAGTTACGTTTGTCTCAGTTTGTTGGAACAAACGTCACAAATTCTCGGATCAGCGAACCTCGATCTTATCATAGAAGGAATCCTAAACAGGAACTCAACTGAACTCGTTGGTGTTAAGGAAGGTATAAGCGTGAGACGAACTTTGGGCTGATAGAGTCGGGAATAGACTTGAGAAACACCAAAGAATAGCGATCTAAGAGCATCATAAGTGGGGGAGTGAACACGGAAAGAGTTGGATATAATAATTAGAGGCCCTGTTTAAGTGATGATTATCCATTCACTTGAACCAATCGGAATTTCGGGGACGAAATTCTCCTATGTGGGGGAGAATTGTAACATCCCGAATTTTAAATCTCAAGTATAATTATAATAATAATAGATCGATGTTAGGAAGTATCAGAATTAGAATACATGATTTCTTTAACGTTATAAATTATAAGTTTTATTGAATAAAATAATTGTTTTTGGAAATCAACTATTTAGGTGTTGGGTATTTACATAAAGTACGTTGTATTATTTAGGAAAGTATATTTTATTAGTATATTTTAAAGGAAATTCATTTAAAGTAATTACCCTATTTTAAAAAGATACTTTCTATACTTTACTTTGAGTTAGATATACCCAATATCAAATGAATGTTCAATATAATTTCAAAGTACTAATTTTATGACATCCCTATGTGTATTAATACATATTTAAACTTTGTTATTGGTATTTCCCTTAAATAATAATAATAGTATCGTAAATGTTTAAAAAATAATACTAACACTAATAATAATAATAATAATAATAATAATTATAATAATAATGTAAGTGTGTGTGTGTTGAGAGAAGGGAAACCCTAGGGGGTTCCCCTGGTGCGGCGGCAACACAAACCCCCCCCCCCCCCCCCCCCCGTTAAGCCTTCTTCTTCTTCTTCTTCATATTGGCCTTCCCCCTCCATGGTTCCATTTTTTCGCCGCCAACCCGCCAGCCACCACTCGCCACACACACACACACACTCTCTCTCTCTCTCTCTCTCTTCACACTGCTACGCTCGTGCTCTTCCTCTCCACCAAGTCGCGAATTTGCGACTCTCTCCAGATCGGACTGTCGCTCGCGATCCAGCCACCGCTGTGAGCAAAGGCCGCCATCACCGCCGCTCTCCTCCATTGGTTCGTGAAAATGATGCCTCCATCACCATCGACGTGAGAGAAGCCCTCGAGTCACAAAACGATGTCGTCCCTTTTCTCTTTCCAGCAAGTCGTGACTCGCGGAGGTCCCAGCTGCCACCATGGAAGTCGTCGCTGCTGTTCCTTGCTGATGCTGCTCTGAAGTCGCGCCGCCACTGCTGTGTAGCCATTGGTGCAGCTGTTGCTGCTTTGTGGGTGTGTTCTGGACAGGTTCGACCGTGAACCGGTGTCGAACCGAACCGGCACATATGGGATTTTACTCATTGCTATGCACCGCACTACTGGGGTTGTTGCCGGAACCAGAATTGAACCGGTTCGGTTGTCTTTGTTTCTTCGAAATCACATCTGTGGACGACGAAGAACTTTAGGACCAGCCGCGATGCGAGAAATAAACTGCGTTGAGTTCGGGCATTATTGTACAAAAAGGAACGTGTCTATGGAAACACAAGGTAAGGGGTTTCATTACCAGTCCTTAAGGGATGTATTTCTGGGTAGTTATATCTATCGCTAGGACCGGGGAAAATGTTAATTGCTAATGAGCCTTAGAGTAGCCCGCTAATAATGAAGGAAGATAATTAGGAAAGAAAATTTAGTTAAACAAGAGTTGAAACAATTAGCAACGAAATAAACGGGATAATAAGAAAGAAATAAATAAACGGAATTATGAGAACGAGTGAGTAGTGTAAGTGAGAAAAGGGAGAAATTAGAGATTAAATAGGGAGAGCCGGAATTAAATAAAGAAAGTGTAGGAATGAGTTGAGAACTAAATTAGGATAAAAAAAGGTTAATAGAAATAAATGGAGTGAATAAGTATTTAGCCATTAGAGGAAGGAAATAAATGGAAAATAAGAAAGAGAGAGTTAACGGAAAAAGAAATAATATAATTGGCTCTAAATGCATGAGCTAGGTATTATTAAATATGAGTGATGTAGGAAAAAGAAACAAAGGAAGAGAAGAAGAAAAAGAAAAGAAAAAGAAAAGGGTAAATAACTAAGAGTTAGTATGAGAATAATTGGTAACGAAAAGTACTTAAGTATAAGATGGCAAAGAAACAACAATAAGTCGTTAAAGGAAGGATTGAGCAAAGTGAGACGATAATAGAGGATAAGGAAGAGTTAGGTAATTAAAAGAATTAAAGAGAACTAATGAATTAAAAGTAAAGAGAAGAGAATATACTTAAAATAAAAGAAGTTAGAGAGCAGAGAAAGAATTAAAACGGCAGGAGGTCGTTAGACCCTGTCACGAGAAAAAGTAAAAGGGCAGGAGGTCGTTAGACCCTGTCACGATAAAAAGTAAAATGGCAGGAGGTCGTTAGACCCTGTCACGAAAAAAAGTAAAATGGCAGGAGGTCGTTAGACCCTGTCACGAAAAAAAGTAAAATGGCAGGAGGTCATTAGACCCTGTCACGATAAAAAGTAAAACGGCGGGTGGTCGTTAGACCCTGTCACGATAAAAAGTAAAATGGCAGGAGGTTGGTAGACCCTGTCACAATAAAAAGATAGAATGGCAGGCGGTCGGTAGACACTGCCACCAATAAAAGATTAAAGGAACGAAAAGGTAACCGGCATGTTAATCAAATAATGGCATTAAAATGGAAATACAAATGGAAAATGGGAATAAATAGGAAAGAGGGAAAGTAATGAGGAACAAGAATAATTAGAGGTTAGGGATTATTTACAAGAAAACAATTAGAAAGAAAAAGAATTGGGAATCAGTTAGGAAGTATAAAAAAAAAGAAAAGAAGAACATGAATTAAGTAGTATAGCATAGGCTTGAATTGTCTTGGTGTGTCGTATATAACTGCTTAGAAATCTCTCTTTAAGTTCTGTGTGATGCTTCCCCTGTGTGGTTAATATTTTTCAGGTACACAAGTGGAGCATACACCAGTGCTGGCCGAGCAGGAAACCCTCACCACGAGGGTGTTACAGCTGGTGCTTTCCGAAAAAGACCATCAGAGGCATAGCCATTTTGTGATGGGTTTATTTGCTTTCAATTTTCTGTTAAAAAAAAATCCATCAGCGATCCAACCACTTCGTGATGGTTTTTAGGAATAGCGTATAATCATTTATTTAATAATCCGTCGGGGCATAGCCTCCTATTGGCGGATATTTATTGCAACGACCCCATTGGGACTCCCATAGAAAATATCAACCAAGTGAATAAAACTTTCACTGGGACGTCTAGGGATAGTATTAACCGAATGGGTGTACGCACTTCCGTTGGGCTTCCTGTAGGGAAATAATCAACCACTGAATAAAATTCTAGTAGGACACCTCCAGAATAACCATCAACCAACGGGATTAAGATATTATAGCGTTAAACGAGTTAATTATAATAAAATTTTAGAAAGTAAGTGTTTTCTGCAAAATTGTTCAGATTACTCGAGTAGTTCTTGACTACTCGAGTTGTTCATGAAAAAATACTCGAGTCTTTAAAGATCCACTTGAGTGTTCTTCCAGTTTTCCAGAATACTCGAGTCTTCCTTAAACTACTCGAGTCTTTTTGCTGCAACAACACCAGTTTCTGCACTTTCAATACCAATTCGAATTCCTTCCTTTATGTCTCCATTCCTATGCAAAACAGCAACTTAGGCACATAAAACAAATATGTTACAACACTTAAACACAACTGAAACAACATCAAATAGCATTAAATCACATATTGCATTCAAACTTGAAAATATCCATTTTAAAATGTGAAATTCATTTCCACTTGATTTTAATTTCGAAACACATTACAGTGAGCTTTATTAGGTTCATTTAGACTTGTTTGAATCATAAAATTATGGGTCTCTGACCTCCAAGTCAGAATCCCAATTCAAGTTGCATCCCTCTTTGAACCTTCAATGGTTCTTGCATTTCTAGCTTGAAATTACTCATTCTAGTATTTAGGTAACTCCTTCCTTACCTCAAAGAAGCTAAAGAAAGGATTGGTTGCAAAGAAAAAGGGTTGAATCAAAACTTGATTTTGAACCGGTGCAAAACAGTTGTATTTGGCTGACTTTGGCCATCAATTCCACAATGAATAAGACATGAAAAAGAATGAAACAAGTTAGCTTTAGAAACTAGGAAATGCCTACTTTAAATATAAACAAGTTTGAAATCGAAAGAGTTCCTGGATTTACCAAACGGATTCAAGAAAGATGGTTGTTTGATGCTGAACTTGCTCTGTTTTTCGCAGCTTTGAAGGCTCAACTTTGATTGCCCAGAACTCGATCTATAGAGGGTGGTTTTAAGTGATTCTTGGTTCTAATTCAAGATTGGAATTAGAACTTTAGTTTGTGTTTTGGTTTCGAAGTAAATGGATGAGAATTGAGAGAGAATGAAGTGATTAAAGTAAGCTCCACAAAACAGAGAAATTTGGACAGAATTTCGGGTTTGGAATAATTTGAATGTGTTTGGGGCTTCATTGTTCACTTATTATAGTCTAAGATTACCCTCCTTCGAAGTAAGGTCCAGATCTGTGCTCGGAACCTCAAGAAAACGCGTTTTGGTGCGAAGTTCAAATGAAAACCGACTTATACACTCAACCAAACTGCTCGAACTACTCGAGTGTTTTTCCCAGCACTCGAGTCCTTTTCAGTAATACCAAAGAACACTCGAGTCTTCCATGAAAGACTCGAGTCTTTCGACTAAAATTCAAATTTTTCTAACAGTTAGTGATTATACTCGAGTCTTCCCCAAAATACTCGAGTATTTTAACCTAATTTCATAAAAATTATTTTTTTTTTCAATATAATAACATTATTTTTTTAAATACTTAATATCTATTTATTTTTTCAAAATATAGGGTCTTACAGAGGTGATGTGAATCACTTGCTTTTGTTTGATTGAAGAAGAGAAAGTGAACCTTATGGTGGAGGAGGGAGAAGCTCGAATGGAGAAGAAGAAGGAAGAGAGAGAAGAGAGATTTCTTATGTTGATGTTGTTATGTTTTTATTTTCTTTCTTTCCTTATCAACAAGCCTTTAAGCCAAACATGTGGATGTGAGGGCTTGGCTTCAAAATGAAGCCACGGATAAGGTGGCCCCCACACTTTATTTTTTTTCCAGATTTTTATTGAGGTAATCGGTTACTCACCCCAAGTAATCGATTACTCCTTTGATGCAACATTTCTCATTACATTCAGAAGAGCATAAGTAATCGATTACTGCCCTGAAAAGTAATCGATTACAGCTCAAAAACCCAAGATAATCGATTACTTCATATGAGGTAATCGATTATCGATGCTGCAACATTTTAGTGTTTCAACAGAGGCCTTGTAATCGATTACTGACCCACCGAGTAATCGATTACTTAGTTGAAAAGTCATATTTTGGTGATTTTCTATCTTTAATTCATTTCCTTAGGCTCATTATTCAATCCAAACTTGATCTACTACACAAAACCTCTCCCTAAACTTGACAATCCACATAATCACCTTGCCTAATTCACAATTATAACAAAATTTAAATTGAGGTTGTTACAAAATTCTCAAGCCATGCACCAACTTCCCAACGCCATGCACCAGATGTAACACCCCACATTTTTCCCGTACGTGCGAGAACGAAATTTGTTAAAATAAACCCTGAAATTCTGTTTTATAAAAGATTTTTGGAAAAGTGTTTTACATGAGAGAGAAATAAAGTATTAATTTTCAAGGATTTTTATGAACAAAATGTTTTCATGGAAGAGAAGTGAATGATTTTGTTGCGATGAAAATGATTTGCAAAATGATGATTTTATTAAAAAGTGATTTTGATGTTTTTGGATCTATATCTTTGAAAATTCATATCTTTTGAACCGTAACTCGGATTCTTGCGATCTTTATATCAAAACGATCGTCTTGAAACGTAAATTTTGAAAATATAATTTTTGGAATTTTCTGGGTTGATTTATAAAAATCTATTTTCAGAATGATAAAATACGAATTTGCTTTGAAGAAAATAAATTTATTGGTTTGGCTTGGAATTTTTATGTGATAAATGCTTGAATTAATGTGTGTGTACTGTGTGTTTTCTGTATGATACATGAGAATTGTTGTGTTAATGTGAAGTGTGAATTAATTGCCTTGTTGTGCGAATTAATAATCTTAAGTAAATATAGTTAGAAAATAAAATGAAAAATGTATGTATATGTGTATGCTTCGGTGTGTATGAGTATGTGTGTACATATATGTGTGTGTACCTGTATGTACATATGTATGTGTGTGGGTAAGCTAGGGTGTAAAATTTTAGAAGCTTATGGGTTAAGAAACTAGAATCATGAACTAAGACCAAACTAAGTTAGTATTGCAACCAAACCCTAACCAAGTGCTAACAAGCCCTTAAGCCTAGCTTGACCCCTAAAAGCCTAGCCATGCAACTTTGTCCCCCTTGCATATGATAAAGTTCACCCATGCAAAATTTTAGAAGCCCAAAAACGCCCCTCTCAAGTGTACATGGTCGAACCACCCATAAGGACACAAGTGGGAAAATAAATTTGCTTATAAATAAGTAGAGCCTTAGTTCATTCTTCCCATTTCACTTCTCTTCACCAATTCATTTTTTTTCCACCCACATTAAACATACTCTAAGAGACTCATCAAACTCTTAGAGAAAATAAAAAGAAATAGAGAGAGAGAAAGGGGGTTTGGCCGTGAGGCCTAGAGGAGAAGGAGAAGGAAGTTGAAGCTTGACCAAGCCACAACCTTGAAGATCTAAGTGTAGGAAAGCTAGAAGACCAATTCCTTTCATGGTAGGACTTGAAGAGCTTGGAGAAGATTTTGTAATAGTTTAAGTTTTTCCTTTCTAGTTGTAGATCTACTTCTTTTTCTTCTTTGCATGTTAATCTCATGTGTTTTTCATCTTTGATCTTGGACTTTAAGAAATCTAATTAATTTGTAATATGTGATCTTTATGCTTTATGTTTCGGTTGAGGATTTTCTCTTTTGATCTAATTTTTTTCTAACTAAAACTTTAAAGATCTAAAGTATGGCTTAAGATTTTTGAAGCTCAACATAAATCCTTCTAGCATGTCTATTTTCTTGTTTAGATCTGTGATCTATATGTGTGTTTATGTGATTATTAGATAAATAAATTCATGATCTAGTCTTGCATGTTAATTTTGTGTTGATCTTAGTTGTTTTGAGTATGTGCATGTAATTATTTTTGTTAGGTGAACTAAAAATGTTTAGATCCTTGGCTTGCATGTTATTTTCAAGTGAAAAGATTGTGTTTCTTTTTATATATGATTCGGTTTTAAAAGATTAAAGAAACTAAGTCTTAAAAATGATTTTCAAGCATATATATGATTTTCATTGAGTGTTTGATTATGTGCATGAACTATTTTTTTTAAGGAGGCCATTCGGCCATGATTGGATTAAGCTAGGATCTATGCTTTTTGGTTTTGAAAAGTTGAATGCATGTTTATTTTAAGAGAAGATCTAATGATTTATGGCACATGCATGTTGTTCTTATAAAGCTAAAATTAAATCTTTATTTTTGTTTTGAGAAAATGATGATCTTGAATTTATTTTGTGAAGGTTGATGTGAATAAATAATGTAATGTGTTGTTTTCCATGAATTGATATGATTTTATGATTTTTGCATGTTGAAAATGAATGAGAAACCATGCCCTTTTTCATGATGATGTTTCGGTCAACCTAGGATTAGGTAGGTAGCCATGTTTGTCCCTCATATAGGTTACATGCATGATAAAGAAAATTGACTTTAAGGTTTAAAAATAAAATGCATGCATGAAATAAATAAATTTGTATGTAAATTGTGATTCTAATTGTTGCTTGATTTTGTTTTGAAAATTGTTAATTTTTCATACTGTATGCTCACGGTTTCAATCATAAAAGAAAGAAAATGATTTCCTGTTTGTATGTTTTTATTTGTGCCTTAAATCTTTGCAAAATTGTATGTGTATTATTCGGCTAATGTGTGTTTAAATGGTAGGAAAGTTATTTTCATAAAATGACCTTGATGATAACTATGTTCCTAGATACCTAGTGTTATGTGTTTGATGAAAGTGATGTATATTTCTTTTAATTCTTTTGGTTTGATTTGATTATGTGAAAAGGAATTTTGTAATACTAATTTAATGATTTTTGGTTTTAAAATACTTGTGATTAGAAGTTGTTAACCATGTGAGTGATTCGGTTTTGTTAAATTAATTAGAGGATTGAGTTTAAATTATTTTCTTAAGTGTAATTAAATTAATTTATTAAGATTATAACATAACTAATGATTTTTAAGTGATTAAAAATATGGTTTGTATGATGTGTGCTTTGTATGCTTTAAAACTTGTGTATGCTGTTTTGTGCCAATTGGATGTACTGAATTGAAATTGTTTTGGATTCTGTTGGTGGGCTTTGTTTGTGTATTTTAAAGAAATTAAAAATATTTTATTTAAAGGGTATGATTTAAACTACTTAAATTAATTTGAGATTTGGTATGACCTTCTTTGATCGATGTTTAATAAATGAATCAATTTGATGTGGTTTTAGAACCTTATTTTCTAGAGTTTGAATTTTGTTTAATGGTTCAAGAAAATGATTTTTATAAACAAAGTGTTTTTGAATTAAGAAAGATGGATTTGGTTTTAATAAGGATAAATTTTGTAATTTGTTTTACAGTTTTCCTGAAAGCCTTTTTATTTGAATTTGAAATCTTGGGATATTGATAATGTATTTTAAAAGAAATTATTTCAAAGAGTTTCCAAAATGAAACTAAGAATTTATCGAAAACGTTCTAACGCATGGGGAAAAATGTTCTAGTTCGGGTGTCGGACGCGAAGGAAACGTGGCAAGGTTAGCGACTGGGAACCTTGGAAAGCTTTCGGATGATTCGTCATCCAGCTGAGTGAGAGTGCTATGGACCCGTAACGTGGTTGCTCGCAATCCGAGTAGATGGATTGTGAGAGTACTGCGAATTAGGCAATAGAAATCTGTGTGCTAAATGTTTACTTGTTTTAGTTACATGCTAAATGTTTACTAGTTGTGCATATTTAATTCTGTTTGGAATTGTTTGATTATGTCTGAGTAGTGAAACCATGATAAGGAAACCGTGAAAGTGATGAGATGAGATCGAAAAGAGAAAAGAGAATGCGAATGAGAGACATGAGCATAATTAAGTGAAAGATAGGCAATAAGTAAGATTAAAGAAAAGGATGTTGGAATGACTGAGAAAGAGAACGCTTTATGCGATTGGAATGCAAAAGAGATAAAGTAAGAAAGAAAGTGAAATTTGAGTTGAAAGGAAATGAAACATCCGATGAGGCGAGCGGAAGCGTGGTTATGAAAGTGAGATGTGATTCCTCGTTCATGTTTTTGGAAAGAATCCTAGTGTTGAGTCGAGCTTGCTCCTCCATTAGCACTCATCCAAAAATGTGATTTTTGAAAAAAGGTTTTGAAAAGAGATTTTTGAAAAGCTTTTGTGAAAATAAGGTTTTTGAAAAAGTTTTGTGAAAATGATATTTTGAGAAAGACGAGGAAAAGATACTGATGATGATGATGATGATGATGAGAAAGATGCCGAGGAATACTGTTGAGTATGAGTTGTTGAGAATAATGCTAAGATGCATGAGATTTGATTTTGAGGCCAAGGGCCATTGAGATTTAGGAGGAATGAATTGCGTTTAGTGGTCGGGCTTCGTTGAAGGGATGCACCAAGGATGAGCCGACTGTTAGGATTAAGCAGCTAATTAAAACGTGAAATTTTAAAAGACTTTAAAAGACATTTACAAATGTGGTGAGGTATGAGTGTCGTATCGAAGTAGTGGAGAGGAAGGAACCATAGGTATCTGCGGATACTTAGGAGGAGATTGCATGAGGGGAGGAAAATGACGGTGAAACGTCAAGAAGTCTAGAGTATATTTCTAGGCAGAACAACTCCACATGTGGCGTACTAACGTGGTAGGGACTGGGTCTAATGCCGTGGCACGTTCTGCATTGCAGACTAGAAATATACTGTCGTCCCCTTGATTGCAAATCGAGAACAGTGAGAGGGACTGGAACGGGGCATCTGTGATTGCCGCTGAGAGCGTGCCTGTTTATATATGATGATATGATTGAATTGATTTGAGGCTGAGTCCTCCTGGTCTGGGACCATTTGTTTGTGTGACAGCTGTCGTGCCCGCGTGGTAAAGGTCCTGTACTCCTGTTTGCTTCCGACTAGGTTGGGTGGTTGACCGAGGAGATGTAGACGTGTGTGAGCTCAATGATGTTTCCCCCTCATCATTGATGTTAACCGAGATAATAAAACTTAATAGACAAAGATGTTGGAAACCAACAAGCGGGCTTAGCAATTACTAGGGGGGGTGAATAGTAATATGGAAGCAACAGTGACTAATTTTCGGTGCAACTAAAAGATAATTGATCAAAAGCTTGTTTTTCTGAAACTGGGCAATTTACTCGAGTGAAATGAAGAACACTCGAGTAAAAGTCCACGAAATACTCGAGTGAATTGAAAAACACTCGAGTGTTTTATGCAGAACAGAAAGGAGCAGTTTCAGAGAAATTTAGCAAAATGATTCAATTTCTTAAAGACTAATCCAGGGCAGATATAAATCAAAGTAGAGAGCAATTAAACTAAGCTAAAACAAGTTGAAAACAAGTTAATTGCAACCAATTTCTACTAGAATTATAAAAGCCCCTTTCTAGAGAACTTAGGGTTTGGTTTTACTTGAAAACTAAGAAAGCTATAAAAGAGAGAGACAACACCAATTTTATCCTGGTTCACACTCAATATAGAGTGCTAATCCAGTCCCCCTAATCAACTTAGGAGTTTCTACTAGTAATCAAATTGTTAGAAATTACAAGGATAAATTGAGATTCCTCACTCAATCCTAACCCTTTTCAAGAGTGTACCAAACTCTTGAAATTTCTACCCCAACTTGATTTGGTGATGAAGAGTCCCTTCTTCTTAAGCTCCTTGGAACCTCCAAGAGCCCACCAAGCTAAGAATCCTCTTAGTCTTTGTGCTTGAGAACCTCCCAAGGCTTGAGAACTTGGATACCTCACCAAGTACTTGGATACCTCACCAAGATTTTCTAAACAAGCTAAAGTGTTTGAGTGTTTGAGAATTTTACAACAAATAATTCTCTTACAAATGAAGCACACTCTCTTAACTCACTAAGACAAATAATAAAGATGAATGCTTGGTTGAGTTTAGAGAGAAAATGATTTTTAACACTTGAGAGAGAGAGAATCAATGAAAGATTGTAAGCTTGTTATCTTTGATAATGGCCACTATTCAGAATATAAGTAAGGGGACAAAAGGGAAGGAAAAACCAAGTTATTCTCCCTTTTTGTCCTCTTCTAACGTTTAAAAAATTTGCTGTCAGACCTAAATCACTCGAGTCTTTTTGGAAACACTCGAGTGTTTTGTGGTCAACTCTGATAGTGTTGCCTTTTTACTTTATCCAACGGCTATATTACTGAAAATTCATAAATCACTCGAGTGAATTGAGAATCACTCGAGTGAATTGGTCAATGTTGGAAAAATTAAGTTTTCTAACATTGTTTTCAATTCTCTTCTCAAGTCTGATTGGTTTTAATCTCAACCTTTCATGCATGAATATTATTTGACCTTATGTGAGAATAAAAACCTAAACTACCCACTCTCATAAATAAAATACATTAAGAATAAATGAGAATGAATAATTAAACTAAGCACTTGATCTTCTTTATTGTTGGGCTTGCATTCTTCAAATTAAGTCCATAATTTAATTACATTGTCATCATCAAAATTAATCCACCTTAATCGGAGATTTGATTTTACAATCTCCCCCTTTTTGATGATGACAAAATAATTAAACCTCTAGCACTTGAGAGCTCCCCCTCAATCTAGGAACCTTTTTAACCTGTACAATCCAGAAAATGCCAAGCACAACGTAATACAATAATAATCATAATCTAGTGCTCATTGGTATCAGAGTAAGAGCATGTATCATCAGAGTGTAAACAAGAAAGCGGAAAAAAATATGCTCTTTTCTCTTTAATCTCCTTTCTCCCCCTTTTTGTCATGATAAAAAAAATAACATTTTGGAAACAAAGGTGGAGAATGAAGGATACCAATAAGAAAACTGTCCCTTAAGAGTAAATAAGAATCAAAATATGACTATGAAGCAATATTGAAAAACTACGAAGGAACATGAAATCCATGAAGAAAACATGATTAATGCACAAACATCATTAATCCACCATACACAAACCATAAAACATGAGTTTGAAAATAGGTACATCCAACTCCCAACAAAATTAACAAAAGTCTCAAAATAACTAAATAAAGTCATAAAACATAAAATCTAGTGCAAAACTAGAAGAAATTTTGAGAAATTGGGGTTTTGGGGAGTTAGGGTTTTGAAAAGGGAATGATGAATTTGATGCTCAAAAACTTGAATTTGATGTGAAATAGGAGTAGAAATGAGTTTAGAAGATGAAATAGAGTTGAAATATGATTGATAACTGAGTTTAGAAAATCGCAGCAGCATCAGACTATAACTGATGAATTCACTCGTGTGAATTTTAAAACACTCGCGTGATTTTCAGAAAACCTGAAAAACACTCGCGTGAAAATGAATTCACTCGCGTGTTGGCCGAAAGATGGATTTTCAGAAATCTGTAGTTCACTCGAGTGAAATGGGATTCACTCGAGTGTTGGCCAAAAATACTCGAGTTTTTTCAAAAAGACTCGCGTATTTTCCATCAGACCTGCTCAAAAACTTTTCCAATTAAAACTGAGTTAATTTGAATTAAAATTACTCGAGTGATTTAAGAAACACTTGAGTGTTTTTATCAGTTATGCTGAAAAACAGAGTTTTAAAACATAAAACCCAAAATTCACCACATGTAATGAAAACAACAGATAGGAAACTTAATCACACACAATTAAAGACATAAATTCATAACATCTCAAGGTAATTTCAAACAAGTATCATCACACTCTAAATTTAGACATACTTGGTGATTTTCAAATGGCACAAATCAATTAGTTTATACTTGACTCCTCTAAAATACCAAGTTCCC
The DNA here is from genome assembly GCA_037953625.1 of Crotalaria pallida. Taxonomy (NCBI): domain Eukaryota; kingdom Viridiplantae; phylum Streptophyta; class Magnoliopsida; order Fabales; family Fabaceae; genus Crotalaria; species Crotalaria pallida. The sequence continues at coordinate 92,669,474 of CM075652.1, forward strand.
TTCTTATATGATAGAAGGTATCCCTTGGCAATGGTTTTGTAAAAATGTCCGCTAATTGATTTGTGGTACTTACAAATTCAATTGTGCAATCACCCTTTTGAATATGATCCCTTAGGAAATGATGTCTAATTTCAATGTGTTTAGTCCTTGAGTGATATACTGGATTCTTAGTTAGATTGATGGCACTCGTGTTATCGCATTTTAATGGAACACTTTCTAATTTTAAACCAAAATCCGATAATTGTTGTTTCATCCACAAGAGTTGAGCACAACAACTACCGGCGACGATATATTCCGCTTCGGCGGTGGAAAGAGCAACACAAGCTTTCTTTTTAGAAAACCATGACACTAATGAACTTCCCAATAAATGGCAAGAACCACTAGTGCTTTTGCGATCAAGATTGCATCCCGTAAAGTCGGAATCCGAATAGCCAACTAAACTAAGACTAGCATCCCTAGGATACCATAATCCGGTGTTAATTGTTCCTTTAAGATATATAAAAATATTTTTAACTGCGGTGATTCTTTAGGATTTGCTTGAAAACGGGCACACATGCATACACTAAACATAATATCCGGTCTAGATGCGGTAAGATATAGAAGACTACCTATCATGCCCCTATATTTACTAACATCAACCGGTTTACCTATGTCATCCTTGTCTAGGTAGCATGTTGTGCTCATGGGAGTGTATGCTTCTTTGCATTTGTCCATTCCGAATTTTCCAAGGAGCTCCTTGCAATATTTTCCTTAATGCACAAAAATCCCCTCCTTGACTTGCTTGATTTGAAGTCCTAGGATGAACTTGAGCTCCCCCATCATGGACATTTCAAATTCCTTTTTCATCAAATTTGAGAACTTTCTACACAAGGACACGTTAGTGGCACCAAAGATAATATCATCTACATATATTTGCACTAACAAAATATCCTCTTTGGTTTTATAGATGAATAGTGTATTATCAACCTTTCCCCTTTGAAAGCCAGTAATTTCATAAAACTTTCTTAAAAATGTTATTTCGAAAAGACTTTCTCAAAAATGTTGTTTCAAAAGAGTATCTCCAAATATCATTTCAAAAAAAACTGTTTCAAAAAGATTGGTTCAACAAAACTTTTTCAAAAATGCTTTCTTTAACAAAAAGCTTTTCAAAAATCTTTTACGAAAACCTTTTTCAAAATCACCTTTTTGCTGAGCGCTAATGGAGGAGCAAGCTCAACTCAACACTAGTCCGAGACTAAAACCAAAAACAAAAGGAGCCCAGCTCCGCTCAAATCACATCTCTTTCTCATAATCAACATCACTTTCCCCAGCTCTGGCTCGTTCTCAACATTATCATCAATTCATTCCCCAATCTCAACTCTTTCTTTCTTTTCCAACACATGTCTTATTCACACTCATTATTCATTTCTCATTGTGTCTTTACTGTATTACTTTCACAACTCATTTCATTTTATTTTCAGGACGTAACAGACGTCCATCAGCCGTTTACTCATATTAATTAACAGCAATAAACACTATCGGGCATAATGAAATAAAGATATAAAAGCATACTAACAATCACACACTCATCACATAATAACAATGTGGTCTTTGTCATCTTCGTATAAGTGGCCACACAACACACACAATTGCCACTATACTACTGACTCCGAACCACTTAGTTCCGATCTTTGAGATGATACGGAACGTCCTAATATATCACCTAACTACCACGGTGTCTTAGGAAAGCTTCTCTCTCACCTGAGGTCCAGCAATTTAATGCGTACCGTCTCCTCGGGTCCTTTGTGCTGCCGACTGCCCCAATCCCTCGTCTTTCAAATTCCTCGTACTAAATAAAATATGCTTACGTTATTAACTTGTATTAAGAAAATCTTTTTGGGTAACTTAGACACCTCTCATTGCTCGTAGGAAGGTTTAAAACATAATTTTTTTCTTTCAAACAACTCTAATATTTTCTAATACCTTAAGTACTTTCAAAAATCATTTGAAAACATTATGAAAAGTAATTTAAGTCATTTGTTTTAGATGCTGGTCCGTTTTGGGACAGCACCTAAATCAACTTCGAAAACACCGAAAAATTTGCCGTTTTCAACCCGGCTTTTCTTAAATAAATTCTTACTTAAAACTTTACTTTTAAATCACTTGTATTTACTTTTTAAAATAAAGAAACAAGTTCAAACAAATCTGGACAGCAAAGGATTATTTTACAAAAATCACTTTGATAAAAACCCGAAAACATCGTAAAAACACTCTTTGTTTTAAAGGACTCTTTAATTTAAAATTAACGCTTTAGAACTCAATTCTTCATCATGAAACAAACTTTGGACAGCCATAAACACAATTTAAAATCTTCAAATAAATCAAAGGGAATTATCCTAAAACCATTTTAGTTCAAACCATTTACACACTCCATATTTCTCTCAGACATAAACTAACACACAACCACAACAACACTTAATTAAGTCGTTCAAGGAATTCATTAATCATTTAATTTAATTATTCAAACAAAACACTTAGACATTCACATATTCACAAAGATATAAACCAAGCACAACAACTTGATGCAATTAAATTTCCTAGACTATTTACACTACATGACCGAATGAAATCCAAGAAAACAAGTCAAGAATTACAATGGCAAAACACACAAACTAACTTGATTCATTTTAAGCACTTAATTCCGATTTTCTTTTTCATGAAACAAGGTTATTTACTCTTCCCTTAACTCCTAACCGAATACACACACATATATCCAATTAAATACAAAACTTTTCTAAAATCATTTAATTTATTTATGTCCTTTATTCTTAATTAAAACAAAATAGAATTTAAATATTCACAACACAATTTTTAAACATATTAATTTAACAAAAATTTTCAAGACATACTCATTACTCTAAGTCAATTCATATGAAAAAAAGAACCTAGCCTACTAATCCTAACTAGGCCGAATCATCATCATGGCAAAACAAAGTTTTTGATGCACTTTTCAACATGCAAAACCTTAAAATCAACAACTCAAGTCATGCACTTCAAACACATGGTTTTAAAAATACCACTCCCTTTTTCAATCATAAAACCGTGACCTCTTTGTCACTTCAAACACATTTTCATTTTTATTTTTCTTTGCATGGGATTCTAAAAATCATTTAAGGTAAAAGAGAATCACATGCAAGTTCCTTTTTATGAAAAATAATCATGATTTAGATTTAGATCAAAGCAAGAGATTTAGATCAATTAACAAAACCAAGAGGAAACTTAACCTTTAGCTTTGAAACACACATAGATTTAGATCAAAGCAAAACCATTTTGAAAAAGTTGTTTTCCTTTACTTTCTCATCAAAGCCGTGACATGCACACCAAGATACAAGACTTTTTTAGTACAAGAATCACATGCAAAACTTCAAGATCCAAGTTATGGAAAATCAAGGCAAGAATCAAATCTTTCTCAAGATTAAAACAATAGATCAAAGCCTCTTTGAAAAGAAAACCAAAGATCAAAGCTTAGAAAAATCAAAGTTAAAATCAAAGCATGTAAACCACTTAAATCAACTTTAACACACATCAACCCATCATGCATGAACTCAAAACAAAATAAAAATCATCACAACCTAATTTTCTAAACATGGCCGAATGATAAGGTCCATGGTTTAGGGTTCTACAAATTTGTTTGGCTCTTGGAACTCAAGATCAAGGCTAAATAGGCACTTACAAACATAGATCTACAAGAAAATTAGACATGCAACAACAAAGGAACCTTACAAGACATAGAAAATGAAAACTACTTAAAACACTCTATGATCTTCGAACAAACAAAGAAAAAGAGAAAATCTTCAACCACCATCAATTGATCTTCAAGGATTCCTAAGGCTTTTGGGTTTGATCTTCTTCTTCTTCCTCTTCTTGAACTCTCGATCTCACTCTCTCTCTCTATGTCTCTGTCTAAGAGTTTGATGGGGAACTCTTAGAAGAAGTGTTTAGGTTGGAATGAAAATGTGAAGGAAATGAATTGAGGGATGAGCTACGGTCTTGGGCTTAAAAAGACACACAAACATTTCCCTTCTTGCCCTTGAAATAATTTGGCCAAAGAGCTTTTGAGGGAGGGGTAAATTCGGTTCTCCATAAACTTGCATGGGTGGAGGTTAACATTTACCAAGGAGACAATGTAGGGGACACTAGGTGTTTAGGGGTCACTTAGGTTTTAAGACTTTTTGGTTCTCCTTAGGGTTTCCATTATTTGGTTAGGGTTTGGTTAGGACTTAGTTACCACCTAGTTACTTGGCTATCACTTAAAGAAATTTCTAGGCTTTCTACACACACATATATGCACGACACACTCATATATTTATGCATACACACCTACATTCACATACAGAAACTCATGCACACACTCTTACACGTTACACATATATACACATGCATATATAATCATGTTCTTTTATTAATTAAATTTCACATAATCCTATTCATACAAAAACGTACATACTCACCTTCATGCATTCATAAAAATAAATCTTTTTAAGCATAAGAATTTGTAAACACACAACTATTCCAACTCAATTTCTAAAACTCATATTAGCATCTCAGAAAAATCATCTCTTTAAAGTCATTCATTGCCTTGAAAACGTGAAGTGGGAAAATCATTTAAGAAAATATTCTGTAAAAATACTTTCCTCAGAAATGTAAATCTTTGTAGTATTTTAAATTAATACGAGGAAATTGCGGGGTGTTACAATAATGAGCTGTAATTTGGAAAAAAAATGATGGACTGATGAACAAGTTTGAAATGTGCTATATTTGGTTATTTACTGAATGTGATTGGCTTAGTGGATTGTTATGTCTATTTGGTAACTAAATTTCTATTTCACGCGCAATGCTCACTCCCTTAACATTTTTCAGGTTCTAAGATCGAGCTAGCACAGCCCCCAGCCGAGCAGGTGCACTCTCCCTCACAAGGAGAATAGATTATAGTATAGTGGGACATGGAAATGTCCTGGGCCCAGATATTATGGTGATGATGTGATATCTTTTTTGTGTGTAAATAATGTAAATATTTACTTTTGGGGGCCCAGGACAGCCTCTTAGTAAAGGGGTATTTTGGGAAAACTAAAGTATGTGCTAACTTGTATATACTTCTGCTGAATACTCTGATGACTACTTGACTTCTGTGGTTGCACTTGATGCACAAGTTATGTTTTAAGCCCTGGTGGCTTCTGAATGAAATATATTATGTTGTTTAATCAGGTTACAGGTCAAACTAATTTTTGGAAAGTCCAATAAACAAAGGAAACTTCGTCCGTTCGACGGTGGATTTTTATAAATTAAAAAGGAAATTTTAATTTCACTATTTTAAATAATGGGTAATTATGGGTAAATGATGTAAGGTGTTACAGATCATGGATGTACTTCCTGAGCTGCGAAACATGGAATACATCATGCAGTTTGGACAGATGTGGAGGTAGGGCAATTTTGTAGGCAACAGGTCCGACCTTTTCCAATATCTGATACGGTCCGACAAACCGAGGGGTCAGCTTCCTCGATTTGTTTGCTCGGCCGATTCCCGTTGTAGGGGTCACCCTTAGAAACACATGATCTCCTGCATCGAAGTCCAGAGGCTTTATTCTTTTGTCGGCATAGCTCTTTTGTCGGTCCTGAGCTACTTTCACTTTTCCTTGTATTATTCGGATTTTCTAGGTCTTTTCTTGCACAATGTCAGGGCCAATCAACAAATTTTCTCCTTTCTGAAACCAGCATAGAGGTGTTCGGTATTTCCGACCATACAACGCTTCAAAGGGAGCCATTCCGATGCTCGAGTGAAAGCTGTTGTTGTAGGTAAATTCGACCAAAGGCAGAAGTGTTTCCCAACTTTTCGACTGTTCGAGCACACATGTTCTTAACAAATTTTCCAAGGACTGAATGGTGCGCTCGGATTGGCCATCAGTTTGAGGATGATAGGCAGTGCTGAACTTCAACTTTGTACCCATGGCCTGCTGCAAACTCTGCCAGAATCGAGATAAGAAGCGAGGGTCATGGTCAGACACAATACTGCTCAGTAACACCGTGGAGTATGACTATATCCTTTATGTACAGCTGTGTCAGCTTCTCTAGACTGTACTTCATGTTGATCGGCAGGAAATGGGCGCACTTGGTCAACCTATCTACCACAACCCAAATAGCTTCACATCCCGACCTGGTTCTCGGTAGGCCCGAAACAAAGTCCATTGCAATGCTGTCCCACTTCCATTTTGGAATCTCTAATGATCTAAAGTAATCCACCGGGCCTCTGATGCTCAATCTTGGCCTTTTGACAAACCAAGCACCGAGACACGTAGTCGGCCACGTCTGTCTTTAACTTCGGCCACCAAAACAACCTCTTCAGGTCTTGGTACATTTTTGTTGTACCTGGATGAAGACTCATCTTCGTTTTATGCGATTCCTCTAATATATCTCTCCGAACTTCGAAATCCATGGGGATGCATACTCGGTCCCTAAATCGGATGAGACCATCTAGACCTTTAGTGAAATCGGGCTCTTCTTTGTCCCCTGCTCTTTCTAATAATTTCTGAAGCTCCGAGTCGTCAGCCTGTCTTTCCTTGATGAAGCCTACAAAGTCATTCGTAACTTGCAGTGTAACAGCCCGATTTCCATAAACCAAAAGTAATTGACTTTTACTTGTTAAGGGTGCAAAAATGAGGCCAAATTATTATTTTTTTTTTTTGTAAAACATTGTTGACATGATTGAAAGGTCCTTGGTGTTCACAACACCCTTTATCGAAAACCGAGTTGTTACTAAAAGCTTTTCTCTTCATAAAATAATCTAGTTTCAAAAACATTAATACTCATAACGGATTTCAAAAGTTTACATTGACCTCCCTTCCAAAGTAAAGCACTTTACAAAACAGGATTTAAATTTAGCTGTATTACATAAGTGGCACATTGCTAGGTAATCCTTGACTCAAAACACAAATCATAGCTTAAACTAATTTATTACTATCACTTCTGCTGCGTTACGCTGATGAAGACCACCTGATGTAGCTTCCCTTTCTTCTTGCCCCTTTCCTTATCCCCGAAAGTGAAGTTACTTCTGTCATTACTTTCCTGTGGACGTTAAGCTCCAGCTCCAATTCTTTTAAAGTGATGATCTAAACGTGATGCTCCGTCTGCCCGTTGAGATATCAGCAACAACGATATGCCAACGAACAGGAGAGAGTAAGCGATCCGAACGACGCATCGTCGACGGTGTGGGATTACGATAGGCAAGATAGAAGGACCATACAAACATACAATACAACATACAGCATACAAGCACACAACAATCATGATATCAATATCAATATTATCAGTCTTATTGTCCTTATTATTAACCTTCACTTTTCCTTTTCAATTTAATTCTGCTTCTCTTAATTATTCTTTCTCTCTCAATTCTTTTTCCTTTTTCATACTCAGAATTTCTTCTTTTCCAATCTTATCAATTCATATCATTCCTTTACTTTGGGGAATCATAAGATATCATCGGGGAATTCATTTCGTTCTTGGCTATCACTCACGTCTACATCTCCTCGGTCATCCACCCAACCTAGTCGGAAGCAAACAGGAGTACAGGACCTTTACCGTGCGGGCACGACAGCTGTCACACATCAAATGGTCCCAGACAAGGAGGTCTCAGCCTCAAATCATAATCATGTCAATTCATATACATGGCACACTGTCTCACTACAGTGGCAAACAAAATGCCCCACTCCAGTCCCTCTCACTGTTCTCGATTTGCAATCTAGGGGGCGACAGTATATTTCTAGTGGCCCCGCAGAACTTACCACGGCATTAGACCCAGTCCCCACCACGTTAGTGCGCCACATGTGGAGTTCGTTCTGCCTAGAAACATACTCTAGACTTCATGACATTTCACCGTCATCGTCCTACCCTAATGCAATCTCCTCCTAAGTATCCGCAGATACTTATGGTATCTTCCTCTCCACTACTTCGCACTCTCATACCTCACCGCGTATGTCTTTTAAGTCATTTATCTTTTTAATTATCCTAAGGTCGGCCCATCCTTCGTGCAACCCTTCAATGAGTCCCGACCGCTAACTTTGCACAACTTTCTCTCATCATTTCTCACATAGCACAGAGCTGGGATCACATCAACAAACTCAAATCTCATTTCTCAGACTTTCTCAACATTCTTCATTCCTCGTAATCATCTCATCTTTCTCAATCATTCTATTTCAAAGACTTTCACAAATCTCTTTTCATAAGTTTTCACATGCAAGGAGGCTTTACTTTAGATTCACAAAAAATATCAACAATCTTTAGATCTAGAAGATTTAACTTGAAAAACGTTTAGTTCTTCAAGATTTATGTTGGAAAACTTTAAGTTCTTTAATGAAAACTTAATTGAGTTATGAAGTCCGTTGATTAGAAGTTTACAAGTTATTTTTAATCTTAAAAGTCCAAGATCAAACATAAATAGACTTAGAAAATTTACATGCAAAGAAGAAAAGAAAGAAAGATCACAAGATCAAAGAAAACTAAGCTATTACAATTTCCCTCATAATCTTCGAGCTACCCACCAAAGGAAAGTTGGTCTTCTAACTTCTATGTGCTTGGATCTTCAAGGAAAACTCTAGGTTTTGGCTTGGTTTTCTCCTCCTTCTTCCTCTCTAGCTCACGGCCTCTTCTCTATTTCTTTAGGTGTTGAGAGCTTAATTTTTTTGATCCCAACAATATGTGTTTGGAATGGTGAAGGAAATGAAGAAGTGAAAAGTGAAATGAAGAATGAAATGGCCAATTCTCCACACTTACTCGGCCATATATAGACAAGGACCAAAGCATTAGACTTTCCCTCTTTTACCCTTGATTCAATTCGGCCAAGGTGCAAATGGAAAGGGTAATTTTGGCAACTCAAGGGTTTGCATGGGTGGAAGTTAGCAAATCCAAGGGGACAAGGTAGGAGACATTAGGTGTTTAGGGGTCACTTAGGTGCAAAGACTAGTTGGCTCCTCATTAGGGTTTCTACTAACTTAGTTGGGGTTTGGTTAGGATTTAGTTACTTGGTTATTACTTAGGAAATTTCTAGGCTTCCTCCTACCCACATACATACACGGCACACACTTACATATACATGCATACACACATACTTACACGCATTGCACACACATGCATACACATACCATTTTCATACATACATTCATGCAAAACCGTACATACACATACATGCATGCATTCATTCATACATTACATTTTTATTTCTTAATCATTTATACTCTAAAACATATGATCACCAAGTTTACATAATAATTTAAACATTTTCAAGAAACCATATTAACATATATTAAACACATATAAATCAATCACATAAATACAGAAAACAAATCACTTTCTCATAAAATAACTCTTGTTTTGAAATTCACTATTTCTTCAAAGCATGGAAATATTAAACATCTAATTGTTTTTCTAGACTCAACTTTAAAACTTATAACTTTTGAAAACCATCTCTTTAAAATCACTAGACACTTTGAAAACGGGAATTTAGGAAAAATTATTTAAGAAAATATTCTTTTCAAAACACTTTTCTCAAAATAAATTTCTTTAGTATTTTAATTCAATACGAGGAATTTGCGGGGTGTTACATTCTCCCCAACTTAAAGATTTCTCGTCCCCGAGAAATACGTTGTGGATTGGGCAGCAGGGCACAAAATTTTTACGTCACTTTGATTCCCATAAGAACACTCTCGTGTCGTTGCATGACCGTGTTCCCGCTTGCTGATCCAATTCACCTTGTCGTGCTCCTCGTTTATTGATTTTAGACGAAGAAGTTCCACTCGTACCACCACTTGCGTGTCGAATCGGGTTAAGTCCAATGGACTAACCGAAGAAGACGTCGCTCCCTTAGCCGATCGTCGTCACAAAAGTTCAACCATAGGTACGGACTTGGGGAAAATCAAGCAAACAAAACTCAAACATCTCCAAAAGCATGGGGTTTTATCTAAATCCTTAAGATACTCACTACTTTCTACACTTTATGTCCTTACTAATTTACAAATAATCACTCTTCTCCTTAGTTCTACTTCTAACTCTAAGGCTTTCATCTCTTATGCCTCCACCTTAAGGGGAACTCTATGACAACTCCGGTTCTACTTCCTCCAAACAACTTCACTTATCTTCCTAAACATTAATCAAACTTATCACTATCTCCATCTAAACATCTAACGATAGAACAAAAGGGTCTAATCTTCCTCACTATTTCCTCAAATTAAGGTCAATATGCACCTCTTTTCTTTCCTTGTGGCTCCCCAACTTGTATCAGACTTATCACCAAATTCACTATTTCATTCTATTCTTTATCAACTTCAACCACTAATCCCTCATTAATAATTCAAGCCTAAACTATCTGGATAACTATGACATATTCAATTCCACAAATTAGGTTAATAGATTTTGGAAAAGATAGGCAAGGCTACTGTCGGATAGTAAGGCTTATAAGGAAAAATTTGGGTTTTTGCAGCAATGATGGTCTTTGTTGAAGCAATTCAACAAACACAGGGATTTCAGGGATATCATTCTATATCTTAAAGGTAGTAACTACTCTTGTACAAAAGGTATGATGAGGTTAACGAACTTAAGTCTAACAAGCACTAGTGAAACATCCAAGGTTAAGGGGCCTCACTCTTATTCATCCTCTACTTACTCCACTTCCTTAAAACTACATAACCAATAGATTTCCTTATACTAATACAATAGGCACTAAACCACAAACAGAGTCTGTTATCCCAGAAGGATGAGCACATAACCCTATGCTCCTATCCTTACACTCCTAACCTTATACTAACAAACACACAACACACAGAGCCACACAAACAAAGCATCTAAGCCCATGCTTAAGGCCACTAAGGATTACCGTTGCTCTGATACCATTCTGTAACAGCCCGATTTCCATAAACCAAAAGTAATTGACTTTTACTTGTTAAGGGTGCAAAAATGAGGCCAATTTTTTTTTTGTAAAACATTGTTGACATGATTGAAAGGTCCTTGGTGTTCACAACACCCTTTATCGAAAATTGAGTTGTTACTAAAAACTTTTCTCTTCATAAAATAATCTAGTTTCAAAAACATTAATACTCATAACGGATTTCAAAAGTTTACATTGACCTCCCTTCCAAAGTAAAGCACTTTACAAAACAGGATTTAAATTTAGCTGTATTACATAAGTGGCACATTGCTAGGTAATCCTTGACTCAAAACACAAATCATAGCTTAAACTAATTTACTACTATCACTTCTGCTGCGTTACGCTGATGAAGACCACCGGATGTAGCTTCCCTTTCTTCTTGCCCCTTTCCTTATCCCGAAAGTGAAGTTACTTCTGTCATTACTTTCCTGTGGACGTTAAGCTCCAGCTCCAATTCTTTTAAAGTGATGATCTCCACGTGATGCTCCGTCTGCCCTTTGAGATATCAGCAACACCGATATGCCAACGAACAGGATAGAGTAAGCGATCCGAACGACGCATCGTCGACGGTGTGGGATTACGATAGGCAAGATAGAAGGACCATACAAACATACCATACAACATACAACATACAAACACACAACAATCATGATATCAATATCAATATTATCATTCTTATTGTCCTTATTATTATCCTTCACTTTTCCTTCTCATTTTAATTCCGCTTCTCTTAATTATTCTTTCTCTCTCAATTCTTTTTCCTTTTTCATACTCAGAATTTCTTCTTTTCCAATCTTATCAATTCATATCATTCCTTTACTTTGGGGAATCATAAGATATCATCGGGGAATTTATTTCGTTCTCGGCTATCACTCACGTCTACATCTCCTCGGTCATCCACCCAACCTAGTCGGAAGCAAACAGGAGTACAGGACCTTTACCGTGCGGGCACGACAGCTGTCACACATCAAATGGTCCCAGACAAGGAGGTCTCAGCCTCAAATCATAATCATGTCAATTCATATACATGGCACACTGTCTCACTACAGTGGCAAACAAAATGCCCCACTCCAGTCCCTCTCACTGTTCTCGATTTGCAATCTAGGGGGCGACAGTATATTTCTAGTGGCCCCGCAGAACTTACCACGGCATTAGACCCAGTCCCCACCACGTTAGTGCGCCACATGTGGAGTTCGTTCTACCTAGAAACATACTCTAGACTTCTTGACGTTTCACCGTCATCGTCCTCCCTTAATGCAATCTCCTCCTAAGTATCCGTAGATACTTATGGTATCTTCCTCTCCACTACTTCGCACTCTCATACCTCACCGCGTATGTCTTTTAAGTCTTTTATCTTTTTAATTATCCTAAGGTCGGCCCATCCTTCGTGCAACCCTTCAATGAGTCCCGACCGCTAACTTTGCACAACTTTCTCTCATCATTTCTCACATAGCATAGAGCTGGGATCACATCAACAAACTCAAATCTCATTTCTCAGACTTTCTCAACATTCTTCATTCCTCGTAATCATCTCATCTTTCTCAATTATTCTATTTCAAAGACTTTCACAAATCTCTTTTCATAAGTTTTTACAAAACGTAATTTCCACAAACTTTTCTCAAAAATGTTATTTCATAAAATCTTCTCAAAAATATCATTATGTTGCCTTTCTCTAAAATATCATTTCCAGAAGACTTTCCCCCAAAATATCATTCCAAAAAGATTTTCTTTAATCATCCTTTCAAATACTTTACCAAAAAGATTGTCTCCTCAAAACTTCCCTCAACAATACCCCTTTTCACCAAAACTCTTTCAAAAAGATCGTTTTCACAAAACTTTTCTCAAAACTTTAATTTCATAAAACTTTCTTAAAAATGTTATTCCAAAAGACTTTCTCAAAAATGTTGTTTCGAAAGAGTATCTCCAAATATCATTTCAAAAAAACTCTTTCAAAAAGATTGGTTCAGCAAAACTTTTTCAAAAATGCTTTCTTTAACAAAAAGCTTTTCAAAAATATTTTTCAAAATCACCTTTTTGCTGAGCGCTAATGGAGGAGCAAGCTCAACTCAACACTAGTCCCAGACTAAAACCAAAAACAAAAGGAGCCCAACTCCGCTCAAATCACATCTCATATCCACATTCACATTATTCTCCCCAGCTCTGGCTCGTTCTCATCATTATCATTTCCTTCCTTCCCCAATCTCAACTCTTTCTCTTTTCTATTACATACTTTATTTATAATCATTATTTCTCTTTCATTATGTCTTTACTTCACAATCTTATTTATTTCGCTTCTATTTTCAGGACGTAACAGACGTCCATCAGCATATTACTCATTTTCATTAACAATAATAAATAACATAAGGCATAATTAAATGAATATATAAAAGCATGCTATCATTCACACAAACATCACACAACAATGTGGTCTTTGTCATCTTCGTGTAGGTGGCCACACAATCAAACAATTCCCACTATACTACTGACTTAGAACCACTAAGTTCCGATCTTTGAGCTGATATGGAACGTCCTAATATATCACCTAGCTACCACAGTGTCTTAGGAAAGCTTCTCTCTCACCTGAGGTCCAGCTAGTTAATTGCGTACCGTCGCCTCGGATCCTTTCTGCTGTCGGCTGCCCCAATCCCTCGTCTTTCAAATTCCTCGTACTAAATAAAATACGCTTACGTTATTAACTTGTATTAAGAAAATCTTTTTTTTTTGTAATTTAAACACCTCTCATTCCTCGTCGGAAAACTTGAAACATAATCGTCTTCTTTCAAACAACTTTAATATTTTCTAATACCTTAAGTATTTTCAAAAGTCATTTTGAAAACATTTAGTAAGGTAATTTAAATTATTTATTTTAGTGGCTGGCCCGTTTTGGACAGCAATAAACACAATTTAAAAACCTCAAGTAAATTAAATTTTCTTAAAATCAATTTATTTTAAAACCGTTCACACAGTAACATACAACCACAATATAATTTCGACAAATCAAACCAAATCATTTCATGATCAATAAATTTCAACATTAACCACATATTTAATCATCTTCCAAGCCTTACTCCACATACCACAATGAACAATACTTTGATAATTTTATTAAAAGCATTTAAACAAGTTAGTCAACATCAAAGCAATCATGCAACTCATACATAATTCATTTTTTTTCACAACATAAAGCACTTAGGCATGTAAGCATTCATAAACCATTTGGAGTCAAATTTCAAACCAAACATATTTATATTTATTTTCTTTACTTTAAACAATCATCATGCATCTTTTATCCCATGTAATTAAGCTCCTTAAACCTATTTAACTATAAAACCGTATGGAATCAAAGAAAACAAATCAACATCACAATTTAAATCACATGAATCAACTTGGTTAGTTTTAGACATTTAAATTCCATTTTCTTTTTCATGCACAAAATTGTTTACTCTTCTTTTTGCTCATAACCGAATGCACATAAGCACCACACTCACACACATATATTCATTTCTTTTAAGTCATTTCATAGAAAAGGAATCCTAGTCTAGCTACTATGTCTAGGCCGAATCTCATCATGGTTAAAACAAGGTTTTAGGTTCACTTTTTCAACATGCAAAACATCAAAATCATGCATGTCTCCCTTATGAAAATCAAACATGACTTCTTGATCTCTAAGCCTAGACCGAATACCTCATCACAAAGAAATTAAATTTTAACTTCAAATCTTTATCATGCATGTTCATGGGACATAGATCAAGACCAAGAATTATTTTTCAAAAGCTCATTTCTTGATGTCTTTGTGAAACCGGGATGGTCTCTAAAGAAGATAAAAATCTTTTTACAAAAACCACATACATGCACCTAGATCTTGTAGATCAAGTTATGCAATCAAGTATAGTAGTGCAAATCAAAGATAAAAATCACTTTATGGGAGAAAAGGGTAAAAACCGTGACATGCAAGGAAGAATGATTAACTCTTTTGGTTCAAAATGACATGCATGTACCAAGGATCAAACTTTTCCATAGAGTAAGTTAAAGATCAAACCAAAAATCAAGGATTTATCAAGATCAAGTAGAAATCACGCACTTTTATCCACTCAAATAAACTTTTCTAAACATGAGGTTAACATGCAATGACTTAGATTAAGTTAAAAGCATCAAGGCTTAGTTTTCTAGTCAAGGCCGAATCACTTGGCTCTTGATCTAAGGTTTTATAAGTTCTTTTAGTCTTTAAAATTCAAGATCCAAGTACAAACGACACATGCAAGTACACAAAGCACCAAGATCATCATCCATTCAACATGCAACACCAAAATCTCAACATTATTTTTAAGTAAATTTAGATCGTTCATTCATTTATCAATTAAATTCATAAATATTTCACAAATCACGATTTTAAGCAAGAAATTTAAACATGCAAGGAGGCTTTACTTTAGATTCACCAAAAATCTCAACAATCTTTAGATCTAGAAGATTTAACTTGAAAAACGTTTAGTTCTTCAAGATTTATGTTGGAAAACTTTAAGATCTTTAATGAAAACATAATTGAGTTATGAAGTCCGTTGATTAGAAGTTTACAAGTTATTTTTAATCTTAAAAGTCCAAGATCAAACATAAATAGACTTTAGAAAATTTACATGCAAAGAAGAAAAGAAAGAAAGATCACAAGATCAAAGAAAACTAAGCTATTACAATTTCCCTCATAATGTTCGAGCTACCCACCAAAGGAAAGTTGGTCTTCTAACTTCTATGTGCTTGGATCTTCAAGGAAAACTCTAGGTTTTGGCTTGGTTTTCTCCTCCTTCTTCCTCTCTAGCTCACGGCCTCTTCTCTATTTCTTTAGGTGTTGAGAGCTTAATTTTTTTGATCCCAACAATATGTGTTTGGAATGGTGAAGGAAATGAAGAAGTGAAAAGTGAAATGAAGAATGAAATGGCCAATTCTCCACACTTACTCGGCCATATATAGACAAGGACCAAAGCATTAGACTTTCCCTCTTTTACCCTTGATTCAATTCGGCCAAGGTGCAAATGGAAAGGGTAATTTTGGCAACTCAAGGGTTTGCATGGGTGGAAGTTAGCAAATCCAACGGGACAAGGTAGGAGACATTAGGTGTTTAGGGGTCACTTAGGTGCAAAGACTAGTTGGCTCCTCATTAGGGTTTCTACTAACTTAGTTGGGGTTTGGTTAGGATTTAGTTACTTGGTTATTACTTAGGAAATTTCTAGGCTTCCTCCTACCCACATACATACACGGCACACACTTACATATACATGCATACACACATACTTACACGCATTGCACACACATGCATACACATACCATTTTCATACATACATTCATGCAAAACCGTACATACACATACATGCATGCATTCATTCATACATTACATTTTTATTTCTTAATCATTTATACTCTAAAACATATGATCACCAAGTTTACATAATAATTTAAACATTTTCAAGAAACCATATTAACATATATTAAACACATATAAATCAATCACATAAATACAGAAAACAAATAACTTTCTCATAAAATAACTCTTGTTTTGAAATTCACTATTTCTTCAAAGCATGGAAATATTAAACATCTAATTGTTTTTCTAGACTCAACTTTAAAACTTATAACTTTTGAAAACCATCTCTTTAAAATCACTAGACACTTTGAAAACGGGAATTTAGGAAAAATTATTTAAGAAAATATTCTTTTCAAAACACTTTTCTCAAAATAAATTTCTTTAGTATTTTAATTCAATACGAGGAATTTACGGGGTGTTACATTCTCCCCAACTTAAAGATTTCTCGTCCCCGAGAAATACGTTGTGGATTGGGCAGCAGGGCACAAAATTTTTACGTCACTTTGATT
The DNA here is from genome assembly GCA_037953625.1 of Crotalaria pallida. NCBI lineage: Eukaryota > Viridiplantae > Streptophyta > Magnoliopsida > Fabales > Fabaceae > Crotalaria > Crotalaria pallida. The sequence continues at coordinate 92,686,284 of CM075652.1, forward strand.
CCCATAAGAACACTCTCGTGTCGTTGCATGACCGTGTTCCCGCTTGCTGATCCAATTCACCTTGTCGTGCTCCTCGTTTATTGCTTTTAGACGAAGAAGTTCCACTCGTATCACCACTTGCGTGTCGAATCGGGTTAAGTCCAATGGACTAACCGAAGAAGACGTCGCTCCCTTAGCCGATCGTCGTCACAAAAGTTCAACCATAGGTACGGACTTGGGGAAAATCAAGCAAACAAAACTCAAACATCTCCAAAAGCATGGGGTTTTATCTAAATCCTTAAGATACTCACTACTTTCTACACTTTATGTCCTTACTAATTTACAAATAATCACTCTTCTCCTTAGTTCTACTTCTAACTCTAAGGCTTTCATCTCTTATGCCTCCACCTTAAGGGGAACTCTATGACAACTCCGGTTCTACTTCCTCCAAACAACTTCACTTATCTTCCTAAACATTAATCAAACTTATCACTATCTCCATCTAAACATCTAACGATAGAACAAAAGGGTCTAATCTTCCTCACTATTTCCTCAAATTAAGGTCAATATGCACCTCTTTTCTTTCCTTGTGGCTCCCCAACTTGTATCAGACTTATCACCAAATTCACTATTTCATTCTATTCTTAATCAACTTCAACCACTAATCCCTCATTAATAATTCAAGCCTAAACTATCTGGATAACTATGACATATTCAATTCCACAAATTAGGTTAATAGATTTTGGAAAAGATAGGCAAGGCTACTGTCAGATAGTAAGGCTTATAAGGAAAAATTTGGGTTTTTGCAGCAATGATGGTCTTTGTTGAAGCAATTCAACAAACACAGGGATTTCAGGGATATCATTCTATATCTTAAAGGTAGTAACTACTCTTGTACAAAAGGTATGATGAGGTTAACGAACTTAAGTCTAACAAGCACTAGTGAAACATCCAAGGTTAAGGGGCCTCACTCTTATTCATCCTCTACTTACTCCACTTCTTTCAAACTACATAACCAATAGATTTCCTTATACTAATACAACAGGCACTAAACCACAAAAAGAGACTGTTATCCCAGAAGGATGAGCACTTAACCCTATGCTCCTATCCTTACACTCCTAACCTTATACTAACAAACACACAACACACAGAGCCACATAAACAAAGCATGTAAGCCCATGCTTAAGGCCACTAAGGATTACCGTTGCTCTGATACCATTCTGTAACAGCCCGATTTCCATAAACCAAAAGTAATTGACTTTTACTTGTTAAGGGTGCAAAAATGAGGCCAATTTTTTTTTTTTTTTGTAAAACATTGTTGACATGATTGAAAGGTCCTTGGTGTTCACAACACCCTTTATCGAAAATCGAGTTGTTACTAAAAACTTTTCTCTTCATAAAATAATCTAGTTTCAAAAACATTAATACTCATAACGGATTTCAAAAGTTTACATTGACCTCCCTTCCAAAGTAAAGCACTTTACAAAACAGGATTTAAATTTAGCTGTATTACATAAGTGGCACATTGCTAGGTAATCCTTGACTCAAAACACAAATCATAGCTTAAACTAATTTACTACTATCACTTCTGCTGCGTTACGCTGATGAAGACCACCGGATGTAGCTTCCCTTTCTTCTTGCCCCTTTCCTTATCCCGAAAGTGAAGTTACTTCTGTCATTACTTTCCTGTGGACGTTAAGCTCCAGCTCCAATTCTTTTAAAGTGATGATCTCCACGTGATGCTCCGTCTGCCCTTTGAGATATCAGCAACACCGATATGCCAACGAACAGGATAGAGTAAGCGATCCGAACGACGCATCGTCGACGGTGTGGGATTACGATAGGCAAGATAGAAGGACCATACAAACATACCATACAACATACAGCATACAAACACACAACAATCATGATATCAATATCAATATTATCAGTCTTATTGTCCTTATTATTATCCTTCACTTTTCCTTCTCAATTTAATTCCGCTTCTCTTAATTATTCTTTCTCTCTCAATTCTTTTTCCTTTTTCATACTCAGAATTTCTTCTTTTCCAATCTTATCAATTCATATCATTCCTTTACTTTGGGGAATCATAAGATATCATCGGGGAATTTATTTCGTTCTCGGCTATCACTCACGTCTACATCTCCTCGGTCATCCACCCAACCTAGTCGGAAGCAAACAGGAGTACAGGACCTTTACCGTGCGGGCACGACAGCTGTCACACATCAAATGGTCCCAGACAAGGAGGTCTCAGCCTCAAATCATAATCATGTCAATTCATATACATGGCACACTGTCTCACTACAGTGGCAAACAAAATGCCCCACTCCAGTCCCTCTCACTGTTCTCGATTTGCAATCTAGGGGGCGACAGTATATTTCTAGTGGCCCCGCAGAACTTACCACGGCATTAGACCCAGTCCCCACCACGTTAGTGCGCCACATGTGGAGTTCGTTCTACCTAGAAACATACTCTAGACTTCTTGACGTTTCACCGTCATCGTCCTCCCTTAATGCAATCTCCTCCTAAGTATCCGTAGATACTTATGGTATCTTCCTCTCCACTACTTCGCACTCTCATACCTCACCGCGTATGTCTTTTAAGTCTTTTATCTTTTTAATTATCCTAAGGTCGGCCCATCCTTCGTGCAACCCTTCAATGAGTCCCGACCGCTAACTTTGCACAACTTTCTCTCATCATTTCTCACATAGCATAGAGCTGGGATCACATCAACAAACTCAAATCTCATTTCTCAGACTTTCTCAACATTCTTCATTCCTCGTAATCATCTCATCTTTCTCAATTATTCTATTTCAAAGACTTTCACAAATCTCTTTTCATAAGTTTTTACAAAACGTAATTTCCACAAACTTTTCTCAAAAATGTTATTTCATAAAATCTTCTCAAAAATATCATTATGTTGCCTTTCTCTAAAATATCATTTCCAGAAGACTTTCCCCCAAAATATCATTCCAAAAAGATTTTCTTTAATCATCCTTTCAAATACTTTACCAAAAAGATTGTCTCCTCAAAACTTCCCTCAACAATACCCCTTTTCACCAAAACTCTTTCAAAAAGATCGTTTTCACAAAACTTTTCTCAAAACTTTAATTTCATAAAACTTTCTTAAAAATGTTATTCCAAAAGACTTTCTCAAAAATGTTGTTTCGAAAGAGTATCTCCAAATATCATTTCAAAAAAACTCTTTCAAAAAGATTGGTTCAGCAAAACTTTTTCAAAAATGCTTTCTTTAACAAAAAGCTTTTCAAAAATATTTTTCAAAATCACCTTTTTGCTGAGCGCTAATGGAGGAGCAAGCTCAACTCAACACTAGTCCCAGACTAAAACCAAAAACAAAAGGAGCCCAACTCCGCTCAAATCACATCTCATATCCACATTCACATTATTCTCCCCAGCTCTGGCTCGTTCTCATCATTATCATTTCCTTCCTTCCCCAATCTCAACTCTTTCTCTTTTCTATTACATACTTTATTTATAATCATTATTTCTCTTTCATTATGTCTTTACTTCACAATCTTATTTATTTCGCTTCTATTTTCAGGACGTAACAGACGTCCATCAGCATATTACTCATTTTCATTAACAATAATAAATAACATAAGGCATAATTAAATGAATATATAAAAGCATGCTATCATTCACACAAACATCACACAACAATGTGGTCTTTGTCATCTTCGTGTAGGTGGCCACACAATCAAACAATTCCCACTATACTACTGACTTAGAACCACTAAGTTCCGATCTTTGAGCTGATATGGAACGTCCTAATATATCACCTAGCTACCACAGTGTCTTAGGAAAGCTTCTCTCTCACCTGAGGTCCAGCTAGTTAATTGCGTACCGTCGCCTCGGATCCTTTCTGCTGTCGGCTGCCCCAATCCCTCGTCTTTCAAATTCCTCGTACTAAATAAAATACGCTTACGTTATTAACTTGTATTAAGAAAATCTTTTTTTTTTGTAATTTAAACACCTCTCATTCCTCGTCGGAAAACTTGAAACATAATCGTCTTCTTTCAAACAACTTTAATATTTTCTAATACCTTAAGTATTTTCAAAAGTCATTTTGAAAACATTTAGTAAGGTAATTTAAATTATTTATTTTAGTGGCTGGCCCGTTTTGGACAGCAATAAACACAATTTAAAAACCTCAAGTAAATTAAATTTTCTTAAAATCAATTTATTTTAAAACCGTTCACACAGTAACATACAACCACAATATAATTTCGACAAATCAAACCAAATCATTTCATGATCAATAAATTTCAACATTAACCACATATTTAATCATCTTCCAAGCCTTACTCCACATACCACAATGAACAATACTTTGATAATTTTATTAAAAGCATTTAAACAAGTTAGTCAACATCAAAGCAATCATGCAACTCATACATAATTCATTTTTTTTCACAACATAAAGCACTTAGGCATGTAAGCATTCATAAACCATTTGGAGTCAAATTTCAAACCAAACATATTTATATTTATTTTCTTTACTTTAAACAATCATCATGCATCTTTTATCCCATGTAATTAAGCTCCTTAAACCTATTTAACTATAAAACCGTATGGAATCAAAGAAAACAAATCAACATCACAATTTAAATCACATGAATCAACTTGGTTAGTTTTAGACATTTAAATTCCATTTTCTTTTTCATGCACAAAATTGTTTACTCTTCTTTTTGCTCATAACCGAATGCACATAAGCACCACACTCACACACATATATTCATTTCTTTTAAGTCATTTCATAGAAAAGGAATCCTAGTCTAGCTACTATGTCTAGGCCGAATCTCATCATGGTTAAAACAAGGTTTTAGGTTCACTTTTTCAACATGCAAAACATCAAAATCATGCATGTCTCCCTTATGAAAATCAAACATGACTTCTTGATCTCTAAGCCTAGACCGAATACCTCATCACAAAGAAATTAAATTTTAACTTCAAATCTTTATCATGCATGTTCATGGGACATAGATCAAGACCAAGAATTATTTTTCAAAAGCTCATTTCTTGATGTCTTTGTGAAACCGGGATGGTCTCTAAAGAAGATAAAAATCTTTTTACAAAAACCACATACATGCACCTAGATCTTGTAGATCAAGTTATGCAATCAAGTATAGTAGTGCAAATCAAAGATAAAAATCACTTTATGGGAGAAAAGGGTAAAAACCGTGACATGCAAGGAAGAATGATTAACTCTTTTGGTTCAAAATGACATGCATGTACCAAGGATCAAACTTTTCCATAGAGTAAGTTAAAGATCAAACCAAAAATCAAGGATTTATCAAGATCAAGTAGAAATCACGCACTTTTATCCACTCAAATAAACTTTTCTAAACATGAGGTTAACATGCAATGACTTAGATTAAGTTAAAAGCATCAAGGCTTAGTTTTCTAGTCAAGGCCGAATCACTTGGCTCTTGATCTAAGGTTTTATAAGTTCTTTTAGTCTTTAAAATTCAAGATCCAAGTACAAACGACACATGCAAGTACACAAAGCACCAAGATCATCATCCATTCAACATGCAACACCAAAATCTCAACATTATTTTTAAGTAAATTTAGATCGTTCATTCATTTATCAATTAAATTCATAAATATTTCACAAATCACGATTTTAAGCAAGAAATTTAAACATGCAAGGAGGCTTTACTTTAGATTCACCAAAAATCTCAACAATCTTTAGATCTAGAAGATTTAACTTGAAAAACGTTTAGTTCTTCAAGATTTATGTTGGAAAACTTTAAGATCTTTAATGAAAACATAATTGAGTTATGAAGTCCGTTGATTAGAAGTTTACAAGTTATTTTTAATCTTAAAAGTCCAAGATCAAACATAAATAGACTTTAGAAAATTTACATGCAAAGAAGAAAAGAAAGAAAGATCACAAGATCAAAGAAAACTAAGCTATTACAATTTCCCTCATAATGTTCGAGCTACCCACCAAAGGAAAGTTGGTCTTCTAACTTCTATGTGCTTGGATCTTCAAGGAAAACTCTAGGTTTTGGCTTGGTTTTCTCCTCCTTCTTCCTCTCTAGCTCACGGCCTCTTCTCTATTTCTTTAGGTGTTGAGAGCTTAATTTTTTTGATCCCAACAATATGTGTTTGGAATGGTGAAGGAAATGAAGAAGTGAAAAGTGAAATGAAGAATGAAATGGCCAATTCTCCACACTTACTCGGCCATATATAGACAAGGACCAAAGCATTAGACTTTCCCTCTTTTACCCTTGATTCAATTCGGCCAAGGTGCAAATGGAAAGGGTAATTTTGGCAACTCAAGGGTTTGCATGGGTGGAAGTTAGCAAATCCAACGGGACAAGGTAGGAGACATTAGGTGTTTAGGGGTCACTTAGGTGCAAAGACTAGTTGGCTCCTCATTAGGGTTTCTACTAACTTAGTTGGGGTTTGGTTAGGATTTAGTTACTTGGTTATTACTTAGGAAATTTCTAGGCTTCCTCCTACCCACATACATACACGGCACACACTTACATATACATGCATACACACATACTTACACGCATTGCACACACATGCATACACATACCATTTTCATACATACATTCATGCAAAACCGTACATACACATACATGCATGCATTCATTCATACATTACATTTTTATTTCTTAATCATTTATACTCTAAAACATATGATCACCAAGTTTACATAATAATTTAAACATTTTCAAGAAACCATATTAACATATATTAAACACATATAAATCAATCACATAAATACAGAAAACAAATAACTTTCTCATAAAATAACTCTTGTTTTGAAATTCACTATTTCTTCAAAGCATGGAAATATTAAACATCTAATTGTTTTTCTAGACTCAACTTTAAAACTTATAACTTTTGAAAACCATCTCTTTAAAATCACTAGACACTTTGAAAACGGGAATTTAGGAAAAATTATTTAAGAAAATATTCTTTTCAAAACACTTTTCTCAAAATAAATTTCTTTAGTATTTTAATTCAATACGAGGAATTTACGGGGTGTTACATTCTCCCCAACTTAAAGATTTCTCGTCCCCGAGAAATACGTTGTGGATTGGGCAGCAGGGCACAAAATTTTTACGTCACTTTGATTCCCATAAGAACACTCTCGTGTCGTTGCATGACCGTGTTCCCGCTTGCTGATCCAATTCACCTTGTCGTGCTCCTCGTTTATTGCTTTTAGACGAAGAAGTTCCACTCGTATCACCACTTGCGTGTCGAATCGGGTTAAGTCCAATGGACTAACCGAAGAAGACGTCGCTCCCTTAGCCGATCGTCGTCACAAAAGTTCAACCATAGGTACGGACTTGGGGAAAATCAAGCAAACAAAACTCAAACATCTCCAAAAGCATGGGGTTTTATCTAAATCCTTAAGATACTCACTACTTTCTACACTTTATGTCCTTACTAATTTACAAATAATCACTCTTCTCCTTAGTTCTACTTCTAACTCTAAGGCTTTCATCTCTTATGCCTCCACCTTAAGGGGAACTCTATGACAACTCCGGTTCTACTTCCTCCAAACAACTTCACTTATCTTCCTAAACATTAATCAAACTTATCACTATCTCCATCTAAACATCTAACGATAGAACAAAAGGGTCTAATCTTCCTCACTATTTCCTCAAATTAAGGTCAATATGCACCTCTTTTCTTTCCTTGTGGCTCCCCAACTTGTATCAGACTTATCACCAAATTCACTATTTCATTCTATTCTTAATCAACTTCAACCACTAATCCCTCATTAATAATTCAAGCCTAAACTATCTGGATAACTATGACATATTCAATTCCACAAATTAGGTTAATAGATTTTGGAAAAGATAGGCAAGGCTACTGTCAGATAGTAAGGCTTATAAGGAAAAATTTGGGTTTTTGCAGCAATGATGGTCTTTGTTGAAGCAATTCAACAAACACAGGGATTTCAGGGATATCATTCTATATCTTAAAGGTAGTAACTACTCTTGTACAAAAGGTATGATGAGGTTAACGAACTTAAGTCTAACAAGCACTAGTGAAACATCCAAGGTTAAGGGGCCTCACTCTTATTCATCCTCTACTTACTCCACTTCTTTCAAACTACATAACCAATAGATTTCCTTATACTAATACAACAGGCACTAAACCACAAAAAGAGACTGTTATCCCAGAAGGATGAGCACTTAACCCTATGCTCCTATCCTTACACTCCTAACCTTATACTAACAAACACACAACACACAGAGCCACACAAACAAAGCATGTAAGCCCATGCTTAAGGCCACTAAGGATTACCGTTGCTCTGATACCATTCTGTAACAGCCCGATTTCCATAAACCAAAAGTAATTGACTTTTACTTGTTAAGGGTGCAAAAATGAGGCCAATTTTTTTTTTTTTTTTGTAAAACATTGTTGACATGATTGAAAGGTCCTTGGTGTTCACAACACCCTTTATCGAAAATCGAGTTGTTACTAAAAACTTTTCTCTTCATAAAATAATCTAGTTTCAAAAACATTAATACTCATAACGGATTTCAAAAGTTTACATTGACCTCCCTTCCAAAGTAAAGCACTTTACAAAACAGGATTTAAATTTAGCTGTATTACATAAGTGGCACATTGCTAGGTAATCCTTGACTCAAAACACAAATCATAGCTTAAACTAATTTACTACTATCACTTCTGCTGCGTTACGCTGATGAAGACCACCGGATGTAGCTTCCCTTTCTTCTTGCCCCTTTCCTTATCCCGAAAGTGAAGTTACTTCTGTCATTACTTTCCTGTGGACGTTAAGCTCCAGCTCCAATTCTTTTAAAGTGATGATCTCCACGTGATGCTCCGTCTGCCCTTTGAGATATCAGCAACACCGATATGCCAACGAACAGGAGAGAGTAAGCGATCCGAACGACGCATCGTCGACGGTGTGGGATTACGATAGGCAAGATAGAAGGACCATACAAACATACCATACAACATACAGCATACAAACACACAACAATCATGATATCAATATCAATATTATCAGTCTTATTGTCCTTATTATTATCCTTCACTTTTCCTTCTCAATTTAATTCCGCTTCTCTTAATTATTCTTTCTCTCTCAATTCTTTTTCCTTTTTCATACTCAGAATTTCTTCTTTTCCAATCTTATCAATTCATATCATTCCTTTACTTTGGGGAATCATAAGATATCATCGGGGAATTTATTTCGTTCTCGGCTATCACTCACGTCTACATCTCCTCGGTCATCCACCCAACCTAGTCGGAAGCAAACAGGAGTACAGGACCTTTACCGTGCGGGCACGACAGCTGTCACACATCAAATGGTCCCAGACAAGGAGGTCTCAGCCTCAAATCATAATCATGTCAATTCATATACATGGCACACTGTCTCACTACAATGGCAAACAAAATGCCCCACTCCAGTCCCTCTCACTGTTCTCGATTTGCAATCTAGGGGGCGACAGTATATTTCTAGTGGCCCCGCAGAACTTACCACGGCATTAGACCCAGTCCCCACCACGTTAGTGCACCACATGTGGAGTTCGTTCTGCCTAGAAACATACTCTAGACTTCTTGACGTTTCACCGTCATCGTCCTCCCTTAATGCAATCTCCTCCTAAGTATCCGTAGATACTTATGGTATCTTCCTCTCCACTACTTCGCACTCTCATACCTCACCGCGTATGTCTTTTAAGTCTTTTATCTTTTTAATTATCCTAAGGTCGGCCCATCCTTCGTGCAACCCTTCAATGAGTCCCGACGGCTAACTTTGCACAACTTTCTCTCATCATTTCTCACATAGCACAGAGCTGGGATCACATCAACAAACTCAAATCTCATTTCTCAGACTTTCTCAACATTCTTCATTCCTCGTAATCATCTCATCTTTCTCAATCATTCTATTTCAAAGACTTTCACAAATCTCTTTTCATAAGTTTTTACAAAACGTAATTTCCACAAACTTTTCTCAAAAATGTTATTTCATAAAATCTTCTCAAAAATATCATTATGTTGCCTTTCTCTAAAATATCATTTCCAGAAGACTTTCCCCCAAAATATCATTCCAAAAAGATTTTCTTTAATCATCCTTTCAAATAATTTACCAAAAAGATTGTCTCCTCAAAACTTCCCTCAACAATACCCCTTTTCACCAAAACTCTTTCAAAAAGATCGTTTTCACAAAACTTTTCTCAAAACTGTAATTTCATAAAACTTTCTTCAAAATGTTATTCCGAAAAGACTTTCTCAAAAATGTTGTTTCGAAAGAGTATCTCCAAATATCATTTCAAAAAAACTCTTTCAAAAAGATTGGTTCACCAAAACTTTTTCAAAAATGCTTTCTTTAACAAAAAGCTTTTCAAAAATCTTTTTCGAAAACCTTTTTCAAAATCACCTTTTTGTTGAGCGCTAATGGAGGAGCAAGCTCAACTCAACACTAGTCCCAGACTAAAACCAAAAACAAAAGGAGCCCAACTCCGCTCAAATCACATCTCATATCCACATTCACATTATTCTCCCCAGCTCTGGCTCGTTCTCATCATTATCATTTCCTTCCTTCCCCAATCTCAACTTTTTCTCTTTTCTATTACATACTTTATTTATAATCATTATTTCTCTTTCATTATGTCTTTACTTCACAATCTTATTTATTTCGCTTCTATTTTCAGGACGTAACAGACGTCCATCAGCATATTACTCATTTTCATTAACAACAATAAATAACATAAGGCATAATTAAATGAATATATAAAAGCACGCTATCATTCACACAAACATCACACAACAATGTGGTCTTTCTCATCTTCATATAAGTGGCCACACAATCAAACAATTCCCACTATACTACTGACTTAGAACCACTAAGTTCCGATCTTTGAGCTGATATGGAACGTCCTAATATATCACCTAGCTACCACAGTGTCTTAGGAAAGCTTCTCTCTCACCTGAGGTCCAGCTAGTTAATTGCGTACTGTCGCCTCAGATCCTTTCTGCTGTCGGCTGCCCCAATCCCTCGTCTTTCAAATTCCTCGTACTAAATAAAATACGCTTACGTTATTAACTTGTATTAAAAAAATCTTTTTTTTTGTAATTTAAACACCTCTCATTCCTCGTCAGAAAACTTGAAACATAATTGTCTTCTTTCAAACAACTTTAATATTTTCTAATACCTTAAGTATTTTCAAAAGTCATTTTGAAAACATTTAGTAAGGTAATTTAAATTATTTATTTTAGTGGCTGGCCCGTTTTGGACAGCAATAAACACAATTTAAAAACCTCAAGTAAATTAAATTTTCTTAAAATCAATTTATTTTAAAACCGTTCACACACTAACATACAACCACAATATAATTTCGACAAATCAAACCAAATCATTTCATGATCAATAAATTTCAACATTAACCACATATTTAATCATCTTCCAAGCCTTACTCCACATACCACAATGAACAATACTTTGATAATTTTATTAAAAGCATTTAAACAAGTTAGTCAACATCAAAGCAATCATGCAACTCATACATAATTCATTTTTTTTTCACAACATAAAGCACTTAGGCATGTAAGCATTCATAAACCATTTGGAGTCAAATTTCAAAACAAACATATTTATATTTATTTTCTTTACTTTAAACAATCATCATGCATCTTTTATCCCATGTAATTAAGCTCCTTAAACCTATTTAACTATAAAGCCGTATGGAATCAAAGAAAACAAATCAACATCACAATTTAAATCACATGAATCAACTTGGTTAGTTTTAGACATTTAAATTCCATTTTCTTTTTCATGCACAAAATTGTTTACTCTTCTTTTTGCTCATAACCGAATGCACATAAGCACCACACTCACACACATATATTCATTTCTTTTAAGTCATTTCATAGAAAAGGAATCCTAGTCTAGCTACTATGTCTAGGCCGAATCTCATCATGGTTAAAACAAGGTTTTAGGTTCACTTTTTCAACATGCAAAACATCAAAATCATGCATGTCTCCCTTATGAAAATCAAACATGACTTCTTGATCTCTAAGCCTAGACCGAATACCTCATCACAAAGAAATTGAATTTTAACTTCAAATCTTTATCATGCATGTTCATGGGACATAGATCAAGACCAAGAATTATTTTTCAAAAGCTCATTTCTTGATGTCTTTGTGAAATCGGGATGGTCTCTAAAGAAGATAAAAATCTTTTTACAAAAACCACATACATGCACCTAGATCTTGTAGATCAAGTTATGCAATCAAGTATAGTAGTGCAAATCAAAGATAAAAATCACTTTATGGGAGAAAAGGGTAAAAACCGTGACATGCAAGGAAGAATGATTAACTCTTTTGGTTCAAAATGACATGCATGTACCAAGGATCAAACTTTTCCATAGAGTAAGTTAAAGATCAAACCAAAAATCAAGGATTTATCAAGATCAAGTAGAAATCACGCACTTTTATCCACTCAAATAAACTTTTCTAAACATGAGGTTAACATGCAATGACTTATATTAAGTTAAAAGCATCAAGGCTTAGTTTTCTAGTCAAGGCCGAATCACTTGGCTCTTGATCTAGGGTTTTATAAGTTCTTTTAGTCTTTAAAATTCAAGATCCAAGTACAAACGACACATGCAAGTACACAAAGCACCAAGATCATCATCCATTCAACATGCAACACCAAAATCTCAACATTATTTTTAAGTAAATTTAGATCGTTCATTCATTTATCAATTAAATTCATAAATATTTCACAAATCACGATTTTAAGAAAGAAATTTAAACATGCAAGGAGGCTTTACTTTAGATTCACCAAAAATCTCAACAATCTTTAGATCTAGAAGATTTAACTTGAAAAACGTTTAGTTCTTCAAGATTTATGTTGGAAAACTTTAAGATCTTTAATGAAAACATAATTGAGTTATGAAGTCCGTTGATTAGAAGTTTACAAGTTATTTTTAATCTTAAAAGTCCAAGATCAAACATAAATAGACTTTAGAAAATTTACATGCAAAGAAGAAAAGAAAGAAAGATGACAAGATCAAAGAAAACTAAGCCATTACAATTTCCCTCATAATCTTCGAGCTACCCACCAAAGGAAAGTTGGTCTTCTAACTTCTATGTGCTTGGATCTTCAAGGAAAACTCTAGGTTTTGGCTTGGTTTTCTCCTCCTTCTTCCTCTCTAGCTCACGACCTCTTCTCTATTTCTTTAGGTGTTGAGAGCTTAATTTTTTTGCTCTCAACAATATGTGTTTGGAATGGTGAAGGAAATGAAGAAGTGAAAAGTGAAATGAAGAATGAAATGGCCAATACTCCACACTTACTCGGCCATATATAGACAAGGACCAAAGCATTAGACTTTCCCTCTTTTACCCTTGATTCAATTCGGCCAAGGTGAAAATGGAAAGGGTAATTTTGGCAACTCAAGGGTTTGCATGGGTGGAAGTTAGCAAATCCAAGGGGACAAGGTAGGAGACATTAGGTGTTTAGGGGTCACTTAGGTGCAAAGACTAGTTGGCTCCTCATTAGGGTTTCTACTAACTTAGTTGGGGTTTGGTTAGGATTTAGTTACTTGGCTATTACTTAGGAAATTTCTAGGCTTCCTCCTACCCACATACATACACGGCACACACTTACATATACATGCATACACACATACTTACACGTATTGCACAGACATGCATACACACACCATTTTCACACATACATTCATGCAAAACCGTACATACACATACATGCATGCATTCATTCATACATTATATTTTTATTTCTTAATCATTTATACTCTAAAACATATGATCACCAAGTTTACATAATAATTTAAATATTTTCAAGAAACCATATTAACATATATCAAACACATATAAATCAATCACATAAATACAGAAAACAAATCACTTTCCCATAAAATAACTCTTGTTTTGAAATTCACTATTTCTTCAAAGCATGGAAATATTAAACATCTAATTGTTTTTCTAGACTCAACTTTAAAACTTATAACTTTTGAAAACCATCTCTTTAAAATCCCTAGACACTTTGAAAACGGGAATTTAGGAAAAATTATTTAAGAAAATATTCTTTTCAAAACACTTTTCTCAAAATAAATTTCTTTAGTATTTTCATTCAATACGATGAATTTGCGGGGTGTTACATGCAACATCTCAAGGACAACACTGTTTTCTTTCTTCTGCATTCCGAGATTGAGGTCGCTAAATTCTTGCATCAATTGCATTTCTTTGACCATCATATTACTCAGATGAAGGCTCTTTCGGCTTAACGCGTCGGCCACTACGTTGGCTTTTCCAGGATGATAGTGTAGATTGAAATGGTAGTCCTTCAAAAATTTCACCCACCTAAGCTGCCTCATATTTAATTCCTTTTGGTCGAACAGATAGCCGAGACTCTTATGGTCGCTGAAGATTTCAAACTTTCTAGCCATACAGATAATGTCTCCAAATTTTTAGAGCAAACACCACGGCTGCCAATTCGAGATCATGAGTGGGGTAATTCTGCTCATGTTGCCGAAACTGCCTAGAAGCATAGGCCACCACCTTTCCTTGTTGCATCAACACACAGCCGAGACCCTGCCTTGAGGCATCACAGTACACGTCAAACATTTTGGTCGGATCTGGCAAAATCAAAACTGGTGAGCTCGTCAATCTTTTCTTTAGCTTTTGGAAGCTCTGCTCGCACTCTTCGGTCCACCGATAAGGCACGTCCTTCTTGGTCAATGATGTCAACGGAAGGGCCAATGATGAAGGTCTAATATATGATGTTTTAAGGCTTAATTTCACTTCCTTTTGCTTGGGTTTTAGCTTGTTTCTCTTGTAAATATAGGTATTTTATATTAGTTTTAGGAATTTTTAGTTTATTAGAATCCTTTGAACGTTTTGATCCGTTTTGGATATGTTTCAGGTATTTCAGAGCTTTATTTGGAGAAAATATTATTGGAGCTGAAAAGAGCATAAGAAGACCTTGAAAATGACACAAGAACGGAGAGAAACGGAGTCGAAAATTCCTCAGCACGCCCAGGCGCGGGATCTGCGCGCTTGCAGCGGTAATTTATGGGGCATCAGACATAGCACGCCCAGGCGTGCTGGTCTGCACGCCCAGGCGCGCAAAGTGCGTGAAAGTGACGTTGTTCGGTATTTTGATCATAACTTGAGCTACGCTTATCCAAATGAGGCGATCTAGGTATCATTTTAAAGCTAAAGAAAAATATCTACAACTTTACCAGAAATAGCCTTGCTCAAATTCGTCCATCTTGCGGGTCAAAATAAGTGCCGAAGTTGCTGTCAGACACAAATACGGGATTTAGAAGGATTTTAATAATAAATTCTATTTGTAGATAAGATTATTAAAGATTAGATTATTATAATAGGATATTATCATATCAATTCAATTAGGATTAGTTTTAGACTTTAAATATAGGTTTTTCCTTTAGGTTTGGTAGATTTTTTAGAGCCAAAAAAGAGATTAAAATAAAATTAGGATTAGAGAAGAGAGGCTGTTATGCAATTGAGAGCAAGGAGACAAGGCACAAGGATTGAATATCAACAATGTTGGAGGGATCCACTTGAAGATTGAACATCTCTTGGGGGTAATCTGATTATTGTCTATGAGTATTAGTTTATTTCATTCCTTCTTCTTCTTCTCTAAATATGTATAATTGAACCTCTTGTAATGAATAAGGTTGATTTGTATGGATCTTAATTTGGCTGTTTATTTATGAATTAATGTTTTTCCTTTTAAATCAATTGCTTGGTTGTGTTTTAATTACAACTCATAGAATTCGCGACTTTATGTTTTGCTTTGGTAATCTGAACCTTAATTGGAAAATTAAGATTAAGATTAGGTCTTTCAACCAAACAATATAATTATTCAACTCGAAGGAATACTTTTGGGTAATTATATAACTTTTATAAATTTTACTCACTTAAGGGATAAAGGGTTAAAGTTTAGTAAGAAACATAATTGCCATGAGGGATCTAGCTTTTATTGTTTCTGGAGTTTTTGATTTATTGGAAAACATATTTTCATAATTAATAACCTGATCCTATAATGAAACCAAATTCCTAACCTTTTCCATATTTGCTTCTAATTACTTTTTGTTTTCTGAATTGTTTCATACCTTTAATTCTACATTCCTATCTCTAAACTCTAAACTCATACAAGTTATACACAGTAATTGCAATTAGGTGAAAGAAATTAGAAACAATTTGCAATCCCCAAGTGGAACGATAATTTTACTTACTCGTTATTACATGTGCGATCGGTACACTTGTCGAATTGCCAACAAGTTTTTGGCGCCGTTGTCGGGGATTGAAATTCGATTCTAATTTTTTCCGGTACTTATTTGTAATTATTTGTGTAACTTGTACTTTTTCATGTCTAATTATTATTTTAATAATAATTTTGATTGTGATGGATTTATTTCGGATCCCTATTCTCCATACTATTATGCACAAAACATAAGTGATAGGAAGACCCCATGGGAAATAGCTTTAGAAAAATTACAAAATTCAGTTGAAAAACTAAAATCTCATGTGGAGCCTATTCCTGTGGAGAAAGCTCCATGGGAAATAGCTTTTGAGAAATGTGTTCAAAACACTAAAAGAATTTATTGAAGAATCCAGAACCTATTACCCGATTCAAGGTTCCAATTCAAGGAACCTTGAAATCAAAGTTGAACACATTTCAAAGCCATTAGATGAAGAGTTACAAGAATCACCAACAATTTTTTACTCTCTTCAAAAAGAGGAAAAAGTGGTGGTGATGGATGTGTATTGATGAAACTCCTATGGAGGAGCAAATTGAGAAAAATGTGCATAATAATTTTGAGGAAGAGGACCGAAATAAAACTTTAGAAGGTTTGAATATGGTAGAAAAATTTGATCCACCCTTGCATGATGAATTTCTTTCAATTAAAAATTTGGTCAAATCTATTGCATGCTTGGATGATTCAAATTTTTTCCACTATATTCAACCTTTGTGCTTTCATGAAAAATCTAAAAATCAATCTAAATCATTATTGAACAATAGGGAGCCTGAAAAGGTAGTTTTCCTAAGTAATGGAATTAACACTTTCATGAATGGGAAAATAAATAACTTGTCTGAGATGATGCATGGAGTAAGGAATGCACCTTTTGACCCTGGTGGGATAGAGCTTATTTTTAAAATTTCCTTACTCCACCATCATTCAAGGGTTGCCCCATGGGATGTGAGAATAACTTTATTGTTGCATCACATGGGAATTAACCCATAGAATTTGGGATCCTGGTGGATTCTTTGTAATTATGTAGTAGTGTAGGTTTTTATATTTTTTAGTTAGTTAGTGAATAAAGAGTTTAGAGCTTTGTTTATGTAACTGCTAATGAAGTGCTTCTAGCACTATTTTTAGTTGTTCATGTGACACAGGTGAATAAGTTTGGGGGAGTCTCCTCCATTGTGCATAAGGAGAAAATGTTGTGCTACAAAAGGGAAGTTTCTAACTCCTTTCATTTATTTTAATTTTAATTTTGTAGTTTTAGTTTAGATTAGTTTGCTTGAGGACAAGCCAACCTCTAAGTTTGGGGGAGTGGACAAAATAAATTTTTTTTCAGATCTGAATTATTTTCTCCCATTTTTGGTGTTGATTTGTGTCTTAGGTAGAGGTTTTGTAATTATTCTAGACTTAGGATTATTTTTCTAATGATAGGTGTATATACTTAGTTTAGGATTAGACTCATTGATTCATGTTATTTATTTGTTGAGCTGTAAATATTTTTGAAATTTGGTTATTTTGACAAAGTTTTTCAGAACTTGAAATTAGTGAACTGACTTTAGCCTGTGAGATTTTGAGCCTTTTGATGGGTTATGATTTATTGAATTATTTTGATTTGAGACCCCTATTTCTTTCATGAGTGTGTTCACTTTAGTTTTGTGTTCTAGAACTTAACCTGTGACCATTTTGAGATTGATAATTGATTGCATTCATTAAGATGATTAAGGCTTAGGATGTGTTTTTGTGGCCTTCAACTGTTTTGTGTTGATAATGTTCCCTTAGTTGCCCATTTTGAGCCGTATAAGATATTATGATTTTTCTTTGGTACCCTGCATTTATTGAAATATTCTTTGTGAGTACCTTGGGAATTTTGAATGAGCAATTGAGAGGAATGAATAAGAAAAGTGAAAGTAATTGGTGAAAAGTGTATGAGTTCTATTTCTCTTCCAAGAAAAAAAAATATTATTGAAAAAGAAATAAATGTGAAAGGAAGAGAATAGAATAAAAAAAATGAAATGAAAAGAATGATGATAATGATTTTGGAGTTGAGTGTGAGTTTTAATAGCATTCATTGATCATTCATAATTTTGAAGGGATGTTGTTTGATTTCATATATTTAACCCTTAGTTTTATCCCTTCTTTCTTTTATCCCACCTTAACACTTTTAGCCATGGCCACGTTACAACCAAATTAAAGACCTTTTGATTTGTGCATGTTTTTAATAATTTTAGTGGAGATTTGGGTCTATGGTCAAGCTTATGGTAACATTTAACTATTGTATGAACTTGAGTGAATTGTTAATAACCCTTGATACATATGAGAGATATACACTGAGAGGTTGAGAGTGTTCAGTAGTTCTGAGTTCTGATTAGTTTTGTTTCTTTAACCAAGTTTTGATATGTGAATAGCTTGTATAAATATGTGGCTGTGTTGATGAGTCGAAGTCTTTGATTAAGTATTGTACATTTTGATTTAGAAGGTAGTCTTGAGTTTATGAATTTTTTATTTTACTTTTGCCTCGGACATGCAAAATGCTAAGTTTGGGGGTGTGATGATGTTTTAAGGCTTAATTTCACTTCCTTTTGCTTGGGTTTTAGCTTGTTTCTCTTGTAAATATAGGTATTTTATATTAGTTTTAGGAATTTTTAATTTATTAGAATCCTTTGAACGTTTTGATCCATTTTGGGTATGTTTCAGGTATTTCGGAGCTTTATTTGGAGAAAATATTATTGGAGCTGAAAAGAGCATAAGAAGACCTTGAAAATGACACAAGAACGGAGAGAAACGGAGTCGAAAATTCCTCAGCACGCCCAGGCGCTGGATCTGCGCGCCCGGGCGCGCTTGCAGTGGTAATTTATGGGGCATCAGACATAGCGCGCCCAGGCGTGCTGGTCTACACGCCCAGGCGCGCAAAGTGCGTGAAAGTGACGCTGTTCGGTATTTTGATCATAACTTGAGCTACGCTTATCCAAATGAGGCGATCTAGGTATCATTTTAAAGCTAAGGAAAAGATCTACAACTTTTCCAAAAAAAGGCTTCCTCAAATTCGTCCATCTTGGGGGTCAAAATCAGTGCCAAAGTTGTTGTCAGATACAAATACGGGATTTAGAAGGATTTTAATAATAAATTCTATTTGTAGATAAGATTATTAAAGATTAGATTATTCTAATAGGATATTATCATATCAATTCAATTAGGATTAGTTTTAGACTTTAAATATAGGTTTTTCCTTTAGGTTTGGTAGATTTTTCAGAGCCAAATAAGATATTAGAATAAAATTAGGATTAGAGAAGAGAGGCTGTTATGCAATTGAGAGCAAGGAGGCAAGGCACAAGGATTGAAGATCAACAATGTTGGAGGGATCCACTTGAAGATTGAAGATCTCTTGGGGGTAATCTGATTATTGTCTATGATTATTAGTTTATTTCATTCCTTCTTCTTCTCTAAATATGTATAATTGAACCTCTTGTTAGGAATAAGGTTGATTTGTATGGATCTTAATTTGGCTGTTTATTTATAAATTAATGTTTTTCCTTTTAAATCAATTGCTTGGTTGTGTTTTAATTACAACTCATAGAATTCGCGACTTTATGTTTTGCTTTGGTAATCTGAACCTTAATTGGAATAGGATCATCTTTGTAACACTTTTTTGTTAAAGCGTATGCAAGTAAGCCCGTAATTGTCTTCTTCAGCCTCATACCAATCACATTTGAACAACACAAACTTGAAGTGACATAAGAGCACCCACAACGGTGGGTTCATAACCAGTTCTCCAGAACGACCGAACCAGGGACCCCTCGGTTTGCCATTGTTTGAGTTCGTTGGGAAGACCCGGGTCGTCCCCACGAATTGGTTCGTTGGAGATAAGGAGGGCCCCAGTTGTACGGAAAGGAAGGGAAAGAGAAGAGAATAGGAGAGAGAAAAGGGAAAAAAAATAAAAACACATATCAAATAAACCAGAAAATTGTATACAGCAACAACGGAATGATCAATTCTAAAAACCCAAAATTACAGAAAAATTCATAAATGAAGCTACAATCACAAAAAAAAAATTAAAAAAAAACCCAGAAATTAAACAACCAAACCCTTCAAAAAAAATTAAGGAAACTAAAATAAAAAAAAAACAACGAAGAGAAGTAGGTACCATCATTCCTCAGGGTCCATAGCCAACCTTGAATCTCTTCTTCGATGGATCAAGGTCCCAATCTCGCATGCAAGGCTTCACGGTTTAATTGATGATGATGAACAAAGGGTGTTGATGCAAGGCTTCAATCATGATCGGTGTTGAAGATAATGAAACAGTGGCTGTTCAAGGATGATGAAATCGTGGTGAGAAAGGGAGGATGAAACCGTGGTGTTGATGATGATTATGAAACCGTGATGAGAGAGGGAGGATGAGACCGTGGTGTTGATGATGATTATGTTGATGAAATTGTGAATGAAAATGGAGGAGAAGTGTGTGGCCTTGTGATGAAGAAGAATGAGGGAGCCATGGTATGAGGAAGAAGGAGAGAGACATTGTATGAGAGAGATAGAAACCGTATAGATGATGAGAAAGAAAGAAACCGTATGTTTGAGAGAGAAAGTGTGGAGTGATAAAATTAATTGTGGTTGAGAAAATTGTGGGTAGATTTTTATGGGATAAGATTCATTTTGATTGGATTGTAATTTGAATGGAAAGAATTGATTGGATGAGATAATGATAACAATGATTTTACTTAAAAAAAAGATAAAAAGGATTCCAACAGGAAGTTGCTCATCACTCATCAGTACACATAGAATGCAATAGCAAAAAAAAAAATTAACGTTAGAAAGTAACCGTTGCAAGACCAACGTTTAAAATTTTGTTCTTCTATAAATATAGGTGCATTTGAAACATTGCACTCATAAACCAAAAAAAAAATTCATCCACAAATGAATCCAAATAATCCCAACAATGATCCCAACCATCCTTTTAACCAATGGGCACATTTTATGCAAAATTTTCCAAATTTTCCTTTTCAAATTACTCAATCATCTTCATCAAACCCACAAAATAATCCAAATGTAGCTTTTTCAAACCAAAATTTCCCTACATTTATCCCAAATTCACAATCTCAGTCAATACCACAATTTCATTCTCAGTCTCAATACAATATCCAAATACCACAAACTCAGCCTGAAATACCACCTTATTGTAGCCAAGACAACCTAGAAACTATTGATCTTAATGATGAAGGAGGTGGGTCAAGCAAGGGGAAAAAAAAAGATCAAGGTGGAGTTCCACAGAGGATACACAACTCATCATGTCATGGTTGGAAATTTCTACGGATCCAATTGTAGGGGTGGACCAAAAAAGTGATGCATTTTATAAGAGAGTATGCGACCATTATAACCAATATCGCGATAAGCAGCTTCAGTATCGAGACTTGAGTAGTTTAAAAGGTCGATGGTTTAGACTTAGAACATCTCTTCAAAAGTTCAATGGATGCTACATTCAAGCAAAGGCAAGACAGATAAGCGGAAGCTCCAAGAGTAATATAATGGCTGATGCATATAAGATATATGAGAAAGATGTTGAAGATTCCTTCAAGAGCGAATGTGCATGGAGAATGGTGAAAGATGTACCAAAATTTTTGGGAGCTTCAACAGAGGGTTCTTCAAAAAGAACAAAGAATAGTGTTGATGGGGCATACACATCATCATCTAATCCACCCACTCCAAGTAGTGGCGAATACAACTAGTCATCTTCCAATTTGGTACGTCCAATGGGACAGAAGCAAGCAAAAAGAAAAGCAAAAGTAAAACAAGGTCCATCATCTGTTGCTGATAAAGAGGACTATGATGAATTCAAAGAAGTGTTTATGGAAAGATCCACAGTGATATCAGATTTTTCACGTGAGTATGAACGAATCAAGGATGAAGAAATAAAGGCCAAGAATGAAGAATTGAAATTCCAAGAGCTCCAACTCCTTAGCAAAGACACAAGTGGTATGACAGGGAGACAACTAAAGGCTCATTTGGCATTGTGCGATATGATTGAAAAAAAAATATTGACTTGATGATGAGTAGGCTTTTGTATTAAAGTTTAATTCTTTGTAATGTGTATCATGCTTTTTATGTGTTATCATTAAGGGTTTAATGTATTTTAAGGTACTTTGATTTTAATCTTTATTATATTTTCTTTATTAATAATTAATTGCTTTAATTTATAATGTATTAAAGAAACTAGTCGTTAATGAAACTAGCGTTATTCAAACTAGCCGTTAGTCAAACTAGCTGTTAGACATTCTGTTATAAATAATATGAAGCATGGCATTTATCTCTACACAATTCATCTCTTCAATCTTATATCTCTCGCTAACAATATCGTACCACAATTCCTCTCTTCTATCTTTCATGGATCCCAATTCGTTTCCCAATATCAACCCTTCAAACATTGATGAAATAGCTGAGTTGCACATCATGAATATCATCACGAGTGGCGATGATGAAAAACTCATGAGGCTTTATCTTGAAAAACAAAAGAAAAAAGAACAACAACAAGCCAGCAGCTCGAAGAAGCGTATAAGAAAGTTCATAGAGAGGAATCGTGAGGAGGGTCATATTTGATTAGTCAATGATTATTTTTTTGACCATCCAGTATACACAGATGATCAATTTCGTCGAAGGTTTCGAATGCGAAAGCATCTATTTCTTCGCATAGTACAAGCCCTTTGTGAGCATGATGACTTTTTCAAAGACAAAGTTGATGCCACCGGTAAGAAAAGTCTTTCCTCATTGCAAAAATGCACTGCTGCCATGCGTTTGTTGGCGTATGGAGCCACTGCTGATAATTTAGATGACTACCTAAGAATGGGCGAAACCACCGCATTAGAATGCTTAGACAAGTTTACAAGTGGTGTGATTGAGGTTTTCCAACCACAATACTTACGCCGACCAACCAATGAAGACATTCAACACCTACTTGAAATGAATGCAAAACGTGGCTTTCCAGGTATGTTAGGTAGTATTGGTTACATTCCTGTAATTTTTTATGGCGTTTTGATATTGTTTTATTTTTAGTTCCCAGACTGGTTTTAATATGTTACAGGTATAAGTTACATACAATGATATGCTATTTCAAAATTATAAATATTACATTTTATCATGTTTGATATCAGGATTGATAAAATATATTTACATTTGAATTTTGATACTTTTTGTCATGGAATACATATCCTTAAAGATCGGTTAATTAAATTGTCCCTTTTCATAGTAGACTAATAACTTTACTATTTTTAATCTCTTTTTGAGTCATTCAAAATATAATATTATTCTAATTAATGTATTTTATTTTTGGGATCTTCAAACTTGTAATTATAATCCAAAATACCTACACACATTGACCCATAAATGAGAGCAAATCATTAAAATATATATTTATCTATATCAGTTCCTAATATCTACCCAACAGTCCAGCACCCCGTCCCACCCCAACAAAAAATAATAATAAAGAAAAGAAACCCACCGCCCAACCCAAACCACAAGAAAAAGAAAGACTATAAAAAGAAAAAGAAACAGCACCTAAGAAAGAAAGAAAACAAAAAAGGAAGAAACACAGCATCATCAGCGAGCGATAGAGAGAAAGAGAAATTTGGGATTCCAATCTTCTGGGTCTGATTATTCAAAATTCGACTGTTCAATCTTAAATCTGTTTTAGGTAAATAACCTTCTCAACTCCTTTTACTCATTCATGTAGTTTATTCGACGATCCATCAACATTTTTACTATCTCTATATTTTCAAATAAATATATATTTTGGGGAAAAGAGATATATTTTTATTGTATAATGATATATATTTATTATTTTGACAAAAATGAATTTAGTTGATATATTCATATATATATATACACTTTTAAGGTTATAATTAGTTTTAACGTGTGTCCCTATTTAGATCCCGCACGTTATTATTGACCCTGACCCTCGAATAAATCTCGGACGTGAACGTGATATTGTTCCTTTTGTCGGGACTCCCAGGTAAGAGGGTGGTATTACCTTAGCTTAGGAAATAGGTTCTTTTTTGGTATATTGATGACTAGGGATAGTGGGATAGGTAGAATATAAAACCTTAGGGTGGATAATATTTATCATAAAAGAATTAGTTAGCAAGAAGAGAAAGAATACATAGGTAATGTAATAGAATGAGGATAATTGAAAACGAATAAAACCCCATAAAATAGGATAAAAGAATAAGGGATGAAACTTAGAATGGAAAATGAAACTAAATAAGAAATTAGGATGTGAAAGATGCTTATTGGTTATTGTTGTTGTTAGAAATATAAATGTAGTATGTTTAGGAATTGTTGTGAATTAGTTATAACTAAAATGATGGATGACATTAGAAAGAATATAGAGATATGCATGCTAAGCTAAATGATAATTGTAATTGAGAATGAAAATAAAGAGAGTGAAACCACTAAGAGGTTTGTGATGTGTAATGAGTGATGCCAATGGAGTATTTTCGATAAAAGGAAGGAAAACCATTTTTATATGTTAATGAATATATGTGATTGTTGATGATGTTTGTGATTAGTTGAAAGGCCTTAGGCGTAAATGAAACAATTTAAGGGGAAACGAGGAAAATAGAATTTATCGAGATTAATATAATAAGTTAAGCAAGAATGAGAGCCTATTTGATAAGTAAGAAGATGTAAGGATCAATATATGGAAATGATTGTGTTTGTATGAGTATTATGAGTTGTATGATTTGCTTGTTAAGCCCTTAAGTGAGACTATGAAAATAATAACCAGTTCCTAGTGACAGAAAAGAGAGAAGATAACAATTAATAGAAGCTAAAGAAGAGTAAAGTAAAGTAAACGTTCTATGTATCCCTACGGGGAAGATGAGCAAAAGATAAAATGAACGTACTATGTATCACTACGGGGAAGATGTACAATAGAGAAAAGAAAGACAAAAGAGAAAGTAAACGTTCTATGTATCCCCTATGAGGAAGATGAACAAAAGATAAAAGAAACGTACTATGTACCCCGGAGGGGGAAGATGTACAAAAAGGAAAAGAAAACGTTCTATGTATCCCCGGAGGGGGAAGATGAACGAGAGAAAAAAGTAAACGTTCTATGTATCCCTACGGGGAAGATAAACGAGAGATAAAAGTAAACGTTCTATGTATCCCTACGGGAAAGATGAACGAAAGATAAAACGAACGTACTATGTATCCCTGCGGGGAAGATGTACAAAAGAGAAAAGAAAGAGAAAGTGCTAAGAAAGAAGTAAAAAAGAAAAGTAAAATAGTTAAGAAAATAAGTAAATGAGAACGATAGTAAGAAAATGCTTAGGATTGTTATATTATTAATATAGATGTTAGGCTTAGTTTATCGCTATGCTTTTTCGAAACTACTTTTCTAAGTTCTGTGTAATGCTGCCCTTCTTGCTATATTTTTACAAGTACAGAAGCGGAACTTACACCAGTTGCAAGTCGAGCAGGGTACACTCCACCACGTGGAGTGTCGAGTCGTCATGAGAGGATTATATATTATGTTATGAACGTTATTTTGGGAAATTAAAATATGTAGTAGTTATATGCCTGAAACTTGTAATATCATTGTGTTTTATGTTTTTAAATTATTCTGGTCTGGACAGGTTAAGAAGGAATTTTTGGAAAGTCCGGTAGATAGAGGAAACTCTGTCGGATTTTCGTAAGAATTCTTATAAGTTAGTAGGTTTTTACAAGGAATTTTCAAGTACCAATTTTATTAAATCTTAATTTAACTAAATAAAAGTGAGGATGTCACACGACTTATTGCGCACAACCACACGTGCGTCTTACCGCACCCGACCGTATGGCTTACTTGGCCTGGCACCCGCAAAACCGTAATTAGGGTACTACAGACCCACCACTGCGCACAATTTCATGTGCGTCTTACCGCTGCACACGTCAACACATGAGTCTTACACAACCATTGCGTGACTTACATGTACATTGCGCATCCGGCGGCTTACATGCAAATTGCACGTCTTCCATGGCTTGGTGCTCGTACACCATATCTGCATATCTTATAAGGGTACTGCGAACCCACCACTGCGCACAACTTCGTGCGTCTTACCGCTGCACACGTCAACACGTGAGTCTTACGCAACCAATGCACCCGCGGGACGTACTTACTTGGCCTGACGTTCGCAGACCATGACCTTAGTCTTATATTTACATTTTCTTTCTTTTCTTTGTTCACTCCACTCTCTCATATATCTTCCTTTCACCTCAGATATTAAAATCATTCTATACTCTTTCTATCCTCCCACTTAAGGGAAAGTCTCAACTAACATCCCTAAGGCCATCTAAGTCTTACTCAAGCATCAAATAAAGCATCTCAACTTAAAATCACATTTTTATATATATTTAACCCCATCAAAGGTGGCTATGCCGCTGATGGAATTCCTAATTTTATAAGTTTTGTATTTCGAGCTTGTTTAATTAAAATAACCATCACAGGAGGCTATGTCCCGATGAAACATGAACTAAATTGTAAAATGTGTAATTCCTAAATTTATTTACCCTTTTATACCCTTAATTAAAACAGCGACTTGAAAACTTCATTTTAAACTTATGAATTGATTAGGAAAAACTCTTAGTTACTTTTAATTCATAAGAAAATCTCCCGTCAAACGGACGAAGTTTCGTTTTTTTTTTAGGACTTACCCAAAATTTCTGGTTTTCCTGCAACCTGATAAATAACAACATTTTCAAATAGCAAGCCAGCAGGGCTATTCACACACACACACACATATATATATATATATATATATATATATATATATATCAGCTAGTGCATCTTCGTGCACGCATCAGAAACAAGATTAAAACATCAGAATATAGTCATCAGAGTTAGCGGAACATAAACAAGTTAGGAAAACAGTTTTTCCCCAAAATAGACCCCTTTCCCAAAAGGAGTCGTCCTGGGCCCCCAAAAAGCTATTTACATTTATATACAACAAAAATGATTCACATCATCGGGCCCAGGACATTTCCGTGTCCTACATAATAATAAGTGACCTACTCTCCCTGTGAGGGAGAGTACTCCTGCTCGGTCTGATCTTGTGCAAACTCTTCCTCAGTACCTGTGGAGATAATAAGGAGTGAGTATTACACATAAAATGGGGAGGCAGATTCCAAATTTTTCGTCAACCGTCGGATCGAGTCCAAATTTTTAGACAAGCTTCTTCACCCCATAAACTTCATATCCAACGGTGGAATTTATTTTCTTAGCATCCTATAATAAAATTCTAATTTTCTCTTTTCGGTCGATTTCTAACATCTAAAACGCCGATTTAACTCCCGATTTCGCTTATATGACTTTGCCCGAAGCCACAACTGCCTTCTATACAACCCCTAGGACTTATAATCACCACTCACCTATCCACCAAAATTCATTAAGTCATTATTCCAATTTTTCTTAGGTTTTTATTTAATAATTTCATTTAAAATAAAGTTTAGGATGTTACAAACTGACTATTACAGAAATAATGTCCTTATGAATTGAAAATAAATGTGATGATGAAAGTGAAAGTGAAATTAATATTCAAGGAAACGATAATGTTGTGCATTCACATAAGGTAATATGGATGGTAAGATAGGATGATAGGAAAGACACAGATGGTTTGAAGAACTGGATTGAGAATGTGAGAGGTTAGGTCTGACGGTGAATCGTCAAGTGACCCCTGGGGATTATTATGGGTAAAACAGTTCTAAGATGGGGGGTTCTGCAGACTTACGGTTCACTCAGAAAATAATTTTTCGTAAATCAACCCAGAAAATATAATTTTTTTTACATTATTAAATTCTACATTTCAATACGATCGTTTTAATAAAAGGATCATAATTTTTGGACTTACCGTTAAAAAGTTATGAAATTTCAGAGTTAATTGATCATTTTGAACTCCTAAAGAAATTCGTTGTTTATGTAAATCGAAAATAAGAAAACCATCACTTATCCTTTATCAATTATAAACATTCCATACTTAATAAAATCATTTACTTGTATTCCATAAAAATCATGCATGTATCAATGCAACTCTATAAAAACATCATTTTGTTACCTAAACAGTTAATTATTCAATCAAACCTTTTTACACAAACGAAATCCAAAAATAATACTTATGAAAATTAATTTATTCAAGTAGGGGAAAATACAGGTATTACAATTTCCATTATTGAATTATTTTTCGCATTTCAACCATTGAATTCAAAAAGTAGTTTTGAGAAAGGAATTGTTGTAATATTTGGGTTTGGAGTTGATTATGGATTATGTAAGTGTTATTGGAGTAATACGAAAAGAACTATAGAGATTACTTGTATTTTAATTACATAATAAATTTCAGGTCCCCCCCCCCCCCCACCACGCACAGAGAAGATACACATGAGACATTTTTTTTTTTAAATATGTGTCCTAGGAAATATGTTAAAAATTTATCTCGGGTAAGTTTTAATATACATGAATTTGTAAATATGTCAAATTCTAATAAAAAATAATCCAATATAAGTTTCTTAATATGTGTTATACACCACAGTGCCACACGTTAAAAAAATAATATATATATATATATATATATATATATATAGAGAGAGAGAGAGAGAGAGAGAATAGATGATGTACTGATATTATAAATTTTTTTCATCATATGAATACAACATCTACCTTTATGTCTTTATGATCATTGACATATAAATAAAAGTAATACAAATAAATAGTAGACAATGAACTAATTGTATAAAAAATATTATGCTGTCAATGTACAATCATTAATCGCATATATATATTGTTTAATTTAGAAATTTATTGCTTCAAGTGTGTCTAATTATCTAATAATAGTAGATGGATAAGTGATGTTTTAATGTTTTTTTTTAATTTTTTTTTTAAAAATGCGTCCCATTTATAATATTGTTGATTTAGTAACTAAAAATATTGATGATTGAGATTAAAAGTTAAAATAAAGATAAATGAACATTTGTCATCGTTTTTTGAAAAATTGTCCAGATCAATGATTACCACATTTGTGAAATGAACATCATATATGAACCTCGATATGACGATTTTTATGTATTAAAATTAAAAAAAAATACATGAATATCAATTTCACAATGGAGCATCAAAAAATTTTCAAATATTGATACCTAATTATGTCATAAATATTATCATCTCAAAAACAAATTACACTGACCCAAAACAAACACATATTAGTACTCCTTCAGTCTCTAAATATAAGATCCTTTTGAGACTTTTATTTTGTTCCTCTTTATAAGATCCTATATCAATTTTTATTGATAATTAATTACGTCTTTCCACATATACCCTTATTTATTTAACACTTTTTAGATTCTCAATACTATTAATAAGGATAGTTTTTGAAAATACATATCAAATATTCACATTTTCAATATTATTAATTAAATTAATCAACTTTTTTAATAAACGTTGAAAACTACCAAAAGTGTTATGTTAAGGAAATGAGGGAGTAGTTTCTTTTATTGGTCATTGCCCTCAATTATTTATGACATAAATAGAAGCTAATAATGAGCTTTTACTAAGACTGTCAACTGCACTTTAGAAAGGGATAACAAATTAAATGCTTTTGCCTTTTAAGCTGCCATTGCGTGTGTATTTTCCTTTTGCTTCAAGTGCGTCTAGATTGATACCAATTTATGTCTTAAATATCATCTCCCACACAAATTCTATTCGCCCCAAACCCAAAATAAACAAAAAATTCTTCATACTTTCCCCACAATTATAGGAAGCACTGTCAAATTCCCAAAATCCCACGGATAATAATGTAGTTACCCGCGAAAGTTTAGCAACAACAGACCGAACCTCACAATTTAAGAGTTTGTTTGGTACTTTTGTAACAACCTTATTACAACAACATCTGATTCTAGTTTTAGTTTTTCATTTCCAATCATGAGAGACAATCTTTGTCTCCTTCCTTCTCTAATAAGGAGGAGCTAAGACTGCTCTCTTATCTTTTTTTTTTCTTATCTCTTATTTTTTCTATCTCCATCTTCCCTAATTCTTTCCACATCGTCGTAATTCATGAATTCAACCCTTCGTAGTAGAAGGTGGGATTCATGTGTACTATAAAACTTAAATAGATCTCTTGTTTTAATAAAATTGTTTGCTTATAAAAAAAAAGTTTGTACGAGGTAGTTATAGGTTACAACCGATGTCGAAGAAAATTCTCATTAGGGCAGGGTCATCCTGCCAACGCCGTCAACCGCTTCTACAAAAGAGCAACAGTTGCCGCAAGGCAAGGACCCGGCTCGGTGAGGCAGTGGGGGGGACCGCAGCCGTGTGCTGCTGTTGCCCTGCCGTTGTTGCCAATTTCATGGTCCTGGCCATTTATAAGGTCCCCGCCACCCTATGTCGGCGTGCCCTAGAGAAGAAGAAAAAACATATGCTTAATAAACGTCGTCGTAACCTCCCCAATGCTGCCAAGGAGGGCCTAATTCCGAAGCAATGCTACGACGACATCTGTGTCCGGATTCGCGTTGACGATGAAACTGCTGATGTGAAGTCCTACGACATATTATTGGATCAAGAAGAAGAAGAAAATGAGGTGATGGAGCTGATGGAGAAGGAGATGTGGGCCAGGTTCAGCACTACTGGATTCTGGAGAAGTCCCTCTCAGACAGATTATTCAACTACTGTTTCACCACAATTAATCATTGACTCTACTGTTTCCGTTTCTGTTCCTGTTCCTAATAACCTTGAGGTTCTTGCTTCTTGAAACTAATGAGCAAGATTTTACATCGCATTTGCAGTTGTGTTTTCAATCTGGTGCAGCTAATGCTATCTGCTGCATTCAATCACAAAAACCTAATAAGGTAATAACGACTGCTACAATCTAGATGTTGTGGTTACATCATCTTGAATTTTAAAAAAAACGCTACTTGTAAAGAAAAATTCTAATTAGTGAGGTATATGTTGTCCTCAATGTATTTTAAAAAAAATGGTTGTTGAATTTGAATGTATAGTTTCTTCAATTTCTATCTGCATTTGAATGTACAGTTTCTTTAATTTTTATCACCAATGCAATGTAAATAGTATCCGTAATGACAATCAATGTTGTATATATCTACCACATGTTTTTATTCCCTAATTAGTAATTACTTATACCAGGTTATGTTCTTGTGCTATTCACGGATTAGCTATATATGCAAAACAATTGAAGAATTTTGAAGAGCATTTTAGGATGATATAATCACTTTTTCAAGACATTTTTAATATATACACATATATATTTTTAATTTTAACTTTCATTCAATCATTTTTACCACTCCTCGTGAATTCTACATTTTTTCTCCCTCATCTCTAAATCATCATACATTAATTAAAAGACACATTTCTTTAATAAAAATTAAATATTACTACAATTTTCAATACGAATTAAATAGAGACATTTTGGACAAAACACATACTCTATTTGTTCCTTAACTTTTGGTCTTTTAGGCTTTGGTATACATATTAAGAAAGTGTTGATTTTAGTAAATTTTATGTTTTGTCTAAAATGTCTCTATTTAATCCTTATTGAAAATTGTAGCAGTGTATTTCATTTTTATTCGGAAGTGTGTTCATTGATTAATGTATAATGGTTTAAAGATGAAAGAAATGATAAAAATAGAATTAATGAGGAGTAAGAGAAATGATTGAATGAAAGGTTACAATTGGAAAGAAAAATATATTTATGGATTTGAATTGTAAAAAGACAAAAGATATGGAATGAGAAAAAAACTCTAAAAAGCCAATAGTTAAGGAACGGAGGGAGTATAAATCTTACAATATTCAGTATACCCTTAATATGTGTGAAACAACCTTAAACTACAAAAGATATGAATTAAACGAAGTATGTGTTTATTTGTTCCGAAGATTATGTATAATCAATGTTATTAAAACCATATCGTTTATTAAATTGGTCAAGTTATTGGAATAGTGGTATACTTTTTCAATCAATGAATCACTAATTAAACTATGTACCAATCATATTACATATTTATTATATATAATATAGTAGTTTTAATAATAATTAAAAAAAACACCATGATAAGAATAATTTTTCACGCAATAGAACTTTAAAAATTCGGAGCACTGGTGGTAACAATCTCTTTTAATAAGCTAGGCCAGGAGTCCAAGTTCAATAGCCATTGGAGCATGCATACGTCTATGGTTGAAACAACATATAGCATGTTTTGAACGCAGTAGTTCTTCGCCCAACGCGCGTTCAAAGCTAACGCTTGTGAGAGTGACTTCGAGTGGAACGTGCTTTTTCCCCTGAGGAAACGTAAAAACAAACATGCATATAGAAGCGTTAATCCTGTTGATCTTTGGTTTGTTTTCGAATCGGTTCAATCTGAAATAATTTGGTTTGCACTGGTGTAATTTGATCTCATTCTTTGCTACTGTCAATAATCCAAATGCATTTTCTATTTTTATGGAAATTGTATGCTTATGAGTATGGTTCACCAATTACACTACAAGAAAAACCCTCTATTGCAACGACATTTCGCAACGACTTAAAATGTCGCTGCGTAAAGTAGATGGTTTGCAACGACTTACAAATGTTGTTGCGTAAAACAGATCAACGACTTTCATACGTCGTTGCATTAAACTGGTGTTTTGCAACGACGTATTAAAGTCGTTGCAAAACATCTATTTTACGCAACGACATATATAAATCGTTGCAAAACATCAGTTTTAGGCAATGATTTGTCGTTGGCAAAAACATGAAACAAATTTAAAAAAAAAAAAATAAAACCCAACATTATAAAACATAAAACCATCTGACTCCCTAACTACGTGTACTTAGTCTTCATCACCCTCTCAAGTCTCAACACTAAGCGAAAATCCTACCCCTCCACTCTCCCTCAAGAACCATCGCCGTCGACACCAAACCACCACCGTCCTCTCTCTAACACATCTTCCCCTCTTTCGAATCCATCTTCTCCATCTCGTTCATGGCTCACCCTCTATTGCTCGTTTAGGTTACTTACCGATCCGGATCCAGATCCGAATCTGAGGACGCCATTGACGATGACCACTGTAACATCCTCAATTTAGAATGCTTAATATAATATGAATTATGCAAGTTATTGTATCAGTTGGTGATGAATTTATGAGTACTAGACAGCTAAGAGCTAGGGTTTAGCATAGAAATCATGGCCAAATGGGTATAGGATGTAAGGAAGAGGTTTGAGAGTTAGAAACTCTGAAAAGATAAAAAAGCAGCAAAATAATCGATTACTGGTGTGAGTTAATCGATTACAAGCTCTCAGCCAACAATGCACCAAAACGTTGCATTGAAGGGTAATCGATTACTCCTGGACAAGTAATCGATTACTGAGCCTCTGCTGAAAATACCAAATTTGTTGCATCAAGTTGTAATCGATTATTTTATGGCCAATAATCGATTACAAGGCCTCAGGTTGGAAGTCACAAAAATGTTGCATTGAAGCGTTAATCGATTACCTGGCCAGGGTAATCGATTACTTGCTGGGTCTGTACAAAAAAAAAAGAAAAGGAGTTGCACGTGTGGCTCCTCAACCACACAAAGGGAATCTTCCCTTTTCTCCTTAAATTAGGACCACATGATTCCCACTCCTACAAACAAATAAAAACAAAACTATTTCCTCCTTCTCATTCTTATTCATTCTCTTCCAACAACAACTCTCTCTCCCTCTCTCTCTTCTTTCACTCACTCCCCCACGAGTTCCATCTTCTTCCATCAAGGCCAAGTGAAGTTCTTCTCCCTTTGCAAGCTCATCAAGCCATAAGCAAGCTTCTTAGGTAAAGCTTACTCCTCCTTTCTTTCTCTATGAGCTCCATACGAATTTCCTCTCTCTTTTTCCTCTCATATATTCGAACCCTACTCCTTGGGTTTCCATGTCTTATGTTCTTCTTTTTTTCATGGTTTAAGGGAGATCAAGTTCTCACTTTCCTCCATTCATCTCTCTTGGGAGCTCTTTGAAAGGCACCAAAGGATCTAGGGCTAAGGCTAGCTTTTGGGGTTAAGATTCATTCCACTCTCTCCTTGATTCAAGTAAGGGGGTGTGTGTTATCTTGTTTTAGGGACTTGTTTCTAGCTAGTGCATAGTGATGTGCTAAGGTTAGGTGTTTAGAATTAAGATAGGTACCTTAGGAATTAGTGAATAATTAAATTACTATGATCATGCCATGTATGAACCCTAAGTGTAAAAGTGTGAATAATTATTGATAGACATGAGTTGGTGGATGATTAATTGTGATAATTGATTGAACATTTATGAGTATTATTTGATGTAGATGGCTAAATGAATTGTATGCATTTTGTTGAACATGTTTGGTTGCTAGGTTTGATTGAAAAAGAATTTACAGTGGATTGTGGAAAAGTACAAGGTTAATGAATTAAACCGGAATGAATGGTTGAATTGATCATTGGGACATT
Organism: Crotalaria pallida; assembly: GCA_037953625.1. Classification (NCBI taxonomy): domain Eukaryota; kingdom Viridiplantae; phylum Streptophyta; class Magnoliopsida; order Fabales; family Fabaceae; genus Crotalaria; species Crotalaria pallida. The sequence goes on from CM075652.1 coordinate 92,720,971, forward strand.
GGGACACTAGGTGTTCCTGCTAGGTGTACAAATGCCCCATTAGGGCCAAATGCCCCATCAGGCTAAAATGCCCCATTAGGTGAAAATGCCCCGTTAGGAGTCAATGTCTCCAAATGATCAATTCAACGAAAACTAAAAGACTGGAAAATGTGAAAAAGACTAAAGTATGAATATAAGATCTTATGTATTAGTCCTAACGGGTGAGGCCTAGTGGGTGATAGTCCTGATGGGTGCCTAAGTCCCTAATGGGTGTACAAATGCCCTAGCAGGAGCAACCAATTCCTAGTGGTACACATATATGGAAATGAATAAATGAATGATGTAAAGGCTATTGGAAAATAAAGTGTATGGTGCAAAAGAAAGAGTAATGAAAATAATAAATTGCATGAATATGTTATGGAATGATTGAATGAATCTCTATTTGCTAAATGGCTAAATGTGTGTGACTTGGTGGGTTATTATGTCTAATTAGAAACTGCTTCCTACTTCATGTGTAATGCTCACCCTCTTGCTATATTTTACAGGTAATGAGATTGAGCTTGCACAACCCCCGGCCGAGTAGGTGCACTCTCCCTTACAGGGAGAGTAGTTTATGGGAGATTATGGGTTTTTGATGTAGTCCTGGTTTTATAGGGATGTGTATATGTTTCTTTTGTTTTGTTTATGAAACTCAAAGTATCATTTTTGGGTTATCCAGGACTGCTTCCTTGGGAAAGGAAGTGTAATATTTTGGGAATACTTCTATAATTTCACAACTTGCTATTTTGCTACTATCTCTGATGTAATTATATTGTGATGTGGATTGTTATGACACTATTGATGTCTAGCCCTGTTGGCTCTGAAAGAAATGAATATGTATATATATTTGAATTGCACAGGTTTCAGGAAATAAGGTTTTAGTTTATTCAATAAACAAAGGAAACTCTGTCCGATTTGACAGAGATTTTAGAAATAAAATGGTTTTAAAAAGGAAATTTTTAAGTTACTATTTTGTTATTATGGGGTATTCAAGGGTAATTAATTATAGGGTGTTACATTATGGTATCAGAGCAGTTTCCCTCGGCCTTTGGAGTATAAACTCACTACTCCTTTGGTTACTCACCGAGCGAGTAACCAATGTATATAGTTTAGTGTATAAGTTAAGTAATAGGATGTTTGTAGTTTTGTTTAATTGTTTTATCATTAACTGGTTGTCCCTCCATTACCCAACAGTATGGCAGGGAGGCGGGCGGATAATGATAGAATTGCTGCAATTCTCGAAACTTTGGTTCAGTTGCAGCAGAACCAAGCCCAAGCTCAGCAGAACCAAGCTGAGAATTTGGCAAATCTGCAGCAGAATCAAGCCCAAAACATAGCAGTGGCTGCAGCAGCTGCAGCAGCAGCATTGCAACCTCCTCCCCCACCTCCGGTCGAGATTGACTGGATGGCCCGATTTCGGAAAAATGATCCACCAAAGTTTGAAGGCAGATGTAATCCGGATGGAGCTCAACTCTGGCTCCAAGAAGTAGAAAAGATCCTCGTTCCTTGCAACCACCTGCCGATCAGAGAGTTCGGTTGGCTGAGTTCATGTTAACTGGAGAAGCCGAGCATTGGTGGGATCATCATAGGAGAGGTTTGGAAGTAGCTGGCCAAGCAGTGACATGGGATTTGTTCAAGATCCGCTTCCTGGGAAAATATTTTCCGGAAGATGTGAGAAGGGAAAAGGATTTGTTGTTTCTGAAGCTTGAACAAGGGAGCATGAGCGTCGGCGAGTATGCGGCGCAATTTGAAGACCTAATCAGATACTCCAGTGGCTATAAAGATGCAGAGGAGAGAGCAAAGTGTATCAAGTTCGAGTCCGGTCTCCGTGAAGATATCCGGCTTTCTTTTGAGTATCAAAACATTGCTGACCTCTCTCATCTCATCAATATGACCAGTACTTATGAGAAGGGACTCAAAAGGAAGGCGGAGGCAGAGCGGAGCAGAGCAGCCCAGAGATCAGGGGGACCCCACAGGGGCCAGGGTCTGGTGCAGAGGGCAGGGCCATATGCTAAGTCAAAAGCTGTAGTTACTAGTGGAGCAAGTCACCCAACAGTTGCTTATGATCTTTTTCCTACTTGTCAGCATTGTGGGAGGCGACACAAGGGAGTGTGTTGGAGGCTAGATCCTCGCAGCAGGGAAGGACTCTGTTTTCATTGTGGTCAGCCGGGACACTTTGCTGCCAATTGTCCCAAGAGCCCCCTAAAGAAAGAGGTCAATGTGGCCAAGGTGCAGAAGTCAGGAGCAAGCCAGCCACTTCAGAAGGGCAAGGTATACACCATGGATGGTGAGGAAGTGACTAATGATGACGAGCTCATCCGAGGTACATGTTTTGTCAACGATATTTCCTGTGGAGTTTTGTTTGATTGTGGAGCGACACATTCCTTTATTTATGTTGATTGCATGAAGAAGCTAGGACTTTCTTGTGTAGAAATGCCTTATAAGCTTTTTGTTTCAACCCCTACAAATTCTTCTGTAATCACATCTCAAATGTGTCTGAATTGTTCTCTTCGAGTGTTAGATCGAGAGTTCAAAGTGAATCTGATCTGTTTGCCGTTGACTCGGTTAGACATTATACTTGGCATGGACTGGATGTCTCATCACCGTGTCATGATTGATTGTCATCAAAAAGCTGTTATTTTCGATGATCCTTCTTTAGCTGTCGTGGAAGTGGATGAGGTGTCGGATGTAAGCCAGATTCCAATAGTTTGTGAATTCCCGGAAGTCTTTCCTGCAGAGATTTCCGGATTGCCTTCGAAAAGAGAAGTTGAGTTTGGCATTGATCTTATGCCTGGTACTGGCCCGATTTCTAAGGCGCCCTACAGGATGGCACCTCCAGAGCTGGAAGAGTTAAAGAGGTAATTGGAGGAGCTATTGGCTAAGGGGTTTATTCGGCCAAGTGTTTCTCCTTGGGGAGCTCCGATCCTCTTTGTCAAGAAGAAGGATGGAAGTGTCCGGATGTGCACTGATTATCGTCAGTTGAATGCAGTGACGGTTAAGAATAAATATCCACTCGCCTGCATCGATGACTTGTTGGATCAACTTAGGGGAGCAGCAGTTTTCTCAAAGATTGACCTCCGATCTGGATATCATCAGATCCGTATCCGAGAGGAGGACATTCCCAAGACTGCTTTTAGAACCCGGTATGGGCATTTTGAATATGTGGTGATGCCTTTTGGTCTCAAGAATGCTCCAGCCATCTTCATGGATTATATAAACAGGATTTTCAGGCCGTACTTGGATTCTTTCGTCATAGTCTTTATTGACGACATACTCATTTATTCCAAGAGCCCGAAGGAGCATGAAGAGCAATTGAGAACGGTGCTCTAGGTTCTCAAGGATAAGCATCTGTATGCGAAGTTATCAAAATGTAGTTTTTGGTTGAAAGAAGTGCACTTTCTAGGGCATGTCATTTCTGAGAAGGGTGTTGCTGTGGATCCTTCTAAGGTGGAAGCGGTGCTTAAGTGGGAGAGACCCAAGTCTATTACCGAGATCAGAAGTTTCCTTGGTTTGGCTGGGTATTACCTAAGATTTATTGAGGGGTTTTCCAAGTTAGCTCTTCCTTTGACCACTCTTACTCGGAAAGGCGTTCCGTATGTTTGGTCCCCTGAATGTGAGAGCAGCTTTCAAGAGTTGAAAAGGCGATTGACTAGTTCCCCGACATTGATTTTTCCGGATCTGACTCAATCCTTTGTGGTATAATGTGATGCTTCAAAGCAAGGGTTGGGTTGTGTGTTGATGCAGCAAGGACAAGTCATAGCCTATGCGTCCAGGAAGTTGAGGCAGCATGAACAGAACTATCCCACTCACGATCTTGAGTTGGCAGCAGTAGTCTTTGCCTTGAAAATTTGGAGGCATTATCTTTATGGTTCGAGATTCGAAGTCTTTAGTGACCATAAAAGTCTTTGCTACCTCTTCGATCAGAAAGAACTGAATATGAGACAGAGGAGGTGGATGGAATTTCTGAAGGACTATGATTTTAGTCTCCAGTATCACCCGGGCAAGGCCAATGTAGTGGCTGATGCGCTAAGTCGCAAGACTTTGCATGTCAGCAATATGATGGTGAAGGAGACGCAGTTAATCCAAGAGTTTAGTGACCTCAACTTGAACATGCAAGTGAAAGAGAAGAGCGTTGTTCTGGAAATGTTGCAGGTTACTAACGAGTTGATTGGTCTCATTAAAGAGAGGCAAGCTGATGATGAAGATCTACAGAAGTTGCTAGAAGGGGCATCGGGCAATGAAGAGCCTGATTTTGTAAAAGGTTCTGATGGTATTATCCGATTCAGGGGTCGGATATGTGTAACACTCTCACTTTTATTAGTTAATTTAGTGTTTTATAAAAATGGTAATTGAAAATTTCTTTTTAAATTGGATTACTTAAAAATATTTTCCGGAAAAACGGACAGAGTTTCCCCTGTTTTTCGGACTTCCCAAAAAGTTTCTTCTTAAAACCTGTCAGTCAAGAATTGTTAAAAAACATAAACAACAACAGTTTAATATTCATAACAGATCCTAACGCCCAAATAATACAAGTTTCAGGGCAAGCTACCAATTCATATTATAAATTACAGTAAATAATTATTCACTCATAATATTCAATAAACATTCCACGTAGTGGAATGAAAGTCCTGCTCGGCCATATTCCATGTAAGCTCCACTTCCATACCTGCAAAAATATAGCAAGAAGGGTAGCATTACACAGAACTTAAAAAGATAAATCCTAAAAGAGGCATAGCAATAAACCAAGCCTACACAATTATTAGCATCCATTATTCATTTAATTTATTCTCTTCTAGTCCTTTACTTATACTCACATTCTCTTAACTTTCTCTCATTTCCATTCTTTATCCATTTTCCATTAGCCACTTATACTTAGCATTTCCCTAATTATTCTTCCCAATTATTTCCTCTAATTTTCTTATCACTTCCATTGTCCACTTTCTTATTTCTTATTCCAATGTCCATTCTATTATTCATTTTTCCTATCTATTACCATTCTCATTGCCCTCTTCCATTAATATAGATATATATACATATACATAATACGACCCTATCCATTTCCATTATCCCTTCTTATTTCCCTAAATCCTTTCCATTATCTTGTTCATTATTTTATTATTTGGCCACGGGGTCAATACAACCACCTGTGCCGTGCCACAGGGTCAATACAACCACCTGCGACATTTACCATTTTATTAGGCCACAGGGTCAATACAACCACCTGCGTCGTGCCACAGGGTCAATACAACCACCTGCGACATTTACCATTTTATTAGGCCACAGGGTCAATACAACCACCTGCGTCGTGCCACAGGGTCAATACAACCACCTATGCCATTTAACATTTAGTTCTCATTTACTAACTCGTTTTAGTCTTTTCCCTTTTACTTTTAGTCCCTTAATTCTCTTTAATTCTTTTAACTTCTTTTAATTGCTTCCCTATTCCCTTTCTTTTCTATTTCTTCTTCTCTTCCTTTTCCTTTTTCCTTTTTCCTTTTATTAATTATTCAAGTTTACATTCAATTCCACTTAGCGTTAGTATAGTCGTTATATTTTAATTTCCTTTTCTAATTCTTAATTATTTCTATAATTTCTCTCTCTCAATATTATTTCCTTATTTTTATTATATCGTTATTCCCTTCAACTACCCTACCTTATTAACTTAATTTATTTTCCCTATTACCTTAAACCATTTTACTTTACCATCACAATTACATTCCCTCTCATTGTCTTATTACAATTACCCTATATTCTTTTACACTCACGTTTCACTGGTTTTCCCTTAGCTAATTTCCCTCGAATTTATTTTGTGTTTTTCTACACTTTAGTTTCACATTAACTATTTTAATACTCTATCACATTCATTCACTCCGGGGCTCACTCTATGCACACTCAATTTATTCCATTGTCAACTTACTTAAACCATTTATATTTGCGGGGAATACCCTAAGGTTCACTAACTTATTCCTTAATTACCCTATTCCTAGTCACCACTATAAACTCCTAGAATTTACTTCTTAAGTAGAGGTAATACGAACCCTTCTTACCTCGGGTTTTCTTTTAAACAAAGAACCTGGATTGTGGCTCGATGTCGGTGTCGGCGTCGGTGTTGCTCCTTATTTGTGAGAACGATCGCGGCAGGATCAAGGCCAAAGCTTCAAGCCTCGGAGTACCCAACACAAGCCCAGTGCGATCACGGCCGATAACGACGCCGGTGAGATCCGATGACAGGAGAGAGAGAGAGAGAGTGGGCTCACGGTGAGAGAGAGGGAATGGAAAAGGGAGGGGTTTATGGTTATGGTGATGGATCGGGGCGGTGGTGGTGTCTAGTGGTGGTGGCTCATGGTGGTTCGTGGTGGTGGAGATCGGAAGTGGTGGAGGAGAGAGGAGGAAGGGATGGGGAAAGAGAGAGAGAGAAATCAAGAGGAAGGAGAGAGGGAGTGGATCTATGAGGAGGGGGAAGAGAAAGGAGGGAGGCGGCCCTTGGTGGCCCTTGTGGTGGCTGGAGGTGGTGGGTGGTGGTGCTGGGCGATTTTGGGTGAAGGATAGAGAAGTGGGACGGATGGGAGTGAGGACGAGGGTGGCTGGTGCGTCAATTTAAGGCGCTGGTTCAGATCTGGTCGCGCACTGGCGCTTGGGCGCGGCGCTGGGCGCTTGAGCGCGAGCGTCAATTTTGCTACAGGTCTGATGCGTGTTGCGCGCCTGGGGCGCGAGTCTGTTGACTCTGGGTTGACCATGCTATATCTCCTTCGTTAACCGTCAGATCTTGCCCAAATTTGACGAGCAGCTTCCTAAAAATCATATCTTCATATCCAACGGTGGAAATTGTGTTCTGAGTCTTAAATCTTTTATTTTAATTTTCTACCCTTTGTTATGTTTTAGTACCGAATTATCTATTCTTCTGGTCTGTTCCTAACTTCAATTTAATGTTCCTTTCTTTTCTAACCTTATTATTATTATTATTGTTATCCTTTCCTAATGTTAAAATACTTCTTTTGAAAAACTATTTGTAGCTTATTATCCTTATTTCCTTTATTCTAATTATTATTTACTTATTCGTCTTTGGGTTTAAAATTCGGGATGTTACATTTCTCCCTCACTTATTTGAATTTCGTCCCCGAAATTCCGTTCGATTCCTTAAATGGAGAATCATCCCATTGGTAAACTCCTGACTACGGTCTTCACTTCCCTTCGGTTTTTATTTCCCGCTCCAGGTGTGGTTAGGTTCATGCCTATTTCAATGCTCGTCTTCTAATACTACGTACTATCTCTATCTGCGTAGCATCGTCAGTCTTCTTATTATTAAAGTTTCATCTCTCATTCCTTGGATTTAAATCCTCCCCCACTTAGCATCGACATACTTGATTATATCCATGCTAGGTGGGTAATGCTCATTCGTTACTCCGAATAGAGTACGCAAGTTCCTTACCGGTATCCAAGGCTGAGAAGAGGACACGTATGTGAGTGTCTATCGGTAGGCATAGAACTATGCTGGGCTTCTACGACTTGGCAATTCTCACCTATGCATCGGAGATGCTTGAAGCTTGAAGAGAGTGAAGATGAAAAGAAGAAACATGAAGCACTCAAGAGTGAGTCTCATGGTTTTTTCAAGATGACCCAGGATGGACTGGATACATGTCAAGCAAGAAGACAATGGGGATTATCCCCAAAGTGTGCCTTCTCATCAGAGAGTCGTCAAAGGATGCGTTTTCTATGGATCTGCGGTTAATTGATTGGTCTCGGTCAACCGGGGTCCTATCAAATGTACAGGGTCCCAAAAGACTGAGATTATCACCTGCGGTGTTCCGACGTAACGTCTTGATTGAGATTCCACTTCGTGACTTCACTTTTATCCCGTTCACCTTTTACTTCTTCATGTGAGTCTAGCAAAGTCACTCTTAAAATCAATCTTCACCGTGTTTGCATTCTACTTCGATGCTACTTCCTTCTCATTCGTTTAATAATTCCAGTTCGGTAAAAGAATTCTTAGAGATCGAATGGTATGTCTTCTCTCTCTCATTTTTTGATTTGAATTTTAGGGATTAGGGTTCTGAATTTGTATTGAAATTGTATTTTTGGAATTAGTTTATGAAATTGTGATTTGTTTTGTGATTGTGATTAATCAAACTTTTTATTAATTATATAGGTTTCAGATCTGAGCAAGTTTTAGTGTAGATTTTGGATCTTGGATTCTTTTGCTAGTTGGAGCTGATAGCTATTATTTAGAATTAAAATATAACTCATTTGATGTGTTGTTCATAAATCTGATCATTTATATCATTGATGAACTTGTTAACATTGTTATTATACTATACTTAGTAGTAGTAATAATGTTTGTTTATTTGAGTTTCTTGGAGATTTTTAAGTATGTATTTCATGTGTTTAATGATAATTTGTTTTTTTTGATTGTGATGTACATTTCATCATAAAAGAATTAAACTATTTGAGGTTGCGGTTTCACATTAAAGCAAAATAACTAAGTAAATTTGTACTAAGGAAATTAAATTGAATTTGTGCCTTATTAAGTAATATGGAGCAAGTAAGTCTATAATAAGAAAATAATTTACTTAGGCTGAATTATTTACCTTCTTGCTCTTGTTGAAAAATTGGGAAAAATGAAGTAGAGTTTCATGACAAGGCGACAAGGTGGATTGTTAGTCTTCAACTTTTGAGCTGAAAGTAGTAATTAAGTTTGAGAAACCAAAAAGTTCTGCAGTTTTTACTAATACATGGATTGTTTGTGTATTGTGACAAGCGGCTTCTGCAAAATTGGCTTATGCAGTGTTTACTAATACTGATGGCACATGTGGTGAGAGCAGGTTTTAAGCTCTCAGAAGACCAAGTCATTCAATTTGTTGCAGGAAAGGGAACTCTTAGCTCCTTCTCTCAGAAGACCAAGTTAGGTGGCTCTGTATAAAAAAGTTAGAAGGGTGAGTTTCATTGACACTATTCCAAATCTAATATTTAGTCAACAAGATAAATTTTATGAGACAAGTATCTGATACTAGTGGATTTGTTTTTGCTGTAGCTAAAGGGAATTTTTGTTGTTCCCTAGAGCTCTTGCATCACACAAATAACACAAAATCTACTTTACCAACAGATGCCAATTTACCAGCCTCATAAGCATTAAGCAGTGCCTACTGATCAACCAGCGAGAGAAAGTTCGCTGTATGAACCCAAACTACAATGACATCAGTGAGGAAACCGCAATTGGTGGTTGAAACAACTAAGGAACCCTAGGAGAACACCTAGAAGGGGGGGTTGAATAGGTGTAAAAGAAACCTTGAAATATTTTCGAACGAAACAAATCGAAACAATCAAAACAAATGATTTTTGCAAAATCTACAGCATTTAATCGATTAATCTGAACTTTAATCGATTAAACCTGAAAGTTCAAATTCTCTTAATCGATTATTCTGAAGTTTAATCGATTAAGCCTGAAAGTTCAAAAGTCCTTAATCGATTAAAATTGTGCTTAAACGATTAAATCTATCAGAAACTGAAAAATCACTTTTCAATCGCATACGAAAATCAATCAATCAACACGTAAGATCAGAGATTCAGCGAAAACAATTAACACCTATATTCTTATTGATTACCTAGGTTATGAAAATGATTTTCCCCAACTTAATTTGAACAATAAAGATTCAATTCAATCAATTATGAAAAAATCAATCTTTCTCTAGGTTTTCAACGAAGAACACAATGAACAACAAGAATGTAAAGAGTTAAGGGTTTAGAGATACGACACAGTGATTTATCCTGGTTCACTTTCATCCGCTTGAAAGCTACATCCTGTCCCCTCTTCAACCAAGAGAGATTCTTCACTATGAGGAATTAGAGTTCTCAAATTACAAGTAAGTGCCTCACAAGACTCCCTTCTTGCTAGCCTACAAGAGATACACCACACCCTTGCCTTGTAATCCTATTGATCTTCTCTCTAATCTAACCTCTACCCCTTGTTGATAATCGACACAACAAGTCTTCTTTGCTTGATGATAATCCACACACCAAGGCTTCACTTTTTTTGATTCACAACCAAGACTTTCTTCTTCTCCAATGAGATTTGCTTGATGATAATCGACACACCAAGGCTTCTTTGTTGTTGTAGATGGCTTGCCTTCTTGCAAAGATTACAACACAATAGAAAACACAAATAACAATCCTATGAATCTCAATCAATAGCTATGACAATTCACAATAAGAGATTCAAAGGTTCTTGATCAAAGAATATGAAAATATGAAAGCTTTGATCTTTGAAATTGAGAGAGAATAGAATGGCTTGATTCTTTGTAAAATTGATTATGAAAATGATGTATATTAATCACAAAGGTTAGGAATAGGTTTATATAGAATACCCAAAAGTTGTAGCACTTGAAAACTGATTTTGAGAAGTGAAAATCGTATTTTAAAAAACCAGATCTGCAGTATTTAATCGATTAAATTTCAGCTTAATCGAGTATTAATCGATTAAATTCATCCTTAATCGATTAAATCCATACTGCACATTTTAGAAACTTGTTTTCTCAAAACTAAACCTTTCCTTTCAAACCTTTAAGCCACCTTAGGTTAAGTGAAAACTCAAATTATGATTTAATCATGACTATGATAGAGATTCACTACCCTCTAAATAATCTACCCAAATAAAAGACCTAAGAAGCTTGAGAGGCAAAAGATAAAACAATTACAATTACACTCAAACTATGTCTTCATGAGCTTGCTTTCTCTCTTCTTCATTTGATGTTTGTTGTTGCTTGTTGAACTTGAACTTGATCATCACATGATAGCTTGTTCAAAACACTTTGTAACCTTTTGTCATTATCAAAACATTCACCATGGAACTAACAATCTCCCCCTTTTTGAAAATGACAAACCATTTTTGAATTTGATTGAAGTTGTTGATGCTTTAACAATTTGATCACTTGGTGAGAAACTTGCTCCCCCTCAATCAATGCATTTGATATTTGAAATCCAATTGATAGAAGCTTGTTTCTCCCCCTATCTTCAACAACTTAGCTCAACCTACATAAAAACAACAAAACAACCTTTCTCCACAAAAACATATCATTTCTCCCATTTTTCAAAACATACCATTTCTCCCCCTTTGGCATTATCAAAAAGTAATATATATACCAATTGAAATATAAAATACTAAGCCAAAATAGAGAAATAAAGAAATGATCATGATTTCTCTAAAACAAACATTTCTTCACAACATTGATACCAATTCAGATATAACAAGTATTATACTTTGAAATGTGATACCAATTGGCAAGAAAATATAACAATGAATTATGAACGAATAAAAATACTAAGAAGTCATAATACCAATTGAGATATCATCAATGTAAAGAAATATCACAACAATAATAGCATGATAATCATCTAATCATCAAAATTAGTAGCATTGAGTGATCAATATCAATTATACCAATTGAACTTTAGAAAAGTAATACTATTTCAGAACAATTCAATTATACCAATTAAGAAGACTAAACAATTGTAAATATTCAACAATATCATTTTACCACTTTGTTGGACATTCACTTGAGATGCAAATGTAATACCAATTGAAGATGCAAATGTATGAATAACACTTGTAAGCCCTTTGCTCTTCAATCATACCTACAAAACAATCATGCTTTGCTTTTTGGTATCCAAATGATTTTGGATCCATTTTTGTTAGTGTAGGGACTCTCACCCTTTTTCATCCAAACAAAATCTCCTTTAGGTATACCATGCATTTTAATATAACACACATTTGAAGTATGTCCATGAGTACCACAATAGAAACATGTTCGTGCATTTGAGAAATCAACTTTAGAAAAATCAACAACATTTCTATGAGAATTACTCTTAGCATTAGTATAACCCAAACCAAACTTGTTTGAATTTTCTCTTTGAAAATTTAACAATGTGCGCAATCTAATGTCACCATTTGTGAAACTTGCAAGCTTATTTTTCAAAATAGCATTTTCATCTTTAAGCAACTTGCAATTCTCACAATCAATCACAATATTCACTCTACTAGCACAGTCACAAGAAGAACTAGCATATATAAGATCAAGAGTTTCATTTTCAAGATTAAGCTCATCAACTTGTTTTTGAAGTTCTAAAATCTCTTTTTGATGTTTCAAAATGAGCTTCTTCCTTTCAATGTTTTTCAAAGTTAGTTTTTCAAGTTGTTCATGCATTTCTTCATAAGCATTATATAACAATTCATATTTAGAAGAAATTTCGGATTTAGTATGACTTACATCGCTTTCATCACTTTGATAACTTGATTCATCATTTGAACTTTGTTCTTCATCATCTACTAGAGTTATCAAGTTGAGACAAGCGGCTTCTTCATCATCCGATGAACTACTCGATGTGCTTTTCTTGTTATCTTCATCACTATCCCAAACTATGTATGCTCTTTTAGATTTAGAATTTTTCTTGTCTTTCTCCTTCTTCTTGAGATACCTAGAGCATGAGTACTTGAGATGTCCGGGTTTTCCGCATTCATGGCAAACTACACCTTCTTTTGATGTCTTGGTCTTGTAGTGTGGAGAATCCTTCTCTTTACCTTTGTCTTTGTTCAACCTTCCTTTTCTCCTTAGAAATTTGTCAAACTTCCTTAGTAAAAGTTTCATGTCTTTTTCATCAACATCCGAATCGGAATCTTCACTATCATCATCATCGGAACTCTCTTTCTTTTTGTATGATCTATTGACTTTAAGAGCAAGTCCCTTTCTTTCTTTGTTCTTATCCGACTCTTCATTGATACTTAATTGTCCAAGCTCCATTTCATGTTCTTGAAGCTTTCCGAAAAGTGTTGCTAGATCCATAACATCCAAATTCTTACATTCAACAATAGCCGTTACTTTTGGTTGCCAATTCCTGTCTAAACATCTCAACACTTTGTTAGAAAGTTCACCTTGTAAGAAAGTCTTACCAAGAGCAAGTAAATGGTTAATAATATGAGTAAAACACTTTTGCATATCATTAATAGATTCATTTGGAAGCATTTGAAACAATTCATAATCACGCATTAAAGCATTCAATTTAGCTCTCCTAACCTCACTAGTTCCTTAATGAGTCACTTGTAAAGTGTCCCACATTTCCTTAGCACTAGTACATTGAGAAACTCTAAAGAACTCATCATAGGACAAGGCAGAGGTGATGATATTTTTTGCTTTATAATCATATTGAACTTTCTTTCTATCATCATCCTTCCACTTATCCTCGGGGATTAAATGTACTACGCCTTCAACTAAACTAGAGGGGATATGAGGACCTTTTTCAACTACTTTCCAAATTTCACTATCTATGGCTTGGATAAAGATTTTCATTCTAACTTTCCAATATGCATAGCCTTCTCCGGCAAACAAAGGAGGACGATTTATTGAATAACCTTCACCACCAAAGGGTACGAATCCCATTGCGATTTTCTTAAAGGATCTTTACGAAAAAGCTCTTATGCTTGTGTCTTTCGACCGAGCTCTGACACCAATTGCGGTTTCCTCAATCAGGTTTCCACAGTTTAAAGCGCACCCATGGCACAAGGTTGGTATTTTTTTAGTGCCCTTCTGTCTCATGGTTTTTTAGATTATCGAAGTTGAGTACATAGAAAAGAATCCTTGACATTCTAAAACTTAAAAATTCTGAGTGTAGATATTCCATAAAAGGATGCCTCCAGATGCAATCGATCTCGCTTCAAGGCTTTTGCAGTACTCCCCAAGTCTTTGATGTTCTACGATGAGTGGCACTTCTGCAATTATGATAATTTATGTGTAGATCTTATTTTCCCTTTCTTAATGTACACCAATCTATATTTCTTTTTTGAGTATGATCAATTAGCTGCTGTTATATATGTATATATTATGACTATCATAGTAGTTTGAGGAAGATCTACTTTTATTAAGCAGCTAGAAGCATGTGCGCACCCTTTCTTCGATGAACTCCGTCTACCCAATGCTCGCTTGCTGAATGGTTGACCATTTCCACCTCTTTTCAACTTTAACCAAGTCAGTATGATAGTTTTATGATCAATTTTCAAGATCAATATCCTATCTTAACAAGACTTATATATATGTATATATATACACCCCATGATCTGAAACTTATAGATATCCTATCTAACATTTCCAGGTGTTTTATTTGTTGGTGTTTTTCTAAGTGCTGATATGGTTCTCTTTCTCTTTCTAAATTCTACATTGCTTTCTTGTTGTAACATCCCGAATTTCGGCCTTTAGTAAAATTATAATAATTAAAATAATAATAATATTTTATTAATTATATTTTATCAAGCTTAATTTCAGGATTTAGAAGATATATTTAAATTTGAATTTGGGTACTTTTTATTAATCAATAGATGTGACCGGTAACTTTGTTATTTTTAACTTGTTTTGGATAAAAGAAAAACACGCTGTTATTCCATGTAAATGTAGGTTATTTTTAAAGTCATCAAATTTATATTTAGAGTCTAAAACACATTCACACATTAACACACAAAAGAGAATAAAACATAAAATAATATATTTTTTTTCCTAATTAACTACCCTAAGCCCAGCCCAACCCGTATAAAAGGAAAAAAAAAGAGAAACCATCAAAAAGGAGAAAAAGAAATGAAACAGGAGAGGAGGAGACGAAAAACAAAAGAAGAAAAGGGGAGGAGCACGTGGAAGAGAAGGAAAAAAAATAAGGAGAAAATAGAAAGTTTTTCAAAAAAATCATCATCACAAGCACGCTTTTGGACTTAGGAATTGGGAATTGGGAATTCTCTTCTCCTCTACGTAATCAAGGTAAAGGGGGGTATCCCTTATATTTGGGAATTAGGTTTTTAATAGAGTATAGGTATGGTTAAGGTTAGGGTAGTGTTAGATTTATAACCCGTAGGGTAATTGTTATTGAGATAAATTGATTATTTGGTTAATTTCACCACAAAAAAACGGGAAAATTGCGACGGTTTATGGAGGTCTTTTGCGGCGGTTTTAACCGTCGCAAAATATATTTGCGGCGGTTCTCTAACTCACGCAGAGCTGACCGTCGGGTATCATATTTTGTAGCGGTTATGACAACGGCTGTAGAATTTTGACGCAAAATTTGCGGCGGTTGAAAACTCCCGCAAATTGCAAATATGAAATTCCATTAAAAACAATTGCGACAGTTATAACCGTGCAAGATGCCTATATATTTTTATAAAACAATTGCGACAGTTTATAACCGCCGCAAGATGCCTGTTTATATTATGAAAACAATTGCGACAGTTTTAACTACTGCAAAATGCCTATTTCTATTTTATAAAAGCAATTGCGACTTTTCTTAACCGCCGCAAGTATATATACATTTGCGACAGTAAAACCATAAATTAAAGAAGATTTGAGTCAACAAAAAAATGGCTTTGAATCATGCTTGACTAATGATTTATATAGCTGAATTTCTACTGGCTCATATGATGTTTGTGAGCATCTGCATTATGAATATATAAATAAAAAATACCAGGCTAGTTCCTCAATGACTGTAGCCTTGATTCCATCCTTTTAAAAAAAGATTACAGACAAATCTTGTTGCTCCAAAACGACAGGTACTTGAAGGTGATGAACATTAAATGCACCTCCTCGAAACTCATAAAAATCCATCCTTTTATGTTGCAATAATTTAAGATGTCACCCAAAATCATTTTATCAATAACCAAAATAGAGAATAAAGTGAATTAACTTAAATTATTGAACTCCACTTACTAATGCCAGAAAGTCAAGAATCGACAAATAGCATGATTCCAAGAAAAAAAACAGTAGCCACAACTCAGAAAAACATACCTTGAAATCGCATACAAGTAAAATTGCATTTCTAATTTTCTATACTAAAATTGCACTTTGGCATGTATTTAGTAGAATGATAAACTGGCTTGCTCAGGCAACAAGCACAACAGAAATTAAGCCAAATAAGAAAGAAAAGGCAACACGTTCACGTTGATCCTTTCCAATGCTCTCACACAAAATTGTAAGCAGAAAAACTTAGTACTACTGAGCTCTTGGGCAACCGAACCTACATAGCAAGAAAAGCAAAAAATAGAAGTTATCCACCTTCACCTAGCAAATGCACCAACAAATTATAAAAAATAGAAAATAGAAATGAGAAAGCAACAATAACAGACACAAATACAAATAGTAATGAATCGTACTTGGACAGGGCCAGCAGATAGGAGAGAAACAAAAAATTAAATACTTATCGATAAGAGCAATAAGCTCAAAGCAATGTAGTTATTAGAAATGGCTATAAAAGAAATAATTTCCAGTTAAAAATTCGATCTTTAGCAAGTTTAAAATGCATGAAATTTTACACTAATCTGAATCTTTTTATGATCTTCACTTTATGTGTTTAACTAAAGATATAGGTCTTGGACATGTAAAATGATTTACCTTATGTACAGGTAACAGTTTCATACACAAGCTCCTCGGAAATAATAATGGAAATAGGAATTTCTAAAGCAATGTCTCCCACTCTTAGATCTTTCCTTGCTATCGCACCCTGACCTGCTCCTTCAACATCTGTGTAGATTAAGGGGAAAATAAATTCGTATGACACGTCATAAAGTTAAACCTGCTCAAAGGAAAAAATATAATTCTCTAGAAGCCAGTTGATGTGAAGCAATTGAAAAACATTCAAAACCATAATGAAACTTACAAGCTATCTTTAACTCTGTCCTTACACCATTGCTTTCACCCCATTCTATCAGACGTTCTACCCTGCTACAGGAGTAGTCTATTTCAACTATTCCCTTCATACTGTTCTTGTCCCCAAAATCAGAGATTAAATCAAGAACTATTTTCCGTAACTCTTGCAGGATACTTTTGTGGAGATGTGTGCAACTAGAAAGTGATATGTCGATGAGTAAAACAATTGAATTTAAAGCCTCCAACTCATTCCTAGAGCTGTAAAAATCCCCTGATGTGCATGCTTCATCTTCAGCAAAATAAAGTTCCAGCTGCAGCTCAGAATTTATTTTATGAGTTGATGGCATCCCAAGAGTGAAAAACTGAATATCTCGTTCAAAAAGACCACTTAAAAAAAAATAAATAATAATAATAATAATAATAATAATAATAATAATAATAATAATAATAATAGTGCAACACATTTCAGCTTTCCTAGTTAAATAGATCAGGAATACCCTGATCAGATATCCCTGAAAATATAGAGAAATTTTTAACATAGACATGTGAAAAATCCCTAGAAGACTACCTCTATCCCTGAACACACTAGTTTGTCCTCAGAGTGATACTGAATATTTCACAGAGCAGAAAAGGAAGTAACCTCATTTAACTGTATGATTCGTGCAATCTGTAGTAACACATTTACAGTAGCAGTCGTCCAACCAGGCTTTGAGGAACTCCTGAAATATATTTGTTCCTTGGGATTAAATCCCTTACATTGTAGTAATTCCTAAAAAAAACATGTAGATTAGTCAGTATAGTAAAAAGGAAAATGGCTCAGGACTCAAACCAAATAAATTCATAAGCAATTAAGGAACCACCCGCCCACCCCCAAAAATAAAGAAAGAAAGGACAACCAAGGAACAAATATTAACAAAAAAAATAGAATATTAGCAAAGATTCATCCCAGCTAAATTATATCACCTTTAATTTTGCAAACATGATAACAGAATATTGAGCAGGTTGCCGCCATTTGCTGCATTTTTGTCATATTTGAAATATCAAACTGACAGCTTTCATGACTAATAAGGAAACTTTACAAACAAGGCTAGATGAAGATTAAAAATCAAATGGCAAAAGGTTATGCTGCATAAAAAGAACTAAATAATTTTTCTTTTACCTTCTTTTTATCAAAGAAAGGATCATTTTTAGCCAGCTCAAGAACAATCGAGCACTCCTCATCAGTATCCATGACTGCAGATGCGATCTATAGTTTGAAGTCAGACAATAAACACAAGTCAACACATAAACAAAAAAAGTCGACAATGCTCTAGACAAGACCTCGTCACAATGGCGACAGAATGTAAGCAGGCATTCCTCATCAGCGAGCATAAAGCACTGATTTATCATTATCATGCAATAATAAGAAACTTCAAAACCACACCTCAACCACTTACACTTACATGCTTGATACTTGTTTTCAATTCCAACTCTAATTACTTACATTTGGTCTATGTCATTCTTTAGATTGATTAGCATTTTGCGTGTCAGACTGAAACAATACTCAAAATACTAAAATAAGAAATAAAAAAAAAAGAAATTGCAATGACAGTAAATTTCCGGAGAATCCAAAAACCCTAATCAATGGCCTTTTACACACAAAAGTCAAATGTAGAGTGAGCAAAATTAGTAGCATACAGTATCATATTAAATGAAAATTAAAAGAAAACGAAAATGAATTATTAAGTGACGAATGGCGAATCTTATAGCCGTGTACAAACTCTAATTAGTTCCATTTTTCACACAAAAATCAATCGAAGAGAGCAAAATTTGTGTATCATATTCATATCTAGAAAAGAAACGAAATCCTACAATCTTTGCGAGTAATGCACTCTTTAGAAACAACCAATGCAGTTATTGTTAATTTGATTCGGTCTTTTCAAATATTTTAGTAACAAAAAAGCACAAAATCAGATAATAATAAGAGGAAGAGAATACCGATACACAGAGAACACTCAAAGAGAAAATTGCGATGCGTGAGGTTTCACTTCGTCGTTCTTTCTCTCTCTCAGCTGAAGCCGCCGAAGAAGCAACGAAGAGAGAGATTGGGCGGCAAAAAAAAGTGAGAGTGAGTGAGACACAATGTAGCTTCTTCACTCTTCAGAGCTTCGCGTCTCTGAATTTATTTGGATCAACGGTTATGAAGGTGCCATCATGCACTTCCACTTCCAATTGATTATTCGATCAATTAGACGGAGTGAGAATTTACTGTAGATTCGCTGTATGGGATGATAACCCATTAGGAGTAACAATTAACAAACATTTGATCCGGATAGAACAAGAGAACGAAGGGGAAGATTGGTTAGAACGAGAGAACGAAGGTGAAGCGGTCCTTATCGGAGAGAATGAACACTGAGTTTTGAAAGAATGGTTCGCTCGAACGCTAATTGGTGTGTGCCATGTTGCAACTTGCGGCGGTTTAAAGAACCGACACAAAATCAGGCTCTCAATCAACCACCGACGGCGGGTTGGAAAACTGCCGCAAATTCTCCGCCCCAAACAACACCTTTTCTTGTAGTGTTTTTTTAATGAATATGAATTGGGTATGTTATTTGTTAATTTCTTTGATGAATATGAATTGGGTAGTTTGTTGATTATTTGATGAATATTTATATATAAATCACGTTACCTGTATAAGTGGGTTTGTTGGTCAGCATAAAGAAAAATAATCATGTTACCCGTACAACCCAAATCAATATAATAGCACCATGTTGCGTGTGGAAAATAAAGAAATGTTGCGCAATTTTTATATTTCTTGTCTATGCGTAAAAGATGAAGGTGTAACATGTGGGTGTTAATTTCTTTTAAAATGGAATATAACATATATATAAAGACAACTAGTTGCTTAAATATTTGATGAATATAATTGGTTGCTGGTTGAATTCGGTGGAAAAAAATTGGTTATGAATTGATTATTTTTATTGATTAATGGTTAATTGATTATTTGGTTAATTTTTGGTGAACTTAAAATTGGTTATGAATTGATTAATTGTATTGATTATTTTTATTGATTATTGGATGATATCTGGTTGGTATTTAATTATGGAGTAAAAATTTGACTGCTGCATGTTAGTGTGAATCAAATATGTTTGAATTAAACTGGACTGGATTGTCATTGGGATAAATGAATTAAACAAAAGACAGCAGCTATTGATCGTGTGTCGGGTATCCGTACCCATTAGGTGCCCTGTTAGGACAGAGTCTATTTTAAGGAATAAACTCGAATTCCCAATAGGTGAAGTCCTCACGCAGGTAAGTAAATCCCATAGATCCAAAGTCTCGTTAGGTGATTGGGACCCGCACGAGATCAATAGCTGCCTGATAAATCGATAAAATAAATAATGAAACATGTAAGGAAGCACGAAAGAAGAAAACAAAGAAAAGGCCCTAATGAGCTAATGGTCTATGCGGTAAGAAAATCCTGGGTGGAGGTAAGAAATCCTATAGGGTGAAGACACCATCCTAACAGGTGCATACAAAAATACCTAATGGTACTTAATAAGAAAAGACAAGAAAGAAAAGAAAAGAATAAAGGAAAGAGGAAAGATGAGAAAAACTAAGAAAGCTGAAAAAGAAAGTTAAGAAAATAATTTTGAAGGAAATGCCACATATTATGATTGTGAATGATGCATGTCTGTGTTGTGAAATACTTGAATATGATTATGATTGTGCATGACTTAATCGTATGTATGCCTATTAAAAATGTATTTCCTGAGTATTTGGTATACTCACCCTTTAGCATTTTTACAGGTACCGAGTTAGATGTGGTGTCGGCCAAGCAGGAAAGCTCTGTAACACCCCGCATTTTTCCCGTACGTGCTAGAACGAATTTGTTAAAATAAACCCTGAAATTCTGTTTTATAAAAGATTTTTGGAAAAGTGTTTTACGTGAGAGAGAAATAAAGTATTAATTTTCAAGGATTTTTGTGAACAAAATGTTTTTATAAAAGAGAAGTGAATGATTTTATTGTGATAAAAATGATTTGCAAAATGATGATTTTATTAAAAAGTGATTTTGAAGTTTTTGGACCTATATCTTTGAAAATTCATATCTTTTGAACCGTAAATCGGATTTTCACGATCTTTATATCAAAACAGATTTTAAAAATGTAATCTTCAGATTTTTCTGGTTTGTTTTATAAAAAATTTATTTTCAGAAATAAGAAATACGAATTTTAGGGATTTATGTTTTGAAGAAAACAAATTTAATGATTTGGCTTGAAATGTTTATGTGAGGTGTGTTTGATTTAATGCATGTGGTGTGTGATGCATGAAATGATTATGAAATTGTGATTTCTTAGAATTAATTTTATTATTGTATGAATTTAGGACCTTTAAGAAAATAAAAATAAGAAGACATGTGTGTGTGTAGGAAGGTGCCACGGTTGGTGCTTGCATATGTGTGTGTGCTACGTGTGTGTGTGTGCATGTGTGTGTGCATAAATTTAAAATTCTAGGAACTAAATGAACAAAACCTTAACCAAACCAAGTAACAAACTCTAACTAGTTGCTAACTATTACTTAGAGCCTAAGTGACCCCTAAATTCCTAGACTAGCTTACCTTGTCCCCTTGACTTTGACAAACCTCATCCATGCAACTTTTTGGAAGCCCCAAAAACGCCCCCTTATGCCATGACCGAACCAACTATACAAGGGCACAAGAGGAAAGTGAATTTTGCTTATAAAGTAGAGTGGCCTTAGATCATTTTCTTATTTTCACTTCCTTCCAAACACCAAAACACATCTTTACGAGACTTATCAACCTCTTAGAGAAAAAGAAAAGAAATAGAAAGAAAGAGAGGAGGAGGTGGCCGTGAGCTTTAGAAGAAGAAGAAGAAGGAGATCCAAGCCTAACCAAATCCCATTCCTTGTAGATCAAGATTGTTAAAGCTAGAACCAACCCCTTTTCATGGTAGGAACCGAAGACCAAGAAGAAGAAGTTGTAATAGTTTAGTTTTCCCTTTTAGTTTGTAGATCTATATTATTTTCTTCTTGCATGTTATTGATATGTGTTGATCTTTCTTGATCATGGACTTTGAGGACTTTAAAATAACTTGTAATATGTTAGGCTTTATGTTTTGTGTTTCGGTTGAGTTTTCTTTTGGTAGATCTACTATTATTCTAACTAAACTCTTGAAGATCTAAAGTAAACTAAGATTTTTGTGAAAACTTAAAATGAATCTTTCTTGCATGTTTAATTTTCTTGTTTTAAACCGTGACCTATGTGTGTGTTTATGTGATTATTGACAAGAAAATTAATGATCTAAACTTATTTATTTATAAAGTGAAATTCTTTAGTCTTGCATGTTAGATCTTTTGTTAAAATCATGATCTATGAGTATTTTCATGATTCTTTGATGAATGAAAGTATGATCTAAACTTGATTTGTAAATCTTTGGTTTTGCATGTTAAATTTGTGATGATCTTAATATATGCATGTGATTATTTTTGTTGATAAATAAATAAGTTAAAACCTTTAATCTTGCATGTTATTTTTCAAGAAAAGATTATGTTTCCTTCCTCTATGTTATACGGTTTTTAGAGAAAAAAAATTAAATTAAAGAAACTAAGTTTTAAAATGATTTTTAAATATAAGCATGATTGATCTAGTGTTTGAGTTGGTGCATGTTTGTTTTATGACTAGATCTAATGATTTAAAGTACATGCATGTTATTTTCAAAAGAAAAGATCAAGTTTTTGTCCTATGTTTAATTTGGTTTTAAAGAAAATAATTAAAGAAGTAAGATTTAAAATGATCTCAAGCATGGTTTGATTTAGTATTTGATTTTGTGTGTGTTGAAATTTTATGAGGCCATTCGGCCATGTCCAGTAAATGATGAAATCCATACTTTTTATTTTGTAACAAGTTCCTACATATTTTTTTTTTGGTAAATAAAATTTTTTATTAATACCAACTTGCAACTTTTAACACATGCATAACCCAATGCCACCTTCTAGGAAGGGTTCATTGGAAAAATCCCAAATCCAAAGAAGAAAGATTAAAACACGCTAATGCAAATAAAGACAACTAAATAAAACATAAAATCCTTTGCACCACTACTGCATTCTGACAAGCAGAAAAATCACCCAGCTTTGTTGATATTCTCATGGAAATCTCGCGAAGCACAAACTTGCACCTTCTCTCTGGAATTTGATGCTTTCCTTGGAACACCCTACGGCACCGCTCCGTCCAGATTTCATAGACCGCCGCTGCAAGCAGAGCTCGCGATATCTTCCGGTACGTCTTCTCTTTAATTCCATAGCTTACCCACTTTATCCATTTGGAGCTCGAACAGCTCAAAAATGGCATGCACAGCCAATTTGTAAGAAGAGTAAGTAAATCCTTACTCCAATTACACTTGCAGAACAAGTGATCACTCAATTCAGGGTGAACACCACACAAAGGGCACAATATAGTGCTTAGGTTTAGGAATTTCTGCAAACGATCATAGGTACTAAGCCTATTATGAAGCATAAGCCACATAATAAAGCTATGTTTAGGAATAGAAACCGAATTCCAGGCCACTCTATATAATTTGAATTTCTCAAGATGCCCACAAAGGAACCTGTAACCTGAGTCAATTGAATAATCATCATTCCTCCACACACCACTAGCAACACCAGGAGCCAAGCAATTTCTGACTTTAAGGAGCTGTTTATAATGCCAGCCTTGATCTTGACGAGGCTGAGCTTCCCATATTGAGACATTCTTTAAGTAGACCTGATTTATCCATTTAACCCACAAAATGTCTTCCTTTTATGAAATGCTCCACACCTGCTTCCCAAGGCCTGCTTGATTCCACAGAATAGAATTCTTGAAACCCAAGCCCCCAAACTTCTTCTCTTTACAAACATTAGACCAACTAACATTACCAGCAGGTTTATCACCCCATAAGAATTTTCTACAGATCCTCTCAACCCCTTTAAGAACAGTCTTAGGAATAATAAACATTGAGGCCCAATAAATGTGTAAAGTAAGCAAAACAGAGTTAATAAGCACACATCTTGCCTGGTAGGATAAGTGCCTTGTTCTCCAGCTGTTCAATCTGGAAGCTACCTTGTCAATGAGGACCTTGCAAGTAGATATTGACCATTTCTTAGCTGTGATAGGGAACCCCAAGTACCTAAAAGGAAAAGAACCTTCCTTAAAACCAGTGCATTCCAAAATTTCACTTCTAAAAGCCTCCTTAACTCCAGCAAGGTAGATCTGTGACTTCTCCTGATTAGCCTGAAGACCTGAATTCTTAGAAAACTCCATCAAAGCATTCATAATGATCCTGACACTCCTAGGATGCCCTTTACAAAAAGTCATTAGATCATCAGCAAAGATTAAATTAACAAGATTCAATTCTCTACACAGAGGATGAAACCTGAACCCATGCTCTTTAGTGGCAGCCAGTAACCTTCTAGAGAGCCCTTCCATAGCAATGACAAACAACAAGGGAGAAATAGGATCTCCTTGTCTAATTCCACTGTGATTTCTAAACTGTTGAGAGTGCTGTCCATTGATCACAATATTAAAGCTCACCGTTGAGATGCACATCATAATCCAGCTAACAAATTTACTAGGAAATCTTAAAGCCTCCAGCATGTCTCTGATAAAACTCCAGCTAAGAGAGTCATAAGCCTTCATTAGATCAATTTTCAAAAGGCACCTAGCTGAGACATTCTTCCTTCTATATAGTCTCATAAGATCCTGAACAATAAGGACATTGTGTACTATACTTCTTCCCTTCACAAATGTTGTCTGATTGTTATTAATTAGCTTAGGCAGAACTTCTCTGAGTCTCATGCATAACAACTTAGATATACACTTTTAAAGTGTATTACAACAGGCAATAGGCCTGTAATCTCTAGTTGTATTAGCATTATCACATTTAGGGATCATAACTAACTCAGTAGAATTCCAAGCTCTTAAAAGCTTACCTGTATTAAAGAACTCCTCAATAGCCAAACAACAATCCTCACCAACCACTTCCCAGGCTGCTTTGAAAAAGCCTGAACCATAGCCATCTGGACCAGGTGACTTGTCCTTATCAATTGACCACATACACAGTCTAATCTCCTCCCTTGAAAAAGGCTTAATAAGAGTCAGCTGCTCCTCCACACTAAGAACTGGCCCATTCTGAGAAACAATGTCCTCTAAAGACCACACCACTTCTTTCCTACCAAACAATCTAGTACAATGACTCACAAACTCATCCATAATTCCCTGCTGGTCATGAATGCATTGCCCATCTTCTGAAGTTAAGCTTAAAATTCGATTTCTGTACTGCCTGGCTCTAATTGCACTATGAAAATCGGCAGTATTTTGATCTCCCTCCTTAGCCCACTTTTCTTTAGCCTTCTGTTTTAAGATAGAAATAGAATCCTTCAGAGCTTTCATGTATCTACCATAAAGGATTTTCTCCTTCTGATGAAGGTCTGGATCCTGAGGCTTCACACTAAGCTCAGATTGAATAGAGTCCAATTCCTCCCTTAGAACCTGCTCCTGCATAATTGAGTTACCATACTCTCTTTTGTATAGCTGTTTTAGAGGCTGTTTTAGGTTACTAAGCTTCTTCATAACCCTGTACTGAGCATAACCATCAATATCCTTCTCCCAATTCTCCTTAACAATAGCCGAGAAATCTGCATCCTGAGCACATACATTGAAGAATTTAAAACCCCCTTTAGGCTTCTCTCTAACACTAGATTCCATTATTAGAGCTGGAGTGTGATCAGAAATACTGCTATTAAGGAATTGAGTAAACATAGAAGGCCACAATTGTAACCAATCCTCATTCACCAAATTCCTATCCAGTTTGCTGTATATTCTGTTTCCATCATGCTGTCTATTGCACCAAGTGAAAAAAATTCCCACAATATTTCATATCCTGAAGACCACAATCCTGAATGCAATCTCTAAACTCCTCCATAGCCTCCCAATCAACCTGATTACCTCCCAACTTCTCAGAAGGGTCCAAACAACAATTAAAGTCCCCTGAAATTAACCAAGGACTACTCACTGAACCATGAATTTCCCTTAGATCCTCCCATAATTCCTTCCTCAACACTTGCTCATTTGCCCCATAAACAAAAGTGGCCAGCCATTGTACAGAAGTGACAGGCATGAAGATTAAACAATGAATCATTTGGTTAGAAGCTTGCAACACTGTTACCCTGAACATATCAGGCTTCCAAACAACACAAATTCTCCCTACTGGATGATGATCAATATTTGACACATAGTGCCAACCAGGAGCAAACTTCTCTATAGTGGTGCTCAGAGAATTAGCTCTAAGCTTATTTTCTAAAATAGCTAGCAACCCTACATTATTCATACAGCAGAGAGATTTCAACTCTCTCTGCTTCAGAGGGTTATTGAACCCTCTGACATTCCATGTTAAAATATTATCCATTGGCCTTAGAGGCCAAATCATTAATCACCATCCCCTTATTCTCCCCCTGTATTCTTTGAGCTTTACTTCTGGTTATAACTGGAACCCAAGGTTCAGCATTCTCAGAATCAGAGTCACCAGGCTCACTCACAACAAGAATACCTTTATCTTTATCTTGCACCTTAGCACTTGGGCCACTTTTAGGAACAGCTGAATTCCCAGGATTAATAGAATCTACAACAAAGGAAGAGGATTGCTGACTATTCTCTCCATTAGCTTTATTGATAGCATTCTCTACAGCTTTTTCATCATTTGTTTTTAAACAATCATCAATTCTCTCAACATCCTCCCTAGAAGGCTTCTTCTTCTCCACCCACTTCTGAGTAACATTACTGCTACACATCTTGGAGTCATGACCATACTTTGAGCATTTAGCACAAAGTACTGGTTTCCACTCATAAGTCACCCTCTGATTCACCACATTACCCTTCTCATCTTCAAAGAAAATATCCTCAGGAAGAGTATTAGGATTCACTTCAATTAAAATCCTTGCATAATTAAGTCTGTTCCTCTCCTTAGTGACCTTATCCACCATTATTGGAGTGCCAACCAAACTAGCAATCTTACTCAAAGCTGACTGACTCCAAAATTTAGGACTCAGATTGGGCAATTGAATCCAAACAGGGAATCTGTCCAGATGATCCTTCACTCCTGTCCTCCCAGTCCATGGTCCCAGTATAATTGGCTTTTTATCAAAGTGATAAATTCCAATTTCTAGGACTTCATTCCTTGCCTCCATTGAATTGAATCTCACAACCATAGATCCATCATTAGTCATAAGGATTTTATCAATTTCCAAATGACCCCAAACCTTCTTAATGTATCCACTGAAAACAGAGTAAGGCGGTCTAGCCCTCAACACATAGCATACTATTGCATTCTGCCAGAAAACCAATTCATTCTCCACATCCTCCTCTACTATTTTAGTAATAGCCTGGCCTTCCTTAAGAACTGGTTCAATAAAATTCAACTTTTCCCCTGCATTCCTCAATTTTGAAATATAAAAACACGCCCAGACCGAATGAAGTGGACGATTCTCCTGAGTATTCAGTTTTTGCACTTCCTCTGTTTCAATTGTTTGATTTGTTTGAAGATTATTAATCTCGTTTTTCTGCTTATCACTTTGAACTACAGGGATCTTACTTTGCACCCTCTGCCGCAAGAGATCAATACTTTGCAATAGTTCTGCAGCTTTCTTGGGAGGCAAGCTTTCTATGTCCTCAAGCGCCTCTTCATCCGAAAGGCTGAATTCCATCGAGGATGAAGCTTCAGACCGTTTCTCTGCACTTGGAGGTTTCTTAGAAGATGAAGAATTAGGGGTTTTCGGCGGTCTTCCCTTCTTCCTAGCCATGACGGCTCACGGCAATCACCGTGAAGGAGGAGAGAGAAGAGAGAAGAGAGAAAACAAGGATTAGGGTTGATTAGGGTTGACTAAGTTCCTACATATTGTTTTCATGAAAATAAAATAAAATCTTTATTTTGTTTTGAGAAAATGATGAACTTGAGTTTATGCTTGAAAAAGATTTTGTTGATGCATGTTTGTGTGGTGAAGTGTGTTGCTTTGAAAAAATTTGTCTACATGATTTGATTTGATTCTTGTATGTTGAAAATGAAGGAGAAACCATGTCCTTTTTCATGATGATGTTTCGGTCAACCTAGGAAAAATAGGTAGCTATGTTTGTTTCCCATATAGGTTGCATGCATGATAAAGCAAATTGACTTTAAGGTTTAAAAAGTGCATGCATGAAATAAATAAATTTATATGTGAATTGTGATTCAAATTGTTGTTTGATTTTGTTTTGAAAATGAATTGAAAATTGTTGATTTTCTTTACTGCATGCTCTCGATTTTTAATCACAAAGGAAAGTAAAATGATTTTTGGAGTAGTTTATGATTTAAACTATTGTTTTGATTTAAGTTTGAGATAAATTAAAATGGTTAATGTTCTCAAAAAGTGCTCACGGTTTTTAGCCTAAAAAGAAAGAAAATGATTTCATGTTTTTAATTGTGCATTAAATCTTTGCAAAAGTTAAGTGTGAATGATTCGGTTAATGCATATTTGAAGGGTTGAGAAATTATTTTCATAAAATGACTTTGGTAATAGTTATATTCCTAGATGCTTAGCGTTATGTGTTGGATGAGAATGATGTGTGTCTCTTTTAATTCTTTTTGGTTTGAATTGATTATGTGAAAAGATTTTAAGGATTTCAAGTTTTAAATTTAATTGTGGTTGGAAATTAATAGCCATAGTGATCCGGTCCTTGATGAATTAGTCACAAGGCCTAAGTTAAATTATTTTCTTAAGTGTAATTAAATTAATTTATTAAGATTGAAATCTAATTGATGGTTTTAAATAATTGACAATGGATATTTGCATGATGTCTGAATGCTTTGAATTCTTGAAATTATATGTGATTGTTCTTTGTGAATTGTTTGGAATTCTGTTTGTGAGTCTTGTATGTGAAAAATCTACGTCTGTATTTTAAAGAAAATTGAAAATGTCTTATTTAAAAAGGATATGATTTAAACAATTTAAATTGATTTGAAATTTTTTTTATATGGCTTTCTTTGATCACTTTTTGATAATGATATGAAGTTTGAGATTTCAATGAATTAATTTGATTTTATTTTATTTTTTGGTTCAAGAAAATGATTTTATAATCAGAGTGTTTTTGAAATGAGAAAAAGGAATTTGTTTTAATAAAAGAAATTATTTTAAATTGTTTCAAAGTTTTCTTGAAAACCTTTTATTAGAAATCTGATTTGGTTTTGGAGTCTTGGGATATTGGTAATATGTTTTAAAGGAATTATTCCAAAGAGTTTTCAAAACGAAACTAAGAATTTATTGAAAACGTTCTAACGCACGGGGAAAAATGTAACACCCCAAATTTTTAATTCCCGATTAATGAAGATTAATTATAAAGGTTTATTTGTAATTAATTATTTTTGTAAAATCCTTGATTATGAAGTAATTTGTTATGTATGAAAATATTAGATAAGTTTTAATATGTGAAAATAATGTTTTTGCATATTAGTCCCTGTCTTAGGACTTAAAAATAATAATAGGAAGATTTTGGATGAAAAGGAAATAAAAATATTTATTTTTATTATTTTGGCAAAAAGACTCGAGTCTTTCTGAAAAGACTCGAGTATTTTGCACAGTGAGGAACGAGTTAGTGCGCTTTGGTGACTCACCATTAACGATTCTCGTGTGTTGACACGAGATCGTCTTCTTCAACACGTCTTTGGCTTCGTGTCGACTTGCATGAGTGATCAACCTTGCTATATAAACCTATGGTGTTGATGAATCAAACCATTTTGCCAAATTCTGAAATCTTATGAAGTTAGGGTTCTTGATTTCTCTGGTTCGATTCTCCTTCCTTGAGTAGAGTTAGGTCACAAATCATACACCAATACGAAGCTCACATCTAGAGCTTTGTATAGACACCAAAATTGTGAGCTGAGGGTTTGAGTGTTAGAAGAATCGAAGCTCAAAACTGGGGGTTTGGTTGCTGTCAATGGTTCTTGGAGCTCACTTTGATCTTCAATTGTGGTAAGCTCATGAACCCTCTTGATTCCAATTTGGTTTTAATCTCTCGTGCATGTTGCAGAGAGTAGATTCTAACCTTTTTCCCCAATTTTTGTGCACAATTACTCACTCAAACAATGTGGTTTTTGGACTCTGCTCACACTGTTCTGCATTTTGGTGGGTGAAGTGATTTGAGCTGGTGTTGGTGGTTGCTGTGTGGCTGCTGCTGTTCTTTGGTGTTTTTAAGTTTGTCAAAGTGTTGTCTAAGGTATGGGAGAAGTCATTCATATTGCTAGGATTATAGATTGTGAATTTTGATTTGTGTATGCTATGTGAATTGGACCAAGACATGCTTGCTGGACTTGGAGGTTCATACAATCACTTGGTCCCTTGTTTTATAACATGAATACTGCCTGAAACGAATTGATGATATTAAGCTAAAGGAATTCATGAGTTTGGTTGAGTTATAAATGATAAGTATGTTAAAATATGACCTTGATGTGGTATGCTTTTGGTAAGCCAATAATGGACCTTGAACAAGTTGGGAGTAAGTTCCAAATACTGCATTTGTGCTGTACAAACTCAGTTTCTATGCTTAATGTGGGTAAATTGAATAGTGTTATGTTGAGTTGCATAATATGTGGTTTTGTGCATAAATGGAAGCATGATTGGATTCTTTGTGAATTGTTGTGATCTCTGTGTTGAGGCAAGTTTTAATTATGTAGATAGAGTTCATTTGACCATTGGATTGAGTTAAAATTGCTCAGAATTGAATTTGGCATGTCAAGTTGTTGAAAATGTGGTTTTATGCATAATTGGTGCTCAAATTCAATTCTGTGTAATTTGATGTGTTCTAAGGGTTTGAACACATTTGTTATATTTTGTATGAACTCTATTGATCATTGGATTGGACTAAAAATGATTAGAATTGAAAATGGTATGTTAAAATCAAGTTTCCTGACTGTTCTACAATAAAAGACTCGAGTATTAGTCTGGTTACTCGAGTAAAATTTTGGTAAAACAAGGTATGTTGAGGAAGAACACTCGAGTACCACGCCTAGAACTCGAGTAATTGAGTGTTGCATGGGATATGTTAAGGTAAACCACTCGAGTAATTCAGGGGTCACTCGAGTATTCTGGAAATGATGAAGAACACTCGAGTAACTCATGAATCACTCAAGTATTTTTATGAATCTGAAACCCAAATTCCCAGAAAGACATGAACACTCGAGTATCCTGAAGAATACTCGAGTAATATGGAAATAGGTTAAGAACACTCGAGTATTCTGAAGAACACTCGAGCTGTTCACCCAGAATATTGAAAATACCATTTCTAATTCTGAATCATTTGGTTAATAACTAAATATTGATAATCCAAGTGATCTAAGACTTAAAAGAGATTGATTGGTGGTGGTAGGAAAGTGATAAATTAGTAACGTGGGATATTATGAACTGTGATACATCAATTAATCCTTTTAAGTTAAGGAATTGCATTCATTCTGGAGTTAGGATTGAGAGCTAGACTCATGCATCATGCTGATAACTTAAATTGTAAACTTGAAAATGCAATAAGTATGAGCATCTTATTGCGTTAGATGCTTTCCTAGTGCTAAATATGATTGTGAAGATTGCATATGGGGCATGAGCCATTATTTGAGTTTAACCACTAGCTAAGTTGGTTCATATAGAATGAATTGTGAAATAATCATCATGTTCTTTTTGGATTGAAAATGATCATGTTTGCATTGGAGGATATTGAATGTGACTAATAGTTCAAGATTTGGGTATGATGTTGAGAAAGGATTTGATAAGCATGATCATGTCTACTTGGTAATTAATGTCTTAGAATATAAGAAGTTATTGGCTTAAAGGACATTAGAAAGAAGTTATTACCTCATGATGATAAGTGGAGTAAGTCTAATACCTTGGAACATAAATAGACAATGACTTAAGGAGT
The DNA here is from genome assembly GCA_037953625.1 of Crotalaria pallida. Taxonomy (NCBI): domain Eukaryota; kingdom Viridiplantae; phylum Streptophyta; class Magnoliopsida; order Fabales; family Fabaceae; genus Crotalaria; species Crotalaria pallida. The sequence continues at coordinate 92,752,615 of CM075652.1, forward strand.
ATTAACGATAATGTAAGAGTGGTGACGCTTGTTGATTATGAGGATTCAATCCAAATGCGTTAGGGCTTGTTGCCCCGATTCGGATAAGTAAGCTTTGGAAAGTGGGATCACCCTGATTTCCATATGTTATAGACTAACTCCTGCAAGAAATCGTTGTGCTTAAAGGATTCCGTATAGTACGGTGTGGCCGCTATACGAAGACATGTGGAACGGTGTGGCCGCCATATGTATGTGATTCCATATAGTACGGTGTGGCCGCTATATGAAGGCATGGAACGGTGTGGCCGCCATGTGTATGATGTGATGATTAATATATGTGTGATGCATATCATGCATGGTGTACAGGGAATCGTTCAGTGAGGTGCATGCGGGATTGGAAACCATGTAGTACGGTGTGGCCGCTACATGAAGGAACTAGAACTATTGGTGGACAATGGTTCAGGGATCATCCCCTTGTATCATTTTAAGATCGTGGTCGATGGGGTTCTAGTATAGAACGGTGTGGCCGCTATACAGGTTGTGGAAACATTGAGCGCACGATTGCCTATCCCAGAGTGTTGTTTTCTGGAAGAGTTGATTATGGAGAAATGATTTGAGAGACGGGCATGCATTGCATGGAATATTAATGGTCATAGCTTATATGGTTGAACAAGACTCATGCACATGCATTTTCTATATTGAACTGATATCTGTTATGATTGTGTTTGACCAATCATATAATCTGCTTAGGCGAAATGACAAGTGACTTACTCCCATCTACCATGTTTGTGGTGGTAGGTTCTTTCAAAGGACATAATTGAAGTCACTCCGATAGGAGTGGAAGTGTCTAGAAGAAGCAGCCAGGATGATGTCTCGTCATCCAAATCCTTTTGCAGAAGGATCGAGTTGTGAAGACCAATGCTCTGGGTGTAAAAAAAAGGGGGTTTTTGGGGTCTTGTATTATATAAATGTTTTACACTCAGAATATTTTGTAAAAGAAATATTACTCTATGAAAAAAAATACTTTTTGGTTTTCACACTCCTTATAGAATTTTTTTTTGTTAACCCGTATCTTTAAATGGTCTGGATTTTGGGGCGTTACATTTATGGTATCAGAGCAATGGTTCCAACTCTCGGCTGTGGAGTATGGTCCTTCCCATACTCAATAAGTTGTGTGACTCTGACCTAAGTTTTTATGAGTGCAGATCTATTATGGCAGCGAGAAACCGAAACCATACGAATGATATGTAAGAAAGGATCAGTGCTGTATTAGAGAGTGTAGTGTTCCATTGTTAGGGAGACACCACGATGTGTGTTTTGGGTTGTTGCAGCTGACGAGGGTGACCCCGGTCCTACGTACCCCGAGTGATAAGGGGATCAAGCCACACGTAGTTCTTGAGAGTAGGGATGAGAGACATACCTTAGCCCCTATAGCATAGTGGTTCTTATAGGGGATTACCTGTTAGGTGTGTTGTGATACCTTATGGGCCTGTTGGGCCCAATAGGGCTGACGTGGCTCTTAGAGGGTAAGAAGGGTGAGTCCTTCATCCTTATCATGTACTAGGGAGTTTTAAACTTATCCGTTGAGTCGTTGGTCGGCATTGAAGGCATGCGGTCGGCTTATGGGTCCGGTCCACTACATAAGCCCCCCAGCTCGGGAAGTGTCATATAGACTCTAAGCCGAGTTTAGATCCTTTCTGTGCTGGGCAGATCAGACGTCCGATTTCCGAGGTTGGAGGTGACATAGAAGACTGTTTAAAGCCAAGACCCTTTTCCTGGAAGAGTATCGCAAATGGTTGATAGCATTCTTTATACTCAAATAATGACACTGAAAGAATAAACCTAAAGGAGACTCTTACACCCCATTGTATTGAGGTGTGTCAAGAATCTCATCAGGAATTGGATCGTAAGCTTTACGGGTTCATGCTGTCGGAATGAGCACCTTAGCCGAGGCGTATTCCTCTGCCCGCGATGTATTCGACCTGTGGTCAAGTATCGGGTCGCAGTCCTCCTTTCCACTTGTAGCAATGCCGACCTGGTCGGCTAACCGAGATCGTGGGCATGCAAGTGTGTAGGAACGTGATCCAAAGTGAGTGATTGAATTAAAGTAAGCCCTCGATGAGAGAGGTGGATACCAAATCTGATGGCGATAGGCGGAAATGTTGCAACATCCTTTACAGGGAGATGATCATATGTTACCAGTGTCTAGGTCGGCCTATGTCGGCTATGTACCTATTCCATTACAACGTAAGCCCCCTACTCCATAAAGCTTGAAGAGGCTTGTGTTCAGTTCATAAGAATTGAGATGCTTGATGTTGATGTCCGAGGCACCCTCAAACTCGGTATAAACCCAAAAACTCAATGGGATATCTCCAAAGGTACTGGTTGACAAAAATGATCGTCAGCGTGTGGCTAGCATAGAAACTTCCTTGTTAAAGTTCTTCCCAAATGACTCCAAGGCCGCCTTGGAGTACGTTGCTGATCCCGAGCAGCGGGCAATGAGACGGAATGTGGCCGCTCAAGAGGAAGTCCTCACTCCCCAGCTGGCGGAAATATGCTGACACATAGGAGAACATGATCGGATTCTTGACGAGCAGAAGGAGTATACCGGGGATGCCGAGAAGACAAAGAGTGAGAAAAGCGGTAAAGCTTGAAAGGGCTTGTGCCGAGTTCATAAGAATTGAGATGCTCGGCGGGAGGTTTCCAGAGATACTGATTGGTGACAATGATACTTGGCGTATGGCGAGCATGGGGACTTAGAGTATGTTGCTACTCCCGAGCAGCGGACGATGTGGCAGAGTATGGCTACTTGAGAGGGAGTCCTCAGACCCCAACTGGCTGAGATGCGCTCAATGTCGGAGAACAATGTTGTCGAGCTAGAGAAATAAGCCGAAGTTGAAGCCGAGAAATTAAGCCGAGAGGGCGAAAAGTGAGATCATCTTCAACAAAACAATCTGAGAAAATTCCTTGTGGATAGGACAGGATGTAGCACTGATTCTTTCGTCAATGATGTTAATCAATTATAACTGCTGAACCCCTCGGAAATCGGAATAGTTTGTCGGATCCTTATTAGTAGGTCGTCGAAGGGAACAACAAAGCCGAAACGGAGCTTGCTTGCATAATATCAAAGGATGTCTGATAACGCCCTATTGCATTCGGTAGATGCATGAATGTTGAATAAAACACGATCTTCGCAATTGTCAGAACATGAGGGTGGACGAATGGTGTGAGACTCTTTTAGAGATCCTGAGTTGCTTGTACCTCCACAGTTGTACCTTTCATCACATATACAGAGATAGGAATTAGAATATTAAATTAGAAATGAGACAAGAGTGGTGCATTCACTTTGTAAACTGAGTCATATTTTAGGCACTAAGCAAGTAGTATGATACTTGTAGCATAAATAAAGCGACCATGTGTACCACTCATGGCCAATAATTACAACCATCTCATAAAAGCCAATATGTGTAATTAAGATATAAAACTTAAATGTAATAAAGAGCAATGACTTAAATTTAGGATAAAGAAAGATTAATTCCCTGATTAAGCGAGAGGAGTGTTATATTCTTTAATTTGGATCGGCTGTTCTTTGAGTTGTCGGACATGCCTTCGTCTTTTTATTTTTAAAACCTTTAACCCGATAATAGGAGTATTATCCGAGGAAACATCAGAAGGATTGGTGATTGAGAGAATGAATGTGCAGCAGAATAGCCTAATCCGAGCGTACTTCCCCAACTAAATCGGATTCCCCCTCCGAGAATGCTCTGCCATTTAGATCAGATTCATCCAAACCTGTGTGAGAGGCTTGAGGATTTAGACCTGTGAAGGAGTGCATTGTGACGGGGTTGAATGTTTGCAAGTTGTGAGGGCGGGGTTAGAGAAAACGTCTGAGGGGCACAAGATCTGTGGTCGGCTTGTGCATGCTTTCGGATGATAGGAATCCTGACTTGGGTTATGCGCGAAACACTCGCATCATTTTAGGCCATCGTGCTCGGGCTATCACGTCCGGTAGTTCCGACCATCAAATTTGTACCTTTACATGATGTATGAAAACAACTATTAGAATATCAAGTAGTAAATGATATGTAATGATATTAATAGCGAAGTATGAGCCGTTTCACTGTTAATTATGAGTATTATCTAAGATAATATAATGTTGTGCAGCAAGTGATTCAATAATGATGAATGTGAGGTTTAAAGTATGCAATGTACATCACGTAAATGAGATAATGAGAAAGATCCTTCCCTGTTTGTCTTTATAGTTAGACTATTTTTGAGCTTTGATGCGTTCGGCATCCTTTTTGGCATGAACGTTGATATGCTCGGCATCAATTTGGCATAGAGACATTTCCTCTTCTACTGCTAGATCGTGTGCTTGCTCAGTACTCTTCATCTTCTTCCACCCAAACACCCTGTATGCCGTTATGGGCGAACCATTGTATAGCGCCCTTTTGAGAAATGTTGGGATCTCGAGAAGAGATGTTGACGGGGATCGTCTTTTGGCTTTTAGTGACCATGAGAGGCAAGGGTGTCGTGGTAGAAGGGACCGTTCAATTCGAGGATGTCATTAGTCGGTTGATATCATAGCCTGATATCCTACTGCGGGTGTAGGGATCTGGTAGGAAACCGGTGGGATGGACTGTTTACCCATATTTGTACCTCGTATATGTATACAAAATTAATAATCAGTAATCGTCATTTGAACTGACAATGTATAATAATTAAATTGCAATAATGAAAATTATTGGCAAGTTTACGGAATAAAATATTGGTATGTAAATAGTATGATTCTAAAAAGATCACACGTAATAATAATAATAAACGATACGTGTATCAAAAATGTGTCGGAGCAATTAGTGGTATTAAACCAAATAATGTTAATAAGTATAGTAATTAACTGTATCATTGGCATGCGATGGTGTACATAATTAATACCATTGAAATGACTTAAGTAAAAGAAATTAACTTCCCTGGATTGGTCGTGGTAATGCCCTTAATTGACCGTAACTTGTGGCTTCACATGTTGTTTTGTTGATCGAGAGTTCATTGTGGACGGAGGCCTTGACAACATGACTCGTAACAGTTTGACCATCGTGGGTGTGTAGTGCCCGTTCTAGGCTAGCCTCGTGACAGGTTGTTACAGGAAAACATGTTTGCGTGGGCGATGGCCACAAAGTCTTTGTAATTATCTCGGAGTGATGACGATAGTAATCCATGCCACGAGATGTTTTTACAATAACCGTTCTGACTTTTGGATTGTTCTCTATCATGGGGTCGTGATGGCCTCGTCAACTCTAGAGAGATTCCTAGCTGCTCGGCCTTCCTTTTCGATAGGTCCGACCATCCTTTTTTGAACCTTACATTACATGTTTAAAGACAATAATCAGTGATCGTTGTTAATTTAACAATATATGATAATTGAATAGCAACAATGAAAATTATTGGCGAGTGAATATAAAGTATCAGAACAAAAGCAGCATGATTAAAAAGATCACACGTAACAAATATAATAATGACAATAATTAAATACCGTGCAACCAGACAGGATTGCCCATGAAAAGAAGCATAATTTCAGGTATATCATGCGCAATAATTGTAATGAATGACATTTATAAATATGTCAGAGCATTTAATGACAACAAACCAAATGAAAGCATTAATTTAGGAATAATGACAATGTGCGGTTGTCGGAAACTAATGTACGTCATTCAACAGGCGATATATCTATATAAAGAATTATTATCCTATCACAACAGGAGAGACAAAGATTTAAAGGCATTCAGCAGCACGAAGATTTGCTCAACAAAACATTACGTAACAGCATGGAGAATATCAAATAATAAGCGACTTGTAAAGGGATTATAAGGAACTAAGTATTCAAAGGACATGTCCAAAATATTGCATCGGGTAAACTAATATAAGCATGTGTGCGAAGTAGTCATGTAAAATTCCAAGTAAATAGGAAAGCAATATAGGAACGAGAATTCCTTCCCTGATTCGCCGAGGTGAGGAATGTTGGATCGAAGACTGTTGGATTGAAGTCTTTTGTCAATCCTCTTAAAATGGGCTTTGTTGAGCGTTGAGGGTCGACCTCTGTTTTCCTTAAATATGATTTTCTCTATGCTCGGAACACGAGCTTCAAGAGGGGAACTTGGCGCGGGGGTCCTCGCTCTTCGCTCGGAGCACAAGCTTCAAGAGGGGACCTCGGCGTGGGGGTCCTCGCTTACACCCCTAGATTCCAAGTAAAGTAACATTATTGTATTCGTGATACTCGAAAAATTATTTGTCCATTAATGGGGATCTCGGAATGGGTTATTCAGTCGCTCGGGCCATCGTATGTGTACCTCGCATATGCGCACAGAAATAATAATTAATTAGTTATTGTCGTTTCAGATTGACAATTTATAACTATTAAATAATAAATAATAAACAACATGTAATCAAAGTAAATGGCAAAAATATAAATTATTTTTGTCTCTAACTAATAGTCAAGTGAGTCAATAAAATATTTGTGGCATTATTAAAAATTAGAAAGAGTAACTTCCCTGATTTAAAAAGGTAGGTTGCTGAATTGTTGGGCCATAGAGTTGTTGAGGCCCGTTTTTCTTTTTGGTGCAGCTTGGGCCAATAGTCCATTCCTCCTTTTTTCTTTTTCTTTTTCTTTTTTTTTTGCTGCTCAGACCCTTTTTTTTTTAATTCTTCTTCTTCTTTTTTTTTTAGACTGTTGGGCTTCAGCCCAGTTTTTTTTAGAACTGTTGGGCCTTGTGGCCCGTTTTTGCTTTGGGAACCCTAGGGTTCCCTCTTGGTTCTACATCGATAGGGGCTGCTCAACGTGCAGCGGCGACGTCGAACGGAGCACCTGGAGCGCCAGTGCGAAGGACCGATCGAAGGTGGTGCAGATATGGTGGTTCGGGACGCCGGCGGGAGTGCACGCGATTTCCAGATCTGATAACTGGTGGCGGTGGCGGTGCGGTGATAATCGGGACCGATGCTTCTTACACCGGTGGTGGCGGAGATGGTGTGTTCGCCGAAGAGAACACCGTGTACAGAAAACAGAGGGGATCGTGAACAGAGGAAAGTGCGGTGCATCGATGGAGAGAGAACGAGCCTGATGCGATCGCGAACGAACCGGCGACCCCGATACGACGATGGCTTCACTGTTTCTGCTAAAGGCAGAGGCGCTTCCAAGTGCTTCTCGCCATCGATCTTGACGGTGACGAAGATTGAAGAGCGGAGCAAGTTGGGGCAGCGAATCGCGAGTCGCTGCGCAAGGCCATCGCGGAAGAGAAGAGGAACCGCACAGGTCTTTGTGGTTGGTGGCCTCGGTGGTTCGGTGCCTTCACCTTTAACAGAGGTGCCATCACTGTGTCGATGTTTGCCTTCTTGTTCTTCATCTCCTTCAGCAGCGATGATGGGTGACCAGTATCCGCCATGGACAGCCCAACAGCGGTGGCATGCTTCTTTCGCTCGGGCCTCTTCATCTTCTTTGCTTCTGGTGTAGCTTCCAGCCGGTGGCGGTGCGGTGATAATCCACGAAGAAGCACGGGGAAGAGAGAGTTTGGACCGCGAAGAAGGGACCATCCACGGTGGCGTCGACCGCGCCGGCAGCGGCGGTGAGCCCAAAAAGGACCGTCAGCAAGGCTTCTTCAATTTTCTTTTCCTTTTTTCAATTTTTTTATTTTTTTTTGTGGATGGGAATCGGAGTTTAACGATTCCCACAGACGACGCCAATGTAGTGTTCCATTGTTAGGGACACACCACGATGTGTGTTTTGGGTTGTTGCAGCTGACGAGGGTGACCCCGGTCCTACGTACCCCCAGTGATAAGGGGATCAAGCCACACGTAATTCTTGAGAGTAGGGCTGAGAGACATACCTTAGCCCCTATAGCATAGTGGTTCTTATAGGGGATTACCTGTTAGGTGTGTTGTGATACCTTATGGGCCTGTTGGGCCCAATAGGGCTGACGTGGCTCTTAGAGGATAAGAAGGGTGAGTCCTTCATCCTTATCATGTACTAGGGAGTTTTAAACTTATCCGTTGAGTCGTTGGTCGGCATTGAAGGCATGCGGTCGGCTTATGGGTCCGGTCCACTACAGAGAGTATGCAGCAACATCAACAACAAGCGAATCAACCGCGTCAGTGCAATGCTGAACCTACTGAGTTTGGAGGACTCATAGAATTTCGTAGTTGCAATCCCCCTAAGTTCGAAGGAGGGTATAATCCAGAGGGAGCTCAGAAATGGTTACAAGAAGTTCAGAAAATCTTTCGGTCTATGGGTTGTTCCGATGCACAAAAGGTGGTGTATGCAACTTATATGCTGAATGATAAAGCAGAAACTTGGTGGGATCACACCAAGCAGTTATTGGAAGCCGAGAATCGGCACATCACTTGGGAGGTGTTTAAAGAAAAGTTCTTAGAAAAGTACTTCCTAGAGGATATAAGGAGAAAGAAGGAAGTTGAATTTTTGGAATTAAAGCAAGGGGAGATGGATGTTGGAGAATACGCTGCAAAGTTTGAAGAATTGATGAAGTATTCTCCCTACTATCAGAATCATCCAGATGAAAGATCAAAGTGTATAAAATTCGAGAATGGTCTACGCCCGGATCTGAAGCCAGGAATCAGTTATCAGGGAATAAGGAATTTCCCGATGTTGGTAAACATGTGCAGAATCTACGAGGATGATATGAAAGCAAAGAAGGCTTATGAAAAGAATGTCCGAATTCAGAAGAAGCGAAAGATTGAGGAAATGAGAGCTCAGTTGGAGGAGGAAGAAAAACAATTAACCATGGAAAAAGAACAATCTGAGGAGCCGGAGCTGTATAGATTGGGATTAGGAAAGTCTCAATCGAAGAATGGTAATCAGAAAGGAAAGGGGAAAGAAATCACTTGCCCTCCTCAATGTGAAAGGTGTGGGACACATCATTTTGGATCAAGCTGTGGTGTACCCAAGGGAATCATCTGCTTCAGCTGCAGGAAGCCGGGACACTATTCTCTAGACTGTCCAGAAAATAAAAGCAAGAAAGGATCGGGTAGCAAGCGAGGCAAGCGAGGTAAACCCTTAGGTTGTTTTTATCCTTATCGAATTAACGTAGTCAGCTATTTCTTTCGATTACATTAATTGAATCATTCGATAATTTGAACATCTGGATATCATGTTGACCCGAATTTCTGTGATCGAAACCTTTATCACAATTGGATGTGATAAATATCCGTGGACACTATGGGAGATAGAAAGATTAGCTAAGAATAGAGAGATTAATGACCACCGGGATAGGACAAATCTTTATCTCCCCAACGGAAATATCTCTAGCGCTTGGCTATGTAGCTAAATCTAATGGTGACGAGTACCCTATCTTTAAGTTCATCTAACTTAAAGATAAGTCGTATGACCTTTCTTGCGAAAGGTTATATCTGTAAGGGATGATTTTATTATTAATGGTTTGAATATTAGGACTGATCACCCTAATGTTTGCAACTATTAAGGAATAAAGTCATATAAATGATTCGTTAATCGTGCGTAAGTGATCAGAGTGCGCAGCGGGAAAAGTTTTTCATTGAAAAGTGTATTGCGAAATGTGTTTTTCAGAAATGTTTTTCCTCGAACAGTTTTGTATCTCATCCGGAAAAGTTTAGTCAAAAGATTTCCTTTGAATTAATTGTAGAATAATTTTCGAGAAAGTTAAAGGATAACCCTTTTTGGGTAAGAAAGGATTTTTATACGCGTTGGAAGCAAAAATTTTATTCAAAATATTTTCTTTTAAATATCTTATGAAATACTTGGAGTTAAGAAGTTTGAAAATCCAAGGAATTCTTTTAAGTGGGGGAGGAATCTCCCTAATGTTATTTTGAAGAATAATGATAATATTAGAATAATCTTTTATATGATTTTGAAAATGTAGAATTTTTTTTAAAGAAGAATGAATTTCGGGGACGAAATTCCTTTTAAGTGGGGGAGTAGTGTAACACCCCAAATTTTTAATTCCTGATTAATGAAGATTAATTATAAAGGTTTATTTGTAATTAATTATTTTTGTAAAATCCTTGATTATGAAGTAATTTGTTATGTATGAAAATATTAGATAAGTTTTAATATGTGAAAATAATGGTTTTGCATATTAGTCCCTGTCTTAGGACTTAAAAATAATAATAGGAAGATTTTGGATGAAAAGGAAATAAAAATATTTATTTTTATTATTTTGGCAAAAAGACTCGAGTCTTTCTGAAAAGACTCGAGTATTTTGCACAGTGAGGAACGAGTTAGTGTGTTTTGGTGAGTCACCATTAACGATTCTCTTGTGTTGACATGAGATCGTCTTCTTCAACATGTCTTTGGCTTCATTTCGACTTGCATGAGTGATCAACCTTGCTATATAAACCTATGGTGTTGATGAATCAAACCATTTTGCCAAATTCTGAAATCTTATGAAGTTAGGGTTCTTGATTTCTCTGGTTCGATTCTCCTTCCTTGAGTAGAGTTAGGTCACAAATCATACACCAATACGAAGCTCACATCTAGAGCTTTGTATAGACACCAAAATTGTGAGCTGAGGGTTTGAGTGTTAGAAGAATCGAAGCTCAAAACTGGGGGTTTGGTTGCTGTCAACTGGTTCTTGGAGCTCACTTTGATCTTCAATTGTGGTAAGCTCATGAACCCTCTTGATTCCAATTTGGTTTTAATCTCTCGTGCATGTTGTAGAGAGTAGATTCTAACCTTTTTCCCCAATTTTTGTGCACAATTACTCACTCAAACAATGTGGTTTTTGGACTCTTCTCACACTGTTCTGCATTTTGGTGGGTGAAGTGATTTGAGCTGGTGTTGGTGGCTACTGTGTGGCTGCTGCTGTTCTTTGGTGTTTTTAAGTTTGTCAAAGTGTTGTCTAAGGTATGGGAGAAGTCATTCATATTGCTAGGATTATAGATTGTGAATTTTGATTTGTGTATGCTATGTGAATTGGACCAAGACATGCTTGCTGGACTTGGAGGTTCATACAATCACTTGGTCTCTTGTTTTATAACATGAATACTGCCTGAAACGAATTGATGATATTAAGCTAAAGGAATTCATGAGTTTGGTTGAGTTATAAATGATAAGTATGTTAAAATATGACCTTGATGTGGTATGCTTTTGGTAAGCCAATAATGGACCTTGAACAAGTTGGGAGTAAGTTCCAAATACTGCATTTGTGCTGTACAAACTCAGTTTCTATGCTTAATGTGGGTAAATTGAATAGTGTTATGTTGAGTTGCATAATATGTGGTTTTGTGCATAAATGGAAGCATGATTGGATTCTCTGTGAATTGTTGTGATCTCTGTGTTGAGGCAAGTTTTAATTATGTAGATAGAGTTCATTTGACCATTGGCTTGAGTTAAAATTTCTCAGAATTGAATTTGGCATGTCAAGTTGTTGAAAATGTGGTTTTATGCATAATTGGTGCTCAAATTCAATTCTGTGTAATTTGATGTGTTCTAAGGGTTTGAACACGTTTGTTATATGTTGTATGAACTCTATTGATCATTGGATTGGACTAAAAATGATTAGAATTGAAAATGGTATGTTAAAATCAAGTTTCCAGTCTGTTCTGCAATAAAAGACTCGAGTATTAGTCTGGTTACTCGAGTAAAATTTTGGTAAAACAAGGTATGTTGAGGAAGAACACTCGAGTACCATGTCTAGAACTCGAGTAATTGAGTGTTGCATGGGATATGTTAAGGTAAACCACTCGAGTAATTCAGGGGTCACTCGAGTATTCTGGAAATGATGAAGAACACTCGAGTAACTCATGAATCACTCGAGTATTTTTATGAATTTGAAACCCAAATTCCCAGAAAGACATGAACACTCGAGTATCTTGAAGAATACTCGAGTAATATGGAAATAGGTTAAGAACACTCAAGTATTCTGAAGAACACTCGAGTAGTTCACCCAGAATATTGAAAATACCATTTCTAATTCTGAATCATTTGGTTAATAACTAAATATTGATAATCCAAGTGATCTAAGAATTAAAAGAGATTGATTGGTGGTGGTAGGAAAGTGATAAATTAGTAACGTGGGATATTATGAACTGTGATACATCAATTAATCCTTTTAAGTTAAGGAATTGCATTCATTCTGGAGTTAGGATTGAGAGCTAGACTCATGCATCATGCTGATAACTTAAATTGTAAACTTGAAAATGCAATAAGTATGAGCATCTTACTTGCGTTAGATGCTTTCCTAGTGCTAAATATGATTGTGAAGATTGCATATGGGGCATGAGCCATTATTTGAGTTTAACCACTAGCTAAGTTGGTTCATATAGAATGAATTGTGAAATAATCATCATGTTCTTTTTGGATTGAAAATGATCATGTTTGCATTGGAGGATATTGAATGTGACTAATAGTTCAAGATTTGGGTATGATGTTGAGAAAGGATTTGATAAGCATGATCATGTCTACTTGGTAATTAATGTCTTAGAATATAAGAAGTTATTGGCTTAAAGGACATTAGAAAGAAGTTATTACCTCATGATGATAAGTGGAGTAAGTCTAATACCTTGGAACATAAATAGACAATGACTTAAGGAGTATTAACGATAATGTAAGAGTGGTGACGCTTGTTGATTATGAGGATTCAATCCAAATGCGTTAGGGCTTGTTGCCCCGATTCGGATAAGTAAGCTTTGGAAAGTGGGATCACCCTGATTTCCATATGTTATAGACTAACTCCTGCAAGAAATCGTTGTGCTTAAAGGATTCCGTATAGTACGGTGTGGCCGCTATACGAAGACATGTGGAACGGTGTGGCCGCCATATGTATGTGATTCCATATAGTATGGTGTGACCGATATATGAAGGCATGGAACGGTGTGGCCGCCATGTGTATGATGTGATGATTAATATATGTGTGATGCATCTCATGCATGGTGTACAGGGAATCGTTCAGTGAGGTGCATGCGGGATTGGAAACCATGTAGTACGGTGTGGCCGCTACATGAGACGGTTGGAACGGTGTGGCCGCCACCGTAGAAATGACAAGGACCTAGAACTATTGGTGGACAATGGTTCAGGGATCATCCCCTTGTATCATTTTAAGATCGTGGTCGATGGGGTTCTAGTATAGAACGGTGTGGCCGCTATATAGGTTGTGGAAACATTGAGCGCACGATTGCCTATCCCAGAGTGTTGTTTTCTGGAAGAGTTGATTATGGAGAAATGATTTGAGAGACGTGCATGTATTGCATGGAAGATTAATGGTCATAGCTTATATGGTTGAACAAGACTCATGCACATGCATTTTCTATATTGAACTGATATCTGTTATGATTGTGTTTGACCAATCATATAATCTGCTTAGGCGATATGACAAGTGACTTACTCCCATCTACCATGTTTGTGGTGGTAGGTTCTTTCAAAGGACAGAATTGAAGTCACTCCGGTAGGAGTGGAAGTGTCTAGAAGAAGCAGCCAGGATGATGTCTCGTCATCCAAATCCTTTTGTAGAAGGATCGAGTTGTGAAGACCAATGCTCTGGGTGTAAAAAAAAAAGGGGTTTTTGGGATCTTGTATTATATAAATGTTTTACACTCAGAATATTTTGTAAAAGAAATATTACTCTATGAAAAAAAATACTTTTTGGTTTTCACACTCCTTATAGAAAAAGTTTTTGTTAACCCGTATCTTTAAATGGTCTGGATTTTGGGGCGTTACAAAAAATGTTCTAGTTCGGGTGTCGGACGCGAAGGAAACGTGGCAAGGTTAGCGACTGGGAACCTTGGAAAGCTTTCGGATGATTCGTCATCCAGGTGAGTAAGAGTGCGGTGGTCCCATAACGTGGTTGCTCGCAATCCAAATAGATGGATTGTGAGAGTACTGCGAATTAGGCAATAGAAATCTGTGTGCTAAATGTTTACTTGTTTTAGTTACATGCTAAATGTTTACTAGTTGTGCATATTTAATTCTGTTTGAAATTGTTTGATTATGTCTGAGTAGTGAAACCATAATAAGGAAACCGTGAAAGTGAAGAGATGAGATTGAAAAGAGAAAAGAGAATGCGAATGCGAAACATGAATATAATTAAGTGAAAGATGAGCGATAAGTTAGACTAAAGAAAAGGTTGTCTGAATGATTGAGAAAAAGATAAAGCTTGATGCGAATGAATGCAAAGAGATAAAGTGAGAAAGAAAGTGAAATTTGAGTTGAAAAGAAATGAAACATCTGATGAGGCAAGCGGAAGCGTGGTTGTGAAAGTGTAATGCGGTTGAATGGAGATGTGATTCCTCGTTCATGTTTTTGGAAAGAAGCTTAGTGTTGAGTTGAGTTTGCTCCTCCATTAACACTCATCCAAAAATATGATTTTTTTTAAAACAGTTTTGAAAAGAGATTTTTGAAAAGCTTTTGTGAAAACGATATTTTGTGAAAGTTTTGGAAATATTATCTTTTGAAAAAGTTTTGCGAAAAGGTTTATGAAATGAGGTTTTTGAAAAAGTTTTGTGAAATCATGTTTTTTTGAAAAAGTTTTGTGAAAAGATATTTCGAGAAAGACGAGGAAAAGATACTGATGATGATGATGATGAGAAAGATGCCGAGGAATACTGTTGAGTATGAGTTGTTGAGAATAATGCTGAGATACATGAGATTTGATTTTGAGGCCAAGGGCCATTGAGATTTAGGGGGAATGGTTTGCGCTTAGTGGTCGGGCTTCGTTGAAGGGATGCACCAAGGATGAGCCGACTGTTAGGATTAAGCCGCTAATTAATTGTAAAACTTTAAAAGACTTTAAAAGACATTTATATACCCGGTGAGGTATGAGTGTCGTATCGAAGTAGTGGAGAGGAAGAAACCATAGGTACCTGTGGATACTTAGGAGGAGATTGCATGAGGGGAGGACGATGACGGTGAAACGTCAAGAAGTCTAGAGTATATTTCTAGGCGGAACAACTTCACATGTGGCGTACTAATGTGGTAGGGACTGGGTCTAATGTCGTGGCACGTTCTGCACTGCAGACTAGAAATATACTGTCGCCCCCTTGATAGCAAATCGAGAACAGTGAGAGAGACTGGAACGGGGCATTTGTGATTGCCGCTGAGAGCGTGCCTTGATATATATGTGAATTGATATGATATGATTTGAGGCTGAGTCCTCCTGGTCTGGGACCATTTGTTTGTGTGACAGCTGTCGTGCCCGCGTGGTAAAGGTCCTGTACTCCTGTTTGCTTCCGACTAGGTTGGGTGGTTGACCGCGGAGATGTAGACGTGTGCGAGCTCAATGATGTTTCCCCCTCATCATTGATGCTAACCGAGATAATAAAACTTAATAGACAAAGATGTTTCAAGGAAAGTATATTAAAGTATCAAGTATCAAACAAAGTGTATAAGACAGAATACGAAAGAATTCTTGGATTAAGAGATAAGTGTGGAAATTGTGATGGAAGAAGGATTGAGAAAAGTTGTGAAAGTTCACGAGTAAGGTTCTGAGAATGTGATTATAAGAGCGTGAAGGAATTAATTGGTTAAGAATGATGGTATTGATGTGATTAGAATGTTCTGATATGTTTTGTTCTAGGTGAATCATATATACTATGTGCATTACATGTTATGTATGTTGATGATGTTTTGGATATGCTGTTTTATTATTCTGTTGTATTATCTGTCTATTTTCATTTTCAACCTACCCTGAGACCGCATGGTCAACCCGTTGGTGTTCGGAACACTGACTCTCTCCTACCGTGTTGTCATATTGGCCAATGCTGATATTGCAACCGGTAGATGGCGTAGTGCCAGGAAAGACAAGTACCCGACGACTCTCTGTGGGAGGCTCCTGAAATGATTGAGAGCGACAACTCTTCTTGCGGACCGACAGTGTGGGCTACCAAGATGCGAAGATAAAGAGATAGTTTTGGTGTGCATGACTAGAAGCTAGGTGATTCCCCTGACGGGATGTATTCCATTGTAAGTTCTTAGTTACCTAGCTCTATCATACTTTAGCCCGACAAAAGTTTTTATTTGGCATGATGTTTGAAACAATTAAACGGGCTAATGTTTGAAATGATGTTTTGAAAACGAGTTTCAAAGTGCGGTGTCTTGTGACATCTCGGTTTGGAACTTGAAAGGTTTACGCAAAGTGAGAACATTAGTTTTGATTGTAACTGTGTTTTGAAAACCTAAATGTTCTCATCTTGTGTAACACTTGTTTTTTTTAAAAAAATAAAAAATGGCCCTAATTTTCACTACTTTGAGTTTAAGTTTTCAAGTGGCCAAATCAGGGTGTTACAAGCTCCCCCCCACGGGGAGAGTAGTTGTTATGATCATTTTGGTTAAAAAACTTGGAATCATCTAGTGTCGGTTTAAAGACTTATGGCTATGTTTATTTTGCTAGCTTGTTACGTAACTACGGGTATTTGATGATAAACATATGTTTTGGAATTAAAACGGTAACCATAACTAGACAAATAGACTAAGGTGACACGTTTTGATTATATGTCTATTTAGACCTAGGAAAAAGTCATTATTATTATTATTATTCTGGCTGCCTGGATTATTTATTTGTTATTTGAAGGTGTTAGGAAAGTGTGGAAAGTCCCGAAAACAGAAGAAACTCTGTCGGATTTTCCAAAACTCTAAATGAACTAAAATCAGTGTTGAACATAATTAAGTAAAGAAATTAAAAAAAAGAAAGATGTTATGTGCATTCTATTTTCCGGAAAAGTAAATAAAAAGATAATAAATTTATTATACGAATTAAATTTGAAACTAACTTCGTAAAAAGATATAATTTAATGAAATAGATAGTAAATAAAAATATGGTGTCTCATTTATGATATCAAAGCAGTTGTCCTCGGCCAAGGAGTTTCGAATGACTCCTTTGGTTTCTCACCAAGCGAGAAACCCTTAAGTGTTAGTTTATAGTTATTATTTCTAGGATAACTGTAGGATTGTTTAATTATCTTATATAATGAATAAATGTTTATTCAGGATGGCTCGTCAACAAACGACAACGACCGTCTTGCCGCGATCCTCGAGAATCTGGTTCAAGTAAACTAGAATCAAGGAGCGCAGATTGCTGCTGTTGTTGCAGCTGCCGTGGCAGCTATGCACCCCCAGGCGCCAGCCCCAGCTGAAGTGGATTGGTTAGCTAGATTCAGAAAGAATGACCCACCGAAGTTCGAGGGGGGTCATAACCCTGATGGAGCACAGAAATGGCTCCAGGAAGTGGAGATAATCTTCCGCTCTTTACAACCGCCACAGGGGGATTGAGTCCATTTAGCAGAGTTCATGTTAGCAGGCGAAGCTGAATATTGGTGGGAACAGCAACGTCGGGGATTCGAAGCACGGAACGAGGATGTGGACTGGGGAATGTTCAGAACTCGCTTCCTGGGGTAGTATTTTACCGAGGATGTGCGACGAGAGAAGGAGATTGAATTCCTTCAATTGGCACAAGGAAACCTCAGCGTCAGGGAGTACGCGGCGCAGTTCAAGGACTTGATCCGATTCTCGGGCAGTTACCGAGATGCTGATGAGAGAACCAAATGCATCAAGTTTGAGTCCGGCCTCCGTCCAAAGATTAAGATGATGTTTGAGTATTAGAATATAGCAAACTTGGCACAATTGGTGAATATGTCAGGTACCTTTGAGAAGAGCATGAAACATAAGCTAGCTGATGATAAGAGCAAGGCAATGCAGAGATCAGGGGTTCCTAGCAAGGGCAAGGAGACATAGACTAGATTCAGTCCTTACTCAGTTGGTAATAAAAGGATGATTACTCCTTCCAAGGTCATTTCGACAGGTAACATATCAGGTCCCATCTCCCAGTGCCAACATTGTGGCAGGAGGCATTCCGGGGAGTGTTGGTTCAAGGATCAGGAAAGGAAACCAAATGCTTGTTTCTCTTGCAGACAGATTGGACATTTCTTCTACCAGTGCCCTCAGAGGAATGTGAAGAAGGAAGTGAATACTGCTAGAGCACAACCGGCCAAGGGAAAGCAGCCAGTTCAGAAGGGCAAAGTTTACATATGGATGGCGAAGAGGTTGAGGAAGCAGATGAGCTCATTCGATGTACAGGCACTTTAAATAATGTTTATTGTCAGATCTTATTTAATTGTGGGGCAACCCACTCATTTATCTCCTTAGCTTGTATGAAAAGGATAGGGTTGGCACCGGTGGAGATGTCGCACAAACTTGCGGTATTGACGCCTACAAGCACTTCAGTGACCACATCTCTAGTGTGCACGGATTGTTCCATGAAAGTACTTGGGCGAGAGTTTGTCATTAACCCAATATGCTTGCCACTGAAAGGATTGGATGTTATCCTCGGCATGGATTGGATGGCGAGCAATAGGGTTATAATTGACTGTCATAAAAAGGCAGTTATATTTCACACCCCAAACCTAGCAGCCATGGAGATTGAGACAGAGAAGAATGTGAAAAACAATCCGGTGGTTCAGGAATTCCATGAAGTGTTCCCTGATGATATTCCTGGATTACCGCCACATCGGGAAGTAGAATTCGGTATTGATTTGGTTCCCGGTGCAGGACCAATATACATTGCTCCTTATCGGATGGCGACAATAGAATTAGCCGAACTGAAGAAGCAGCTAGAAAAGTTACTTGAGAAAAAGTTCATTCGGCCGAGTGTGTCACCATGGGGAGCGCTAGTGTTATTTGTGAAAAAAAAGGACGGGAGTTTTCGTATGTGCATCGACTACAGGCAGTTGAATGGAGTGACGATCAAGAACAAATATCCGCTTCCTAAAATCGACGATTTATTGGATCAATTGAGGGGAGCCTCAGTATTCTCTAAGATCGACCTTCGATCCGGCTATCACCAGATCCGCCTCCGAGAGGCCGACGTTCCCAAGACAGCATTCCGCACCCGCTATGGGCACTTTGAGTATGTTGTTATGCCCTTCGGCCTGAGGAATGCACCTGCAATATTCATGGATTACATGAATCACATTTTTCGGCCTTATTTGGATTCATTCGTCATGGTTTTCATTGACGACATTCTAATCTATTCCAAGAGCCCTAGTGAGCATGTCGAGCATTTGAGAACGGTGCTGTAGATTCTCAAAGAAAAGTAGCTTTATGCCAAACTTTCAAAGTGTGGTTTCTGGTTGAGTGAAGTTTATTTCTTGGGCCATGTGATTTCTGAACAAGGAGTGGTCGTTGACCCTTCTAAGGTGGAAGCAGTGCTTATGTGGGAGAGACCCACAACGGTGACCGAAATCCGCAGTTTCTTAGGCATGGTGGGTTACTATCGGCGATTCATAGAAGGATTCTCCAAGTTAACACTTCCGCTAACTAAGCTGACTAGAAAGGATGCACCCTATCAGTGGACACCCCAGTGTGAGCAAAGTTTCGAGGAATTGAAGAAGAGACTAACTAGCTCACCTGTTCTGATTTTGTCGAATCCGACTCAGTCTTTCGACGTGTATTGTGATGCTTCGAAACAAGGACTAGGTTGTGTCTTAATGCAACAAGGGAAAGTTGTGGCCTATGCATCTAGACAACTCTGGAAACACGAAAAAAAACTATCCTACACATGATCTCGAACTAGCAGCTGTAGTATTTGCACTGAAGATCTGGAGGCATTATCTATACGGCACTCAATTCGAGGTTTTTAGCGATTATAAGAGCCTTAAATATCTCTTTGATCAGAAAGAGCTGAAAATAAGGCAACGAAGGTAAAGGACTATGACTTCCATCTTCAATATCATCCAGGCAAGGCTAATGTAGTGGCTGATGCTCTAAGTCGTAAGACTCTGCATGAGAGCAATCTAATGGTCAAGGAGATGAAACTGATGCAAGAGTTTAGCAATCTCAACTTGGGTGTTCAAATGAAAGAAAAAAGCGTTGTCCAGGAAATGTTGCAGGTGACAAATGAGTTCGTCGGATTGATTAGGGAAAGACAAGCAGACAACGAAGAGTTGTAAAAGAACTTCGAAAGAATGACTAATGAAGTAGAGCCTGAATTCAAGAAAGGCGCTGATGGCATTATTCGCTTCAGAAATCGGGTGTGCATTCCTATGGAGTTCGAAGTAAGGAGAATGGTCTTAGAGGAAGCCCACAAAACTAAGCTAAGTCTCCATCCAGGTAAACCATATAAATTATACATCAATTAATCCAATAAATATTCCTATACACAATTATCGAAATTTAACCAATAAGTCAACCAATCTATATAGGTACAACTAAGATGTGCCAAGATTTGAAAAGACTGTTCTGGTGGCCCAGATTGAAAAAGGACGTAACCGACTACGTGTCTCGGTGCTTAGTTTGTCAAAAGGCTAAGATCGAGCACCAGAAGCCGGGAGGTTTGTTGAGATCTTTGGAGATATCGGAATGGAAATGGGACAACATATCTATGGATTTCATTTTTGGTTTACCAAGAACCGCTTCAGGTTGTGAAGCTATATGGGTTGTAGTAGATCGACTCATGAAGTGTGCTCATTTTATTCCTGTGAACATGAAATACAGCATGGAGAAGCTGACACAGCTGTACATCCGTGACATAGTTAGATTACATGGAATTCCTACCAGCATTGTATGTGACCGTGATCCAAGGTTTCTATCCCGATTTTGGCAGAGTCTCCAGTAGGCCATAGGTACTAAGTTGAGATTTAGTACAGCCTATCACCCACAGACAGATGGGCAGACAGAGCGTACTATCTAATCTTTGGAAGATCTGTTGAGGACGTGTTTACTTGAGCAGGCAGATAGTTGGGAGCAACTCTTACCACTAATTGAATTTACCTACAACAACAACTTCCATTCTAGCATCGGAATGACACCGTTTGAGGCGCTCTATGGTAGAAAATGCCGAACTCCACTCTGTTGATTGCAGATGGGTGAGAATCTGTTACTTGGTCCTGATATTGTCCGAGAGACTGTTGGAATAATTGGTGGTATTGGCGAGAATCACCCAAGAAGGGGGGGTGAATTGGGTGTTTACAAAACTTTGAAAATTAATCGAAACAAAACGTTCTTTTAGAAAATAACAGAGATTAAAACGAGCGGAAGACTTAAAGAACGATTTAAAACGTTTTTAAGCAAACAACTTAAATAATATTACTTATGAATATGAAAAACATAATATACACGGGATAGATTTAAGAAATCATTACATAGAAAAAAATCACAATCCTCGTGTTATATAGATTAAATCTTGAAAGTACTTTTAATCACGAAAATACGATTAACACAAAATAAACGTACGGAAAGAAAAAGATAAGGGATAGGAAATTATGCACCGGAGAATTTTATCCTGGTTCGGCCAACAATGCCTACATCCAGTCCTCAAGCGACCCACTCGAGCTTTTCACTAAACCAAGACGCAACTGCGTCCCCAAGTACATCCAGAGCGCCCCGCAAGCTACTAGGAATCCCACCGTTCGCAAGGGACCTCAAATACAAATAGCCTAACTACTAGGAATCCCACCGTTCGTATAGCGCTACCCAAAACACAAGGGTTATCTCACCCTATGAACGCGACACACGTTCTATCCTAAGGGAAAACACTCCTTAAACACTAAGGTTGTCACACCCCTTACAAAGATATGATTTTGCACGGAAGAAAGTGTGCAACTAACAATAAGCTCTCTAAGTAGAGTAGATACTACAATAACGTCCTATAGCAAAATAATAAGCTCAAGCAAACTCAAGGCTATAACACTATGATGATGATGATGATGATTCTTCTCAAAAAAATTTTCAAAAGAATTTAGAGAAGGAGAAGAAGAAAAGGCTCTCTCTTTTTAAAATTCAAAAAGAAAGAATTTATAAAAAGGTAGAAGAAGCAGCCAACAAATCAAATCAAGATCATCCCGAAATGGAAACAAATCATTCTGGGCATCATGTTTGATTTCAGCACGTTTTTCAAAATTTGAATAAAATAATCGATTACTTTGGTCATGATAATCGATTACATGCTCTCAGGTTTTTCACAAAAGTTGCAGCATTGAAATATAATCGATTATTAGTTTCTGGTAATCGATTACTTACACCTAAATGACCAGTTCAAGGAAGTAATCCATTACAAGATCCTAAATAATCCATTACATTCTCTCTGGTTACAAGTTGCATTAAGTAATCGGTTATACCAGAAGGGTTAATCGATTACTCCATTTAAAAATAGTTTTTCATGAAAAAGGTTGTAACCAATGGTTTTCGCAAAACATTTTTCACAAATAAGATTCCTGGAGCAAAAGATTTAAAAAGACTTCTTCTAGGTTTTTCAAGAAAAAATAATATCATCACCACATAGGTTATATTTCTAAGTGTTTAAGAGTATTAACTGCCTTACAAAGATATCTAAGCCTAAAGCTACATCTTCAACTTGAAAACCATCTTTGCAATCTTCAAAGTACCTGAACCTGTTAAGCATATATAAATTGTGTTGTGTCATCATCAAAACACTAAGAAGGAAACAATGAGTTTCAACACTCATTTTCAACACTCCCCCTTTTTGATGATGACAAACACTACCTGCAAAACAAAGGTTAGTATGAAAAAAAAAACATTCAAAACATATGGCTCTTTAAATGCATAAGAGCACCACAATATAAATCAAGCTCATCATAAGCTCTCAAACTGAGCTCCCCCTGAATTTATGAAATATCATGAACATGATAAACCTGTACTGAACATGATCAACATTTTTCACAATCAACCTGTTTTCTCCTTTTTCTCCAAGATACCTCATGAATCTCCTTTGCTCCTTTTTTCTCCTTTTTCTCCCCCTTTTGACATCATCAAAAAGGTGAAGAGGGACAAGAGAAATAGCATATGATAACAAATATAAATAACACACCAAAAGAATAATATTGTCATAATGCAATGAGCTGAATCCAAACAAGTCAGAGAAAATCACGAAATCCAGGAATAAGAAAAACATAACCAATAACAGTACTAGGGGGTTACGAGCATAAGCATAAAATATCCAAATAGCATAAAATAGATAAACTGAGAGAACAGAGTGAGGTGCCACAAGCTGAGCTATCACTGGAACGGAGGACGGTTCTGATGCCTCAGATGATATATCTCTTGCTGCACTGCCTCCATATCAACGTGCATCTATTCCATGCCGGAGGTGAGCTGTGCAAGCGAAGTGTCCACTGAATGCATGTGTTCATCAGAACGCCTCATGTATCCTCGGACATCGTCCATGAACAACTGCATGTACGGAGGAATGTGATCGGGTGGATAAAGAGCTTGTAGCGGAATGAAGTCCGAATCCTGAGTCGGTGCACTATCTGGCTGTGGCTGCTGCTGTTGCTGTTCTTCTTCATCTGGGTCATAGTTGTGGTTGGATTTGCGTTCCCGACGCTGAGTCTTGGGCATCCAACCTATATCTTCCATATTGACCCAACCCATGTGACCCAAGAAATTCGTGTCCATGCGCATATCCGCATTAGGAGCTGTTCTAGCCTCACCGTTCAAGGGAACTCGGAATCGTCTGAGAATGTTGGTTATCACTGTAGCATATGGAAGTTTTGACGTCTTATTCTTCATATCATCATCAATAGATCATCGGACTTTTGCAGCAGTCTCAATCACGTGATTCAAGATAAACCAACCCCAATTGATCGGTTTGTTGTGAAACCAAGCCCAGAAGATAATATAATCAGACTCAAGTACCCTGAAGTAATTCCCTTGCCTAGGAATCAGGCAACGAGTCAAAATGAAGTGAAGAACTCGATACACAAATTTCATATTTCCAGAAGTCATCACTTTTCCAGCAGGGATGCGGTCATCAATGAATTCTTCTTTTGCAGCTTTCTTGTCATACTCGTCTCCCCATAGACTCTCAGAACTAGAGCCAGTGAAAGTGATACCATCCATGGGCAGGTGAGTAATGTTAATCCAAGTGTTCAAACTGATTTTGATGCCTTTCCCTTTAACCTCGGAATAAAGAGTCTTTTCATCAGCATTCCAGACAAGATTAGTGTAGAAGACTATGACTAAATCTTCATAGTAGTCTCCCCCAATAGTACTGAACTCAAAGAGACCTTTCTCTTTCAAGAGCATCACAGCCGGGAGATTACAATCATCGCCATCAAAAGTCTCAGCATCAAGATACCTCGGAGAAATTACCGAACAAGCAGCAAAATACTTTTCATAGTCCATAATCTGAGCAGGGTTAGAGAACCAACGATTCAACTTTTCCAAAGCAATCGGTTGGTGAACTGGTGGAGGTGGAGCAGAAGGTCCTGCGTCACTTTGTCTAGTCCTTGAAGGCCTAGGAGCTTGACTAGGCAAAGGTTGAGCCCTTCTCTGAACAACCGGAGGTGAAGGCTCATCCTCATCTGATTCCTGAATGATTACCCTTCTCTTCGAGTGACGGGATGACATGATCTCAGAACAAATAATGTGACAAATATAGAATTCTGAATCAACTTGAATCAAGACAACAGACTATGCTAACCAGACAGATTGCAGCACAACACAAATAGCAAACCAGACTACCAGATACTTAACTCAGCAGTGTCAACTTCATAAAATCATCAATGAACAGCATATCAACAAATCACTATAATGAAGATACTGAAGAAGAAGAACAGTGAACCAAAAACCTGAACCGGAGAAGAAATACTGAACCGAAGTAGATCCGAACACTGAACCAGACAAGCTAGCAATCTTGCATCTGAACCAGATACCTTATCAATACTGAACCGAACCGACAACAGAGCAACAGATCGAGTAGCTTCAATACATTCTGAACCGAACCAAAACAAACCGAGACAACTGAACCAGTCATTGAACCGAACGCGAATCTGAACCAGAAAACCAAAAAGCTTACAAAACCAGTGAACCGAGGTCTTTTCACATCAACACTCTTGAACCAGTGATGAAGAACCGGATCTGAACATGAAGATCAAGTGCCATGAAACATGCAAACCTTGAGAAAACCAAGTTTAACCAAGCATGTAGAGTAAGGTTTTGATAATGTTAAGCAAGAACTAGAGGTTTCAATGGTGGTTATGGAGTTTGGTGGAAGAAGGAAGAAGATGAAGTGGGAAGGAGAGAGTATCGTGGGAGAGAGAGAAGGAGGAGGCCGTAGGATTTTTTTATGGGAAGAGAGAGAGTGTGTAAGAAGGTGTGTGGCTAGGGTTTATTCAACTTGTGGTCCACACTTGGTCAACTTGGGTCAAAAGGCCCACACAATCTGCACTTTTCCCTTTTTTTTTGATACTGTAGCCGATAATCGATTATTTCCTTGATATAATCGATTACTTCTTCCATTAATCGATTTCTTTTATGCTTTTAATCGATTATCTCTCCTCTGGTCAGAACTGATGCAACATTTATACTCGATTATATCCACTCCTTTAATCGATTATAATGCCTCTGATGATTTGCATGATGCTGCAGATTTAATCGATTCTTCTGATCCTTTAATCCATTATTTCTTCATAACTGATCATAACTGGTTAAAATTCACGTGGTAATCGATTACTGTTGCAGAGTAATCGATTACTTCTGCACAAACGTCCAGAATCCTCCTTTTCTGATTGACAAACTTCAATAAATTATGATGCATGATTTCTGATGCCAGGAACCGGTAGTGACATTCAGCTTGTGGTCAACTTACCTTTAAGAGACCTGTTTCCTACAAAACAAATAGTTCTGGCTATCTCCAATGCTCAAGTTAGATACATTGATATAATAAACAAATGAGCTCTTTAATTTACTGAAATAGATCAAAGAAAATAATATAACAAATCATATGCTTATTATAAGTATGAGTTATACCAAGATTAATCATAATATGCATTTGATACTAACTTGATTACCTCAAGTTTGTACTAAATAACATTTTATGAAGTTCTTTGACATTTTCAAGATATGATGATCATGTGATGATAAAATTTTCAACACATGATTTATTTTCTAAAATTAGTATAGCTTGGAATAGTCAAAGTATGTTCTTGAATAATCATAACTATAAATGGTATATGACCTGTTTACCTCAGACTTTGTATGCCATGGAGCTTTTGCCTTTGGCCAATGATCCATTTTCTCAATTGCTTTGTGCCAAGGTGACTTTGTTCTAGACCAATAATTCCTTCTATGATTTTTCATTAATATGTACTTTCCATTTCTTCCATTTGAGGCTGTTGATCTTGATGGGGCTATACTTCTTTGGTTACTCCATCTGTCTTCAGATATCCAAGGGAACCATGTGATGAATTTGTCTCTTAGTATCCTTCTTGGTTTTTCCTTGGGTAAAATATGATGTTCCATCCTGTTAAAGGAAGAAGTTTTTGGTACCCATCTCATTTTGGGTCGAGGGGGATTAGATTTAGATTCCTCAGAAAACTTTGGAACCCATTTCATTTTATTTCTCATATATTGATTTTTCTTATACATGCATAAATGAGAAATATGACCCGAACAACCACAGTAGTTACAAATAATGATTTTGGGAGATGTTTTGGATATTCTAAAATCATCCTTCAAGTTTTTCTCTTTCTGAGTCTCCTAACAACATCTGTGAACACTTACACTTTCCAAAAGATCATCAGTAGCATAATAAGTGTGTAAAGTATCCCAAATACATTTAGCATTGTGACAATCCTTGATTTTAGCATATGCTTCATTATTTAAGGCATTCCTTAAAATCTGCATTGCTTGAATGTTCAAGGCAAAACATATTTTTGATTTAAATCAAAATCATTTTGCACAGAAAGCCATAAGCGATAATTTATTGATTGTAAATAAAATTTCATTCTAGCACTCCAATACAAATAATTTTCTCCATTGAAAATTGGTGCTTCATCGAACGAAATACCCTCCATTTTAAAATCAAAAAACAAATATCCCAATAAGCCAATCAACCAAGGATCTTTAACTCAAGCGGTTAAGCTTGTTACCAGAGCACGAAGCTCTGATACCAATGGTTGGAATAATTGGTGGTATTGGCGAGAATCACCCAAGAGGGGGGGGGGGTGAATTGGGTGTTTACAAAACTTTGAAAATTAATCGAAACAAAACGTTCTTTTATAAAATAACAGAGATTAAAATGAGCGGAAGACTTAAAGAACGATTTAAAACATTTTTAAGCAAACAACTTAAATAATATTACTTATGAATATGAAAAACATAATATACACGGGATAGATTTAAGAAATCATTACATAGAAAAAAATCACAATCCTCGTGTTATATAGATTAAATCTTGAAAGTACTTTTAATCACGAAAATACGATTAACACAAAATAAACGTACGGAAAGAAAAAGATAAGGGATAGGAAATTATGCACCGGAGAATTTTATCCTGGTTCGGCCAACAATGCCTACATCCAGTCCTCAAGCGAACCACTCGAGCTTTTCACTAAACCAAGACGCAACTGCGTCCCCAAGTACATCCAGAGCGCCCCGCAAGCTACTAGGAATCCCACCGTTCGCAAGGGACCTCAAATACAAATAGCCTAACTACTAGGAATCCCACCGTTCGTATAGCGCTACCTAAAACACAAGGGTTATCTCACCCTATGAACGCGACACACGTTCTATCCTAAGGGAAAACACTCCTTAAACACTAAGGCTGTCACGCCCCTTACAAAGATATGATTTTGCACGAAAGAAAGTGTGCAACTAACAATAAGCTCTCTAAGTAGAGCAGATACTACAATAACGTCCTATAGCAAAATAATAAGCTCAAGCAAACTCAAGGCTATAACACTATGATGATGATGATGATGATTCTCAAAAAGTTTTTCAAAAGAATTTAGAGAAGGAGAAGAAGAAAAGGCTCTCTCTTTTTAAAATTCAAAAAGAAAGAATTTATAAAAAGGTAGAAGAAGCAGCCAACAAATCAAAGCAAGATCATCCAGAAATGGAAACAAATCATTCTGGGCATCATGTTTGATTTCAGCACGTTTTTCAAAATTTGAATAAAATAATCAATTACTTTGGTCATGATAATCGATTACATGCTCTCAGGTTTTTCACAAAAGTTGCAGCATTGAAATATAATCAATTATTAGTTTCTGGTAATCGATTACTTACACCTAAATGGCCAGTTCAAGGAAGTAATCCATTACAAGATCCTAAATAATCCATTACATTCTCTCTGGTTACAAGTTGCATTAAGTAATCGGTTATACCAGAAGGGTTAATCGATTACTCCATGTAAAAATAGTTTTTCATGAAAAAGGTTGTAACCAAAGTTTTTCGCAAAACATTTTTCACAAATAAGATTCCTGGAGCAAAAGATTTAAAAAGACTTCTTCTAGGTTTTTCAAGAAAAAATAATATCATCACCACATAGGTTATATTTCTAAGTGCTTAAGAGTATTAACTGCCTTACAAAGATATCTAAGCCTAAAGCTAGATCTTCAACTTGAAAACCATCTTTGCAATCTTCAAAGTACCTGAACCTGTTAAGCATATATAAATTGTGTTGTGTCATCATCAAAACACTAAGAAGGAAACAATGAGTTTCAACACTCATTTTCAACAGAGACCACAGAGAAAATCACTATGATCAAGAACAAAATGAGAGCCTCACAAGATCGCTAGAAAAGCTATGCAGATAAGTGTAGGAGACCCTTGGAGTTTGATGAGGGTGCTCATGTTTTCTTTGTTGGAAACCAACAAGCAGCTAAAATAACCTTCTAGAGGGGGGGTGAATAGAAGTGTTAAGCGTCGATACCCAAATTTAAAAATTAATCAAAATTGGTTCAAAAACGATTCAATTTTAAGCCAAAATTAAAGACTTAATCGATTAACCTGCAATTTAATCGATTAATGTCAGATTTGTGAAATCCCTTAATCGATTAATAATCGATTAAACACTGTTAAATTGCAGAAAATCAAAGTTCAATTCAATTCAAGATTTGCAAGAAACTCTAGAAATTAAGAATTAAACTTAAGGTAATTAACGACGAATCAATTAAACAGAAATATGAATACGTAATTAAATTCCCCAATCTAATCCTAAATCAATTACTCTCGCAAGATTGAATTTAATTCGCAAAAAGTAAAGAACTAAAAATACGAAGAACACGCAAAGATTTTATCCTGGTTCACTCACAACCACCGTGAGCTACATCCAGTCCTCCCTCTCTGATTTGGGAGATTTGCTTCACTAAGAAATAAAGAGATTAGTATACAACTAGTTATAATTCCTCACACACACAATCCTAACCCTTTTCTCATACGATGTACCAAACCGTAGAGAGTCTATCCAAATCTCTTATTTCTTCTTCGCGTTCTTCTTGATTGAAAGTCGCTTCCAATCCACTTAAGCTTTTAGCATTGAAACCTTCAACGCCCAAGATGTTGCTTCAACCTTGCTCCTTTCAATTTCTTCAATTGAAAAATTTGTTTGTTGAATCTTGAAAGTAACCTCTTTGTTACCAATGCATTCAACTAAGAATTTTACAAGCACTTGAATCTCAATATTGTCACAATAAGAATGTAATATGTAGAAGAATTGAGATTCTAAAAGGATTTGATAGAGAGTGATTTTGTCTTAGAATATTTGCTCATGAAAGTATGAAAGATAGTGAAAAATTGCTCTTGAAAAATTATGGTTCGTAACCTTTCTCCAAATGCATTAGAAAAGCTTTTATTTTATCAGTTACAACAGTCTTTAATCGATTAAATATTTCCTTAATCGATTACTAATCGATTAAACTGAGATTTAATCGATAAACACTGTAAAAATCCTTTTCTATTATTTTGCAATTTTCACTTGTTATTTTTAATAAAACTTTGAGCTAAATTCTCTATCAATGTAATCTCAATTCCAAAACATATTAAATTCTTATAAATCAAATTGAGATTATCTATCCTAGTCTACCACCCACACCCATATAATAAAAAGAAGAATAATACATTAAAATACAATTATATGAATGAAAGATAAAACTAGTCTTGTTGTTGTTGTTGTTGTTGTTGTTGTTGTAGGTTGACCAAACACTTTGTCTTCATCAAAACACAATTGAACCACATCAAGTCTTCAATCTCCCCCTTTTTGATGAATGACAAACCATCACCATTTGAACACATACTCCCCCTAAATGTTAGCACACTTAGGAAGTAATTCAACCTACAAAAAACAATCAAACCAAACCTTTCTCCCCCTTTTGGCATTTATCAAAAATATATTACAATAAACTCTTTGCCAAAAGTGAGAATTAGAACCAATGACCATAATCCAGACTATAAAAATTATATGTAATGGCTAAAAATAAGCAAGCACATAAACAACACAGAATATATCATAAAAACATAAGTAATGTGCTTAATACATCCAAAAGTACAGAGCCAAAACATCATAAGAAACACCATAAGTCTGAAATAACATGATCAAAGCATAAGTCTAAAACCGGAGAACACAGAACCATAAACCATAAAACTAGAAACATAATAACGAAATAACCAGAGATAAGTCATAAAAACATAAGAGAAATCCAGCAGAAATCATGGAGGTGGCTGAGGGAAAATTCGCTCAAGAGCACCAAAGAACCTATCCTCCATCGCTTGTTGGCGAAGAGCCATGTCAGCAAATCCACGCTCAAGAAGCTCTTGCTGCCTAGTCTCCATCACACGAAAACGCTCATCAATCTGACCAGACAAACTGTCATGTAGTGCACGGTAGTCAAAACTCGGATCAACTCTTGGAGGGGGTTGTTGCTCTTGTTCATCATCAGGAAAGGTCATAAAATCCTCAACATTTATACCATCAGATGGTGGAGGAGCAGAAGGACCAGCACCACCTTGTGCTTCCATCTCAGCCATCTGCCTTGCCAAGTCCTCTTCAGCCTGTTGCTGTGCCATAATCTTAGCCACATCTGATTTCCACATCCAATTATTTGCCTCTCGTTATTCTTGTAAACCTTGAGATCGCAAAACAGAAGCAGTAATACAGTTTTGATCATTCACCTCAATTTCAAATTCATCCTCAGCAATAGGAACATCATAATACACAAGTAGTCGAGTAACCATCATAGCATAAGGAAGAGTCGCAGAACCAGTAGACATAGCAGCTAACAACATCCTATCAATAATTACCCTTGACCAGTTGATTGGAACATGATTTCTAAGACCATAAAAGATTCTCATCTCATCCGAATTAGCTTGACTAAAATTCTGATTTGTCTTAGGCATCAAACAATATGCAATTACATACAGCAATAACCTACAATCAACTTTCATTAGACCAACACCCTTAGTACCCTTAGACCAATTGTGACCCGGCCTCAAAGTTTGTTTAAACACATTCACAGGATCCACATCAACCAAAGTGTCATCATTAGGATCATTCAAAAAAAGTTCCAGTGGTACTTAATCCAAAGAGTTCTTTCAAATCAGAGGGTTTAATCACTATCAATTTGCCATTTACCACAGTCTTGTATTTACCATTAGTAACCTTCAAATTTGCATAAAATTTTCTAACAAGCCTAGGGTGATAATTGGACCTAAAATTTAGAAATTTAGTGAGCCCTTGCTCTTGAAACAGAGAAACATAATCAAACCTCTGAGTTTGCAGCCACTTCATATTCAGAAAACGTATAAGAGTACACATAAGAGTACACATATAACCAATACATTAGAGAAAATTCAATGAAATGTCTCTTGTCTCCCGTCATGTGCCTTGAACAACCGCTGTCCAAATACCAACGATCATCTCTTGTTCGAAGGCACACCTACAAAAACAAATCATATGGAAGACTTAGGTACCCAAACAATTTTGGGTCCTTGGGGGTTAATATCCGGTTTCTCTCCTTTAATAATCCAAATAAATTCCTTTTTGGGTACACCATACTTTTTGATTTTACAAACGTTTGATGTATGACCAAAGATACCACAATAGAAGCAAGTTGGTTTTCTAGAAAAATTAACCTTTGAAAAATTTCCAAATTTTCTATAGGATTTCTTCTTTGGTTTAGTGTATCCCAAACCGGTTCTATTTGTATTATCTCTTTGTCTAGAGAGTAAATCATTCAAATTCCTTTTTCCTTTTGTGAAAGTTGCAAGTTTTTCTTTCAAATCACCAAGTTCAAGTTCATAAGCCTTGCACTTTTCACAATCGGAAATCACATTAGTAGTAACACAACAATCACATGATGCATTTGAATATATGAGTTCTAAAGTCTCATTTTGAAGCACAAGCTCATCAATATGTTTTTGCATTTCAATAATCTTTTCTTGATGCTTCAAAATTGCTTTCTTAGCTTCTATGTTGATTTTAGCTAATTTCTTAAGTTCACTATGCGTATCAACATAAGCATTATAGAGTGCATCATATGAAGGGGAAGAGCATGATTCACTATCGGAATCTAAATCAGAGTTACGTTTAGAATGTACCTCTTTTGAGCTTGATTGCTCAAGAGACGCATCACTAGTGGAAGCTTCTATGTCATCCTTAGCCATAAAACACAAATTTGCCGATTCTTCATCATCCGAAGTGCTAGAATTAGTTTCATCTTCGAGTTCGTCCCAAACAATATAAGCCTTCTTAGCTTTATGATTGTTAAGTCTCTTCTTATCACTATCGGATCATTTTGGCTTTTGAGGACAGTGGTATTTGATGTGCCCAGCTTTCCCACACGTATGACATATAGTCTTGTCTCTAGGAGTTTTCGATTTTTGAGAAGTCTCTTTACTTTCTTTTGAATTGAGTCTTCTAGAATTTCCTTTCCGCTTGAGAAATTTTCTGAAATTCTTAACCATGAGAGCTAGTGACTCATCATCCAATTCCGAATCCGAATCGTCATCTAGGGAAGAATCATTTTGAGTATCTATAACTTTTGATGAAGCCTTCAATGCAATACCCTTTTTCTTCTTGTCCGATTCTTCATTCATGGTTAGATGCCCAAGCTCCATTTCATGCTCTTGTAATTTGCCAAATAGTGTTGCGAGATCCATAGCATCCAAATTTTTAGATTCCACAATGGCGGTTACTTTTGGTTGCCAATTCCTATCCAAACATCTCAACACTTTGTTAGTAAGTTCACCTTGTAAGAAATTCTTACCAAGAGCAAGCAAATGATTAATAATGTGAGTAAATCGTTTTTGCATATCATTGATAGATTCATTAGGAAGCATTTGAAACAATTCATACTCACGCATCAAAACATTCAACCTAGCACGCCTAACCTCTCTAGTTCCTTCATGAGTCACTTGTAAAGTGTCCCACATCTCCTTAGCACTAGCACATTGTGAAACTCTAAAGAATTCGTCATAAGATAAAGCAGAGGTGATGATATTTTTTGCTTTAAAATCAAATTGAACTTTCTTCTTATCATCATCCGTCCACTTATCTTCGGGGGTTAATTGTGCTACACCTTCAACTAAAGTAGACGGGATGTGAGGACCTTTTTCAATCGCTTTCCAAATTTCAATATCGATCGCTTGGATAAAAATTTTCATTCTTACTTTCCAATAAGCGTATTCCTCACCGCTAAATAGTGGGGGACGGTTTATTGCAGCACCTTCACCTCCAAAAGGATTTTGATTCGAGTCCATGGTTTCCAAAGGATCTTTTCGAAAAAGCTTTTAAGCTCGGTTTATTCGATCGAGCTCTGACACCACTTGTTGGAAACCAACAAGCAGCTAAAATAAGCTTCTATAGAGGGGGGGTGAATAGAAGTGTTAAGCGTCGATACCCAAATTTAAAAAGTAATCAAAATTGGTTCAGAAACGATTTAATTTTAAGCCAAAATTAAAGACTTAATCGATTAACCTGCAATTTAATCGATTAATGTCAGATTTGTGAAATCCCTTAATCGATTAATAATCGATTAAACACTGTTAAATTGCAGAAAATCAAAGTTCAATTCAATTCAAGATTTGCAAGAAACTCTAGAAATTAAGAATTAAACTTAAGGTAATTAACGACGAATCAATTAAAAAGAAATATGAATACGTAATTAAATTCCCAAATCTAATCCTAAATCAATTACTCTCGCAAGATTGAATTTAATTCGCAAAAAGTAAAGAACTAAAAATACGAAGAACACGCAAAGATTTTATCCTGGTTCACTCACAACCACCGTGAGCTACATCCAGTCCTCCCTCTCTGATTTGGGAGATTTGCTTCACTAAGAAATAAAGAGATTAGTATACAACTAGTTAGAATTCCTCACACACACAATCCTAACCCTTTTCTCATACGATGTACCAAACCGTAGAGAGTCTATCCAAATCTCTTATTTCTTCTTTGCGTTCTTCTTGATTGAAAGTCGCTTCCAATCCACTTAAGCTTTTAGCATTGAAACCTTCAACGCCCAAGATGTTGCTTCAACCTTGCTCCTTTCAATTTCTTCAATTGAAAATTTTGTTTGTTGAATCTTGAAAGTAACCTCTTTGTTACCAATGCATTCAACTAAGAATTTTACAAGCACTTGAATCTCAATATTGTCACAATAAGAATGTAATATGTAGAAGAATTGAG
Source organism: Crotalaria pallida (assembly GCA_037953625.1). Classification (NCBI taxonomy): domain Eukaryota; kingdom Viridiplantae; phylum Streptophyta; class Magnoliopsida; order Fabales; family Fabaceae; genus Crotalaria; species Crotalaria pallida. The sequence continues at coordinate 92,786,982 of CM075652.1, forward strand.
ATTCTAAAAGGATTTGATAGAGATTGATTTTGTCTAAGAATATTTGCTCATGAAAGTATGAAAGATAGTGAAAAATTGCTCTTGAAAAATTATGGTTCGTAACCTTTTTCCAAATGCATTAGAAAAGCTTTTATTTTATCAGTTACAACAGTCTTTAATCGATTAAATATTTCCTTAATCGATTACTAATCGATTAAACTGAGATTTAATCGATTAATGTAACAGCCCGATTTTCGTAAACCAAAATAGTTGACTTTTAGTTACTAAAGTTACAAAAATAAGGCCAAATTTTTTTTTGAAACGTTGTTGAGGTGTTTAGAAAATGTTATTGAAAACTCTTGGTCTCCTCAACACTCTTTTACCGAAAACCGAGTTGTTACTAAAACAAATCTTTACTCACTCTGATTTCTAAAAACATTTTACGAAAATGATTTAGTTCCAATTCAAAAGACTTAAACGACTCTCAAGATTGTATAATAGTAAGGCCTGCTCCATAAAAGTCAAGTTACATCATTAGTTCATCATTTAGGTAATCCTTAAACTTGAAGCACTCATAACAACCTAACTAGCTAATCTATCCCTAAACTTTCCTATTGAAAGCAAGTAGGTGTAGCTCCTTGTCCTTCTTGCGTCCTCTTCTCGCCCTTGAAGACGATGCCGCTTGTGTGGTTGCTTCCTCATTGTTGTTGGACTTCCGCACCACCCCATCTGCTACCGTAGAATTCTTCTGCTTCTCGTACCGGACCTTTTCCTCGTAGCTTTGAAATCCTCGTACGGTGAATTGTCCCAAATGTGGCTCCAGATTAGCTCCGCTCAGTTGATGCTCCGGGTCCGGAATCACAATCTCCGTATAACCGGTCCATGCCCAACCGCCTGGAGTGTGCTTCCAACCTCTCCCATACTTATTCCACATGGCGATATCCATGCAATACTCCATCTGCCCGTTGGAACACCAGCCATACCGATTTGCCAACGAACAGGAGAGAGTAAGCAATCCGAACGACGCATCGTCGACGGTGTGGGATTACGATATGCAAGATAGAAGGACCACACAACACATTTAAAACATACAAGCACACCATAATCAAGCATGTTATCACATTATTATCAGTCTTATCATCATTATTCTTATCTCTTATTATCTTTTCAAACTTAACTTCTTTCCTCATATACATTCTTTCTTTCTCACTCCTTTTCCTTCTCATACTCATAATTTCCTCTCACCCAATATCATCAGGTACTCATTTCGTTCTCGATTAACACTCACGTCTACATCTCCTCGGTCATCCACCCAACCTAGTCGGAAGCAAACAGGAGTACAAGACTTTACCACGCGGGCACGACAGCTGTCACAACACATAATGGTCCCAGACCAGGAGGATCTCGTCCTCAAATCATATCAATAATATCAAGGCACACTGTCCACGCAGTGGCAAACACAATGCCCCGTTCCAGTCCCTCTCACTATTCTCGATTTGCAATCTAGGGGGCGACAGTATGTTTCTAGTGGGCCCGCAGAACTTGCCACGACATTAGACCCAGTCCCCACCACGTTAGTGCGCCACATGTGGAGTTCGTTCTGCCTAGAAACATACTCTAGACTTCTTGACGTTTCACCGTCATCGTCCTCCCCTAATGCAATCTCATCCTAAGTATCCGCAGATACTTATCGTTTCTTCCTCTCCACTACTTCGCACTCTCATACCTCACCGCGCATATCTTTTAAAGTCTTTTAATCTTTTTAACTAACCTAATGATCGGCTCACCCTTCGTGCATCCCTTCAGTGAGTCCCGACCTCTAACTTTGCACAATCGTTCTCTCATCATAATCACGCATAGCATAGAGCTGGGATTATCTCAATTGATTCACATCTTCTTTATCAAATCTTCCTTTTTACCATCCTTCTCAAATCTTTGATTTCACCACTTTCCAAGAACCTCATTTCTCAAAGTCTCTTATCAACACTCTTTCCAAAAACCCTTTTTCAAAACTTTATTCTCACCAATATTCACAAAAGTATCTCTTTCACAAACTTTTCTCAAAGAGACCATTTCATAAAACTTTCTCAAAAATATTGTTCCAGAAACATCTTTTCATAAAACCTTTTCAAAAAGATTGTTTCATCAAAAGAATTCCTTGAAAATATTGTTTCACAAAAATTCTATCTCAAAACCTTTTTCGAAAATTTGTTTCATAAACCCTTTTCTGAAAATATTTCTCTCCCCAACTCTAATAAAAATTCCTTTTCACAAAACTCTTCGGAAATTCCTTTCTTTTCAAAATCCCTTTTTCAAAAATTCCTTTTTCAAAAACTCTTTTTCAAAACACATTTTGCTGAGCGTTAGTGGTGGAGCAAGCTCAACTCAACACTAATTCCTAGTCTAAAACCAAAAACCAAGGAGCCTTGCTCCGCTCAAATCACATATCTTGTTCCAACCATCCATATCACTTTCCTCAGCTCTGGCTCGATTCTCAACATTATCCTCAACTTTCATTTCACTTTCACTTAATCTCTTACTCTTTTCTCATTATATCATTACTTTCAATCCCATTACTTTCTCAACTCTTTCTTTTCACTTTCATTCTTTTATTTAAGACGTGACAAACGTCCATCCACCATTTACTTATCATAATCAACAGCAATAATCATTATCAAACATAATTAAATAGGTAAGTAAATAAATAAATCAAAGCATATTATCAGCACACAACATCACACAATGACACTGTGGTCTTTGTCACCTTCATATAAGTGGCCACACAGAGCAAACAATTGCCACTATACTACTGACTCAGAACCACTAAGTTCCGATCTTTGAGATGATACGGAACGTCCTAATAAATCACCTAACTACCACGGTGTCTTAGGAAAGCTTCTCTCTCACCTGAGGTCCAGCTATTAAATGCGTACCGTCTCCTTGGATCCTTTGTGCTGCCGGCTGCCCCAATCCCTCGTCTTTAAGGTTCCTCGTACTAAATAAAATACGCTTACGTTATTAATTGTATTAAGAGAATCTTTTCTTAACTTAAATGCGTTTTATTCCTTGTCGGAAAATTTAAAACATGATGGTTTTCTCAAAACAACTCCCATATTTTCTAACACTTTAATTTCTTTAAAACCATTTGAAAACATCTCATAACACGATTTAAATTATTTAATTTGGTCGCTGGTCCGTTTTGGACAGCACCTTGAAACACGTTCGAAAACACCAAAAAATGCACCGTTTTAAATCTGGGTTTTTCTTAAATCAAATATCACTTGAGAATTCTATTGTAAATCATTTGAACACATCTCCAAAGTTAGAAAACAATTTTAAATAAATTCGGACAGCAAAGAATAGTTTCACAAAATCCGTTTAGATTCAAAATCATTTACACACACGACCAACAACACATTTTGATAAATCATTCAAGTCACATCATACAATTCAAGACCATTTCATTCTTATAAGACAAAATCATTTAAACACACTTAGATTCACCAACCGAATACACACACATACATTTATTTAAACACAAAACTCTTTCCTAATCAATTATTTTACAAAATACGTGCATTTTTCCTATGTTATTTTCATGGGAAAGAATTCTAACTTAATTAATCATGCATAGATCGGAACTCTAAAGCAAGATTCACTTATAATCAAACATACAAAATCATGCAATTGTTCCTTCTTTTTCTTAGCCAAACCGTGAGCCACAACTTAGAAAAATAATCAAACTCTAATTTAATTTCCTTAACTTAAACCGAAGCAAAAGATCATGCAAGAAAATAGAGCATCTATCAAGTTCTCATAAAATAAAAAGCATGAATTTTATCTAAACATGGCCGGATGCATCATGCACAAGACTAACACTTAGATTAAATCATGTTTGTACAAGGAAAATTATTTTAAAGTTTACTTCTCTAATTTCCTTCCAAAACAGAGGCATGCAACAAAGAAAATATGTTCCTTTCACTTAAATTTAACATGCAAGAATAAATCTTAAGCCTTTCTAACAAAACAAGTAACTATCGTATATTACCCAATCACTTTTATTTATTTTTCAAAGGAACATGAAAATAATTCTTTGAGGTTCAACCACAACATGCATGCATATAAATCATGTAGATCAAGTCATCACATGAAACATAAGAACATAAATCAAGGACAAAAGACATTTTAAATGAAAAGGGACCAAAACCGGGACATAGTCTAAGAAAATAAGAAAACTTTTTGTTTCAAAATTTACATGCAAAGCTTAAAATCAAAACAAAATTAAAGATCAAAACACAAATCAAAGATCAAAAATCATTTTGAGTAAGAAAAAGATCAAACCGTGACACATATTAAGAAGACACTAAAGTTTTGGTTTCAAGATCACATATAAAACTCAAGATCAAAACAAAAATCAAAAATCAAAGCAAGAATCATAAATCAAAGCCAAAAATCAAGACATGCAAAGGTTAAGATCAAGGCAAAAACCAAGAATCAAAGCACAAATTAAAGCTTTTATTAAGATTAAATCAAAACCGAAACATGCAAGGGTTCAAAACCATATAAATCATCATCAATCAACATGCAAGACCAAAAATTAAAAACAAATTTAGATCAAACATTGATGCATCAAATAAACACATAAACATCTAATAGTTCACGGTTTTAAACATCAAAATCACACATGCAAGAAGATCTACTCTAAATTTACAAAGATCATAAACAAAACTTTAGATCTAAAAGAAAAACATCAAGATCAAGCATAAACAACACCAACCGAGTCATCAAACATAATCTACACATATTACAACTAAATTAAGTCTTTAAAAGTCCAAGGTTAAGAAAGATCAATACATAGAGTCATTTTTCAAAACATAAAATGAACATGCAAAGAGTAAGGAAGTAAGATTACAAAATTACAAAACAAGAACTAGTCTAAACACTTCTAGGATCTTCGGTTTTTTATACCAAGGAAAAGGTCTTCTAATCTTCTAAGCTCTTAATCTTCAAGGGACTCCTAGGTTTAGGGCTTGATCTCCTCTTCTTCCTATGGTTGCTTCGGCCTCTCCTTCTTGGGGTTGATAGGTGGGTTTTCTTTTTGGTCTTTGAAGAAGAAAGTGATTAAAGAAAGAGATCAAGGGTATTTGGGTTGGAAGCTTAGGTTTTCCACTCTTCTTTTTCTCTTCTCCTCTTTCGGCCATTCTCTTTTCTAAGGTCTCAAGAGCTTTGTGTTGCTCTTGGACTAGAGGGTTTGTGTTGGTGTGAGAATTGTGAAGAAAATGGATGAAAGAAGTGAGAAAATGAATCACACATACACACATACACGGTTCTATATGGCAAGGCAAGGGAATGGAAATTTTCCTTTTCGACCCTCGGTTTAAGGTGCTAACTTAAGGGAAAGTTGGTCCACTCCAAAAGTTGCATGGGAGGTCTTTCTCGTGGGGGACAAGGAGGGAAGAAAAGTCTCCCTTAGGCTTCATTAGTCATCACTCTAGGTTTCCTCTTGTTTTCCACTTAAATTTCTATTTTCTTAATGTTTAAGGAGGTGTATCCTACTTGGTTCCTTTCATGGCCGAACAACATGCACACACATGCACACCATACACATATTTTCATTTCATCATAGCAAGCACATAGCATAGAATCATGGAATGATGCATACATATATCTAACCATGCATATTATATTTCACACACGACACACACACATGCATCACATATCACATTAACACCTACATTCATGCATGCTTCCTCATATTCATTTACTAATTAAATTTCCACATGATCTTAAGCATACATTTATGCAAAACCGTACACATGCACACACATAAACAATAAATCATTCATGTATAGAGATTAGAAAACCAAAAACATCAAACACACATTTATAGAAAATAAATCACCTTTTCATCAAATAATTTCTTATAAGAAAAATTCACCATTCCTTTAAAATAATCATTTCTCAATAACTCAACTTAAAAACGTATAATATTATTTCATGAAAATCATTTCTTTTAAAGTTACTCATTACATTGAAAGCATGAATTAAGAAAATTATTTAAGGGAATACTCTTTTCAAAACACTTTTCTCAAAATAAATCTCTTTAGTATCTTAATTCAATACGTGGAATCTGCGGGGTGTTACATTCTCCCAAACTTAAAGATTTCTCGTCCCCGAGAAATACGCCGTGGGTTGGGCAGCAGGGCATAAAATTCTCATGTTACCGTGATTCTCATAAGAACACTCTCATTCGTCTTTCGTGGTTGTATTCCCTTTTGCAGATTTAATCCTTCTTGCAGTGCCCCTCATTTGTTGCTTTCGGACGGAGAAGTCACACTCGTACCACCGCCTGTGTGTCGAATCGGGTTAAGTCCAACGGACTAACCAAAGAAGATGTCGCTCCCTTAGCCGATCGTTGTCACAAAAGTCCAACCATAGGTACGGACTTAGGGAAAATCAAGCAAACAAACATTCATACGTCTCTAAAAGCAAGGATTTTACCTAAGAATCCTTAAATAATCGTTATCCCCTACGACTCAGGTTCCTACTACCTCACAATAACCACTCCTTCCTTCAATTCTTCTTCTAATTCTAGGGTTTTCGTCTATCATTTTCTAGCTTAAGGGAAATCCCATTTCCACTTAGACTTTACCTTTGATCATCTCATTTTCTAATTAGGGTATAAGGCAATCCTAATCCTCAAATTCTCCTCAAAATTCCTCTAATAACTGGTAACATACACCTCTTTTCTTCCTTGTAGCTCCCCAACTTTGATCAAACTTATTACTAGACTTACTATGGTCTTACACTCTTACTCAATTTCAACCATTTATCCAACCTTGATCATTCAAGCCTAAGCTATCTGGGTACTATGACACTTCCAGCTCCACAAATCAAGCTATTGAATCTTGGAAAAGTTTGGTAAGGTTATGGTTCAATGGTAAGGTTCATGAAGAAATGTGTTCAAATCCTAATAATACTAACTGTTTTGTTGAAGCAATTCAACAAACAGGGGTTCCAAGAATATCATCCTATTTCCTCAAAGATACTGACTACTCTTGGAACAAAGGTATGTCTAGGCCAACAACTAGGAGTTTATCAAACACTAAGGAAACATCAAAGGTTAAGGATTCTCAATCTTAGAATCTATTCACTGTCTACCTTTAATCTACGTTTCCTCAAACTACAGGATGAATAGGTTCCTTAAACTACAAACAAAGTCCCACACCCTAAAAATATGAGAACCTAAACTTATGCTCCTATCCTTATACTAGCAATCATACATAGTCACACAAACAAAGCATGTAAGCCCATGCTTAAGGCCACTAAGGATTACCATAAGCTCTGATACCATTCTCTAACAGCCCGATTTTCGTAAACCAAAATAGTTGACTTTTAGTTACTAAAGCTACAAAAATAAGGCCAAATTTTTTTTTTGAAACGTTGTTGAGGTGTTTAGAAAATGTTATTGAAAACTCTTGGTCTCCTCAACACTCTTTTACGGAAAACCGAGTTGTTACTAAAAAAAATCTTTACTCACTTGGATTTCTAAAAACATTTTACGAAAATGATTTAGTTCCAATTCAAAAGACTTAAACGACTCTCAAGATTGTATAATAGTAAGGCCTGCTCCAGAAAAGTCAAGTTACATCATTAGTTCATCACTTAGGTAATCCTTAAACTTCAAGCACTCACAACAACCTAACTAGCTAATCTATCCCTAAACTTTCCTATTGAAAGCAAGTAGGTGTAGCTCCTTGTCCTTCTTGCGTCCTCTTCTCGCCCTTGAAGACGATGCCGCTTGTGTGGTTGCTTCCTCATTGTTGTTGGACTTCCGCACCACCCCATCTGCTACCGTAGAATTCTTCTACTTCTCGTACCGGACCTTTTCCTCGTACTTTGAAATCCTCGTACGGTGACTTGTCCCAAATGTGGCTCCAGATTAGCTCCGCTCAGTTGATGCTCCGGATCCGGAATCACGATCTCCGTATAACCGGTCCATGCCCATCCGCCTGGAGTGTGCTTCCAACCTCTCCCATACTTATTCCACATGGAGATATCCATGCAATACTCCATCTGCCCGTTGGAACACCAGCCATACCGATTTGCCAACGAACAGGAGAGAGTAAGCAATCCGAACGACGCATCGTCGACGGTGTGAGATTACGATAGGCAAAATAGAAGGACCACACAACAAATTTAAAACATACAAGCACACCATAATCAAGCATGTTATCACATTATTATCAGTCTTATCATCATTATTCTTATCTCTTATTATCTTTTCAAACTTAACTTCTTTCCTCATATACATTCTTTGTAAGAGCCCGATTTTCGTAAAAAAAAATAATTAACTTTGTGTATTAAAAATTACCAAAAATGAGGCCAATTTTTTTTTTTAAACATTGTTGGAGTGTTGAGACGTTATTGAAAAGTCCTCAGTATGCTCAACAATCTTTTTCGAAAATCGAGTTATTACTATCACAAATCTTTACTCACCCAGGTGTCCTGTTAGGACAGAGTCTATTTTAAGGAATAGACTCGAATTCCCAATAGGTGAAGTCCTCACTCAGGTAAGTAAATCCCATAGATCCAAAGTCTCAATAGGTGTTTGGGACCCGCACCAGATCAATAGCTGCATGATAAATCGATAAAATAAATAATGAAACATGTAACGAAGCACAAAAGAAGAGAACAAAGAAAAGGCCCTAATGAGCTAATGGTCTATGTGGCAAGAAAATCCTGGGTGAATGTAAGAAATCCTATTGGGTGAAGACACCATCCTAACAGGTGCATACAAAAATACCTAATGATACTTTATAAGAAAAGACAAGAAAGAAAAGAAAAGAATAAAGGAAAGAGGAAAAATGAGAAAAACTAAGAAAGCTGAAAAAGAAAGTTAAGAAAATAATTTTGAAGGAAATGCCACATATTATGATTGTGAATGATGTATGTCTGTGCTGTGAAATAATTGAATATGATTATGATTGTGCATGACTTAATCGTATGTATGCCTATTAAAAATGTAGTTCCTGAGTATTTGGTATACTCACCCTTTAGCATTTTTACAGGTACCCAGTTAGATGTGGTGCCGGCCGAGCAGGAAAGCTCTCCCCCACGGGGAGAGTAGTTGTTATGATCATTTTGGTTAAAAAACTTGGAATCATCTAGTGTCGGTTTAAAGACTTATGACTATGTTTATTTTCCTAGCTTGTTACATAACTATGGGTATTTGATGATAGACGTATGTTTTGGAATTAAAACGGTAACCATAACTAGACAAACAGACTAAGGTGGCGAGTTTTGATTATATGTCTATTTAGACCTAGGAAAAAGTCATTATTATTTTTATTCTGGCTTCCTGGATTATTTATTTGTTATTTGCAGGTGTTAGGAAAGTGTGGAAAGTCCCGAAAACAGAGGAAACTTTATCGGATTTTCCAAAACTCTAAATGAACTAAAATCAGTCTTGAACATAATTAAGTAAAGAAATTTAAAAAAAAAAAGATGTTTTGTGCACTCTATTTTTTGGAAAAGTAAATAAAAAGATAGTTAATTTATTATATATATAAAAGTTAAATTTGTTAGCGATATAACTCTGATATACGAATTAAATTTGAAACTAACTTAGTAAAAAGATACAATTTAATGAAATAGATAGTAAATAAAAATAGGGCGTCGCAGTTCCCGGCCTTGAGAATTTGTTAGTATGCTTCTTACTTGACTCAGATTCCAACTTACATATGTAGACATGTTTTTATGATAAACTTGAGTAAATTGGATTTTGATAGTTGGATTTGTGTTTTGCTTTCCAAATTGGGCGTTTGTTGTTTAACCCAATTCTCCTTAAGCTTGAATTTGTATGTCAGTTGCTCAAATTAATTTTTAACATGTTTAATTCATTTTAGGGAACTTGTTTCTTTGCTACTCATGGTCTTATTCTTGAAATTTAATTGTTATCTTGCTCCCATAATTGAATTGACACTTTGAGCATTTTTTTAGGCATTTAAATTGTACCCGATTTCGGATTGATATTTGTGTTAGAGTTGAAATCCTTTGGGTATGTCTACTGTTAATCTTGAATCTAAAATCTACAGTGATTCTAAATTCCGAGGTTGCAGCAACTGAGGCGAAAACTGAAATTTCACTTTAGAAACGATAGGTGGTGCATTCTAGTTTTTGATATTGGCTTGGTCCTCCAGTTTTGAATGAGATCAGTTGCTTTGATCTTGAAATTTAGTTGTTAAGTCTATTTTAAATATGGATTTTCTCATTGGTTATGTTTGAGTTAGTAAGGTTGTGTTTATGGTTAATTCAAAGTCAACAATACCATTTTGAATTTTATTTTTAATTTGAAGAAGTGAGTGAAAGAGAGGATGTGCAGGCCTTCTACTACTTCATTCAACCAGAGAACATGATTAAATTAATTTTAAATCCGCTGAAAAGTTTAAAATCATATTGCTAATTATCTATTTTTGTTCTGGTTATTGGTTTTTTCTATTGTTATTTGCTGGTGCAATTATGCTCTTTTAGCATAGCAGTACTATTAACGTGACCTGGCTAGTTTTCCAGGTGGTGGCGTTTTGTTTTGAACTCTGTAATGTGTTCTCTTTTCTCAGCTGGCAGTAAATCTCTAACTGCTTGGCTGTGGTTTCAATACATGTCTTTTTTTTCTCTTTTAGGGCTGTCAGTATATTATCCAAAACAATAAGGGGTTTAGGCTTATAAAAATTATAGCACAAGTTTAGATGGGTTAGTTAATTGGGTTTTCCAAGGTTTAAACTTTGGTTTTTTTTTTTGCAAGGTTTATACTTTTAGTTTGCACTTTGGTTTGTTTTATTTTATTTCAGACCAATGTTTTGGATCTTTATTGTGTTATATTTTGTTCTAATTGATTGGTTATTATCAATAAACCTTAACACTCCTAAAATAAAAGCTAAACTCAGATATAGGAAAAACATGACAAATTTCTAGATATGTTTGGCACTTGCAATTTTCCCCTGTTTAGATTTTCGTGCATTATAATATGTTGATATATTATGTGACATTAAGAAATGTTTAAACAAGCCTTAATGTTCTTATGCTTGTGATTATCCTTGTCATAATATGTGTTGAATGATCTCATGTTAGGAAATTATTTTAGTCTTTTTATCAAATAAAACTAACATATATATTTGATTTCATTGCTTAGGCTTCAAGGATGTTAAAATTGTAGAGATTTAGTTTCTTGGTGATCAAAATTCCAAGGAAAACAAAAATGTCGTATATATACTTCTAATATTTCTCGAACTGTCCCAAAAGGACATTTGGCTTGTTTTGTCTTAATTCCTTTATACCCTTAAAACTCTCTCTCTTTATATCTATACGTGTGTGGTTGTGTTTAAAGGTATACCAAACAATAGTGCTTTATGCATGATGTGTTCCAAGAATTATAACTTCATTTATTTTGTACAATTTATTTTTTGCTTCACAAGTATTCAATTAATTCCACTCCTTTATTTATGTTGTTGCTAGCTTGTTACATGTTTAACATTATTGGAAGAAAAGAGACATTGGCCATGCATATAGAGAGGACAAGATATTTTGCTTATGTTAGAAATTTATGTCATGGGCTTTGAAGTGTTATTTTGGATTATTAGTTACTAAATAGATTTTTTATTTATAATGTTTTGGGTTGATGTAATATTGCGACACAATAGAATGCTAAAGACATTTTCTATATAAGATTGTTGATATTTGAGCTCATTATTTATGGGCAATTTAATAATATAAAATTTATTAATTATTTTTTATTATTATCATGGGTTTATCAGCTTAAAAGTATTATTATTTTTTTTAATATAAATAAAGGTTATTGCAACGATAATTTTGTTGTTTCAAAAATCAAAAGGATTTTGCATCGACAATGTTGTTGCCAATGATACTAAGCCATTGGCAACGACATTTGTCGTTACCTAAATGGGAAGCCACGTCAGCAATAAGGTATCATTGGCAACCAATGATACTAAGCCATTGGCAACGACAAATATCGTTACGTAAAAGGTAAGCCACGTCACCCTGTCATCGCAATTTTGGCAATGACAAAGTATTTGCAACAACATCTGTCGTTGCAAAACCAGTGTGAATCGCAACAAAGGTTTGTCGTTGCAATACTTTTTCGCTACGCCCTGACCAGCAACGACTGGTGTCATTGCCAAAAAAGTATTTCGCAACGACTTTTCATTTTTTGCAACGACTTTTGTCGTTGCAATTGGCCGACTTTCTTGTAGTGTTATTCAGTTGAACCAATTGGTCTGGAAGAGTTTTAGTAGCTATGTATATAATAATGGGATTACTTTATTCAAATTTTAAACTATATATGAAAAATAAAAGATCAAGATAAAATATATAAAAATAAAAGATAAGAACATAATACTTCTTTGTTGTTTAAGTTATTAACAAAAGGACACCTCAAAATGTTCTTGAGAGTCGACAACAATTGAGAAAAGGAGGAGTCATTGTCTTCTTTGGGCGTGATCGATTCTTCATCTAGAGATTTTCTTTTGGCCATCAATTCTTTCAAGATGGTAATGGCCTTGGAGGCAAGAGTCTTGCCAGATGATGAAGACTTTTCCATTGAAGATGGTCTTTGCGTTTGATCCTCAAATGGATTTGGTAGTGAAACAGTTTGAGGATGCATAATGTAACACTCCTTGTATATCATCTTACTTTATAAGAAAAGTAATAAGTTTTTGATTACTTGGACTTGTTGTTGTTGGAAAAAGATCTGAAAATAAGAATTTATCTCTTCCCTTGAAAATTTATTTTCACAAACACTTGATTGATAATGAGGGTGACTTAGTAAAATCAGAGTTTGCGGAAACATAGTAAAATCAGCATATTATACTCCCAAAATATATCAAGTGTAACAAGTCCATTAATACCAAATAAGTATTATTATGAAACTGAATTCCTCTTATGATACCTCTTTCCAAAATATGTATCATATAAATTCTATCAAAAATAGAAATGTTATAGAGCTGGTCACTGGTCCTTTGTCCAAACATCCTTCTGGTCGGATCCTGGATATCTGCACAACGGGTTCCCAACCCACATTTTCTACACTCTGCATGCACCTAAGGGACATCTCCCCTTACTAATTCTTGTGCAAGCTAGATGCACGATCAACACCTAATAAGGGCATGGGGGTTAGCTATACATATTCGCATAATCAAATGAGAATAAAACTAACATCCACAAGTCAACATGTAGCAAAGCATGATGCATAATCATATGAGCACACCCGGTTAATCATAATTCTTTCAATGCAGGTGGCATGATGCATGATTTCCTTCCACAACTGAGGCCTCTAACAAAGTCCATCTTGGACGTCCATCCTATACATCCTTGTGTTCCCGGAACACCGACATTCGTTCCCAGAACGTAATGCCGAACCATACTTGGATAATAAGCATCACTCCGAGAGTGTGCATCACGTTCCCAGAACGCATAAAAACCAGGTCCCGGACACTGGCCACATATCTATAATGTGTCATCAAGTAGGTTGCATATCAATGTGTTCCCAGAACACTAACATACGTTCCCAGAACGTATAAAACCAGGTCCCAGACACTAGCCACATATCTATAATGTGTCATCAAGTAGGTTATAATTCGGTACTCCCGGAGTACCCTCCTCATATTCAAAGAATACCCTCCTCATATTCCCAGAATATGATAAACGTTCCTACCAACCCATCTTCCATTCTATATGCATGAATGCACAATCATTAAGGTTGGTTTTTATCTTTAATTCTATTATTATACCAATGTGTTCCAAGAACACTCACATACGTTCCCATAACGTATCGCAAACCATACTTGGAATAAAATCAAGCACCACTCCCAGAGTGTGCATCACGTTCCCAAAACGTGTCCAAGAAACCATGTCCCAAACAATGGCCACATTCCCAGAATGTGTCATCAAGTAGGTTGCATCAGTTTAGTACTCCTAGAGTACAGGGTCGTGTACCCCGAACATCACAAACAATCCTTGCCACCCTATTTCATCACCTTTCTCTATGCATGCATTGCATACATAATTACTAAGGTTGGTCTTTCCATTAATTCCATTATTACGACTTAGAAAACACAACTTCTGAATGATATCTTGAGGTATGGCTTTACTCATAAAATTCACCTTTGAATTTAAATTTAACCTATCCTCATAGACCTGGATTGAGAGATTGTAATCATTGGTAATCCTTATTCAAAAACTTAACTTTTATTTTTAAGTTTCAGGTACTAACCGGTTACATTATCACCTAACCGGTTAGAATTAGGCAGAAATACACTGAATATAAAACCATTGATTTTCAATGAATATTTTCTTGAATTCTCTACTCAATCCAATCACAAGGCCTTAGCATATCAGAATACCTCAAGTTCAACACATAATATCATTCAAAAGATCTAAGTCATAATCACATAGTTTTAGATTGGTCTTTGTATGAAATTTTAGCTTAAACTTGAGTACAAATGGTATGGACATTTAGCAAATTTCAGAAATTCATTTTCTTTGGAAATTGACAGTTTCTAACCGGTTACAGATTTCGACTAACCGGTTAGATTAGGCAGAAATACACTGAAAAATGAGGTTTTTCACACCATTTTCTACCATACTCAAATTTAACCAATTTCATTCATAAATAGAGTTCACATACCTTAAATCTAGTGTGTTCAACCACATAAACCTATCTATATTGCATGCATTCAATTTAGATACTCAAATTGCACATAATTGCACATATTTCACAACTTAATGCATCAATTCACATAATATCCAATTAAGCCATGAAATCAACATCAACATAGCTTGCATGCATCCAGATAACATTGCTCAAAACAACAATTGAGCTCAAATTGGCCTCCAAGCCATTTAACCATTTCAACTTATGCCCTTTGAGTCTCTTGGTGACTCATCCTTTATTCTACCACAATTTATTCTCATTCTAGCAAATAGTAAGCTTCCCCCTTACCTGAGGTTCGTGCTTGAACAAGATTTGAGCAGAGATTTGAGGTAGAACACCAAACACCCAAAGCTCCTCCTCAAACCAAAACCGTTTTGACAGGGTAGATTGATCAAGGAATTTGGAACATGAAATGGACTTGGAAATTAGGGAAAATGGTCATTATCAAAACCATGCAACATGAACTTTGAAAGGAAATCAAGTCTAGAACAAGAGAAGGCTTGAGCTTACCAAAATCAAAGCTCAAAGTCAGATCCAGAAACCGAATACAGAACTGTGACAGTTTTGAATCTCCAACTTCATGAATCGATTTCTCCTAGCTCAGAAACTCTCAACTCACAAACCTTATATCAATACAAAGCCCTTGATGTAAGCTTTGTAACAGTGTATCACTCATGTTCTAACTCTCAGAAACGAAGGAGAATTTCAGAGACGAATCTCAGAACCCTAAACAGAGCATCAGCACTTCAGATCAACAAATGAGCCAAAATCTCGATCAATTGGGCTATTTATAGAGAAATCAGGCTAACATGCATGTTGACACGTCCTACCCCACCAAGAGAAGGATGAATTCGTGGCAGATTTCTGGGTTTTGGCTTGATTACTCATCAAACACACTAACCTAGTTTTCTGAGTTCATCGTGTAACCGGTTACACAGCCCTTCTAACCGGTTACATACTGATAAAATTCAAAAATTAATAACTTAATTATTCTTTCTTCAAAAACATTTTTAATATTGCAATTAGGTCCCAACCCAAGGGCTAATTTACAATATTCACATTTTTGTACAAAATAACCATATAAAAATATATCTCATATTTTTATATAAAAACACATAATGTACAAAAACTAAAACCTTCAAAACTAATATAAATCAATTATAAAATAATTGTTATAATTAATTTCTTGGTTATTTGGGAGACAAAAATTAGGGGTGTTACACTACTCCCCCACTTAAAAGGAATTTCGTCCTCGAAATTCATCTTTTGAAATTTTCCACTTTTCCAAAATATTTTTATACTAGAAAACTTCATCTTGCTCCCAAAAATTTGTTCTTTAGGGTCCTCCCCCACTTAAAAGAGTTTCGATATAGTTCTTTTATTTCGAAACATTTCTAATAAAACCTTTCACCTTAAACCAAAATTCTTTGCATAAAACTCTTAGGTGGAAGAATTTCTTTTAAAAGAAATACTCTTTACACTTCACATAAATATTCTTCAATTAAAACACTTTCCAATAAACTTTTTGGAAAAAAATTTTGGGCTGCGCACTCTGATCTCTCAAGCACGATCAAAGAAACATTTGTATGACTTCATTTCTTAATAGTTTGAGACATTAGGGTGATCAGTCCTAATATTCAATCCATTAATAACAAAATCATCCCTTTCAGATATAATCTTTCGCAAGAAAGACCATACGACAGGTCTTTAAGTTAGATGAACTTAAAGATAGGGTAATTATCACTATCAGACTTAGTTAGATAGTCAAGTTCTAGAGACATTTCCGTTGGGGAGACAAAGGTTTGTCCTATCCCGATGGTTATTAATCCCTCTAGCCATAACTGATCTTTCTATTTCTGTAGTGTCCACAGATATTATCACATCCAACTGTGATAAAGGTTTTGATTACAGAAAGATTGGAGTTGAACTTCCAACCGAATATTGATACTTTCAAACGATTAGATTAACGTAGTCAAAAACATTTGATTACGTTAAATCAGATCAAAGGAAGAGATAGGCTTGGGTTGTCTACGTCAGGATCACACTCAACTCTCATCTCAACCGGTGAATTCTTCTTGTGTTGGATTCGTCCATTTCTTTCTCACCTTTTCCTTCAAGACAATTCGGTGAATAACACTCCAGCTTCCTACAATCGAAATTGACTATTCCCTTAGGTACATCACAACTAAACTCAAAGTGATGTGCCTCACAGTTTTCACCTTGAGATGGACAAATGTTCCCTTCCCTATTTCCTCCTTAGTCCCTTTTCTTCAATCGAGGATTCCTTAACCTTGATATTTCCGTGGTTGATATTCTCCCATTTACTTTTCCTCTTTCTCCAGTTGGGCCTTTATTTCATCAATCTTTCTCTTATTCTGAATTTTGATATTTCTCGCATGAAATTCAAGTACTTTCCCATAGTCCTCAAACATGCTTACCAACATCGAGAAATTCCTTATTTCTTGATAGTTAATAGCTAACTTGGTTCGAACATAATCTATTCTTGAAGTTCATGCCTTTGGGTCTCTCCTCTAGGTTGTCCTAGACAACACTTCCTAAATCCCTTACTTCCATATTATATTTTCTAATATCCATAATCCCTGACTTTAATTTTCAAAGATTAAATCTCATTCGTTTCTTCATAGAGATCTATCTTCTTTTCCTCAAAAGTCAACTTCTCTTTCTTCTCTTCATCTTCTGGTGGTAATTCACGAATCCGATTAAGGAATTCGTTGGTGATTGGCAACATTACCAATCTAATACTAGAGGGTTCCTCTTGGGTTACCAGACTTAGGTCTCTGAATTCCTCGATCACGATAACCTCCTTAACCATCATTGAGCTCACAAGAATAGCCTATCAACTCAAATCGTCTGCAACTACGTTTGCTATGCCAGGATGGAGCTCAAAGCCATAATCAATAAGAAACTCCATCCATCACCTTTATCTTACATTCAACTCTTCCTCTTCTTATTGTCATTCATACTTTCGAACTCCAAACTTGTTCATGAATTACAACCTTCTTATCTTAGTACCTATTATTTCTTTTGCATCATCCAGCTCAATTCTCTACCTTCTCTAATTGGAATAGCTCCTTAATTTCAACTCTCGATTAACCCATAAGTATTATAATTCAATCTTCTTAAATCAATTTCAATGATGAATCAAGGCATTAAGTTATTTTATCACATTAAATCCTTCTTCAAATTTTAATTAGATGATTGACATTGAGTTTGGATTGGAGGAAGATGTTTATTGATGCCAAAAGTTACTTCACAATTGACTTAAATTTTTAATTTAAACTTTCAGCTTCTAACCGGTTACAAGAAACTTTAACCGGTTATGAAGTATTGTTTTAGAAATAAAACCAAAGAACTTTCAAAAACCATTTTCTTTACATCATCCAATCCAACTCAAAATAGGATTTAATCATACTCTAATACCTTGATTCCAACTGAACTTTATCACTGAAATGATTTAAATTGTAACACCACGCATTTTTCCCGTATGTGCGAGAACGAATCTGGTTAAAATAAACCCTGAAATTCGGTTTTATAAAAGATTTTGGAAAAGTGTTTTACGTAAATAAGAAATAAAGTTTGATTTTCATGTATATTTTATGAAAGAGGAGTGAATTATTTTGTGATTTGACTTTTTATGGATTGTGGTTTTCCTATAAAAAAAATGATTTTTGTTGAAATAAAGTTTTTGGGTCTGTTAACTTTAAAAATTTGTATCTTTTAAACCGTAAATTGGATTTTCATGAACTTTATATCAAAACGATCGTCTTGAAACGTAGATTTTAAAAATGTAATTTTAAGATTTTTCTGGGTGGATTTACAAAAATTTATTTTCAGAATTATAAAATACGAATTTTTGGAGAAATTGCTTTTAAGAAAATAAATTTATTGATTTGGTTTGAGATTTTTATGTGGTGAGTGCTTGTTTTAATATGTGTGTACTGTATGATGTATGGAAATTGATTGTATGGGTGTGATTTTTAATTAATTGTCTTGTTTTGTGAATTGATGAATTTAAGTAAATAAGATTAAGAAAAATAAAATGCAAAATGTATATGTATGCGTATTTATGTGGGTGCTGTACGTATGAATGTATGATTGTGTATGTATGTATGTACGTGTATGTGTGTATGATATACGTGTGTGTGCATGTATGTGTCTAGAAACTTAGAGGCTAAGAAAATGGAAACTAAGTGAACCAAACCAAAAAACCAAACTAAGTTAGTGTGCAACCAAAACCCTAACTATGGCCAACAAGTCCTTAAGCCTAGATTGACTTTTAAAAACCTAGCCATGCTACCTTGTCCCCTTCCATATGATAACATCCACCCATGCAAATAATTGGAAGCCCAAGATTGCCCCCACCCTTATTCATGGCCGAAAAACACCTAAAGGGCACAAGGAGGAAAATTAATTTGCTTATAAATAGGGTGAGCCTTAGTCCATTACCTCATTTTTACCTCTCTCCACCCCTTCTCATTTCTTCCACCCACACCAACACAACTCCTAAGAGACTCCTTGAACTCTTAGAGAGAAAAGAAAAGAAAAAGAAATAGAAAGAAAGAAAAGAAGAGGTGGCCGAAACATGAAGGAGAAGGAGGAAGGAGATCCAAGCCAAAACCTAGGAGTTTTCCTTGAAGATCAAGAAGCTTTAGGAGCTAGAGAACCAACCTTTCATGGTAGGATTTCAAGAAGAAGAAGGCTTGAAGTAGTGTAGATTTTTCCTTCTAGTTTGTGGATCTATATTCTTTTCTTCTTGCATGTTCTGTTTTATGGTTTCAAATATGTTATTATGTGTTGATCTTGTTAGATCAAGGACTTTAAGGACTTAGACTAAATTGTAATATGTTATTTTTATGCTTTTGTCTCGGTTTGGGAATTTTTATGGTTGGATCTAATAATTTTCTAATTAAATCTTTAAGGATCTAAAGGAAACTAAGCTTTTGTGAAGACTAAAATGAATCTCTTTGCATGTCTAATTTTCTTGCTCTAAACCGTAGATCCTATGTGATTATGTGATGATTTAAATAAAAAAATGCATGATCTAAATTTGTTTGTTAATTTTTTGTCTTTGCATGCTAGATCTCCTTGGTAAATCATGATCTAAGTGTATGTTTGTGAAGTAAATCTATGATCTAAATTTAATAAATGATAAAGTGAAATTAAATGGTTTGCATGTTGTGTGTATGTGTTAATCTTGAGTATTTATGCTTGAAAGGCTTTGATCTTTAATTTGTATATTTTCTCTTCATGGTTTATGTAAGAATTGTGTTTAAGTTTGTGTGTTTGCTTTGATTCCTCTTGCATGTCCTTTTCAAGTGAAGAGGTTGTGTTTCTTTTTATATATATACGATTTGGTTTTTAAAAGATTAAAGAAACTAAGTCTTAAAAATGATTTTCAAGTATAAACATGATTTTCATTGAATATTTGATTATGTGCATGAACTATTTTTAAGGCCATTCGGCCATGATTAGGAAAAAGTTGAATTTATGCTTTTTATTTTGCAAAAGTTGGTGCATGTTGGTTTTAAAGTTAGATCCATTGATTTCAAGTGCATGCATGTTATTTTTGGAAATTTAAAAGTGTAACTTTGATTTTTATAAGATAATGAAATTGAAAATTATTTTGTCATGGTTGATGTGAAGGAATGATAAGTACTTTACATGCCTTGGTTGTAATTATGTGATTTTGTGTGTGTTGAAAATAAATGAAACCATGTCTTTTTACATGTTGACTTTCGGCCATACTAGGAAAAATAGGTAGCAAGACTTGTCCCCCTATAGGTTACATGCATGATAAGGGTAATTGACTTTAAGGTTTAATAATAAAAATGCATGCATGAAATGATTAAGTATTTAAAAGAAATTGCATGTGAATCCTTTGTGGTTTAACTTGTTGCTTGGTTCTGTGAATGAAAATGAATTGAAGAATGTTAATTTCTTTTTTTGTGTGCTCACGGTTTTTGGTTCTAAAAATGAAGAAGATGATTTCATGTTTGTATGCTTGTATTTGTGCATTAAATCCTTGTAAAATTGTATGTGTATAATTCGGCCAACATATATTTAATTGATAGGAAAATGATTTCTATAAAATGATTATGATGATAGTTATATTCTTAGATGCATGATGTTATGTGATGTGTGTTCTTCTAATTCTTTTGGTTTGATTTGATTATGTGAAAGGAAATTTTATAATGTTAAATCTAATGATTTTAAGTCTTTGAAATTGATTTGTGATTAGAAATTATGAATCACAGTGAATCGGTTTTGTTAAATAAATTGAAGGATTAAATTTAAATCATTTTCTTAAGTGTAATTAAATTGATTTATTAGGATTATGATATAACTAATGATTTTTGAGTGATTAAAAGTATGATTTGTATGGTGTGTGCTTGTGAATGCCTTATATGCTTTAGAACTTGTATGTACTGGTTGTGAGAGTTGTTTGTAAAATTTGTTTGTGAAAAAACTTATATGTGTATTTTAAAAAAAATGTTTTACTTAAAGGGTATGATTTAAACAATTTAAATCAATTTGAGATTTTGTGTGACCCTCTTTGATTAGTGTTTGATAATGCCTTGAAGTTTGGAAATTTAATGAATCAACCTAATATGGTTTTAAAACTTTATTTTCTGGAGTTTGAATTTTGTTTAATGGTTCAGGAAAATAATTTTTATAATCAGAGTGTTTCAAATTAAAAGGAATAAATTTGTTTTAATGAAAAGATTATTATTGTTTTCAAAGTTTTCTTGAAATCTTTTATTTGAAATCTGATTTGGTTTTGGGTCTTTGGATATTAACAATGAGTTCTTAAGAAAAGAAATATTTCAAAGAGTTTTCAAAACGAAACTAAGAAATTATCGAAAATGTTCTAACGCACGGGGAAAAATGTTCTAGTTCGGGTGTTACATCGGACGCGAAGGAAACTTGACGAGGTTAGCGACTGGGAAATCTTGGAAAGTCTCAGGATGTGTCGTCATCCAGGTGAGTGAGAGTGCGGTGATCCCGCAACGCGGTTGCTCACAATCCAAATGGAGGGATTGTGAATGTACTGCAGATTAGGCAATAGAGAGATGCGTGCTAAATGCTTATTTGTTTTATTTGCATACTTCCTGTTTAATTGTTGAGCATACTTTTTTTTTTTGATAACCCAGAGCCTGGACCCAACCACGTCAACCCAGAGCATACTTTATTATGTTTGAAATTGTTTGGTTATGTTTGAGTAGTGAAACCATAATAAGGAAACCGTGAAAGTAATGAGATGAGATTGGAAGGAAAAAAGAGAGATGTCAAAAGAGAAATGAGAAATAATTGAGAAAGAAATAAGTGATGAGTAACAGATTAAAAGGAAAGTATGAGAGTGATTAAGAAAGAAGTAAGCATGTTGCGAATAGAATGTAAAAGAGATAAAGAATGAAAGAAAGGAAATCAGTGTTTGAGTTGAAAAGAGTTGAGATTGGAAGTGTGACGCGGTTTGGGTGGAGATGTGATTCCTCGTTCATGTTTTTGGGAAGAAGCTTAGTGTTGAGTTGAGCTTGCTCCTCCATTAACACTCACCCAAAAATGTGATTTTTGAAAAGAGTTTTTGAAAAAGAGAATTTTGAAAAGCTTTTGTGAAAATGATATTTTTGTGAAAGTTTTCGGAAACATTATTTTCGAAAAAGTTTTGTGAAAGAATTTTTCTGAAAACGTTTTGGTGAAGTAAAAGTTTTGTGAAAAGATGTTTTTGAGAAAGACGAGGAAGAGATACTGGTAATGTTGATGGGAATGATGCTGAGCGTGAGTTTATGAGAATGATGATATGAGAAAGTTGATGAGATGAGAAAGAGTGTGAGATGAGATGAAAGTGATTGAGGCCAAGGGCCATTGAGATTTTAGGGGGAACAGTTTGCGCTTAGTGATCGGGCTTCGTTGAAGGGATGGACCAAGGACGGGCCGATCGTTAGGATTAAGCCGCTAAATAAAATGTTAAATCCTTAAAAGACTTAAAAGACATATACAAACGCGGTAAGGCATGAGTGTCGTATCGAAGTAGTGGAGAGGAAGGTACCCCGGATGTCAAGGACATTCGGGTTGTGAATGCAATAGGGTAGGCTCAGGCGGTAAAACGTCACGTTGCCTTGAGTACTATTCTGGGCAGAACGAACTTCACATGTGGTGCACTAACGTGGTGGGGACTGGGTCTAATACCGTGGTAAGTTCTGCACCCGGGACCAGAATAGTGTTGTCACCCCTATGGCTTTTCAGGAACAGTGAGAGGGATTGGAACGGGGCATTTGTCTTTTCCGTTGAGAGCGTGCTTGTTTATGATATGAATTGATATGAGATGATTTGAGGCAAGGCCTCCTGGTCTGGGACCATTTGTTTGTGTGATAGCTGTCGTGCCCGCGTGGTAAAGGTCCTGTACTCCTGTTTGCTTCCGACTAGGTTGGGTGGTTGACCGAGGAGATGTAGACGTGTGTGAGCTCAATGATGTGTCCCCCTCATCATTGGTGCTAATCGAAATAATAAAACTTAACAGACAAAGATGTTACAAAGAGAAGTACGTTGAAGATATCAAACATTGAGCAAAAATTTGTAAGACAATATAAGAAAGAATTCTTGAGATAAGGGATATGTGCGGAAGTGATAACGGAAGGAGTTTTGAGAAAAAGTAGTGAAAGTTCGCAAGAAAGATTCTGAGAATGTGGTGAATGTATTAATGGGCTAAGAGTGATGGTGGTGAGGTGTTCGGATCATTATGATTGTTTTGTTCTATGTGGTATATATATATATATTATGTGCATTAAATGCTATATATGTTGGTGATAATGTACTTGCATTTATGTTCTGCTGTTTTAGTATGTTGTTTTTATATTAAGCCTACCCTTAGACCGAATGGTCAACCCGTTAGTGTTCGGAACACTGACTCTCTCCTACCATGTTGTCGTATCGGCACTTGCTGATATTACAACTGGTAGATGGCGCAGCGGAAGCGTGGTGGGCTTCATTGACCAAGGTCCGGAGTTAGACGACAAGTATTAGGAAGCAAGACTAGAAGCTAGGAATTCCCCTGGCGGAAGGTAATCCATTGTAAGTTCTTAGTTTCCTTGCTCTATCATACTGTACCCCGACAATTGTATTATTTGGCATTGTTGTTTTGAAACAAGTAAATGGGCCACGTTTTAAAAGATGTTTTGAAAAACAAGTTTCAAAGTGCGGTGTCTTGTGACATCTCGGTTTGGAACTTGAAAAGTTTGAACAATATGAGAACACAAGTTTTAGTTATAACTATGTTTTGGAAACCTATGTGTTCTCATCTCGTGCACCACTTGTTTGTAAAAAAAAAAAAAAAATTGGCCCTAATTTTCACTACTTTGAATGTAAGTTTTCAAGTTGTCGAATCGGGGTGTTACATAAATCATAGTCTACTCACATTTCTCATAATTCCTCTTGGACTAATCATATTATATTGGGGTATAATCCATTACTACCCCGCCATAATTAAACAACATCCTATCATTCAATACCATCAGTGGATCCTTCTAAGTCAACTTGGTCAAAGGCCATGTGATCTTTAGAAAATCCTTCAATAATCCGGCGGTAGAATCCAGCCAGCCCTAAGAACTTCTGACTTTAAAGATCACATGCCCTGCGAACGTAACTTCGCCCAACCAGAACTCATCTTTGGTGAGCTTAGCACACAACTACTCCTCTTGCAGGATTCTTCACACAATCCTGAGATGTTCCTCATGCTGCTCCAGATTTTTAGGATGAACCACAAACGAATCCGACTAAGGGTCCAGTTCTTATAACCCATAAAAGAACAGGTGCGTTAGTCAATCCGAACGGCATTATTTTCTATTCATAATGTCCGTATCGAGATCAAAATGCAGTCTTAAGTGTATCCCTGCCCCGAATCCTGATTTGGGATTAATTCAACCGCCAATCAATCTTAGAAAACACTTAGACTCCTTTAACCTGGTCCAACCAATTCTTTTAACAACTTCTCTACGTGTTTCTCTCATTTGACCATTCCCGATGATACCATATCGTAAGGGTAGTAGAGAGAGAATCAGCTTCAAGAATTAACTTGATTCCAAACTCTATCTCTTTGCTCAAGGGTGAACCTAACATCCTTTCTTGAAACCCAGATTTCTTTAACCCCCTATTTCCTTCACTACTGCCTAGAAGCAGACACATGGGTCCATTGGATTCCAGATTCGAAGCTTGGAAATCCTAATACAGGGTTGTTCTATCGTCATTAATCATGATCACTTGATTCCCCGGCTCCGAAACCGTGCTTAAGATCAAATATAATCATGACACAGGTAGTTAGACAGAGTCTAATACCTTAATAGAACGATCCAGACGTACCTTGGAAACAACTACAAGGAGATTTGTAAGATCCTCTGCTTTGAGATAGCATATTGGATAAGGCATAGAGCAACTTTGATCAATACCCTTATCCATAAGGAACAAATGAAGGAATAGCTTTAGAGTTTAACGAACTCAACCAGATTAATCCTTAAGAAGATGACTGCCTTGCACTCGACCGGAGAAGTTGATTAACTTTAACACTAGTGAGGGTAAATACTCCTCCCCAGAGTCAAGGACTTAACTACAACTCCTTTAAGATTTCCTTATCACTGGTTCTATGAGAACGAAATAAACCAACACTATGGTTTTAGGGTTACCACATGTCGAAAGAGAAGCATACGACTATCATACTTCTACTTAGACTACATAGAACACTTTTTGATAGCAGAATAAGCTACTTATCTAGAGCCATTACCCATAACCTTAGCTCTAGTTTGGAAGTTTATGAAAACATACTTCCCAGGAAACATTGCAGATATCGATGACCAGCGTCTTGGACCACACACCCAAGGACCAAGAGTCAGGACCATTGCCCTGATAACATAAAAGTGTAACACTCCTTGTATATCATCTTACTTTATAAGAAAAGTAATAAGTTTGTGATTACTTGGACTTGTTGTTGTTGGAAAAAGATCTGAAAATAAGAATTTATCTCTTCCCTTGAAAATTTATTTTCACAAACACTTGATTGATAATGAGGGTGATTTAGTAAAATCAGAGTTTGCGAAAAACATAGTAAAATCAGCATATTATACTCCCAAAATATATCAAGTGTAACAAGTCCATTAATACCAAATAAGTATTATTATGAAACTGAATTCCTCTTATGATACCTCTTTCCAAAATATGTATCATATAAATTCTATCAAAAATAGAAATGTTATAGAGCTGGTCACTGGTCCTTTGTCCAAACATCCTTCTGGTCGGATCCTGGATATCTGCACAACGGGTTCCCAACCCACATTTTCTACACTCTGCATGCACCTAAGGGACATCTCCCCTTACTGATTCTTGTGCAAGCTAGATGCACGATCAACACCTAATAAGGGCATGGGGGTTAGCTATACATATTCGCATAATCAAATGAGAATAAAACTAACATCCACAAGTCAACATGTAGCAAACCATGATGCATAATCATATGAGCACACCCGGTTAATCATAATTCTTTCAATGCAGGTGGCATGATGCATGATTTCCTTCCACAACTGAGGCCTCTAACAAAGTCCATCTTGGACGTCCATCCAATACATCCTTGTGTTCCCGGAACACCGACATTCGTTCCCAGAACGTAATGCCGAACCATACTTGGATAATAAGCATCACTCCGAGAGTGTGCATCACGTTCCCAAAACGTGTAGCAAACCATACTTGGATAAATAAGCATCACTCCCAGAGTGTGCATCACGTTCCCAGAACGCATACGTTCCCAGAACGCATAAAAACCAGGTCCCGGACACTGGCCACATATCTATAATGTGTCATCAAGTAGGTTGCATATCAATGTGTTCCAAGAACACTAACATACGTTCCCAGAACGTATAAAACCAGGTCCCAGACACTGGCCACATATCTATAATGTGTCATCAAGTAGGTTATAATTCGGTACTCCCGGAGTACCCTCCTCATATTCCAAGAATACCCTCCTCATATTCCCAGAATATGATAAACGTTCCTACCAACCCATCTTCCATTCTATATGCATGAATGCACAATCATTAAGGTTGGTTTTTATCTTTAATTCTATTATTATACCAATGTGTTCCCAGAACACTCACATACGTTCCCAGAACGTATCATAAACCATACTTGGAATAAAATCAAGCACCACTCCCAGAGTGTGCATCACGTTCCCAGAACGTGTCCAAGTAACCATGTCCCAGACAATGGCCACATTCCCAGAATGTGTCATCATGTAGGTTGCATCAGTTTAGTACTCCTAGAGTACAAGGTCGTGTACCCCGAACATCACAAACAATCCTTGCCAACCTATTTCATCACCTTTCTCTATGCATGCATTGCATACATAATTACTAAGGTTGGTCTTACCATTAATTCCATTATTACGACTTAAAAAACACAACTTCTGAATGATATCTTGAGGTATGGCTTTACTCATAAAATTCACCTTTGAATTTAAATTTAACCTATGCTCATAGACCTGGATTGAGAGATTGTAATCATTGGTAATCCTTATTCAAAAACTTAACTTTTATTTTTAAGTTTCAGGTACTAACCGGTTACATTATCACCTAACCGGTTAGAATTACAGACCTGAATATAAAACCATTGATTTTCAATGAATATTTTCTTGAATTCTCTACTCAATCCAATCACAAGGCCTTAGCATATCAGAATACCTCAAGTTCAACACATAATATCATTCAAAAGATCTAAGTCATAATCCCATTTCATTTGTGCATAATTTCTTCTTGAAATTATCATTTGATATTAAGGTATTAATTCATTACCTCCAATCTAAACCAAACAGTGCTCAAACACATAGTTTTAGATTGGTCTTTGTATGAAATTTTAGCTTAAACTTGAGTACAAATGGTATGGACATTTAACAAATTTCAGAAATTCATTTTCTTTGAAAATTGACAGTTTCTAACCGGTTACAGATTTCGACTAACCGGTTAGATTAGGCAGAAATACACTGAAAAATGAGGTTTTTCACACCATTTTCTACCATACTCAAATTTAACCAATTTCATTCATAAATAGAGTTCACATACCTTAATTCTAGTGTGTTCAACCACATAAACCTATCTATATTGCATGCATTCAATTTAGATACTCAAATTGCACATAATTGCGCATATTTCACAACTTAATGCATCAATTCACATAATATCCAATTAAGCCATGAAATCAACATCAACATAGCTTGCATGCATCCAGATAACATTGCTCAAAACAACAATTGAGCTCAAATTGGCCTCCAAGCCATTTAACCATTTCAACTTATGCCCTTTGAGTCTCTTGGTGACTCATCCTTTATTCTACCACAATTTATTCTCATTCTAGCAAATAGTAAGCTTCCCCCTTACCTGAGATTCGTGCTTGAACAAGATTTGAGCAGAGATTTGAGGTAGAACACCAAACACCCAAAGCTCATCCTCAAACCATAACCGTTTTGACAGGGTAGATTGATCAAGGAATTTGGAACATGAAATGGACATGGAAATTAGGGAAAATGGTCATTATCAAAACCATGCAACATGAACTTTGAAAGGAAATCAAGTCTAGAACAAGAGAAGGCTTGAGCTTACCAAAATCAAAGCTCAAAGTCAGATCCAGAAACCCAATACAGAACTGTGACAGTTTTGAATCTCCAACTTCATGAATCGATTTCTCCTAGCTCAGAAACTCTCAACTCACAAACCTTATATCAATACAAAGCCCTTGATTTAAGCTTTGTAACAGTGTATCACTCATGTTCTAACTCTCATAAACGAAGGAGAATTTCAGAGACGAATCTCAGAACCCTAAACAGAGCATCAGCACTTCAGATCAACAAATGAGCCAAAATCTCGATCAATTGTGCTATTTATAGAGAAATCAGGCTAACATGCATGTTGACACGTCCTACCCCACCAAGAGAAGGATGAATTCGTGGCAGATTTCTGGTTTTTGGCTTGATTACTCATCAAACGGACTAACCCAGTTTTCTGAGTTCATCGTGTAACCGGTTACACAGCCCTTCTAACCGGTTACATAATGATAAAATTCTTTATTAATTACTCTTTCTTCAAAAACCTTTTTAATATTGCAATTATGTCCCAACCCAAGGGCTAATTTACAATATTCACATTTTTGTACAAAATAACCATATAAAAATATATCTCATATTTTTATATAAAAACACATAATGTACAAAACTAAAACCTTCAAAACTAATATAAATCAATTATAAAATAATTGTTATAATTAATTTCTTGGTTATTTGGGAGACGAAAATTAGGGGTGTTGCACATAATTTCTTAGAGGCCTATTATTGTTGTATCCGCACTGTGAGACCCACAATTTTACCCAATTTATTTGAGAATTTATATTTAAAATTAAAATATTATATTTGATTTTTGATAAATTGTGATACCTGGATTTAATTAAAATAGTATGAATTATATATATATGTATATATATACACGTGGTATATATATTATATATATATTCATACCAATGTTTCTCTAATGTATTTAAATAAAATATTTAAGGTATAGTTTTTGATTTAAATGATCTTAGAAAATGAAATACTTTTGATGGATTAAGGTGTTCTATCTTCAGAAATTCATATCTTTTAAACCGTACGTCAAAAAATTACAAACGATATATCAAAAAGACCGTATCGAAGTGTAGATTATGAAAATGTAAAGCTTTGGTTTTCACTTTGGAGTTTTCAAAATTTTATCACTGCTACAGTACTGAACGAATTTTTGAGCTTTAAGTGTGAAGATGTGGTTTTAATGCATTTAATGACTCTTTGACTCAAAATTACTTTTATGTGGATAGAAAATGTATTTTTAAAAACCCCTGATTTTATACACCCTCCAAATAAAAATATATTTTCGTATTTCTTTTATTTTGAAAGCTTATTCAGTGTATTTTTGAAGGAAATGATCTTAGGACTTCAAAAATTCATAACTTTCAAACCGTAAGTCCAAAAATTACAAATGATATGTCAAAACGATCGTATCGAAATCTGGATTATGAAAATATATAGTTTTGAATTTAATTTTGGATTTTTCGAATTTTTACTGCTGATACAATATAGTACAAATTATGTGTTCTAAAACTTGAAGATGTTATTTAAAGAAGCAATTAATGGCCTCTTGACTCATGTGTATTTTATTTTAAAAACAAAAATACATTTATGAAGTTTTCTATTGGTCCACCGTCCAAAATTTTATTTTTACTTCATTTTATTGTTTTTTTTTAAATTAGAAGAAATGAGGTGATTGGTGGAAAGTGTGGTGACTTAAATCTAGGTTGAATGCAAAAATTTTCTCCCTCTTTGTGCATGAATGCACCGTCCAGACTAAAGGGTGTGGGGGGGAAGTATTCTGATTTCCATCATGTGCTTATTTTGGGAATTAAGAAGTACATGGAACTTGTAGGCTAGGATTAATTGAAGAGGAATTTTCTAGACTATCATTAAGTGCCAACAACAAATTCCTAGGGGTAGATTACTCCCTCTTAGTCGTGTGAATCACCCAAGGAAGGATGAGAAGACCTAAAATTTTATCCTATAAATAGAGCCTTCCAAAGCCTTTGTTAACACTTTCATTCAACCAAAATCTAAGAAAAAAAATTGTGGAAGAACCCTAGCACTAGCAGAAGGAGGCGTGAGGAAGAGAGGAGTATCATAGAAGTCTTTTTCATTTTTTGCCCTGCTTAAGAAAAAGGTATTCCTATTTACTGATAATTTATTCTTCTGATTATGTTTTAAGTTTTCATTCTTGAGAAATCTCCTTCTAACAGTAAAGTTATGTTCTTAAAACTATTCCTATTTCCTAAACTCTAAAATGTAAGTTTTTAAATTGTTTTAAGTATTTGTGAATTTTATTCATGTTCATATGAATAAGGATTAAAAAGGACTTATAAAGTGGTTTAAAGAAACAAAGTTTCCCTTTTTTATTTCCTTATGATGGACGAATTTCCTTAGAAAGAAATAAGGGCATGGAAAATTTGATTTACGATCATATAAAAATGTTTAAGTGATTTTTGAAATTTTGATAATTATTGTTTGAGGTTTAGTCATGATTATTTTTAAAGAAATAACCCTCTGATGAATGAACAAAACATGATTTAGAAATTTGGCAAAAATTGATTTTACTCACTGTATGAACCATGAGGTACATGAAATAATAATAATATTTGTATAATTGTTGAATGTTTATGTGCATGAGTGATTCTTTGTTCTTTATAGTTAATAACTGATTATAAGGTTTAAATGATTGATTATATGAAAATAATTTTGGTTACTGTTGTTATCATGATGATATGACCGAAATTTTTATTGATATATGGTGAGTATGTTGTTTAATTTTTCTAAGTAAATGTCTAGTTATGTGGTGTGTATATCTTAAATTTCTGAAGTGATTTCATGAAATAACAATTGAAGAAATGATTTTTATAAAAGTTAATAATTTTGGGAATTTATTTATACTCTGAAAATTTTATTGGCATGAGGATATATGAATTAAAATGATATTTCTATGTGTAATTATGATGTGCCTATATGTCTATGTGTTTAGTGTAGTATATAGTGTGAAAAAGAATGTTTTAAGTAACTGAAATTATTATTTTTTTGGAAAATCAAGTTTCTGTCAAGACTTGATATAAATTAGAAAATGTGACTATTTTTCTAAGTTATGGATATTTTTGAGTTATAGTTCTTAGTTCTTTGTATATAGGTGTTAGAACGTTAATTATGATGAAATTTGTGAGTAAATGCAACTTGTTGGTGTGGCTGTCCAGCAAGATTATTTTGTTTATTTTGTCAAACTTTGGGATATTTTTATAGTAGAGTATGTATGTAAGCTATAGGAAAAAGTGGCATATTTTTCTGATTAACTGTTTGAAAGAAAATGATTTTTTTTTGGAATTAAAGTCTAAGCTGTTAAAAAAAATAATATATTGTTTATGTGATTTGATTAAATTGTGATGATATGATAAAAATAGGTGATTTTATGTAATACGAGTTTAGATGCATAATATGTATGTACTAATGCTTAAAAGTGATTTTCTGTGTACTGTCTATAGTCTGTGATTTAATTATATTGACGATAGAGAAAAATTATTTTGAACTTTGAATGCTTGAGTTTATATTCTAATTGAGTTATATGTGTTTATAGTATGATTATGCAAATTTTGTTTATTGCTTGATTTGATTTAAATGTTGCATCAAAGATGAGTACTTCTAATTCATGCTGTATGAATAGTCTGAAAGTGATAGTTGTTATAAGTTGTTTAAAAATGAAATTTTTAGTAAAGGAAAAGTTAAGATTTATTTTTAATATGTTATGATTATGTTTTAAAAATTATGTTACGTTTGGAAAAGGTTTTCATAATTTAAAAGCTACAAAGAAAAATTAATTTTTCTGATACAATAATCTGTTTTTGATTTTCAAAAAGGATTAATTGATTTCAAGTATTGGATATTTTGAATACAAGTCTTTTTGGGAATTCAAAGATGATTGGAGAAATTGTATTTGTTAAAAGGTCATGTATCTTTACCTCTTGTGGTTTGCTTAATTAGAATTGTGTAGTTATTTATGGGATTATTTTGTAAATATTATTTGGTAAAGGCTTTCGTTTGGATTCGAGTGACGTGACTTCAACTCAAGAGGACACTAATTTTGTAGCTTCAACTCAAGATGAGAGAGAAGCCTTCTTAAGACATAGTGGCATGTAGGGTAATGATTGGACATTCCGTATCATCTCAAAGGTCGGAACTAGGGATCTGTCGGGTGAGTAGTAGAACGGCAATTGTGTGTGTGTTCTGCCGTTCATACAAAAACAACGATCCCTCGCATATAATTATATGTGTTGGATATTCTGTTTAATTATGATGTTGAATCGATTATAATATTAAATTGTTAATGATAACATGTCTGGCGTATATGTTATATAAACCTGTTATTGGAAAATTGATTCATATGATGATATGTTGGAGAATTTTTGGGGAATATTAAAAGGCTTTATGGTTTAAGAAATTGGTATGGAATTGTATGTTATGGATATTTATGAAAGTTTATAATGTTATCCCCTGATCGTACTGTCATGGTGACGTGCTTGATCGTTAAGTTTTGTCGGCCACGTGAATGGAACGCCATGGTTGTGAGCTCGGTTTGGAATTCGCTGTGATTTGGAAGCGCCGGTGATAGGTTAATCTATTAGAGGTCGAGACCCATTAGAAGTGTGGCTTAGAATGGGTCGACCACAATTAGGAATGTTTAACTTAGTAAAACCCTTCGATGACTTAAAATACGTAGGAACCCCTTTTCTAAACCTTGCGTTGACAGTCAAGTAGTGGAGAGGAAAGATACCGTATGCTTGGAGGCTGGAGTCCCTTCAAGTGGTGATTGCAATAGGGGAGGGCAAGGACGGTGAAACGTCAAGAAGCCTCGAGTACATCTCTAGGCAGGACGGGACTACATTGACAAGGTTCACTGGAGTCTGGACTTTCGTCGTAGCAAGGACTGCAGGCCAACTGGAGAAAGTGCTGTCGCCCCCTTGAGCAAATCATAGATGGTGAGAGGGAACCTGAACGAGGCTAGAAGTTCGGTAGGTGTTGGGTTTTTGGAAACTTTTGGGAAATAAATCTTGTTGACCACCGGCGTCTGGTCACATAAATTTTGATACCTGGCTTACCACCGGCGTCTGGTACAGCCTTCCGTCTACCGACTCCGATGCCAGCGTGGTTAGGGTTCCTGTGCGTCCCATCTGCTTTCCGAACTAGGATATGGTTGAAATTGTGGAGGAGATGTAACATGTGTGCTATCAATCCCTTGAACCTCGGTAATGGTACCCCCCTTTTGGTTTACCGATGGTTGTGATGCCGAAACTTAGAGACAAAAAGATAACTAAATATAAAGGTTAAAGCTTTATTAAGAATATTATTTTGGGAAAGAACCTTATGGTATTATTTTTATAAGGTGATGAT
Source organism: Crotalaria pallida (assembly GCA_037953625.1). Taxonomy (NCBI): domain Eukaryota; kingdom Viridiplantae; phylum Streptophyta; class Magnoliopsida; order Fabales; family Fabaceae; genus Crotalaria; species Crotalaria pallida. The sequence continues at coordinate 92,820,737 of CM075652.1, forward strand.
ATTGATGATGTATATGATGCTATGATATGCTTGTGTGGTCTTAATATTCCCCTATAGTAAGCCCACGCCGTCGACGATTATATCGTTCGGAAGTGCTTACTCTCTCTATTTCCATTTCCTGTGGACATTGGGGAACAATGCTCACAGATGACAGATCAAGTAGTAGTTCGAGTAGTGGTTGCTCAAGTTGGAAGAGGATCGCGAGATGGTGCCCATATGAGGAGGAAGCAGAAGTGGCAACCGAGGAATCTTTCAGACACTTGTGGTGGAGGATAGCCATGAAGACTAGTAGCCTAAGATAGTATAGTCTTTATTTTGTACCCTATATTAAGGTGATTAGGACATGATTACTCTATCCCGATGTAACCCCTGTTGTAATAAAGGATTATTTGGAAAGAAATAAAAGAAGTTCTTTTGGTTATGTATCATGTTCAAAAAGTAATTAAATGTTTCCGCAAGATAACCATCGAATAAATATGGCGTTAAGAAAATAAGTTTTTGGAAATGTGTTGGTAACATCTCTTTTTGGAAAAAGGATTTTATGTTGCAAATATTTTGAAAACCAAGTAACTCAAATAGTATTATGAAAACCTTTTTGTAAAAGAAATAAGATGAACGGATTTTGGTAAATGTTATTAAAAAAAATGGCGCAAATTTTTAGTGAAAATTCTAAGTTCCAAATTGGGGTGTTACATTTAGTGGTATCAGAGCGATGGTTGTCCTTAGTGGCCTTAAGTATAGTCTTACAAGCTTTCCTTGTGTGACTCTGTTCATTAGTATGTAGGATGGGTGTCCTTCGTGGCTTTAAGCATAGCCTATATGCTTTTCTTGTTTGACCCTCTACTTAGTCTAAGACTTAAACTCCACGTGTGTAGAAGAATCGCAATGGCACGTCGACAAGCAAATGAGGAACCGATGAACACTCAACAACAAGCTGCTATGATGGCTCAGACAGCTGCAGTTTTGGCAGGAGTAAGGGACAACATGAACCTTATGCTCCAACAACTTCAACAGAATCAGAATGCGAATGCTGGTGGACAAGGAATTAGAGGCCTTGATGAGTTTTGCCGCAGAAATCCGAAGGAGTTTGCTGGAGGTTATGCAACGGAAGAGGCTGAAGCGTGGATAGCCGGTTTGGAGTGGATTTTTGGAGGAATGGTGTAGTGTACGGATGAACAGAAGGTTGCCTATGCTGGGTATATGATGGTAGGAGAAGAAGCCAATTGGTGGCGTAATGAGAGGCATGCTTTAGCTGGAGAAGCTGGAGTGATAACTTGGAATCAATTCAAGGATAGGCTTTTGGTGAAGTATTTCCCGGAGCATACTTCCCGGAGCATCTGAAGATAGCCAAGGAATTGGAATTCCTGCGATTGGAGCAAGGCAACATGAGTGTAGGGGAGTATGCTGCCAAATTTGAGAACTTGGCAAGGTTTATGCCTTACTATGGAGAAGCTGTGAACGAGAGGTCTAAGTGTGCAAAGTTCCTGGATGGTTTGAAGCCGGAAATTAAGCAAGCTCTGGCGCCATTGGAAATAAGTGTGTTTACAACTTTGGTGAATAAGGGGAGTATTGTGGAAAATGGGTTGAAATCAAGGGATTTGACTGGGAAGACAGCTGTCCAAGTTTCAAGTGGTGGTCCTATGAGGCACTCCCCAGGAAATGGAAACCAGAACAGTGGAGCCCGACATCAAGGTCCTTATGGGCAGGGAAGTGGACAAAGAGACAACAGATTAGGAGGCAATAATTCGGCTGGAAGTAACAATCGTAGTGGTGGAAATTGGAACAGGCATGGGAATGATCGTAACAACAATCGGAATAATCAAAACAATGGTGGGAACCGAGGGAACAATGGGAACGCTAGTGGTAACAATGGGGATGCTGTCGGAGGACAAGTTACTGCACCTGAACTTTGCAACAAGTGCAACAAGAATCATTATGGACCCAACTGCCCTTATGAAAATCCCAACTGCTTTAACTGCAACAAACCAGGACACATTTCGAAGAATTGTAGGGAACCAAAGCATGAAATGGGTTCTGATAGACCAAAGGGAAACGGAAGAGTGTTCGCTATGGTTGGAAATGAGGATGCTAATGCTGCTAGTCGTTCTTAGGATTTACGTTTTGTATTGAATGTTGTTTGAACAAAGTGGATTTATCCACTCGTCTTGTCTAGTCTTTTGGTTGTTTTGTTTCCTTGACTTGTTTTGAAGGAGTTTTTCCTTCTCGTACATTGATATTTTAAGGTGGAATCTTTAAGATTCAAGGAATGAATGCGATTATTTTCATAAGAATCTTTAAGTAAATTATGCCTCATTTTCAATATCATAGTATTTCTCGGGGACGAGAAATCTCTAAGTTGGGGAGGATTGTTAGACCCACAATTTTACCCAATTTATTTGAGAATTTATATTTAAAATTAAAATATTATATTTGATTTTTGATAAATTGTGATACCTGGATTTAATTAAAATAGTATGAATTATATATATATATGTATATATATACACGTGGTATATATATTATATATATATATATGCATACCAATGTTTCTCTAATTTATTTAAATAAAATATTTTAAGGTATAGTATTTGATTTAAATGATCTTAGAAAATGAAATCCTTTTGATGGATTAAGGTGTTCTATCTTCAGAAATTCATATCTTTTAAACCGTACGTCGAAAAATTACAAACGATATATCAAAACGACCGTATCGAAGCGTAGATTATGAAAATGTAAAGCTTTGATTTTTATTTTCGTGTTTTCGAAATTTTATCACTGCTACAGTACTGAACGAATTTTTGAGCTTTAAGTTTGAATATGTTGTTTTAATGCATTTAATGACTCTTTGACTCAAAAATACTTTTATGTGGATATAAAATGTAATTTTAAAAACCCCTGATTTGCTACACCCTCCAAATAAAAATATATTTTCGTATTTCTTTTATTTTGAAAGCTTATTCAGTGTATTTTTGAAGGAAATGATATTACGACTTCAAAAATTCATAACTTTCAAACCGTAAGTCCAAAAATTACAAATGATATGTCAAAACGATCGTATCAAAATCCAGATTATTAAAATATAAAGTTTTGAATTTAATTTAGGATTTTTCGTATTTTTACTGCTGAGATAATATAGTACGAATTATGTGTTCTAAAACTTGAAGATGTTATTTAAAGAAGCAATTAATGACCTCTTGAATCAAGTGTATTTTATTTTAAAAACAAAAATACATTTCTGATGTTTTCTATTGGTCCACCGTCCAAAATTTTATGTTTACTTCATTTTATTTTTTTTTTAAATTAGAAGAAATGAGGTGATTGGTGAAAAGTGTGGTGACCTAAATCTAGGTTGAATGCAAAATTTTTTTCCCTCTTTGTGCATGAATGCACCATCCAGACTAAAGGGTGTGGGTGGGGGGGAAGTATTCTGAGTCCCTTCAAGTGGTGATTGCAATAGGGGAGGGCAAGGACGGTGAAACGTCAAGAAGCCTCGAGTACATCTCTAGGCGGGACGTGTAACATCCCGCATTTTCTGGACTCAAATAAATCAACAAGATTTTATTTAAGAGTAATTTTTAAGATTTAAGAAAGATTTTCAGTTAAATATTTTAGCAAACGATTTTTATTTGAGATTCCTTAAAGAAACGAATTTTCTTTTTATCAAAATGATTTGAGGTTTTAAATAAATGGTATCTTTGAAAGATTTTTGATTTGTGTGAAAAATGTGGTTTTATTTCAAGTTAAAAGTATTTTGTAATTGAATGGATAAAGTGGATCGATTTTCTTTAAAGATTTCATTCTTGGAGTTTTGAATCTGTGAATGTCTGTTTTGGTGCAAGAAATTATATATATGCAATTTAATTAGTAAATTTAAATGGATGGATGCATAAATTGTATGAATGTGAATGAGAATGTGTGCATGATGTATGTGTGCCGTGTGTTTTGGAGCGTGACACATGATATGCTAAGGTGTCATATGCATGTTTAAATATGTGTTAAGTGTATGCATTATTTTATGATTTCATGCTATGTGTTTATGATGATAATATGAAATGAACTTATATGTGTATGTGTGCATGTGTTGTTCGGCCATGAAGGGACTAAGAGGACCAAGTAGAATTAATCTTCTTAAGCATTAAGAAATTAGAATGTAAATAGGAAATAGGAGGAAAATAGGTGGTGTGACTCATGATGCCTAGGTGAGACTTTCTTCCACCATTCTCTCCCTTGTGATATGACCACTCCCATGCAAACTTTGGAGTAGACCAAATCGCCCTTGAACCAAGCCTTTAAACCGAGGATAGAAGAGGAAATTTCCATGCCTTGTTTTGCCCTTAAAGTCGTATGGGTGGGTGAAGGTTGGCTAGTTCATTCCCATTCTTTCACAATCCCAAACACTTAGTTTCAAGAGAACATCAAACTCTTGAGACTTAGAGAGAAAAGAAAGTGAGGCCGTGAGGGAGAAGAGGAAAAACAAGAGTGAAAACTCTAAGTTCTTGACCCAAACCTCCTTAACTTCTTTTCCAACCACATTCCTCTTCAAGAATCAAGAAGAAAAGCTACCCATCAACCCTAGAGAGGAGGAGGCCGAAGCAAAACCCTAGGAGGAGAAGAGGAGGACTTGAAGCTTGAAGATTTAGTTAGAGGTCTTGATTTAAGGTAGTCATTTGAGAGAGTTTGGTGTACTCTTTTTGATTTGTAAAGGACTTTAATATGGATATTGTCTAAGTTTAATTTTGTGGTGCATGTATTTATTTCCTCATGATCTTGGAGTTTTATTGCCTTGCATGTTAATTTTATGATTTGATTTTGAATATTTGTACTTGGATGTTTTAATTATTAACTTGTTCTTCACGGTTTTGCTTAAGTTGTGTTTTTAAGCTTATGTTTTTGCCTTGATCTTCATTTGCATGTCTTGATCTATGATTGTTCTTTGAGAAAACATGAAGTTTGAGTTTGTATGTTTGTTTTGAGCACCAATCTTAATCTTCCTTGCATGCATGTCACGGTTTTCAAAAGAAAATAGGACTAACAAGCTTTAGTATTAATTTTGTGTAAAAAGGATTTGAATCAAGATTTTGTTTGTGCGTGATGATGATTCGGTTCGTGCCTTATGAAATAAAAATGTTGTTTCAAAAGTTTTGCATGATTTGATCTTGAATTTGATCTTTGCATGTGAAAATAAAATTGTAAAATCTTGCCTTTTTGCATGTCCTTACTCGGTCAAGTCTAGGAAAAATAGGAAACCATGCTAAGTCATCATTTCATTTACTTGCATGATGAAATTGTTCCATCTAGAGATTTTAGGTACATGCATGAAATTGTTTAACGTTTGAGAAATAGAGATCTCGATATGCTTCTCGATTTTTATGTTAAGAAACAAAATTCTTGTTTGCCAAATTCCTTGTAAAGCTCACGGTTTTGCATGTATAAGTGATCAAGATAATTCATTTCATTTCGCATGTGTGTTTCATGATTAAGATTAGGGATTTCTAAACCTATGGGCCTTGAATCTTTTGATTCCAAACTTAAAAGTAAATTTTTCATAATCCCATTAGGTTTAGAAACAAATCTTAAGCCATTTTGCTTTCCTATGTGATATTATTTGAATTAACTTGTATAGAAGTAAGTTGGTTTGATAGATGATTGTATTGAGTGACTTTTCCTTTTTGGTCCCATTCGGTCTTGATGTGAAAGTAAATGAATTAGATTGATTTTCCTTTGTGTGTTGGTTTATATGATGATTGGCATTATTCTAAGATAGTGTGCTCTTTTCTTCAAGTCATTATTTAGAATATGATGTTTGAAAATAGGGTGATGTGTGGTAAGTGCATGTGTTAGTAATCATTAGTGTTTGAAATATAAACCTTGTCTCATGTAGGATGAGACTCGGCCATGCATGGAAATTAGGTGCATGTATCTGATTCTTGATTCTATGTGCATAAATCATGAATAGTTTGTGACATTATAATTGTTTAGATGTGTTTGAATGATTTGAGTGTTTAATATTTCTAAAAGGTTTCGATTAAATTCTTGTGTTATTTTCTTTTAATTTAATTCGGTTTTAAAGAAAATAAAATGAATAAAATGATTTGAAAAGTATTGTTTTAAAAAGGATTTTTATATGATTTCTAAAGTTCATGGTTTTTAATTAAACAAATGATTTTTTTTAGAAAACCCTAACATAAATGTGGCCTTTATAAGAGCCACGGAAGTATTCATGTTTTGTTAAGCAAGTTTTTGAAATGAATGTTATGAGTTTTAAATTCCTAATTATATGGTTAAAGAAATGTATTTACTTAGTTGTGAATTAGAAATCAAAGTGATTTTCAAATAAGGAGTTTTGATAAGGGTGTCTTGTTTTCTAAATAATTCTATAAGAACAAATTTTAATAAGAGAAATTATTTGAGTTCCAGTAACAATCGGGGAGCGGTTACGGGCGTCGCAGTGGAAACCAAGGAGCGTATCGTGTGAATTATCTCCGGTCCAGGTGAGAGAGAAGCTTTCCTAAGACACCGTTGTAGTTAGGTGATATATTAGGACGTTCCGTATCATCTCAAAGGTCGGAACTAAGTGGTTAGAGTCAGTAGTATAAGTGGCAATTGTTTGATTGTGTGGCCACTTATACGAAGGTGACGAAGACCACATTGTCGTTGTGTGATGTTTGCGTGATTGATAGCATGCTTTCATTTATTTATCTATTTATTCATTTAATTATGCAAGTTGAAATTAAGTGTTGTTGGTTAATATTGATAATCTGTTGATGGACGTCTGTTACGCCTGAGTAAGAAAATGAAAATAAAGAAAATTGAATAGGAAGTAAAGAGATGAGATGTGTTGGAAAAGAAAGAAAGAGTTGAGATTGGGGAAAGAATGGAATGATAGTGTTGAGAACGAGCCAGAGCTGGGGAGAGTGATGTTGATATGAGATGTAGTTTGAGCGGAGCTGGGCTCCTTCGTTTTTGGTTTTAGTCTGGGACTAGTGTTGAGTTGAGCTTGCTCCTCCATTAGCGCTCAACAAAAATGTGATTTTTGAAAAAGGTTTTTTGAAAAGAGGTTTTTGAAAAAAAAATTTCTAAGAAGGTTTTCGAAATGAGATTTTTGAAAAAGGTTATGAAACAATATTTCCAAAGGAGCTTTCCGAAGGAATCTTTTTGAAAGAGTTTTGTGAAACAATCTTTTGAAAGGTTTTGTGAAAGCATATTTTTGAGAAAAGTTTTTGGGAACAATCCTTTGATAAAGTTTTGAAAGGATATTTTCAAGAAAGTCTTTTGAAATGATGAATTTGAGAAATTGTTGTGAAATAACATTTTGAGAGAGTTTATGAGAGAGGATTTTATAAAAAAAAGGGCTATGTAACAATCTTTTGTGAAAGTTATAACAGAGTGTTTTGAGATAGTTTTTGAAGAGATTGGTTTGAGAAAAGATGTTGAAATGAGATGATTTCGAGAAATGGAGAATGTTGAGAAAGTTTGAAAAAATGAGAATTGAGATTGTAATGTGATCCCAGCTCTGTGCTCTGTGAGAAATGATGAGAGAAAGTTTGTGCAAAGTTAGTGGTCGGGACTCGTTGAAGGGTTGCACGAAGGATGGGCCGACCTTAGGATAATTAAAAAGATTAAAAGACTTTAAAAGACATACGCGGTGAGGTATGAGAGTGCGAAGTAGTGGAGAGGAAGGAACCATAAGTATATGCGGATACTTAGGAGGAGATTGCATTAGGGGAGGACGATGACGGTGAAACGTCAAGAAGTCTAGAGTATGTTTCTAGGCAGAACGAACTCCACATGTGGCGCACTAACGTGGTGGGGACTGGGTCTAATGCCGTGGTAAGTTCTGCGGGCCCAATAGAAATATACTGTCGCCCCCTAGATTGCAAATCTAGAATAGTGAGAGGGACTGGAGTGGGGCATCTTGTTTTCCACTGTAGTGAGACAGTGTGCCATGTATATGAATTGATTTGATTATGATTTGAGGCTGAGACCTCCTGGTCTGGGACCATTTGAGTTTGAGACAGCTGTCGTGCCCGCACGGTAAAGGTCCTGTACTCCTGTTTGCTTCCGACTAGGTTGGGTGGATGACCGAGGAGATGTAGACGTGAGTGATCGAGATTGAAATGAACACTTTGATGGTATTTTAACACTCCCCAATTACCAGAGATTATGAATTGATAAGAATGGGGGAAAAGAGAATCCAGTGATGAAATGGAAATGAATGAGAAAAGGAAAGAATGTTCACAAGATATGAAAGTAAGGAAGAGATTAGAAAGGATAACAATACTGCTAATAATGTAAGATAATAATGATGATGATGTCAATAATCTGTTTGGTTGTTGTGTGCTTGTATATTGTATTGTGTGTGTGTTTGGTCCTATTATCTTGCCTATCGTAATCCCACACCGTCGACGATCCGTCGTTCGGAACACTTACTCTCTCCTGTTCGTTGGTATATCGGTGCTGCTAGTATTTCAACGGGCAGATGGAGTACTGCATGGACATCACCACGTGGAGTAAGTATGGAAGAGGTTGGAAGCACACTCCAAGCGGCTGGGTATGGACCGGCCATACTCAGATTGTAATCCCCGACCCGGAGCATCAACTGAGCGGAGCTAACTTGGGGCCGCGCTTGGGACAAGTCACTGTGCGAGGATATCAGAACTACAAGGAGAAGGTGCAATATGAGAAACAGTGGAAGTCTACCACCAAAGAAGGAGTGAAGTTGGAGCCCAACAACAATACCGAGACAGCTACATGGACAGCTTCATCCTCGAAAGCGAAGAGAGGATCCAAGAAGAAGGAGGACCTCCACCCGATTGCCTTCAATAGGGTAGGTTAAAGTTAGCATGGTTAGTTTAGACTGTAGTGAGTCTTTGTGTTAAGGATTACCTGAGTGACGATCTATTGATGTAACTTAACTTATTCTAAAGCCTGCTCGACTTTTTACATCTTCATGAGAGATGTTTAACGAATCCTTTTGGTGGAATGCAAAGAATTATTTTAAAAATGGAACCAAACCGTTTTTCCCTAGAAAATGTTTTGGAAACCTGAGCGAGTAAAGATTTGTTTTAGTAACAACTCGGTTTTCGGTAAAGGGTGTTGAGAACACCAAGAACTTTTAAACAACGGTTTCAAACTCTTCAACATTGTTTTACAAAAAAAAAAAAAAAAAAAAAAAAAAACTGGCCTTATTTTGACAACTTTAATAAAAAAAAGTTAATTGTTTTGAGTTACGAAAATCGGGCTGTTACAGAATGGTATCAGAACTTATGGTAATCCTTAGTGGCCTTAAGCATGGGCTTACTGTGTGACCCCCAATTTTACCCAATTTATTTGAGAATTTATATTTGAATTTAAAATATTATATTTGATTTTTGATAAATTGTGATACCTGGGTTTAATTAAAATCATATGATTTATATATATATATATACATATACATACGTGATATATATATATGTATACTATATGTATACCCATGTTTCCTCTAATATATTTAAATTATATTCTTAAGATGAAATATTTTAAGGTATAATATTTGATTTAAATGATCTTAGAAAATGAAATGCTTTTTTGAAAGATTAAGGTCTTCTATCTTCAGAAATTCATATCTTTTAAACCGTACGTCGAAAAATTACAAATGATATATCAAAACGATCGTATCGAAGTGTAGATTATGAAAATATAAAGTTTTGATTTTTATTTTTGGATTTTTCGAAATTTTATCACAGCTACAGTACTGAACGAATTTTTGAACTTTAAGTGTGAAAATGTGGTTTTAATGCATTTAATGGCTCTTTGACCCAAAAAAAAAATATTTTATGTGAATAGAAAATGTATTTTTAAAATACCTGATTGGCTGCACCATCCAAATTAAATATAATTTCGTATTTTTTTAAATTATAAATTAATTTAGCTTATGAAGTGCATTTTTGAGGAAATGATCTTAGAACTTCAAAAATTCATAACTTTCAAACCGTAAGTCCAAAAATTATAAACTTGATATGAAAACGATTGTATTGAAATTTAGTTTCTAAAAATATAAGAATTGTAATTTTTTGAGGTATCATTCGAAAATATTTCTCTGCTGCAGTAACTGTATGATTTTATATGCTTTATTTTGATTGGTTTTTAAGGAGGTGAATTCAAAGTGAGTCAATGGAAAATTTTCTCCTCACTAGGACCAAGGAGTGCCGTCCAAATGAAGGAAAAAGAGAGGAAAATATCTTCTGAGAATTAGTGGAAACATCTCTTGGATTTAAGGCTTTAGGAGTTAGAAAAATCCCCATAAATACACATTCATGTTCCAAAGTAAAAATGGAAAATGGTTGACTCAACTTGGGAAGGGGGGGACGAATTTACATCAGAGTTTTGGGGGAAATGTATTCTCACTTCACCTATAAATAGAACCCAAGACCCCTCCTATTTTCACACATGACAAACAAATCATTTTTGAGAGAAAAAAATTAAGAAAAGTCTTGAGAAATTGAGGAGAAGGGCGTGGCATTCTTTGGGAGAGGAAGGGAAATTTTCATACTCATTTTGAAGGTCATCTTTTTTTTTGGTAAAGAAAAAATTTGCATTACCAACGAGCAAATAATACACATCACGACAATAATCTAACCCCTAGCCACCTTCTAGGAAGGGTTCTAAGGGCTAGAAAATCCCAAACAAATTAAAGAGAAATTAAAACTGGACTCTGAATTGCAGCCCTTATTCTAACTAACAAAATCCTATTCGGCCCACTAGCCTTGGCCCAATTACTATGCACAAGCTTAGTTCCTAACTCTGTCTGAAGAAGACGAAAAGCTTGGTGAGGTTGAAGTTGTTCCTGCCTGAAAATTCGTCGGTTCCTTTCCGACCAAACGCTGTAAGCACATGCAGCCACCACCGCCGTAACCAATTGCCTCCTCCCTTTAACTTTGAAGCCATACCTTAGCCATCTTAACCAATTATGAAATTTAAAATGCACCACTTCCACCCCAACCCAATTAGTAGCCAACTGAAGAAGCTGCTTACTCCAAGTACACTCAAAAAATAAGTGCCTACACGATTCATCCACTCCATTACAGAGCTCACACAAAGGGGACACCTGCATGAACTGGAGATTGTCCTTAGTTCTCAATTTTTCATGAACCAGCAACCACATAGTAAACTGATGCTTAGCAACACTCAAGGGATTCCAAATTACACGATGCAAGGGGAAATACGGTTGAGCTCCCATGAGGTAACGATATCCATCCTTAATTTCATATTCTTGATGATTACCTTCCAATTGACTGAATTTTGACATGAGTTTATCACGCACTTTTAAGAGCTGCTTCCAATGCCAATTCGTAGAATTAGTAGTATGAACATTTCTGAAATTATCTCTTCTTAAGTAAATAGCATGAATCCACTTAAGCCATAGAGATACTTTGTTTGCCATGATCTGCCATACCTGTTTTCCTAGAGCTGCCATATTCCACACATAGATATTGTGAAAACCCAGACCTCCATGACTCTTCTCTCTGCACACAGTGGTCCATGCAACCTGAGCCTTGGCCCTACCCCTCTGGTCCTTGCCCCATAAAAAACCTCTGCAAATTCTTTCAACTTCTCTGATTACAGCTTTAGGTATAATGAAAGTAGATGCCCAATAGACATGCATTGTGAGAAAAACAGATTGGATCAATTGAGAGCGACCCTGAAATGATAAGTTCCTAGTTGTCCACATGTTGAGCCTTTTAGTTATTCTATCAATCAATGATTGACAAGTAGCAGCATTCCATTTCTTAGCTACCATAGGCAAACCCAAATAAGTAAACGGGAAAGAACCCCTCCCAAAACCAGTAAGGGTCTCCAGCCTCCCTTTTAGATTATCATTAACACATGCAGTGTAGATTTGAGACTTGGACTGGTTTGCACACAAACCAGAACTTTGTCCAAATTCACCAAAAGCCTTCATTAGGATAGTAACATTGTTCTCCTTAGCCTTGCAAAAGATCATCAGGTCATCTGCAAAGGCAAGGTTGATTAAACCCACTCTCTTGCACATAGGATGATAATAAAAGCCTTTCTCAGTAGCTGCACTTAGCAATTTCCTGGTAAGCATGTCCATCACAATAACAAATAGAAGAGGAGATATAGGATCTCCCTGCCTCAATCCTCTAGAACTCATAAATCTGCCCTGAACACTACCATTTATCACCAATCTGAAAGATACTGTCTTCACACATACCATAATCCAATTCACAAACTTTTCTGGAAATCACAGAGCTTCCAGACTCTTCTGGATAAAATCCCAGCTCACACTATCATAAGCCTTTTTTAAATCTACTTTCATTAAACATCTAGGGGACACTCTCTTCCTTCTGTACAATCTCAACAATTCTTGAGTGATAAGAACATTGTGAAGAATAGAACTATCTTTTATGAATGCAGCTTGATTCTCATGAATTAAGTTAGGCAAGCACTCTTGCAATCTATTGCAAAGTAGTTTAGAAATAATCTAGTAGATTACATTACAGCAAGCTATAGGTCGAAAATCACTTACAAAGTTAGGGCATTCTGTTTTAGGAACTAGCACCAACAGAGTTTGATTAGCTTCCCTGAGCAGTTTTCCATTTGAGAAAAAATCCTGAACAGCTTCAATTATATCATCACCTATTACTGGCCATGCTGCCTTATAGAAGGCTGCTCCATAACCATCAGGCCCTGGAGCCTTGTCATTACCAATCTAGAACAGGCACTGCTTGATTTCAGAGTCCTCAAACCTCCTTATTAGTCTCAACTATTGCTCAACACTCAGAATCTTCCCCTGCTTGACCTCATCCTCATCAAAGCACCAGTTCCTAGGCCCATCAGCAAACAAATTCTTATAAAATTCCTCAAAAGCACTCACAATCTGAGTTTGGTCAGTGTGCACAACACCATTATTATCCTGAATCCTTAGAATTCTGTTTTTGTATCTTCTCAACTTTATTGTTTGATGGAAGAATTTGGTGTTCATATCCCCTTCACAGATCCAGTTTTGCTTAGCTTTTTGTTTCAAAAACACTGAAGCTACTAGGTAGACCTTTAGATGCTCCTCTCTTGCCTCTTTTTCCAACTTCAACATGTGATTATTCATAGGGTCTGATTGAAGAAGATTCTTAATATAATCAAGTCTCTCCCTTGCCTGAGTCTCTTTAACATCAATGCTCTTGAATTTCCTCTGATTTAAATCTTTTAGCCCAGCTTTCAACTGTTCAAGATTTCTCATTATTCTAAACATTGCACACCCTTCCCTTCTGCTTGACCAATTTTGATTCACAATCTGAATAAACTCATCATCCAGCGTGAGATGATTAAGAAACTTAAATGTCTGCCCTTTACATGTCATAGCATTTGGCCAGTGAATCACCATAGGACTATGATCTGATACACCACAATTCCCAAATTCTGCCTGAACATCTGGCCATTCCCTACACCAATTGTAGTTTACAAGAACTCTATCCAGCTTGCTAATGATTCTATCACCCTCATCCTGATTGTTGTTCCATGTATACCAGCAACCAAAATAATTCATGTCCTCCAGCTGACAGTGATTAACCATTGATCTGAATTCCTGGATTGTGTGATGCTCAATAGGAATCCCACCAACTTTTTCCTGATTATTCAAGCAACAGTTGAAATCCCCCAGAATCATCCATTTATCCGCCATACTATCACCTATCTCCTTCAGGTCCTCCCAAAGCGCACATCTTCTTTCACTATCATTATGAGCATACACAAAGGAAACATAGAATAAGCTATCATCCTGATTCCCTCTCACTCTGTAGTGGACAAATTGACTAGAATGGCTGAGTACCTCCACCTTAAACATGTCCTTCCTCCAAACCACCCATATTCTGCCAATAGGATGATCATTCAAATTAATAAAACTCCCCCAGTCAAGGAACATTCTATTCCTCACCATATCAAACGAGTTAGATCTAAGCTTGTTTTCTAGCATGGCCATAAGACCAATAGAAAATGTATTTATCAAACACTTAACCTCTTTTTGTTTCAAGGGTTGGTTAAGTCCCCTTGTATTCCAGGAACCAATTCTATCCATTTAGGTGAAGGGAGGATGATTCCCCCTTTTGAAACTTCCCCAAAGCTTTCCTTCTGGTCATTACTGGAGTCCACTGTTCTTCCTTTTCCTTATTCCCCTGTTCCACCTCTACAGCATCACTTGCCTCCTTTTCCATCTGTGACTCATTCACAACTAAAACATTCTCATCTATACCTTGTTCTTGCAATACCGCCTTGACCACTTGAGAAGCAGATTCCATGTTTTCAGCAGGGATAGTTCCCTCTTCCATACTTCTTTTCAGTTTCAGAGCATCATGAACCTTTTCTATGTCCTCCCTTGTAGGTTTCTTTTTTTCCACCCATATCTTCTTAGATTGCTTCCTGCAAGATTTACTATCATGTCCATACATGGAGTATGAAGCACACAACACTGGCTTCCATTCATAGTCAATCTTTTGGGCTATGACATTTTCCTTCTCATCTTCAAAATACACCTCTTCAGGAAGGATTTTAGGGTTAACCTCAACAAGAACCCTAGCATAGCTGATCCGATTTCTTTCCTTTGTAACATTGTCCACCATGATTGGGGTAACCACACGACTAGCAATCTTGCTTAGGGCAGGGACACCCCAATATTTCAAATTCATGTTTGGCATCTGGATCCATACTGGAACAGAGTCATGCATAATTTTAGAAACAGGTTTCCCTGTCCAAGGTGCTATGATGAGGGGTTTCTTATCAAAGTGATAGATCCCAACCTCCATTACTGCATTCCTGGCTTCCATCGAATTAAATCTTACAATCATAGTACCATCACCATTCATAAGTACCTTGTCTATGCCATGATGTCCCCATATTTTCCTTATGTATCCATTGAAAACCGAATAGGGAGGTCTGGCTCCCAGGACATAGCAAACAAGAGATTGCTGCCAATATGCTTCTTCACTTTGTATGTCTTCTAGCACTATTTTCCCCACTGCCATCCCTTCTTTAATCTCTAGCTTTACAAAGTTTAGTTTGTCTCCTGCATTACGTAGCTTTGAAATGTCAAAGGTATCCCAAACAGATGCCCTTTTAGTGGAAGTCTCTTTCTCTCTTGTTTCTGGTTGTGTGTCTTTTACTGCCTCCTCAGGTTGAACCATCGCCTTACCTTTGATCCTTGATCGTAAATCATCCAGCTTTTTCAAAATACTAGCCGCTTTCTTAGGGCTCAAGTTATCTATGTCTTCTAAGTCATCATCGTCCAAGTGCTCAATATCTAAATTCTTAGGAATAGAAGGAGTAGGAGAAGAGATGTGAGGAGAAGGGGACTTGGGTGGCCGTCCCTTCTTTTTTGCCATGGAGGCAACCGGCGGTGATCAAGAGATCAACCGCGGGACAAGAAGGAAACCGAAACCCTAGCAGAGCCTTCTCAGAGTTTTTTAATTTGTATGTAGGTCATCTTGCTAAGGAAGAAAGGTAACTCTATAATCTTATTTTGATTTCTTATTTTTAAGCTATTACTTTGTTATAACTAAAATAATAATACTCTTCTATGGCTATGAATCTCTTAAAGGTTAAATCTCCAAATCTCTTCTTTGATATATTATTCTACAATAAAAAAATTAATTATGATATATGTATATAAGTTTTTGTTTTGATGGTCAAATGAATAAAGATTAAGAGGAACAAAAAGAAATTTGTTTAAAAAGACACAAGTCTTCCCTTTTTAATCCAATGATGGCCGAATTTTATTGATAAGGGAGTAGTATTGAAATCTTATTGATAACAAATTTTTTTCTTAGTTAAATGAATATATGTTTTGGAAAGTTGTTGTTTTATATGGGTAATTAATTTGAAAGAATGAGAAGTGTGATTATTTTCTTTTCTCTAATATTTTTATGGCCGAATGGCCTATAGTGAAAATAAATAACATGGTTTTGTTCTTAATAGTATATCTGAATATGTATGTCTACACTTTAAGAAGAAAATTTTGTTAACTATTGTGTGTGTGAGTTTCTTAAATGTTTATATGGTTTTAGATATTTGTTTAGTTACTGTCCAAAAATTAAGTAATTAAGAAAAATATGATGCTTTCTTTGATTAATCATTTTTATCCTGTTAGATTTTATGATCTTTAAGTGATATAAAAGTCTTTCGTTATTATGTGTGTATCGAATAGTTTGTACTGGATGTTCTTTTATAATTCCTTAATATAAAAATATTTGTCTATATGCTTATAGGATTATGTGAATTCTATATATGTGATATTATCATGCTTAAGTTACTGTTCGAAAAAAAAATGTATGTGCACTAAAGGCGTTTATTTTTTTAAAATGATTTAATGTTTGGAGTAATTGATAAAAAGTATTATGTCATAAGTGTTGATATAAAATTTTGTCATTGTTCCTATTCTACCTTGCTTGGCCGAATCAGTGTTCAGTGATTAGGTGTGTTCTTTTAAAATTTTTAAAGTGCCTAAGTGCTATATAATGATGATAATCTAATTGTTAAAAATTATTTCATGAAATGAGTGTTAAATAACTGTCCATATGATTATGTGACTTTTGTTAACAAGTACATGCTATCAGTGTAATGGTTAAGCTACTGTACAGAACTAGTTTTGCTCAAAAAGTGTTTATTTTTATTTAACTTGATGTTTAGAGTAATTGATTCAAAATCATGTGAATATGTTATATATGTTATAAATTGTTATTACTGTGATGATATGGCCGAAATTGTTATTTATATAGGGTAGGTATATTGTTGAAATTTTTCTAAGTCTATCTGTACTGATGTGGTGTTTTAAATTCTTGAAGTGATTTAATGAAATAACAATTGAAGGAATGATTTTTATAAAGATTAATAATTTTGGGAATTTGTTTATATCCTGGAAAATTTTATTGGCATGAGGATATATGAAATTAAAATGATATTATGTGCATAGGTGTTTAGTGTAGTTATAGTGTGAAAAAGAAAGTTTTTAAATGAATGAGATTATCAATTTCCTGGGAAATCAAGTTGTTGTCCAGACTTGATATGAATTAGAAAATGTAACTATTTTTATAAGTTATGGGTATTTTTGAGTTATAGTTCTTAGTTCTTTGAAAATAGAGGTTAGAACTTTAATTTGATGAAAATTGTGAGTAAGTGCAATTTGTTTGAGTGGCTGTCAAGATTTGTTTTATATTAACCTTAGTAGTATGTCTATAAGGTTAAGGTGAATTGAAATAATTTAAGTGCTTCCCATAATTGAATAAGTGTGGAAAAATATTACTTTCTTAAACTTAATTTCATTTTTAGAATTTGGTATGTGAATCTTTTAGTAGGAAATTGAAAAGAATGAATTTTTGGGTAACTGTGAAGTAATGCAACTTTATTTTGTATTGTTGTCCAGAATTTTAGTTTGGGGTACATCAACCCTAGAACTTGTTTTGACTTGATAAATGAATAAGTTTATATTCTAGAATAATTATTGATGTGTTAGGTGTTTGTGTAAATGTTAAAATTGATTTTTAAGAATGTGTTTCTTGGCTGTCCAAATAATTATAAAAGATTGCACCAAGTTTAAGTTATTTGTTTAGTTGGCTTATGTTAATCTTTGAATGGTAGTTGTTATATAAGCATTTGGAATTGAATTATGAGTTAATAAAAGAATAAGTAGTCTTTTTTGATTTAATTGATTAAGTTCTAAATTTTGTATTAAATTTATAGATCTTCTGGTCCGGTACCTCCCGCTCCAAAGGACATTCCTATTGAGCCCCCGATTTTAGACAGAGAGCGGGTTGACGTTGTTGATCCTATTGTTGAAGGTATTGCTAATCCTCGTAGTGATGCTGAAATGGTCACCGAGGATAATGTTGGCTCTACTGATCCCAAAGGCGATGATCCCGTGGCCGTGGATGTTGTTATGCAAGATGCTGCTCCTGCTACTGAAGTGGCTGCTAAACCTGCTTCCGAAAAGAGCACTGTTCCTGCTACAGAACCTCCTGCAGAAGACGAGGGGAGTTCAAGTTCTAACTCCATGGGAACGCCTTCAGAGAAAGGTCAAAAGGAGACCGTTGTCGAGACTCCCTCTTCATGTAAGTGATGCTTCTCCTTATATATTTTTGATTGGCATATTTTCTTGTTTCATATTGCTTTATCTGGTCTATACTTGTGTGTTTTGTAGCATTCTTGTCTGTTCATTCTCCTGATGCTGCGGATAAGGCTAATATGGCGCTTATCAATTCCTTCATGGAAGCACATCCCGGATTGCAGCCACCTAGTGATTTGCTCCCTCGCATCTTCAAGGAGAATGGTACACAGACTTTGTTGAAGTTGGTCAAGTTCATCTCTTCTTGTAATGTCGACGCCTTAGCATGGGACGACAAGGCTTTGTTGCTGGATTGCTTGCGTTCTTTGGAACTTCTTCATTATTCTGGTCCTTGGTTAGATACTGCCATAGCGGTGATAGAGCGACAACGTCCCCCCTTTGATATGCATGTGGTTGAAGAGCACGAAAAAACTTTGTTGGAAAGACGTGCTTCACTTACAGCTCTCGTGGGGGAGCTTTCTACCAAGTTAGCTAATGCCAATACCGAGTTGTCCGAAATTGACGCTGAGATTGATAAGATTACTGCTAGCAAGAAGGCTTATGAAAATGCTTGCAAATCCGTCGCTCTGAGCACCCTTTTTTAGGACATTATTTGTGCTAGGACAGGCTTTATCATGTTGCTTTAATGTTGTCTCCTCCTTCTTTTGAACTTCCATTAGGTTGAACTTTTAAATTTGCCTTACTATTTCCTTGGCTCTGAATCTTTGGGCTTTTATGGACCCCTTTTGTATGCAGAACATGCTTGTTTACATTCTGGTTATGCACGCCTTCGTTGAAAATTTGTTGTTCGTTGCATGTTGACTCTTTTGTGTTTCTGTGCATCTCATGTTTTTTCAGATGTTGGACTTGCAACTTTCTTTTTCTTCTGGCAATTTTATGCACAAGTTACTTTCAATAGTGGCACCTCATGCCATTGGTGCCAAAAATTTATCTTCAGAGTGCGTTTTGGGCACGTCATTCATTCATGATATCATTTGATAACTCAAACTAACAAAGGGTGCGCTTTGGGCATATCATCCTTTGTTAGCCAACCTCTTTTTCCTGCAGATTTTCCGCCCGCGTTTAAAGACTAGCGCCCTTGTCTCCAGGGACATTTTCTAGCCTCGCGATATGGCGTACTTCGCCTGCTTTGATCCCGCAAATTTGTTTTCAGAGAGGTCTATCCGGGTGCCGTGATAAGGCGCTTTGTGCCTGCGGTACGATCCAACTACCCTCAATGTTTTGTGTTTATTGCTACAATTTTCTTATAAAATATCTTAGGCGTTGGATCTCGTGATTGGCATTTCGATTCTTTCGCTTGATGTAACAGCCCGATTTTAACTCCCAAAACCATAACCGATTTATTATTAATTTGTTGCAAAAATGAGGCCATTTTTTTTTATAAAACATGAGCTCATTTATCTCTTACTTGAAAATCGAGTTGTCACTTTCGAAACTTCTAAAAAAAGAACCAATACCACCAACATATCATAATATCATTTTCATTACAATTGAAACATAAACCATAAACATCGGAGTCTCACCTCCAGAGGTTTTCCAAAAGCAGTTTATAGTTACAAAAAGATTACATATCCATAATTTAAAAAGTAGCTGAATTACATCCATGGTACTTCACAAAGTAATCCTCGATTGGGAACTTAGATCCTAGACACACTAGAACATCTAGACACCGAATGCCGGACATCACTCTTCAGCTGAACTAGCATCTGTCTCCATGTCCTCGCTAGAGTCCGCCTCCGCTTCGTGACCAGAGTCACTTGCGACTTCCTCCTCCATTGGTGGAGGAATCACTGTAGCCAAAGGTGCAGGATCGCCATCGTACTCGTGATGCTCCCTCGGTCCGCCATCCTGATAGTCACGAAGAGTGACCTGTCGTACGTGCACGTCCAGACTTGTTCCTCGCAGAATATGCCTTGGATCATCGATCTCCAACCGAGTTTCACCTCTCCATATCCAACCTTCAGGAACAACCTCCCATGATCCTCCTTGAAGAGGCCACATGTGGATTGCTACACGATACGCCATCTACCCGTTGCAATACCGGCAAATACCAATACGACAACCAGGTAGGAGAGAGTCAGTGTTCCGAACACTAACGAGTTCATCATGAGGTCTCAGGGTAGACTCAATAGAAAGAAAGACATATGACATATATATAGAACATGACAAGACAACTAGAGCAGAAAAGATAAATAGAACATAATAGATAACCAGAACAGGATAGTATAAGCAGGTAATATAATATGATCATTATCATTATTAATATAAATACACATGTTATACACATAAACATTTAAATCACATATAAGCAAAGCATATCATATTATTCAAAACCATAACTCATTACACTTAGCATCACCACTCTTTTCAAACATCCATGTTCTTTCACAATCTTTCTCAATCATTCGGAATTTCACTTATGATTTGTTTCTTTGAATCTTTTATTTATCTTAAGTCTCATCGTAATCGGTTCACTCAATGAGGTGGGGAAAAACCATCACTGAGGGAAAACGCACACGTCTACATCTCCTCGGTCTCCATCCAATCCTAGTCGGAAGCTAACAGGAGTACAGGACCTTTACTACGCGGGCACGACAGTTGTCTCAACAAATGGCTCCAAGCCAGGAGAACTGTAGAAATCTCAGGTACAGCCTCAAAACAATTCATTTCAATTCATATCATTTCATATATTATTAACGCACATTGTAGAAAACTCGGGTACAGTGGCAATTCACAATGCCCCGTTCCAGTCCCTCTCACTGTTCTAAACATGCAATCAAGGGGGTGACAGTATTATTTCTAGTTAGCTGTGCAGAACTTACCACGGCTTAGGACCCAGTCCCTACCATGTTTGTATGCCACATGTGGGATTTGTTCCTCCTAGAAATATACTCCAGGCTTCATGACATTCACCATCCTTGCCCTCCCCTCATGCAATCTCCACCTAAGTATCCGCAGATACCCATGGTATCTTCCTCTTCACTACATCGCACTCTCATACCTCACCGCTTATGTTAAAGTCTTTTAATGTCTTTTAAAGTCTTTTATGTTCTCTTCATTAACCTAAGGTCGGCTTGCCCTTGATTCATCCCTTCGACAAGTCCCGACCACTAAGGGTTATATCTGTTCCCCAAATCATTCACATATTTCTTTTTGCTTCACAAGCCTCTTGGCAACATGATCCTCTTATATCCTCTTGGTACATCTCAATAGCCACTGGACAACCATCTTTCGTCTTGAATCCTCGAACACGCATCCTCAGGGTAGTTTCCTCAGCACGAGCACGATCTCCATATCACGAACGCAATCTTGGCATCCTTGCTTGACTGGAACATACTCGGATCTCAACACTTATAATTTTTACTTAACTTTTCACTTAATCTCAAATCTTACTCTTTATCATGATTCTCATCATCTCATATAACAATATTCAGATTCTCCAGACGAAATAAAGTATATTCAACAACACAACATAATGAAGTCCAGAATATAACAAAATTAAACACGCATCATAGTTAACAAAACAGATAAACATTTAGCATATATACACATACGTTACATAAGACTCAATACGTTCATAATCCAAACATTCGACTTACGGACAACCACGTTACAAGATCACCGCACTCTCACTCACCTCTTATCCCAGCAAACGAAACGCTTTGTCCTCGGAAGTCTCTAACTTCTCCTTGCAATTCGTTCCCACCGTCTAAAGAATACCTCAAAGTGAATAAAATACGCTTTTGTCAAAAATCTATTTCAATTAAAAATCATCACTTGTTCTCTTTACTTGAAATAGGAAATCCCTTATTTTTCTTTCACACACAATCGTTTTTCCAAAACAAATCACAATCTTTTCTTGTACTCGAAATCCTTTAAGATTATTTGAAAACTCGTATTAAAACAAACTAAATAATTAATTTATGTGGCTGTATGAAATAAGTCCAGCCACCTTCTCAATTCTTATGACATTGAAAAATAAAAAATTTTCAATTTAACTTTTGTTATTTCAAATGGCACTTAAAATCCACGTTTTTAACCAATCAAAACACTTTTAAAATTGAAACACCTTATAATTAAATTTTGGACAACAAATCATTAGAAATCAAAACCATTAAAATACTTTTTGAAATAATCAAATTCACTCATTCATTTTCTTTCACAAAACCGATTTGAAAAGAAAACCACCACAACACAATTTAAATAATTTTTCTTAAAATTAAACCACAAAACACACTCATTACATCAAGTCAATTCACATGGAAAAGAATCTAGCCTACTAAAGCTAGCCTAGGCCGAATCATCATCATGGCAAAACAAAGTCTTTGATGCACTTTTTCAAATATGCAAACCTTAAAATACCAAACCAAATCATGCACTCTTGAACACATGGTTTTGGAAATAACACTCCCTTTTTCAAACCTAAAATCGTGACCTCTTTTTCTTTTCAAACCAAGTTTTTCGTTTTCATTGCTCTTTAAAAATATTTAGATCAAAAGAAAACCACATGCAAGTGTCTTTGATGAAAAACAAATCATGATCTTTTGATTCAAGGCTTGGCCGAATATTCAATCAACAAAATCAAGAGAGAAAAGCTCAAATCTTTAACATGCAACAACAATAAACCTAGATCAAAGCAAAACCATTTTTCAAAAGTTGCTTTCCTTTACTTTCTCACCAAAACCGTGACACGCAATTAAAAGATAAAGACTTTTTGGTTCAAAAATCACATGCAATCTTCAAGATCAAAACTTTTCAAAGATCAAAGCAAAGATCAAACCTTTTTCAAGATCAAAATCAAAGATCAAAGCTTTCTTAAAATCAAAACGAAAATCAAAGCAATTCAACCACTTAAATCAACTTATAGAAACATATAAATAACATGCAAGAACTTGAATCAAAATAAAAATCATCATGACCTAGTTTCCTAGTCATGGCCGAATCACAAAGTCCATAGTCTAGGGTTCTACAAACTTATTTGTTTCTTAAAAACTCAAGATCAAGGCTTAGAAATTACATGCAAGCATAGATCTACTATAAAAATTAACATGCAAGAACAATTGAACCTTTACAAGACTTAGAGATGAAAACTACTCTAACAACTCTAGGATCTTCGAACAAACCAAAGAAAAAGAGAAGATCTTCAACCTTCTTCACTTGATCTTCAAGGAAAACCTAAGACTTTGGGCTTGATCTCCTTCTCCTTCTTCCTTCCTAGCTCTCGGCCTCTCTCTCTTTTCTCTCTCTCTCTCTTTTCTTTTCTAAGAGCTTAAGGGAAACTCTTAGAATAAGTGTTTAGAAATGAATGGGAAATGAGAAGGAAAGGGGTGAAATGAACTAAGGGCCTTGGGTATATATAGGCAACTCGTGGGCTTACCAATTTTCCCTTGAAAATTCGGTCAAGAGTGAATTGGTGAAGGGCAATTTTGGCTTTCCAAAAAGTTGCGTGGCTTATGTCTCATCAACTAGACAAAGAGAGTAAAATTAGGCTCTAATCTCTCTTCCTATTGGTTGGTCAATTCACTAACCACACTTTCCACTAAACTAATCCTATATGGTGCTAGTCTACTCCTTTAGGCTTCTAGAAAAATCAAAGGCCCTAGCATGCATACATACACATAACCGAACATACATGCTCACACACATAGAAAATAAATTTTATTTTCTTCTCACAAAATAACTCTTGCACAAAATCATAATTTCTTTAAAATATATAATATCAAGCACTTAATTATTTCTTCAAAACTCAATTCGAAACTCATAATATTTTCTCATAAAAACCATTTCTTTGAAATCATTCATCACTTGAAATCATAAAAAGAAATTCACTCCAAGAAATACTCTTTCCAAATACTCTCTTAAAAACATTTGTTTTTCAAAACAATCTCTTTATTACGCAAAACAAATATGAGGTATTAGACGGGGTGTTACATTCTCCCCAACTTGAAGATTTCTCATCCCCGAGAAATGCAGTACCTGAAGCAAACAGGTGTGGAAAGGAATTTCTCATCTTGCTCTCAAGCTCCCATGTCGCATCTTCTTCATTGTTCCGACTCCATACTACCTTAACTAAGGGAATATCTTTTCCTCTTAACCTCTTGACACTACTACCATCTATCCTTAGAGGTAAAGCCTCAAATGTAAGATTTTCCTTCAGTTGTATCGAATCGGGTTCAATGATGTGTGAAGGGTCATGAACATATTTTCTCAATTGAGACACATGAAAGAAATTATGCAGGTTAGAAAGAAAAGGAGGTAAAGCAATTTGATAGGCTAAAGGTCTGATTCTTTTAAGAATTGGGTAAGGTCCAATGAAACGAGGTGTAAGTTTCGGGTTTTGAGAATTCTGCCAATTCCGGTAGTCGGCACTACATTCATGAATACAAAATCTCCTTCATTGAATTCCAGCGGACTTCTCCTCTTGTCCTGATAACTCTTCTGTAGGCTCTGAGCAGTCCTCATTCTTTCCTGAATTAGCCTCACCTTCTCATTCGTCTGCTGCACTATATCCGGTCCTATTATCAGATGCTCTCCAGTCTCGAACCAACACAAGGGTGTTCTGCACTTCCTACCATACAAAGCTTCATACGGTGCCATTCCAATGCTTGAATGAAAACTGTTGTTGTAGGTGAACTCAATCAGATGCAGAAAAGAATCCCAATTACCAGCACTATCAATCACACAGGCTCTCAACAGATCTTCCAACGTTTGGATAGTTCGCTCTGACTGTCCATCAGTCTGCGGATGATAAGCTGAACTTAAATCCAACTTTGTCCCAACTGCTGCTTGCAAACTAACCCAAAATTTTGAAGTGAAACGCGAATCTCTGTCGGATACTATACTTGAGGGTACTCCATGCAATCTCACAACTTCCTTCAAATATAGCTCAGCCAGCCTATCCATTGAATACTTCATGTTGATCGGAATGAACCGTGCTGTCTTCGTCAATCGGTCCACGATTACCCATATAGCATCATATCACTTCTGAGTCTTCGGAAAACCAGAGACAAAATCCATAGTCACACAATCCCATTTCCACACTGGTACTTCCAACGGTCTTAGTTCACCACCTGGCTTCTTATGCTCCACTTTCGCTTTTTGACCCGTCAGACATCGCGATACATATCCCACAACTTCCCTCTTCATTCCGGGCCACCAAAATACCTTCCTGAGATCTTGGTACATCTTTTGAGAACCAAGGTGTAAACTCAATTTACTCTTATGAGCTTCTTCCAATATCATTCCTTTCATCTCCGCATTGTTCGGCACACAGACTCGATCCTTGTACCTCAACACTCCATCACTACCAACTTTGAATTCCACTTCTTTCCCTTTTTCCGAAAGTTCCTTCTTAGCTTGAAGTTCCTCATTTTTCAGCTGAAGTTCCTTTATCCTCTCCATGAATCCACTTGAAACAGTTAGCTGCCCCAATATCATGCTCTTAGGTCTTAACTCCACTCCTAAATTGAGATCCCGAAACTCCTCAATCAGCTCCAACTCCTTGATCATCAATGCAGAGACATGCAATGACTTCCGACTTAAGGCATCAGCAACCACATTCGCCTTTCCAGGATGATATTGTAGCTCGATATCATATTCCTTCAGAAATTCCATCCACCTTCTCTGACAAATATTCAGCTCCTTCTGTTCAAACAAGTACTTCAGACTCTTGTGATCACTGAAGACTTCAACCCTTACACCATACAAGTAGTGTCTCCAAATCTTCAAAGCAAACACTACTGCCGCCAGCTCTAAGTCATGAGTTGGGTAATTGAGCTCATGAATCTTCAGTTGCCGCGAAGCATAGGCTACCACCTTCCGCTCTTGCATCAACACGCATCCTAACCCTTGTTTTGAAGCGTCACAGTACACACAGAAAGGCTTCATCGTATCCGGTAGAACCAACACTGGTGCGGTTGTCAACCTCTTCTTCAATTCTTGGAAATTCTCCTCACACTTCGCTGACCATTCAAATTGTTGACCTTTCCTTGTCAGCTTCGTCAAAGTCAAAGACAAACGAGAAAATCCTTCGATAAATCGACGGTAATACCCTGAGACCTCACGGTCAACTCGTTAGTGTTCGGAACACTGACTCTCTCCTACCTGGTTGTTGTATTGGCATTTGCTGGTATTGCAACGGGTAGATGGCGTATCATGTAGCAATCCACATGTGGCCTCTTCAGGGAGGAGCATGGGAGGTTGTCCCTGAAGGTTGGATTTGGAGAGGTGAAACTCGGTTGGAGATTGATGATTCAAGGCATATTTTGCGAGGAACGAGTCTGGACGTGCACGTAGGGCAAGTCACTCTTCGTGACTATCAAGATAGCGGACCGAGGGAGTATCACGAGTACGATGGCGATCCTGCACCTTTGGCTGCAGTGATTCCTCAACCAATGGAGGAGAAAGTCGCAAGTGACTCTGGTCACGAAGCGGAGACGGACTCTAGCAAGGAAATGGAAACGAATGCTAGTTCGGCTGAAGAGTGATGTCCGGCGTTCTGTGTCTAGATGTCTAGTGTGTCTAGGATCTAAGTTCCCAATCGAGGATTACTTTGTGATGTACCATGGATGTAATTCAGCTACTTTTTAACTATGGTTGAGTAATCTTTTTGTAACTATGAACTGCTTTTGGAAAACTCTTGGATATGAGTTTCCAATGCTTATGACTTATCTTTCAATTATAATGAAAATGATGTTATGATATGTTGGTGATGTTTTGGTTACGAGAAGTTTCGAAAGTGACAACTCGATTTTCAAGTAAGTGATGATAGCATTTAATGAACTCATGTTTTCAAAAAAAAAAATGGCCTCATTTTTGCAACAAATTGATAATAAATCAGTTAAGGTTTTGGAAATGAAAATCGGGCTATTACAGAAGTGGTATCAGAGCAATGGTAATCCTCAGTGGCCGTAAGCATAGCCTTATATGCTTACTCTGTGTAGCTCTGTGTGTCTAGAGTATAGGTTTTGCGTTGTCGTGTGTTGAACCCCCTTTATGTTTCGCTTTCAAGATGAGTCGTACGCATGGAAGACCTTCTGGTTCGAATTCGAGAAACCCTGGCGAGGATGCTGATAACCCAGATTCGGCGGATTTGATGGCTCGGATGACGACAGTGATGACGGGAGTCAACGATAATCTTCAAGCGTTGCATCGGGAAGCGCAGCAGAATTTCAACAATCAGCAGCAAGCTCATAACCTGGAAGCTCAAGGATATAAGGGATTAGACGAATTTTGTCGTCGCAACCCGAAGGAGTTTGTGGGAGGTTTTGCTCCGGACGCGGCTGTGGAATGGATAGAGGATTTAGAGCGTATTTTCGGAGGTATGGTGCAGTGTAACGATGAGCAGAAGTTGGCTTATGCTGGGTTTATGCTGACAAGGGAGGCTGCAGCATGGTGGCGAGTTACTAAGCAACTGATGGTGAATTTGGGAGAAGCACCGACATGGGAAGCTTTTAAGCAGAGATTTTGGAGAAGTATTTTCTGGTGTATCTGAGGACGAATAAGGAATTGGAATTTTTAAGGTTGACTCAAGGGAATTTGTCGGTTGATGAGTACGCTTCTAAATTCGAAGAGCTGGTTAAGTACGTACCCCAGTACGCTGGAGGGGAGAATGAGCGATCGAAGTGTGCTAAGTTTAGGGATGGTCTTAAGCCGGAGATTAAGTTAGCTTTTTCTCATCTAGAAATAGATAATTTTGCTAGTTTAGTGAATAGGTGTCGTATGTATGAGGGAGGTTTGAAAGCAAGGGGAGCAGCTGAGAGGGTAATGAACCCATCTTCATCCCATGGACCGGTTCGTAATCTTCCTTTTTATAGAGATTCTGGTGGGAGGTATAGGACTCCGCATCTGTATCCTGGTTCGAGCGGAAGGAGAGATCTACGCTTTGGAGGAAGCGGACAAGGTGGAAGCTTCGGAGGCAGCGGTAATCGCGGTGGAAACCGTGGGGGCAGCAGCTATGGGGGAAGTCGCATGGATCGTAGCGGTGGTAGTCGCAACAGCTTCGGTGGAATGAGATCAGGGAATGCACCTGCTCGTTGCAACAAGTGTGGTCGCGGTCATTTTAGTTCGATGTGTCCACCTAGGAATCCGAATTGCTTCAACTATGACAAGCCTGGTCACATTGCGAGAGACTGCAGGGAGCCTAAGCGAGCGGCTAATTCGGGAAATGCAAATCGTCCTACTCTGCAAGGGAGAGTGTTCACGATGAGCGGAGCTGAAGCTGCGAATGCTGCCAATCTTATCCAAGGTGAATGTTTCATTCATAAGAATTCCTTGTTAGTGTTGTATGATTCGGGTGCTACTCATTAATTTATTTCTCATGATGTGGTGAATAGATTAAATTTGAAAGTAGATGTTTTACCCTATAATCTGATTGTTTCTACCCCTACTGATAAACCTGTGATAGTATCTACTTATTGTTCTAATTGTCCCTTAGAGATAGAAGGTAACACTTATTTTGTTGATCTGATTCAACTACTCGTTTCTCAAATAGATGTTATCATAGGAATGGACTGGCTTATGAGGAATCATGTTCTTCTGAACTGTTCTGAAAAGTCATTAGTTTTTAGTGAAACCCAATCTTCTTCGCCTAAACCCAAAGACCCTAAGCATTTATCTGCAAAGCAAATTCAACCTTCATTGAAGGATGGCGCAGTAGCCTACATGTTTCTGGCTTCATTGGATGTCAAGAAGGACAAGGAACTGCACGAATTGCCAGTGGTTAGAGATTTTCCTGAAGTTTTTTCGGAAGAGATACCTGGTTTACCGCCAATCCGAGAAGTGGAATTCTCAATTGACGTAATCCCTGGAACTGGACCAATTTCTAAAGCACCCTATAGGATGGCTCCGGTGGAGTTAGCTGAGTTGAAGAAGCAATTGGAAGAGATGCTGGAGAAGAAGATGATACGGCCTAGTGTTTCACCCTGGGGAGCACCGGTTTTGTTCGTCAAGAAGAAGGATGGTAGTATGCGCTTATGTATGGACTATAGCCAACTAAACAAGGTGACGATCAAGAACAAGTACCCCCTGCCCTGAATTGACGACTTGTTGGATCAATTGAAGGGAGCGACCGTATTCTCCAAGATTGATCTTAGATCGGGATATCATCAGATTAGAGTAAAGGAGGAAGATATTCCCAAGACTGCTTTCAGAACTCGTTATGGTCATTACGAGTATCTGGTTATGCCTTTCGGTGTAACAAATGCTCCTGCGATATTCATGGACTACATGAATAGAACTTTTCATCCTTACTTGGATTCATTTGTTGTCGTATTTATCGACAATATTTTGATTTATTCCAAGACTAAGGAGGAACATGCTGAGCATTTAAGGACAGTCTCGACAATGCTGAACGACAAGCAGCTCTATGCTAAGTTGTCAAAGTGCGATTTTTGGTTGGATTCAGTGCATTTCTTGGGGCATGTAATCTCAAAGGATGGAATTGCAGTGGATCCTGCAAAAGTGGAAGCTGTACTGGAATGGAAGACACCGACATCTGTGACGAAAATACGTAGTTTCTTTGGATTAGCAGGGTATTACCGTCGGTTTATCGAAGGATTTTCTCGTTTGTCTTTGCCTTTGACGAAGCTGACAAGGAAAGGTCAACAATTCGAATGGTCGGCGAAGTGCTAGGAGAATTTCCAAGAGCTGAAGAAGAGGTTGACAACCGCACCAGTGTTGGTCTTGCTGGATACAACGAAGTCTTTCTGTGTGTACTGTGACGCTTCGAAGCAAGGGTTAGGATGCGTGTTGATGCAAGAGCGGAAGGTAGTAGCCTATGCTTTGCGGCAACTGAAGATTCATGAGCTCAATTACCCGACTCATGACTTGGAGCTAGCTGCAGTAGTGTTTGCTTTGAAGATTTGGAGACACTACTTGTATGGTGTATGTAACACCCCTAATTTTCGTCTCCCAAATAACCAAGAAATTAATTGTAACAATTATTTTATAATTGATTTTGAAGGTTTTAGTTTTTGTACATTATGTGTTTTTATTATATAAAAATATGAGATATATTTTTATATGGTTATTTTGTACAAAAATGTGAATATTGTAATTTAGTCCTTGGTTTGGGACCTAATTGCAATATTAAAAAGGTTTTTGAAGAAAGAGTAATTAAATTATTAATTTTTGAATTTTACCAGTATGTAACCGGTTAGAGGGGCTTTGTAACCGGTTACACGATGAACTCAGAAAACTGGGTTAGTGCATTTGATGATTAATCACACGTTTTAACCCAGAATTCGCCACGAATCCCACTCGATTCATGGTGGCAGACGCGTGTCGCTATGCATGAGAGGCCAATTTCTCTATAAATTGTGAAAATTCTGAAGGTTTAGGGTTGATTTCTAGTTTTAGTGTTGAAGGTGGCTCAGTTAGGGTTTCTTTTTCGTTCTGGGAAATTCGTGTTGGTTCTTGAGTATTAGAGAGCAAAACACACACTTTTGGAAAGCTTGAATCAAGGGCTTTCCAATGATATAAGATTTGAGAGCTGAGTGTTCATGTGGAAGGAGTAATCAACCTTGGAAGCTAGGAAATCAAGTCTGAGCTCTGTTTACTTCTTGTTCTAGAAGCTGAGTTTCAGCTTTGATTTTGGTAAGTACAGTCCACCATTGAACCTCAAATCTCATTGATTCTCTAGTGCATGTTACCTATATTGAGTCCTAATTGTTTTCCCCAATTTCTTTGGCCAATTGCTATGTCAAATCTTCTGGTCTTTGGACCCTGTTGATAGAAATCGTGACTGAGAGCAGAACTGTGGATTTCATGGAAATCTGTGTTGGAGCCTTTCTCTCTGCAATGTTTTGGATCAAGCACGAACCTAAGGTAAGGGGGAAGCTTACTATTTGCTAGAATGAGAATAAATTGTGGTAGAATATAGGATGAGTCACCAAGAGACTCATAGGGCATAAGTTGAAATGGTTAAATGGCTTGGAGGCCAATTTGAGCTCAATTGTTGTTTTGAGCAATTTTAAATTGATGCATGCAAGCTATATAAATGCTGAATTCTGTGTTTGAGTGCTTGATTTAAGTTTTGTTGTGTTAAATTGTGTTTATGTGGATTTTCGTGCAATTTAATACAATAAACTTGATGCATGCAATATGAATGTGTTTCTGGGTGTAAACATGTTTATTTTAAGGCATATGAACTTGGTGTATACTGAAATTTGGTTAGATTTGAGAAAGGAAGAAAATGAGTTGTTAAAACTCTTGTTTTAATGGTCTGACTGCATAATCTAACCGGTTACACGATTTTCGTAACCGGTTAGACACTGCAGATTTTCAAAGAAAAATCAGTTTATAAATCAGTCCTGAAATCTTAATAGTTTTTACTCAAATCTAAGCCTTAATTTCAATACACAAGGTCTGAATATGGGTTGTGATAATGTCAATAAATTCAGATTGGAGAGATTACAATTTATGCCTTAAATTGATGGAATAATTTCAAGAGAAATTATGCTCATTGGACAATGAAATGTGATTTAGACTTTTGAATGATATAAACATTGATTTTGAGGTATAAACATTGTTAAACTGGTTTATGGATTGGGTAGGGAATTTAAGAAAAAGGGTTTTCTGAATTACAATGGTAAACAGTTCAGGTTTGTAAATCTAACCGGTTAGCCTGGAACTGTAACCGGTTAGTACCTGAATCTGAAAAATAAAAAGTTAAGTTTTGGAATACCATTGACTTTGTTATACTCAATCTAAGTTTAATGACATGTTTTGGGATATTTCAAAGGAGAATTTTGTGTCAAAGACTATACCTCAAATAAATCATTCAAAAGAGAAATTGAAATATTTCTAAATCATAGTAATTAATGGAAAGACCAACCTTAGTAAATTATGCATGCAATACATGCATAGAGAAAGGTAATGAAATAGGTTGGCAAGGATAGTTTGTGATGTTCGGATACTTGACCCTGTACTCTAGGAGTACTAAACTAATGCAACCAACTTGATGACACATTCTGGGAATGTGGCCATTGTCTGGGACATGGTTTCTTGGACAGGTTCTGGGAACGTGATGCACACTCTGGGAGTGGTGCTTGATTTTATTCCAAGTATGGTTTGCGATACGTTCGGGGAACGTATGTTAGTGTTCTGGGAACACATTGGTATAATAATTGAATTAAAGATAAAACCAACCTTGATGATTGTTCATTCATATAGAATGGAAGTTTGGTTGGTAGGAACGATTATCATATTCTGGGAATATGAGGAGGATACTCCGGGAGTACCAAATTATAACCTACTTGATGACACATTATAGATATGTGGCCAGTGTCTGGGACCTGGTTTTATACGTTCTGGGAACGTATGTTGGTGTTCTGGGAACACTTTGATAAGCAACCTACTGGATGACACATTATAGATATGTGGCCAGTGTCCGGGACCTGGTTTTATACGTTCTGGGAACGTATGCGTTCTGGGAACGTGATGCACACTCTGGGAGTGATGCTTATTTATCCAAGTATGGTTTGCTACACGTTCTGGGAACGTGATGCACACTCTGGGAGTGAATGCTTATCATCCAAGTATGGTTTGGCATTACGTTCTGGGAACGAATGTCAGTGTTCCGGGAACACAACGGTGTATTGGATGGACGTCCGAGATGGACTTTTTTAGAGGCCTCAGTTGTGGAAGGAAATCATGCATCATGCCACCTGCATTGAAAGAATTATTAAGATTAACCGGGTGTGCTCATATGATTATGCATCATGAATTGCTACATGTTAACTTGTGGATGTTAGTTTTATTCTCATTTGAGTATGCGAATATGTATAGCTAACCCCCATGCCCTTATTAGGTGTTGATAGTGCATCTAGCTTGCACAAGAATCAGTAAGGGGAGATGTCCCTTAGGTGCTTGCAGAGTGTAGAAAATGTGGGTTGGAAACCCGTTGTGCAGATATCGAGGATCCGACCAGAAGGATGCTTGGACAAGGGACCAGTGACCAGCTCTATGACATTTCTATTTTTAATAGAATTTATATGATACATATTTTGGAAAAAGGTATCATAAAAGGAATTCAGTCCTATCATAATATTTATTTGATAATAATGGACTTGTTACACTTGATATATTTTGGGAGGGTAATATGGTGATTTTACTATGTTTCCGCAAACTCTGATTTTGTTAGTCAACCTCATTACAAATCAAGTGTTTGTGAAAAAGAATTTTCAAGAGAAGGGAAAATTATTATTTTCAGATCTTTTTCCAACGATAACAAGTCCAAGTTTTCATAAACTTCTTAATTTTCTTATAAAGTAAGATTATATACAAGGAGTGTTACACTTTTATGGTCTCAGAGCAATGGTCCTGACTCTTGGTCCTTGGGGGTGTGGTCCAATACGCTGGTCATCGATATCTGCAATGTTTCTTGGGAAGTATATTTTCATATACTTCCAAACTAGAGCTAAGGTTATGGGAAATGGCTCTAGATAAGTAGTTTATTCTGCTATTAAGAAGTATGATAGTCGTATGCTTCTCTTTAGATATGTTGAAAACCCAAAACCACAGTGTTGGTTTATTCCGTTCTCATAGAACCAGTGATGAGGAAATTTTAAGGAGTGGTAGTTGAGTCCTCGACTCTGAGGAGGAGTGTTTACCCTCACTCGTGTTAAAGTTAATCAACTTTTTAGACCGAGTGTAGGGAAGTGATCTTCTTAAAGATCAACCTTGCTGAGTTTGTTAAACTCTAAAGCTATCCTTTCTTTTGTTCCTTTCGGATAAGGGTAGTGATCGAAGTTGCTCAATGTCTTACCCAATCTGTTATCTCAAGTGGAGACTCCTACAAATCTTCTTGTAGTCATTTCCATGGTACGTCTGGATCATTCTATTAGACTTTGTCTATGTACCTGTGTCATGATTACATTTGATCTTAAGTACGGTTTGGGAGCCGAGGGATCAAGTGATCATGATTAATGACGATAGAACAACCCTGTATTGGGATTCCCAAGTTTCGAATCGGGAATCCAATAAACCCATATGTTGTTTCGGGGAAGCAATGTTAAAGGAGAAAGGGGGTTAAAGAAATCCTGGTTGTAGGAAATGATGTTAGGTTCACCCTTGAGCAAAGAGATAGAGTTTGGAATCAAGTCAATTCTTGAAGCTGATTCTATCTCTACTACCTTTATAACATGGTACCATCGGGAATGGTCAAATGGGAGGAACACGTAGAAAAGTGCTAAGATTGATTGGCGGTTGGATTAACCCAAAACAGGATTCGGGACATGGATACATTTAAGACTGCATTTTTGATCTCGATACGGACATTATGAGTAGGAAATAATGCCGTTCGGATTGACTAATGCACTTGTTCTTTTATGGACTATAAGAACGAGACCTTTAGATTATATTTGGATTCGTTTGTGGTTTCTTCTAAGAATCCGGAAGGACATGAAAAACATCGCGGGATTGTGTTGAGAATCCTGCAAGAGGAGTAGTAGTGTGTTAAGCTCGCCAAAGATGAGTTTTGGTTGAGCGAAGTTACGTTTGCAGGGCATGTGATCTTTAAATAAGAAATTGCGATGGATCCAACAACAGTAAGTTTAGTGTTTAAATGGGAACAACCTAAGACTGTGACTGAGGAGAGAGGTTTCTTAGGGCTGGCTGGATATTATCGCCGAATTATTGAGGGATTTTCTACGATCGCATGGCCTTTGGCCAAGTAGACTTGGAAAGATCAACTGATGGTATTGAATGATAGGATGTTGTTTAATTATGGTGGGGTGGTGATGGATTATACCCCAACATAATATGATTAGTCTAAGAGGAATTATGGAAAATGTGAGTAGATTATGATTTAAATCATTTCAGTGATGAATTCAGTTGGAATCAAGGTATTAGATTATGATCAAATCCTATTTTGAATTGGATTGGACGATGTAAAGAAAATGGTTTTTAAAAGTGCTTTGGTTTTATTTCTATAACTATACTTCATAACCGGTTAGAGTTTCTTGTAACCGGTTAGAAGCTGAAAGTTTAAAATAAAAATTTAAGTCCTTTGTGAAGGAACTTTTGGTATTAGTAGACATCTTCCTCCAATCCAAACTCAATATCAATTACCTAAGTAAAGTTTAAGGAAGGATTTAATGTGATGAACTAACTTAATGCCTTGACTCATCATTGAAACTGATTTAAGAGGATTGAATTATAATACTTATGGATTAATCGAGAGTTGAAAATTAAGGAGCCACTCCAATTGGAGAAGGTAGAGGATTTAGCTGGATGATGCAAAGGAAACAATAAGCATTAAGATAAGAAGGTTGTGATTCATGAACAAGTTTGAAGTTCGAAAGTATGAATAACAATAAGAAGAGGAAGGGTTGAATGTGAGACAAAGGCGATGGATGGAGTTTCTAAAAGATTATGACTTTGAGCTCCATTATCATCCTGGCATAGCAAACGCAGTTGCAGACGATTTGAATTGCTAGGCTATTCTTGTGAGCCCAATGGTGGTTAAGGAGGTTATCCTGATTGAGGAATTCAGAGACCTAAGTCTGGTAACCCAAGAGGAACCCTCTAAGTATTAGATTGGGAATGTTGCCAATCACCAACGAATTCCTGAATCGGATTCGTGAATTACCATCAGAAGATGAAGAGAAGAAAGAGAAGTTGACTTTTGAGGAAAAGGAGTTAGATCTCTATGAAGAAACGAATGAGATTTAATCTTTAGAGCTAAAGTTGGTGATTATGGATATTAGAAAATATATTATGGAAGTAAGGGATTTAGGAAGTGTTGTCTAGGACAACCTAGATGAGAAATCCAAAGGCATGAACTTCCGGAATAGATTATGTTCGAACCCAAGTTAGCTATCAACTATCAAGGAATAAGGAATTTCTCGATGTTGGTAAGCATGTATGAGGACTATGGGAAAGTACATAAAATTCATGCGAGAAATGTCTGAGTTCAGAATAGGAGAAAGAATGATGAAATGCAGGCCCAACTGGAGAAAGAGGAAAAAGTAAATGGGAGAATGTCAACCACGGAAATATCAAGGTTAAGGAATCCTTGATTGAAGAAAAGTGACTAAGGAGGAAATAGGGAAGGGAACATTTATCCATCTAGAGGTAATAATGTGAGGCACATCACTTGGAGTTTAGTTGTGATGTACCTAAGGGAATAGTAAATTCCGATTGTAGGAAGCTGGAGTATTATTCGCCGAATTGTCTTGAAATAAAAGGTGAGAAAGGATTGGACAGCAAGCGAATCCAGCACGAAAAGAATTCACCGGTTGAGATGTGAGTTGAGTGTAATCTTGACGTAGACAACCCAAGCCTATCTCTTCCTTTGATCTCAGTTAACGTAATTACATGTTTTCGACTACGTTAATCTAATCGTTTGAGAGTATCAATATCCTGTTGGAAGTTCAACTCCAATCTTTCTGTGATCAAAACCTTTATCACAGTTGGATGTGATAATATCTGTGGACACTACAGAAAATAGAGAGATCAGTTATGGCTAGAGAGATTAACAACCACCGGGATAGGACAAATCTTTGTCTCCCCAACGGAAATGTCTCTAGAACATGACTATCTAACTAAGTCTGATAGTGATAATTACCCTATCTTTAAGTTCATCTAACTTAAAGACCTATCGTATGATCTTTCTTGTGAAAGATTATATCTAAAAGGGATGATTTCGTTATTAATGGTTTGAATATTAGTACTGATCACCCTAATGTCACAAACTATTAAGGAATAAAATCATACAAATGTTTCTTTGATCGTTCTCGAGAGATCAGAGTGCGAGCCCAAAAAGTTTTTCCAAAAGGTTTATTGAAAAGGGTATTATTTGAAGAAAGTTTATGTGAAATATATTGCTCAAAGGAATACTTCTTTCAAAAGAATTTCTTCACATAAGAGTTTTATGCAAAGAATTTTGGTTTAAGGTGAAAGGTTTTATTAGAGATGTTTCGAAATAAAAGAACTATATCAAAACTCTTTTAAGTGGGGGAGGACCCTAAAGAACAAATTTTTGGGAGCAAGAAGATGAAGTTTTCTAGTATAAAAATACTTTGGAAAAGTGGAAAATATCAAAAGATGAATTTCGGGGACGAAATTCCTTTTAAGTGGGGGGAGTAGTGTAACACCCCTAATTTTCGTCTCCCAAATAACCAAGAAATTAATTGTAACAATTATTTTATAATTGATTTTGAAGGTTTTAGTTTTTGTACATTATGTGTTTTTATTATATAAAAATATGAGATATATTTTTATATGGTTATTTTGTACAAAAATGTGAATATTGTAATTTAGTCCTTGGGTTGGGACCTAATTGCAATATTAAAAAGGTTTTTGAAGAAAGAGTAATTAAATTATTAATTTTTGAATTTTACCAGTATGTAACCGGTTAGAGGGGCTTTGTAACCGGTTACACGATGAACTCAGAAAACTGGGTTAGTGCGTTTGATGAGTAATCACGCGTTTTAACCTAGAATTCGCCACGAATCCCACTCGATTCATGGTGGGAGACGCGTGTCGCTATGCATGAGAGGCCAATTTCTCTATAAATTGTGGAAATTCTGAAGGTTTAGGGTTGATTTCTGGTTTTAGTGTTGAAGGTGGCTCAGTTAGGGTTTCTTTTTCGTTCTGGGAAATTCGTGTTGGTTCTTGAGTATTAGAGAGCAAAACACACACTTTTGGAAAGCTTGAATCAAGGGCTTTCCAATGATATAAGATTTGAGAGCTGAGTGTTCATGTGGAAGGAGTAATCAACCTTGGAAGCTAGGAAATCAAGTCTGAGCTCTGTTTTCTTCTTGTTCTGGAAGATGAGTTTCAGCTTTGATTTTGGTAAGTACAGTCTGTTGGAAACCAACAAGCGGCTAAAATAACCTTCTAGAGGGGGGTGAATAGAAGGGTTAAGCTACGATACCAGAATTTCGAAAGTGATTAAAAAACGGTTCAGAAACAGTTCAATTTTAAGCAATATTAACTGATTTAATCGATTAAACTGAAACTTAATCGATTAAACCTGAAAGCCAAATTTTCCTTAATCGAGTACTACTCGATTAAACGCTGTTAAAATTGCAGAAATTCAGAATTCAATTCAAATCGATTATTCTACGAAACTCAACGAATCAAGAATTAAATCAAAGCAATCAATCACGAATCAATTAACAAGAATATAATGATTACGTAATTGAAAAACCCAATACTATTCCTATTTGATTTTAACTCTCACAATCGATTTTAATAACGAATATGTAAAAAATGAAAAAGAACAAGATAACACGAGGATTTATTCTGGTTCACTCATAAACGATGAGCTACATCCAGTCCACCCCTTCTGACTTGGGTGATTTCCTACACTATGAAATAAAGAATCAGTATACAAGAAATGTTAGAATCCTCTCACGCTCGATCCTAACCCAATATCATATGAAGTACCAATTCATATGACACTACCCCAATTCTTTATTTCGATCCTCGTTTCTCCTTAATCAAAAGTCGCTTTTGATCCAATGAGCTTCAAGCAATGAATCCCCGATTTCTCCAAGGAAGTGCTCCAACCTTCTTTCTTCAATTGCCTCAATTGAAACTTTGCCTTTGTTGAATCTTGAAGAACGTAACCCTTTGTTACAAGATTGATTCAACTAATAATGTTCAAGAACATTGAATCTTCAATTTAGAATCAAAAGAATGAAGTATATATTGAAATTGAGATTCAAAAGAACATTGATAGAGATGATGTTTAATGAGAGAATCTTAGCTCAAAGAATGTTGAAAAGATGTGAAAAATGCTGTGCAAAAGTAATGGTTCGTCACCTTTTCCATATTGAAAATGAAAAGCTTTTAATGTATCAGTTTTAACAGGATTTAATCGATTAAACGATGCCTTAATCGATTAATACTTGATTAAACTGATATTTAATCTATTAAACACTGCTAAAATCCTTTTCTTTTAAATTGCATTTTTCACTGATTTATTTTAATAAAATCTTGAGCTCTTTTCTCTATCAATGCAATCCCAATTCTAAACATAATAAATTCTTTAATTCAAATTGAGATTTCTAATCCTAATTCTACCACCCACACACATATAATAAAATAATAATACAATTAAAGATACAAATATATGAATGGATAGTAAAACTAGTTCTTTGAGATTTTTTGTTGTAGGTTTGCCATACTAAGTTGTCTTCATCAAAACATCATTGAGTAGCCTTGCATCTTCAATCTCCACCTTTTTGATGAATGACAAACTCAACACCAAATCCAAACTCCCCCTAAATGTATGCACACTTAGGAAAAGTGTAATCAACCTACAAAAACAACAATCCACACCTTTCTCCCCCTTTTGGCATTAAACAAAAAATAGAACAATAAAGCTTGCCAAAGGTGAGAATTAGTAACACATAATAACCACAATGCAAACTATATAGAAAATATGTAAGGGCATAAAATACACAAGCACAATAACATATAACATGAAACATAAGTGCCATAGCATCCAAGTACATCAACTAACATAGCCCAAACACAAGTTAAACTAAAGTCTGAATCATAGTACCAAGTCCACAAATCGGACATAACAACGAACCATACACACCATAATAAACCAGAAAACATAAACCCATAATTCACAGTCCAAATACCAACGATCATCTCTCGTTCGAAGGCACACCTACAAAAACAAATTAAGTGGAAGACTTAGGTACCCAAACAATTTTGGGTCCTTGAGGGTTAACATCCGGTTTCTCTCCCTTAACAATCCAAATAAACTCCTTATTGGGTACACCATACTTTTTGATTTTGCAAATGTTTGATGTATGACCAAAGATACCGCAATAGAAGCAAGTTGGTTTTCTAGAAAAATTAACCTTTGAAAAAGTTCCAACCTTTCTATAGGATTTCTTCTTTGGTTTAGTGTATCCCAAACCGGTTCTATTTGCATTGTCTCGTTGTCTAGAGAGCAAATCATTTAAATCTCTTTTTCCTTTTGTAAAGGTAGCAAGTTTTTCTTTCAAATCATGTAATTCATTTTCATAAGTCTTGCACCTTTCACAATCGGAAATCACAACAGTAGAAATACAACATTCACATGATGCATTAGAGTAAATGATTTCTAAAGTCTCATTTTGAAGTACAAGCTCATCAATATATTTTTGCATTTCAATAATCTTTTCATTGTACTTCAAAATGGCTTTCTTAGCCTCTATGTTGATTTTAGCTAATTTCTTTAGTTCACCATGCATATCAACATAAGCAGTATATAGTGCATCATATGACGGAGAAGAGCAAGATTCACTATCCGATTCAAAATCAGAGTTATGCTTAGAGATTACCTCTTTAGAGCTAGATTGCTCAAGAGACGCATCACTTGTGGAAGCCTCTAAGTCGTCCTTAGCCATTAGACACAAGTTCGCCGATTCATCCTCATCTTAAGTACTAGAGTTGGTATCATCTTCGGGCTCATCCCAAACAATGTATGCCTTCTTAGCCTTATGATTGTTGGATTTCTTCTTATAATTATCGGCCTTCTTTGTCTTTTGGGGACAATGATACTTGATGTGCCCGGCCTTCCCACATGTATGACAAATTATTTTGTCTCTCGGGGTTTTCGATCTTTGTGGAGTTTCCTTGCTTTCCTTTGAATTGAATCTTCTTGTATTTCCTTTTCTCTTGAGAAATTTTCTGAAGTTCTTAACCATGAGAGCTAGTGACTCATCATCCAAATCTGAATCCGAGTCATCATCTAGAGAAGAGTCATTTTGAGTATCTACAATTTTTGATGATGCTTTCAATGCGATACCCTTTTTCTTCTTATCTGATTCTTCATTCGAGGTTAGGCGTCCAAGCTCCATCTCATGCTCTTGCAATTTCCCAAACAAAGTAGCGAGATCCATGGCATCCAAGTTTTTAGATTCAACAATGGCGGTTACCTTGGGTTGCCAATTCCTATCCAAACATCTCAAAACCTTGTTAGTAAGTTCACCTTGTAAGAAAGTCTTACCAAGAGCAAGCAAATGATTAATAACGTGAGTTAATCGTTTTTGCATATCATTAATATTTTCATTAGGAAGCATTTGAAACAATTCATACTCACGCATTAACACATTCAACCTAGCACGCCTAACTTCGCTAGTTCCCTCATGAGTCACTTGTAAAGTGTCCCACATTTCCTTTGCACTAGCGCATTGGGAAACTCTAAAAAATTCATCATATGATAAAGCGGAGGTGATGATATTCTTTGCCTTATAATCAAATTGAATTTTCTTTTTGTCATCATCCGTCCACTTTTCTTCAGGGGTTAATTGTGCAGCACCTTCAACTACACTAGAGGGAATGTGTGGACCTTTTTCAATAGCTTTCCAAATTTCGATATCGATAGCTTGGATAAAAATTTTCATTCTTACTTTCCAGTAAGCGTATCCCTCACCTCTAAATAGTGGGGGACGATTAATAGCTGCACCTTCTCCTCCAAAAGGATTTTGATTTGCCATGGTTTCCAAATGGATCTTTTCAAAAAAGTTTTTACACTCGGTTTATTCGACCGAGCTCTGATACCACTTGTTGGAAACCAACAAGCGGCTAAAATAACCTTCTAGAGGGGGGGTGAATAGAAGGGTTAAGCTACGATACCAGAATTTCGAAAGTGATTAAAAAACGGTTCAGAAACAGTTCAATTTTAAGCAATATTAACTGATTTAATCGATTAAACTGAAACTTAATCGATTAAACCTGAAAGCCAAATTTTCCTTAATCGAGTACTACTAGTACTCGATTAAACGTTGTTAAAATTGCAGAAATTCAGAATTCAATTCAAATCGATTATTCTACGAAACTCAATGAATCAAGAATTAAATCAAAGCAATCAATCACGAATCAATTAACAAGAATATAATGATTACGTAATTGAAAAACCCAATACTAATCCTATTTGATTTTAACTCTCACAATCGATTTTAATAACGAATATGTAAAAAACGAAAAAGAACAAGATAACACGAGGATTTATTCTGGTTCACTCATAAACGATGAGCTACATCCAGTCCACCCCTTCTGACTTGGGTGATTTGCTACACTATGAAATAAAGAATCAGTATACAAGAAATGTTAGAATCCTCTCACGCTCGATCCTAACCCAATATCATATGAAGTACCAATTCATATGACACTACCCCAATTCTTTATTTCGATCCTCGTTTCTCCTTAATCAAAAGTCGCTTTTGATCCAATGAGCTTCAAGCAATGAATCCCCGATTGCTCCATGGTAGTGCTACAACCTTCTTTCTTCAATTGCCTCAATTGAAACTTTGCCTTTGTTGAATCTTGAAGAACGTAACCCTTTGTTACAAGATTGATTCAACTAATAATGTTCAAGAACATTGAATCTTCAATTTAGAATCAAAAGAATGAAGTATGTATTGAAATTGAGATTCAAAAGAACATTGATAGAGATGATGTTTAATGAGAGAATCTTAGCTCAAAGAATGTTGAAAAGATGTGAAAAATGCTGTGCAAAAGTAATGGTTCGTCACCTTTTCCATATTGAAAATGAAAAGCTTTTAATGTATCAGTTTTAACAGGATTTAATCGATTAAACGATGCCTTAATCGATTAATACTCGATTAAACTGAGATTTAATCGATTAAACACTGCTAAAATCCTTTTCTTTTAAATTGCATTTTTCACTGATTTATTTTAATAAAATCTTGAGCTCTTTTCTCTATCAATGCAATCCCAATTCTAAACATAATAAATTCTTTAATTCAAATTGAGATTTCTAATCCTAATTCTACCAACCACACTCATATAATAAAATAATAATACAATTAAAGATACAAATATATGAATGGATAGTAAAACTAGTTCTTTGAGATTTGTTGTTGTAGGTTTGCCATACTAAGTTGTCTTCATCAAAACATCATTGAGTAGCCTTGCATCTTCACAGTCCACCATTGAACCTCAAATCTCTTTTATTCTCTAGTGCATGTTACCTATATTGAGTCCTAATTGTTTTCCCCAATTTCTTTGGCCAATTGCTATGTCAAATCTTCTGGTCTTTGGATCCTGTTGATAGAAATCGTGACTGAGAGCAGAACTGTGGATTTCATGGAAATCTGTGTTGGAGCCTTTCTCTCTGCAATGTTTTGGATCAAGCACGAACCTAAGGTAAGGGGGAAGCTTACTATTTGCTAGAATGAGAATAAATTGTGGTAGAATATAGGATGAGTCACCAAGAGACTCAAAGGGCATAAGTTGAAATGGTTAAATGGCTTGGAGGCCAATTTGAGCTCAATTGTTGTTTTGAGAAATTTTAAATTGATGCATGCAAGCTATATAAATGCTGAATTCTGTGTTTGAGTGCTTGATTTAAGTTTTGTTGTGTTAAATTGTGTTTATGTGGATTTTCGTGCAATTTAATACAATAAACTTGATACATGGAATATGAATGTGTTTCTGGGTGTAAACATGTTTATTTTAAGGCATATGAACTTGGTGTATACTGAAATTTGGTTGGATTTGAGAAAGGAAGAAAATGAGTTGTTAAAACTCTTGTTTTAATGGTCTGACTGCATAATCTAACCGGTTACACGATTTTCGTAACCGGTTAGACACTGCAGATTTTCAAAGAAAAATCAGTTTATAAATCAGTCCTGAAATCTTAATAGTTTTTACTCAAATCTAAGCCTTAATTTCAATACACAAGGTCTGAATATGGGTTGTGATAATGTCAATAAATTCAGATTGGAGAGATTACAATTTATGCTTTAAATTGATGGAATAATTCCAAGAGAAATTATGCTCATTGGACAATGAAATGTGATTTAGACTTTTGAATGATATAAACATTGATTTTGAGGTATAAACATTGTTAAACTGGTTTATGGATTGGGTAGGGAATTTAAGAAAAAGGGTTTTCTGAATTACAATGGTAAACAATTCAGGTTTGTAAATCTAACCGGTTAGCCTGGAACTGTAACCGGTTAGTACCTGAATCTGAAAAACAAAAAGTTAAGTTTTTGAATACCATTGACTTTGTTTTACCCAATCTAAGTTTAATGACATGTTTTGGGATATTTCAAAGGAGAATTTTGTGTCAAAGACTATACCTCAAATAAATCATTCAAAAGAGAAATTGAAATATTTCTAAATCACAGTAATTAATG
Source organism: Crotalaria pallida (assembly GCA_037953625.1). Taxonomy (NCBI): domain Eukaryota; kingdom Viridiplantae; phylum Streptophyta; class Magnoliopsida; order Fabales; family Fabaceae; genus Crotalaria; species Crotalaria pallida. The sequence continues at coordinate 92,864,966 of CM075652.1, forward strand.
GAAAGACCAACCTTAGTAAATTATGCATGCAATATATGCATAGAGAAAGGTAATGAAATAGGTTGGCAAGGATAGTTTGTGATGTTCGGGTACTTGACCCTGTACTCTAGGAGTACTAAACTAATGCAACCAACTTGATGACACATTCTGGGAATGTGGCCATTGTCTGGGACATGGTTTCTTGGACACGTTCTGGGAACGTGATGCACACTCTGGGAGTGGTGCTTGATTTTATTCCAAGTATGGTTTGCGATTGTTCGGGGAACGTATGTTAGTGTTCTGGGAACACATTGGTATAATAATTGAATTAAAGATAAAACCAACCTTGATGATTGTGCATTCATATAGAATGGAAGTTTGGTTGGTAGGAACGATTATCATATTCTGGGAATATGAGGAGGGTACTCCGGGAGTACCAAATTATAACCTACTTGATGACACATTATAGATATGTGGCCAGTGTCTGGGACCTGGTTTTATACGTTCTGGGAACGTATTTTGGTGTTCTGGGAACACTTTGATAAGCAACCTACTGGATGACACATTATAGATATGTGGCCAGTGTCCGGGACCTGGTTTTATACGTTCTGGGAACGTATGCGTTCTGGGAACGTCATGCACACTCTGGGAGTGAATGCTTATCATCCAAGTATGGTTTGGCATTACGTTCTGGGAACGAATGTCAGTGTTCCGGGAACACAACGGTGTATTGGATGGACGTCCGAGATGGACTTTGTTAGAGGCCTCAGTTGTGGAAGGAAATCATGCATCATGCCACCTGCATTGAAAGAATTATTAAGATTAACCGGGTGTGCTCATATGATTATGCATCATGAATTGCTACATGTTAACTTGTGGATGTTAGTTTTATTCTCATTTGAGTATGCGAATATGTATAGCTAACCCCCATGCCCTTATTAGGTGTTGATCGTGCATCTAGCTTGCACAAGAATCAGTAAGGGGAGATGTCCCTTAGGTGCTTGCAGAGTGTAGAAAATGTGGGTTGGAAACCCGTTGTGCAGATATCGAGGATCCGACCAGAAGGATGCTTGGACAAGGGACCAGTGACCAGCTCTATGACATTTCTATTTTTAATAGAATTTATATGATACATATTTTGGAAAAAGGTATCATAAAAGGAATTCAGTCCTATCATAATATTTATTTGATAATAATGGACTTGTTACACTTGATATATTTTGGGAGGGTAATATGGTGATTTTACTATGTTTCCGCAAACTCTGATTTTGTTAGTCAACCTCATTACAAATCAAGTGTTTGTGAAAAAGAATTTTCAAGGGAAGGGAAAATTATTATTTTCAGATCTTTTTCCAACAATAACAAGTCCAAGTTTTCATAAACTTCTTAATTTTCTTATAAAGTAAGATTATATACAAGGAGTGTTACAGTGTAAGGGTTGAGGTCTTTAGTGATCACAAGAGTTTGAAGTACTTGTTTGAACAAAAGCAGTTGAACATGCGTCAGAGAAGGTGGATGGAATTTCTGAAGGATTATGATATTGAGCTACAATATCATCCTGGAAAGGCGAATGTGGTTGCTGATGCCTTAAGTAGGAAGTCATTGCATGTCTCTGCATTGATGATCAAGGAGTTGGAGCTGATTGAGGAGTTTCGGGATTTGAATCTAGGCATGGAGTTAAGACCCAAGAGCATGGTATTGGGACAGTTGACTGTTTCAAGCGGATTCTTGGAGAGGATAAAGGAAATTTAGTTAAAGGATGAGGAACTTCAAGCTAAGAAGGAACTTTCGGACAAAGGGAAAGAAGTGGAATTCAAGGTTGATAGTGATGGAGTGTTGAGGTACAAGGACCGAGTTTGTGTACCGGATAATGAAGAGATGAAAGGAATGATATTGGAAGAAGCTCGCAAGAGTAAGTTGAGTTTACACCCTGGTTCTCAAAAGATGTACCAAGATCTCAAGAAGGTATTTTGGTGGCCCGGAATGAAGAGGGAAGTTGCGGAATACGTATCGCGATGCTTGACGTGCTAAAAAGCGAAGGTGGAGCATAAGAAGCCTGGTGGTGAGCTACGACCGTTGGAAGTGCTAGTATGGAAGTGGGACTACGTAACTATGGATTTCGTCTCTGGTTTTCCTAAGACTCAAAAGGGATATGATGCTATATGGGTAATTGTGGACCGATTGACGAAGACTGCACGGTTTATTCCGATCAACATGAAGTATTTAATGGATAGGCTAGCTGAGCTATATTTGAAGGAAGTAGTGAGATTGCATGGAGTACCCTCAAGTATAGTACCAGACAGAGATCCGCGTTTTACTTCAAAATTTTGGGTTAGTTTGCAAGCAGCAGTCGGGACAAAGTTGGATTTAAGTTCCGCATATCATCCGCAGACTGATGGACAGTCAGAGCGAACTATCCAAACGTTGGAAGATCTGTTGAGAGCCTGTGTGATTGAGAGCGCTGGTGATTGGGATTCTTTTCTGCATCTGATTGAGTTCACTTACAACAACAGTTTTCATTCAAGCATTGGAATGGCACCGTACGAAGCTTTGTATGGTAGGAAGTGCAGAACACCCTTGTGTTGGTTCGAGACTGGTGAGCATCTGATAATAGGACCGCATTTTGTGCAGCAAACGAATGAGAAGGTGAGGCTGATTCAGGAAAGAATGAGGGCTGCTCAGAGCCGGCAGAAGAGTTATCAGGACAAGAGGAGAAGTCCGCAAGAATTCAATGAAGGAGATTTTGTATTCATGAAGGTAGTGCCAACTACCGGAATCGGCAGAATGCTCAAAACCCGAAAACTTACACCTCGTTTCATTGGACCCTACCCAATTCTTAAAAGAATCGGACCTTTAGCCTACCAAATTGCTTTACCTCCTTTTCTTTCGAATTTGCATAATGTCTTTCATGTGTCTCAATTGAGAAAATATGTTCGTGACCCTTCACACATCATTGAACCCGATTCGATACAACTGAAGGAAAATCTTACTTTTGAGGCTTTACCTTTAAGGATAGATGGTAGTAGTGTCAAGTGGTTGAGAGGGAAAGATATTCCCTTAGTTAAGGTAGTCTGGAGTCGAAACAATGGAGAAGATGCAACATGGGAGCTTGAGAGCAAGATGAGAAGTTCTTTCCCACACCTGTTTGCTTCAGGTACTGCATTTCTCGGGGACGAGAAATCTTCAAGTTGGGGAGAATGTAACACCCCGTCTAATACCTCATATTTGTTTTACGAAATAAAGAGATTGTTTTGAAAAAGTGTTTTTAAAAAGAGTATTTGGAAAGAGTATTTCTTGGAGTGAATTTCTTTTATGATTTCAAGTGATAAATGATTTCAAAGAAATGGTTTTTAAGAGAAAATATTATGGGTTTTTGAGTTGAGTTTTTGAAGAAATAATTAAGTGTTTGATATTTTATATTTTAAGGAAATTATGATTTTGGTGCAAGAGTTATTTTGTGAGAAGAAAATAAAAATTTATTTTCTATGTGTGTGAGCATGTATGTTCGGCTATGTGTATGTATGCATGCTAGGGCCTTTGATTTTTCTAGAAGCCTAAAGGAGTAGACTAGCACCATATAGGATTAGTTTAGTGGAAAGTGTGGTTAGTGAATTGACCAACCAATAAGAAGAGAGATTAGAGCCTAATTTTAGTCTCTTTGTCCTATGACATGACCTAAGCCATGCAACTTTTTGGAAAGCCAAAATTGCCCCTCAAGCCACACACTATTGACCGAATTTCCAAGGGCAAATGGGTAAGCTCACGGTTTGTTTATTTATACCTAGCACCTTAGTTCATTTCCAACCATTTCCTTCACTTTCATTTCATTTCCTTAAACACCATTCTAAGAGTTCCCTTAAGCTCTTAGAAAGAGATAGAGAGAGATAGAGAGAGAGTGAGGCCGAGAGCTTGGAGGAGAAGGAAGAGGAGATCAAGACCAAAAAACCTAGGCTTTTCTTGGAGATCAAGTGAAGAAGGTTGTAGATCATCTCTTTTCCTTGATGTATTTCGAAGATCTTAGAGTTGTTAGAGTAGTTTTAATTTCTAAGCCTTGTAATCTTCATCTCTCTTCTTGCATGCTAATTTTTCTAGTAGATCTATGCTTGTATATAATTTCTTAGCTTAGATCTTGAGTTTCAAGAGCCAAACAAACTTGTAGAACCCTAAACTATGGACTTTATCATTCGGCCATAACTAGAAAACTAGGTCATGATGGTTTTTATTTTGATCTAAGTTCTTGCATGTTAGTTTTATGCTTATACAAGTGGATTTGAGTGGTTAAAATGCTTTGATTTGGTTTTGATTTTGATAAAGCTTTAATCTTTGGTTTTTATCTTTGAAAAGCTTTGATCTTTGCTTTGATCTTTAAAAAGTTTTGATCTTCAGTTTTGGTATTTGATTCTTGAACCAAAAAGTCCTGATTTTGTGTTTGCATGTCACGGTTTTGGTGAGAAAGCCAAGGAAAACAACTTTTGAAAAATGGTTTTGCTTTGATCTAAGTTTATTTGTATTTGTAAGTTAAAGATTTGAGTTTTTCTCTTGATTTTTGGTGCTTGAATATTCGGCCAAGCTTTGAACAAAAAGATCATGATTTGTTTTCCATGAAAAAGGTACTTGCATGTGGTTTTCTCTTGATTTAAGTATTTTGAAGTGCATGTAAAGGAAAATAAAATGAAAATTGTTTTGAAGAAGAAAAAGAGGTCATGGTTTTATGATTGAAAAAGGGAGTGGTATTTTTTAAACTATGCGTTGAAAATTGCATGATTTGATTTGGTGTTTTTAAGGTTTTGCATGTTGAAAAAGTGCATCAAAGACTTTGTTTTGCCATGATGATGATTCGGCCTAGACTAGGTTTAGTAGGCTAGATTCCTTTTCATGTGAATTGATATGATGTAATGAGTGTGTTTTGTGGTTTGATTTTAAGAAAAATTATTTGAATTGTGTTGAAATCATTTCTTTTCAATTCGGTTTTGATGAAAGAAAATGAGTGAGTGAATTTGGTTATTTCCAAAAGTATTTTCATGGTTTTGATTTTTAATTCTTTGCTATCCAAGATTTATTTGTGAGGTATTTCAATTTTAAAAGTGTTTTGATTTATGAAAAATGTGGATTTCAAATACTTTTTGAAATAACAAAAGTTGGATTGGAAATTATCAGTTTTTCGGTGTTTAAAGTATTGAGAAGGTGGCTAGACTTATTTCATACAGCCACATAAATTAATTTTTAGTTTGTTTTAATGTGAGTTTTCAAATGATTTTGAAGGATTTCAAGTACAAGAAAAGATTGTGATTTGTTTTGGAAAACGATTGTGTTTTAAAGAAAAGAATAAAGAAAAATAAGGAGATTTCCTATTTCAAGTAAAGAGACCAAGTGATGATTTTTAATTGGAATGGATTTTTGACAAAGCTTGTTTTATTTACTCTGAGGTATTCTCTAGACGGTGGGAACGAATTGCAAGCAGAAGATAGAGATTTCCGAGGACAGAGCGTTTCGTTTGCTGGGATAAGAGGTGAGTGAGAGTGCGGTGAGCCCGTAACGTGATATACTATGTGCTATATGTTTACCCGTTTTATTAAATTTGATGCATGCTTATTTTTGCCTTGTATTGGTTCTCATTGTGATTATATTATTGAAAATATTATATTCTGTCTGGCAAATCTGGATGTTGTGATGAATGATAATAAGAATTATGAGAAAGAGTAAGACTTGAAGTAAGTGGAAAAGTGATAAGTGATGAGATCCAAGAATGTTTCATGGAGAAAATGATGCACTAGATGTGGAGATCGTGTTCGTGGAGCTGAGATCGTGCTGACGGATTCAAGATGGAGGATGATTGTTAAGCGGCTATTGAAAAGGATCAAGAGGATGCAAGAGAGCTATGAGAATTCCTACGGGAATGGCTTGATGGAATTGTTGCCAAGTGGCTAGTGAAAGTGAAAGAGATATGTGAATGTTGTGGGGAACGGATATAACCCTTAGTGGTCGGGACTTGTCGAAGGGATGAACTAAGGGCAAGCCGACCTTAGGTTAACTAAAAGAATTAAAAGACTTTAAAAGACTCTAAAAGACTTTAACATAAGCGGTGAGGTATGAGAGTGCGAAGTAGTGGAGAGGAAGATACCATGGGTATCTGCGGATACTCAGGCGGAGATTGCATGAGGGGAGGGCAAGGACGGTGAACGTCAAGAAGCCTGCAGTATATTTCTAGGTGGAACGAATCCCAATGTGGCATACGAACGTGGTAGGGACAGGGTCCTAAGCCGTGGTATGTTCTGCACAGCTTACTAGAAATGAGACTGTCACCCCCTTGATTGCAAGTCTAGAACAGTGAGAGGGACTGGAGCGGGGCATTGTGAATTGCCACTGTACCCGAGTTTTCTACAGTGAGCCTTGTTTAAATGATATTATATGAATTGAATGAAATGATTTGAGGCTATACCCGAGATTTCTACAGTTCTCCTGGCTTGGAGCCAATTGTGAGACAGCTGTCGTGCCCGCATGGTAAAGGTCCTGTACTCCTGTTAGCTACCGATTAGGATTGGATGGATGACCGAGGAGATGTAGACGAGTGCTTTTTTCCTCAGTGATGGTTTTTCCCCATCTCATTGAGTGAACCGATTGTGATAAGACTTAAGATTAATAAAAGATTCAAAGAATGAAAGTATAAGTGAATGATGAAAAGGTTGAGAAAGATTGTGATGAGCTTGGATGCTTTAGAAGAATGATGATGCAATGTGCAATGAAATATGTGTTATTGAATTATGACATGTTTGAAATATTATTGTATGCTTTGTTATATTTGATTTATTTATGCTATATGAATAACATGTTATATATGATGATGATTATGTAATTATATCGTTATCAATGCCTATGTTATACTATCCTGTTCTGGTTACCTATCATGTCCTGTTTATCTTCTCTACTCTGGTTATCTTGTCCTGTTCTATATATATGTCATGTGTCTTTCTTTCTATGGAGTCTACCCTGAGACCTCACGGTCAACTTGTTAGTGTTCGGAACACTGACTCTCTCCTACCTGGTTGTCGTATTGGTATTTGTCGGTATTGCAACGGGTAGATGGCGTATCATGTAGCAATCCACATGTGGCCTCTTCAGGGAGGAGCATGGGAGGTTGTCCCTGAAGGTTGGATTTGGAGAGGTGAAACTCGGTAGGAGAATTATGATCCAAGGAATATTTTGTGAGGGACGAGTCTGGACGTGCACGTAGGGCAAGTCACTCTTCGTGACTATCAGGATGGCGGACCGAGGGAGTAGCACGAGTACGATGGCGATCCTGCACCTTTGGCTGCAGTGATTCCTCAACCAATGGAGGAGAAAGTCGCAAGTGACTCTGGTCACGAAGCTGAGACGGACTCTAGCGAGGAAATGGAAACGGATGCTAGTTCGGCAGAAGAGTGAAGTCCGGCGTTCTGTGTCTAGATGTCTAGTGTGTCTAGGATCTAAGTTCCCAATCGAGGATTACTTTGTGAAGTACCATGGATGTAATTCAGCTACTTTTTAACTATGGTTGTGTAATCTTTTTGTAACTATGAATTGCTTTTGGAAAACTCTTGGATATGAGTTTCCAATGCTTATGACTTATGTTTCAATTATAATGAAAATGATGTTATGATATGTTGGTGATGTTTTGGTTACGAGAAGTTTCGAAAGTGACAACTCGATTTTCAAGTAAGTGATGATAGCATTTAATGAACTCATGTTTTCAAAAAAAAAATGGCCTCATTTTTGCAACAAATTGATAATAAATCAGTTAAGGTTTTGGAAGTGAAAATCGGGCTGTTACACCATCTAAAGAATACCTCAAAGTGAATAAAATACGCTTTTGTCAAAAATCTATTTCAATTAAAAATCATCACTTGTTCTCTTTACTTGAAATAGGAAATCCCTTATTTTTCTTTCAAACACAATCGTTTTTCCAAAACAAATCACAATCTTTTCTTGTACTCGAAATCCTTTAAGATTATTTGAAAACTCGTATTAAAACAAACTAAATAATTAATTTATGTGGCTGTATGAAATAAGTCCAGCCACCTTCTCAATTCTTATGACATTGAAAAATCAAAAATTTTCAATTTAACTTTTGTTATTTCAAATGGCACTTAAAATCCACGTTTTTAACCAATCAAAACACTTTTAAAATTGAAACACCTTATAATTAAATTTTGGACAGCAAATCATTAGAAATCAAAACCATTAAAATACTTTTTGAAATAATCAAATTCACTCATTCATTTTCTTTCACAAAACCGATTTGAAAAGAAAACCACCACAACACAATTTAAATAATTTTTCTTAAAATTAAACCACAAAACACACTCATTACATCAAGTCAATTCACATGGAAAATAATCTAGCCTACTAAACCTAGCCTAGGCCGAATCATCATCATGGCAAAACAAAGTCTTTGATTCACTTTTTCAAACATGCAAACCTTAAAATACCAAACCAAATCATGCACTCTTGAACACATGGTTTTGGAAATACCACTCCCTTTTTCAAACCTAAAACCGTGACCTCTTTTTCTTTTCAAACCAAGTTTTTCGTTTTCATTGCTCTTTAAAAATATTTAGATCAAAAGAAAACCACATGCAAGTGTCTTTGATGAAAAACAAATCATGATCTTTTGATTCAAGGCTTGGCCGAATATTCAATCAACAAAATCAAGAGAGAAAAGCTCAAATCTTTAACATGCAACAACAATAAACCTAGATAAAAGCAAAACCATTTTTCAAAAGTTGATTTTCTTTACTTTCTCACCAAAACCGTGACATGCAATTAAAAGATCAAGACTTTTTGGTTCAAAAATCACATGCAATCTTCAAGATCAAAACTTTTCAAAGATCAAAGCAAAGATCAAACCTTTTTCAAGATCAAAATCAAAGATCAAAGCTTTCTTAAAATCAAAACCAAAATCAAAGCAATTCAACCACTTAAATCAACTAATAGAAACATATAAATAACATGCAAGAACTTGAATCAAAATAAAAATCATCATGACCTAGTTTCCTTGTGACGACCCAACTTTCTATTCTAAATTAAAAATACTTATATTCAAAAATATGACCATTTTTTTTCCTTTATCAAAAGTTAAGTCATCATCCATTTCGATCTTTGCGGAAAATACTCAAACATCATGAAGGAAAACATCCATTTTATATTCCATCATAAAAAGAAAGTACATATTCATTACATCAAAGGCTACCAACGTTAGACTTAACTTAGGTACTCTAGGTCATTACATTATATTACATATATTACAACAAAATTTATAATAACCTAGAGCAATAGGTTCGCAACTCAAAACATAACTTAAATAAGAGAAACCTGATGAGTCACACTATCTGTAACATCCCAGATTATTAACCCCTGATTAATAAAAGGATAATTATAAAGCTTATTTATAATTAATCATTTTTATTCTTGATTTCAAAGTAATTTGTTATGAATGATAATATTAGAGAGTTTTAATATGGGAAAATAAATATTTTTCTCATTAATCCCTGTTTGGGGACCTTGAAGTAATTTTAGAAAGATTTTGGAGGGAAAGAAAATAAAATAATATTTTTTTCAAAAACTGGTCAAAATACTCGAGTAGTTTTGGAAATACTCGAGTATTCTGGTCAGAGTTGGACGAGTTAGTGCGTTCTGATGAGTCACCACCGAGTTTTCGTCGTGTTGACACGAATTCAGTCCTTCAACACGTCTGAAGCTTTTGTGTCGAGCTACATGAGCTCCATGACTGACTATTTAAGCCTCTGGTTGATGAATCAACAATCCATTTGCCCAATTTCGTGTAGAATCCGAGTGTTAGGGTCTCTGAATTGATTCAATCGATTCTCCCTCCCTGGGTTGATTCAAACCACAAATCATACACCATTGTGAAGCTCACATTCAGGGCTTCACAAATATACCAAGATTGTGAGCTGAGAGTTCGTAGATTGGAAGAATCGAAGCTTGGAAGTTGGAGTCCGTTTGCTGTGTATAGTTTCCTGGGGCTTACTTTGGAGCTCGATTTTGGTAAGCTCAGGCAACCTTTCCATGTAAATCTTCTTTCTTTAGCTAGTACGTATTGTAGAGAGTTTATAGAGACTAATTTCCCCAATTTTTATGGTTGTTTCATGCATCAACCAATTCAATCTTGGTGCTCTACTGAAACTGCTCTGTTTCAGTGTGGAGTTTGGGGAATTCAGCTGGGAAGCTACGTTTTGGGTAAAGTCTCTGTTGACTCACGTCTAAGAGGTAAGGGGGAAGCTCTCTATTCATTAGATAGAGTTTAAATTGCATGCATTTGATTAGAGAGCCACCAAGAGGCTCTAAGGGCTTAGTTTGAATAGGGAAATTGGTTTGGAGACCAAACTGTGTTCTAATATTGTTCTGAGCAAGTTCTATATGTTGCATGTGAACTATATGCAAGTTGTTTTCATGGCATAAGTGTTTGGAACTGAATTTGGTATGTTGAGTTGCTAAAAATGTGTTTTGTGCATAATTGTTGCTCAGATTTTTTTCAGTGTAATAAGTTGTGGTTTTTGTGTTGGAACACGTTTAATATGTATAATGTAAGCTCTGTTGATCATTGGATTGGACTAGAAATGATTAGAATTGAAAATGGTATGTTAAAACCAAGTTTCCAATCTGTTCTGTGAGAAAAGACTCGAGTACTTGGCTTGATACTCGAGTAAAATTTTGATAAACCAGTGTATTTTGTGTTAAAATACTCGAGTATCGGGCCCAGGACTCGAGTAATAGCTGATTCATGGGGATCTCTTAAAGTAAACCACTTGAGTAATGCAGGGGTCACTCGAGTGTTCTGGAATTGATGAAGAACACTCGAGTACTCATGAACTACTCGAGTATTTTTATGAAGCTGAAACCCAAATCCCCAAAAAGACATGAACACTCGAGTATCCTGAAGAATACTCGAGTAATCTGGAAATAAGTGAAGAACACTTGAGTATTCTGAAGAACACTCGAGTAGTTCACCCAGAATATTAAAATATCATTTTTAATTCTGAATCAATTGGTTAATGATTAAATAACAATAATCCAAGTGATTTAGAACTTCAAAGGAATTGATTAATGATATGGTTATTCCGTTTGGATGACGGGACGTTGCTCGGGTGGCACGTTACATATTGAGATATATTAATCAGTTTCTTTAAGTTAAGATATTGCATTCGTTTTTGAGTTTGGATATTTGATCGTTTACTCATGTTCGGGTGACATGAGGAGGACCTCTGGAAATATTAAAAGTTTCTACTAGCTCGATGACACATTAAGGTGGACATGTGGGCAGTATGTGGTATACTGTTCATTGGATGTTTCAACGGTGTGTTGTACACAAGTGGTAAGGTTTACGTTTTGGCGACGTGACGTTCATCAGACATGGTGACGTTGTTTATCACCTCTGTTGTGTATCACAAGTGATAAGATTTACGTCCTTAGGCGACGTGACGTTCATCAGATGTGGTGACGTTTTTTATCACACCCGTTGTATGTTGAAAAGTGATAGGTTTGCGTCCTTGGGCGACGTGACGTTCACCAGGTAGTGTGACGTTTTTTTAACTTCCGAGCTAGTATGTCATACGTTTTGGTAACGTATTCGTGATCTGGGAATGCACTATTGTATTGGATTAACGTCTGTGAGGACATTAGATGAGAATCTCAGAAAAAGGAGAATGTCAGGCATTATGCCACTTAACCTTAATTAGGTTAGGGCTTGATGTCATGAATGAGTGCGAACATCTTATTTGCATTAAGTGTTTGCTAAGTGTTAACTGTGGTTGTTAACTGATTTGGGGTTGTAGCTGTGCATAATTATGTTCCTTCAACATTTATGCTCTATTGATTATGTGTATAGAATTGCTTACCCCTATGCCCTTGTAGGTGATGTCACGTCACATCGCTTGCATCAAGATCCGCCCACTTATTAGTGGCATATGGATTTACGAGGATCTCCGGATGGAGTATGAGAGGGAGGTAGAGATTTCCTTTTTATCTCCCTAAACCACTTATCTGGTTCAGTCCTCGTAGGTGTAGTTTTCTCATCATATACGCTATGCATGTACCCTCTTTTTGTAATTACCATGGATCACCTCCCACTCGACCAGCTCGCTCATATCACAGTTTTCAATTCCAATCTATCCGCTCACACTCTTTTACTCCTAGAGTCGTCGAAAGGAGACTTCCTCATCTATTTCAAGGAGTTCTATTAAGGTCACGTATTCATCAGACCTTGTACCCAGTGGGAGGGTACCCACTCGTTCAAATGAGATCGAGGAGGAATCCTGTCGAAGACGAGAGCGGAGGCGAGCCTGTCGTTAATTCTATCGGGACTCAGTGGAGGGACAATGATTCTTAGGTATGTGCATAAGGTAGATGATGAGGATCAGGGATCTGATGTGGTGAATTCTGTGGAGGAAATTTGCTGCTGAAGATGTTGGATGAAGACTGCTGTTACTTCTTGGAAGACTTCTACTACTACTACTGCTGCTACCAGTGCTATGAGACTAGCTTTGGAGTTTTATATATTGTGGGAATTTCTTTTGGAAACTCTTAAGTCATGGTCTATTTTGATGTACATATAAATATTTAGCCTTATGGACTTGTACTGGGATTTTGGAGATCTTTACCACTGGACTATGCATTACGAACCTTTGTTATATATAAGATCGACGTTTATATTATGGTGTATTTCATAGTCCCGTTATTTCTGCTTACTCTGATATTGATTAAAAAGAATTCGGCTATGACATTTTGGAAATGGTATCACTTGGATTGATGAAAACTGGATGGCATTACTTAAGTTCCTCTATATGAAATACATTACATCTATCTTCAAAGAGAATGCTATCCAAGATTTGCGAAGCTATCTTTTGAACAAAGCAAATGCCGAATTCGATTTTAAAAGTAATACATAAACTATTCTCCAAACATCCTAGGTTTTGGTTTGTGCACCCGACTCTTTAGAAAATATAAAGGAAAATTTTGAATCCAGTGTTATCTAATATTCAACAAGTCCATATATACTCGAGTAATAGCCTTTATTTTGTATTAATTACTTGGGTTATTTTGAGGGTGTCACACTGAGTGGTATCAGAGCAAAAGTCAGATCATGTAGTAGTGGAAGTAGCTCCAGAAAGGCAGTCATCAACATCAAGCAGGTATCCACAGGGCATATTTATTGATTGGAATACTAGTATCTGCTCGAATTAAGCAATTGATATAATGTAGAAATTGAATACAATGTTGAAAGCTATTGTAGAACCTTAGTATAGATTGTGGGAAGAATGTTTTTGTAGTCCATCATATGTGACCATAAGTTATAGCGCAGGTCTATTATGACGACTAGAAACCAAAATCGCACCGACGCGATATTAGAAAGAATCATCGTGGTGTTGGAATCTATGAATCAATGGCAACAACAACAATCTCAACAACCACCTCACCAATATAGTATTGGTAATTCAGAAACTAAGAGTTTGACAGATTTTAGATGTTGTAATCCACCTAAGTTCGAAGGAGGATTTAAGCCTGAGGAGGCTAATAAGTGGATTCGTACTATGGATAAGATCTTCAGAACATTAGACTGCACTGAGGCTCAGAAGGTGGTGTACGCAGTTTATATGTTAGAGGACGAGGCTGAGAACTGGTGGAATCACACAGTTCAACTCCTGCACTATGAAGGAAAGGATATTAATTGGGATGTGTTTATGGAGAAGTTTCTCAATAAATACTTCCCGGAAGACTTAAGAAGGAAGAAGGAAATTGAGTTTCTGCAATTAAAACAAGGAGACATGAGTGTGGGTGAGTACGCAGCTAAGTTCGAGGAACTGATGAAGTACTCTCCCTACTATCAAAACAATCCCGATGAGAGGAGCAAATGCATCAAGTTTGAAGGTGGTCTGAGACCTGAACTGAAATCTGTTTTCAGTTATCAAAAGATTCAATGTTTTTCTACGTTAGTAGATATGTGTTGAATGTATGAGGATGATAAGAAGGCTGAAGTATTAGGTGATCAGGCAAAGAGTAACCAGCAGAATTATGGACCACAAAGAAAGAAAGGATTTGATCCTCGAAATAAGGGTCCATATTTTGATCAGAACTGAGGCAAAGGAAGAATTGAAGTTAAGGATGGAGTTAAGTCTCGCAGTAATGCTCCTTACTGTGAGAAGTGTAAGCATCATCATTATGGAAGGATCTGTTGGGCAACGAGTAATTGCTTCAACTGTGGAAAGCAGGGTCATGTTGCACGTTATTGCAGAGAATCTGTGAAAAGTAACCACACCAGATTTGCTAGTGGACCAAAGACTCAAGGCAAAGTGTTTACTCTGAATAGAGTAGGAGCTAACCAATCTCCTGATCTCGTGCAAGGTAACTATTTATTTCAAAACCAACATTGCATGATTGTGTTCGATTCGGGAGTTACCCATTCTTTTGTTCAATATATATGTGTGTAAGTAGGTTGAAGTCGAATTTCCCTAACTGTTTGAAATTTGAGACCCCATGAAACTACCCAAATTTTTTTCTAAAAGTTTGTTTAGATTATAGTGTCGAGATATTTGATCGAGACAATAAGTTAAATTCGATCTATTATCCTTTGTCCCATTTGAATGTGATTTTGTGGAAAAGATTGATCGAATCCTATTGTTAAGTGGACTTTCTAAAGTAAAAAATCTTCAACCAAGGTAATCCGGGAGAAGTAGCCTTCTACATGAAATAAGAAGAACAACAATAACTCTCAGTCATTGAAGGGAATAATAGCATTTCCTCCTGTGTTACCCTACTTGATTCATGCCAAAGTATTGGAGCATATTTTCATGTGTCGAGGCCATGACTTAGAAGGAGATAACTTTAAGAAAGGAAGGTAGATGTGTATGCATCAAAGGGATTGAATACACAAGGTGATACACTTGGCGCATGACTTGAGCTTTTCAACGATCAAGATTGCTTTGAGGGCTCGAGGCCTTTTTCCCGTGTCACTACGCTTTAAACGTTAATGACCCTAGACAGTCGAAGTAATTGTTTAACCGAGAGGAGGAGTTGAACAAGGGACAACGTTGACAGACAGAATCTTAAAGGCTCATGATCGGAGACTCTGTCGTCGTCATGACAAATCAAATGAGGAAGCAATCGCAAGGGGCTAAAAGGCGATTCATGTGAGCTCTATGGAGTTTAAGGAAGTGGTTTTAAGAAGTCTAATAAATTCGAGCTTGGGAATACAAGTAGACCGACGAGAAGTAAGGAGGGAAGGTTTCAAATCACAATAGAATTCCTAATTCGAATTCGTGAATCGCAACAAGGAACCGCAGAACAAAGGACAAATAGGAGATTGATTTCGAAAGGGAAGAGACCTAAACTCCATAAGGGACATTTTAAGGACAAGAATTTGGATTCTGGATGATTGGGAAATTGAAGACTAATTATGAAGTCAAACAAAATGGATGAGTAAAGGTTATGCCGCTTATATGATAAATGGTGAAACTAAGACATAGTGGAACTATGTAAATTTGATATTGGAAGCAAAGGATTGGCATGTCACTTGGGAATTACTCAAGGATAAAGTTTTTGAAAGATTAGAGAAAGGAGAAGTATGTTTCGTTGCAATTTTGATAGAAGATTCAAACATGCGGAGTCCGAAAAGAATGATGTTTGAACTTCAAATCAGTTGTCAATCATTGAGGAACAAGGGATTCCTGACATTAGCAAGCATGTGTAGAATTGGTATGGATAAGGAGGAAAGCACAGGAAGCTTATAAGCACGGGAAGCTTATGAGTGAATTAATTATGGGGACCAGAATTTCATAAGGAATTAAGGAAACCTCAATCGCATGAAAGTAACTGAAAAGCCGATGGAAAGAAATTATTTGCGAAGGTAAGGTGCTTCATCATGGATTGAATAGTGATGAACGAAAAAGGAATATTTGATTTCGGTCACAGGAAATGAAGTCTTATTCGCCGGATTGCTTGAAAGAGAAATACGAAAAGGGAATGGCCAACCAACAAATCAAGAATGGGAGAGTTTTCCATCCTGCTAGGATGCGTGTTAGATTCGGATATAGGTAGTTTGAGTTATCCCTTCGTCGATTCGAATTAACGTGGTCAAATGCTTTCGACTGTGTTAATTAAATCGTTTTGTAATTGGTATACCTGAACAAGTCTTTAACTTGAATTTCTGTGATCAAAACCCTTATCACAGTTGGATGTGATAAATGTCTTTGGGCACTACAGAAAGAAAAAGATCAGTTAAGACTAGAGAGATTAAGAACCACCGGGATAGGACAAGTATTTGTCTCCCCAACGGAAGTTTCTCTAGAACTTGGCTATCTGAATAAGTCTGATAGTGACAATAATACTCTTAATCTTTAAGTTCATCTAACTTAAAGGTAAATGATGAGCATTTTATTTCCCATTTTTCCTTGCATTACTTTACTCCTATTATTGGTACTTGTTGCCTATTTGACATTGTTTAGCTTGATTTAGTGATTTAGAGTTTATTGGACTACTATTCTGAATATTGTTTAATTTGGGATTATTTAGCCTAATTAATTCTATTTCTATTTTCAGGTCATATTTGGCACAAGGGCTTTTTGGACATTTTGGGAATGAAGATTTAATGTTGGAAGAGAAGATATATGATGAAGTGAAGATTGTAATCTATCTTTAGGATTAGTTGAGATTTAGTTATATCTTTTAAGATTTAGATTTTATCTATAAGATATTTTTTAGATTTAATTTAGAGATTAAGCTTTCCTTAGGATTTGGGCCCATGATTTAGGCCCGTTTTGTGATTTAAAAAAGCCAAATTCGTGTAAACCCTGGAGAGACCTTCCATTCACGTTTTTTACATTCTCTCTCATAGAGAAGGCTTAGTTTTGCTCTCCAAGCTTGTGGTGGCTGCTAGGGTTTCTCTCTCTTCCCTTTTCTACATGTTTTTGGTATTTTTCTTCATGGAAGGCTAAACTCTTAGGTTAAATCCCTTTGGTAATGTATCACATACTCTTGAGGTTTTGTTCTTAATGCTATTTCGTTTTTATTCACTGTTTTCATGCTTATTGATATGTTATGGTTCGCTTAGTTCCATTGTATAGAGATAATCCATGTGTATGAATGCTTAATTTATGCAAACTCGTAAAAACTCCATGCTTTGGCTTTTAATGCTTAATTAGAGGTTTGGGTTTTGGGGTGAGAATTGAATTTTCGCTTAGTATTTAATTCTCACGAGTTGGACAGTGAAGAGGAAAGAAATTGATCTTTTGTGACCGATGATAGAGTTGTGAACGCGAGCCAAAGGGGTTTATCCGCTTTTCCTTATTTGTTTCTTCGTTTTGATTTAATTCTGTTTTGATTTCAATTATTCAATATTCAATACAAAAAAAAAACCCCCTGTTTTCTATGCATACTATGTGTTCGACCTTTTGCTTGATAAGATATTCCTTGGGAGACGACCTAGGAGTCACTTCCTAGTACTATACTTAAACTGTTTTTATTTGTATCGGGTACGGCCTCGATCAAATTTGGCGCCGTTGCCGGGGAATATCGGTTCTTGCCAAAGGTCATTAGTAGTTAGTTAGTGTCGTAGTTAGTATAGTTATTATAGTGTGTCGTGTCTGATTTAGGGTCTAGTAGTCAATTCTGATAACCGGTTGAAGTTGCACTGTTTGCTGTTTTGCTATTTTGTTGCAATTAGTGTATTTGATTGATTCTGTGGTTGCTAGTTCACATAGTTGTGGGTGGAATTTTTGCACGAAAATTTATATCCACACTACTTTTATCATATAAAAAGGATTCGAGGCACCACGATCACTCAGATCATCACTGGTTGTGAGTTCCAGAAAAATTTTCCAAGTTTTAGCAGCACTTTCTTCAAATCGTCGCAACTTTTGACCCGTAACTCGGAATTTGACGAATTTTATATCAAATCGAAGGGAATTTTCTGAATAATCTGATTTTTCTCACTTTGTTAGAAAACTCCTTCGTCTGGATCCTGAAAAAGCCGTTTTACTATTTCTTTTTTATTTTACAAGTTTTATTTTCTTAGTTTTTGGTCTCTGATTTAATTGTTTGACTTGGTTCCCTTTTGAATTTTGTCCTCAAACTTTTTGTGGTATGTTTTCATGATTTTAGGGTGATGAAAAAAATAAAGAAAAAATTTTAAAAAAAATAAAAAATTTTGTTGCCTATTTTGGTCATATATATTAGTGACAGTTTGCTATGCTTAATGGTGTTCTGTTCAGTACTTGACTAGGGTAAACCCAAGCTACTTTCATCCATATAACCCTGAAATTGATAGAACTTATCACAGACTAGTTAGACAAAATAGGAACCAGTCCATAGGTAGTGAGTCTATTGAGTCTTTACATAGTGAGTCTGCTTCTTTTTCTTTTATTCCTATAAATTCTGATTCTTATTCTGATTATTCTGAAAATATGGCTCAACCTCCACCACGTGAGAGGACATTGAGGGAGCTGGCTGCACCTGATTTCACTATTGAAGATTTGTGCATCCAGTATCCCGATGACCCGTATGAGCTAAGGTCTGGACTAATTCATTTGTTGCCCAAGTTTAATGGTCTTGCAGCTGAGGATCCTCATAAACATCTCAAGCAGTTCCATATTGTCTGTGCTACTATGAAACCACATGATGTGCAAGAGGATCATGTTTGTCTTAAGGCATTCCCACACTCCCTAGAGGGGCTAGCCAAGGATTGGTTGTACGATCTGGCCCCTGGTTCTATCACAGTCTGGGATGACCTGAAGAGGGCATTTTTGGAGAAATTCTTCCCTGCATGCAGAACAACAGCAATCCAAAAGGATATATCAGGCATCAGGCAACAAAGTGGAGAAAGTCTCTATGAGTATTGGGAGAGATTCAAGAGACTGTGTGCGAGCTGCCCCCACCATCAGATCTCAGAGCAGCTGCTTATTCAATATTTCTATGAAGGTCTCAACCTCATGGAGAGAAACATGCTTGATGCTGCAAGTGGTGGTGCCCTAGGAGACATGACACCTTTAGAAGCCAGAGTCAAGATTGAGAAGATGGCTTCCAATTGTCAACAATTCCATGCAAGGGGCAACAGCGATGCAATCATAGTGAGAGGAGTGAATGATGTTGGCACAAGTTCTGGTAAGGTTGAGAAGCTTGAACAGAAGATAGATTCACTTACAACTTTGGTCACTCAATTGGCCATCAACCAGAAGAAGTTGTCCCTGCCTGCTAGATTATGTGGCATATGCACATCCGCTGAGCACCCCACAGATGCATGCCTTTCTGTGCAGCAGCAACCAACGACTGGTGCTGACCAACCTGAGGCATATGCCGCCAACATCTTCAACAGTAGAAACCAGCAGCCACAGAACTTTGATCTCTCTACCAATAGATACAACCCTGGTTGGAGGAACCATCCCAACCTGAGATGGTCTGATCAGCAGCAACCTTCACAGGTTCAATTTCAAAACAATTCTAGACCACCATATGTACCTCCTCCAGTCCAGCAACAGAGACAACAACAGGCTAATTCTGCACCACCAGCTCCTAGTACTGAGCAGCAGCCTTCATTGGAAGAGCTGATGAAACAGATGACCATGCAAAATCTCCAATTCCAACAGGAAACTAGAGCATCCATTCAAAGACAAGAGGCCTCCATTCAATCTTTGACCAATCAGATGGGACAGATGGCAACAGCAATCAACACTATGCAATCTCAGAATTCTAACAAGTTGCCATCCCAAACAGTGATCAATACAAACCAGAATGTGAATGCCATTAGTCTAAGGTCAGGGAAGCAGATTGTCACACCCACACCAGAATCTGACCTCAACAAAGATGATCTAGTTTCACCCAACAAGAAGACCCAAATGGTCGAGGAGAGTGAGCACACAAGTACCAGAAAATCCCATCCAGCTCAGCCTTCCTCAAGCACAACACCTGCTGCTGCCCAACAACCACCCCCCATTCCTCTTCCTTTCCCACCAAGGGGGGTGACTCAAAGCAAGAAAATGGAAGAGATTGACAAAGAGATACTTGACACATTCAGGAAGGTGGAAGTCAACATACCCGTTCTTGATGCAATCAAGCAGATTCCAAGGTATGCAAAGTTCTTGAAGGATCTATGCACACACAAACGGAAGCTCAAGGGCAATGAGAGGATCAACATGGGAAGAAATGTCTCTGCTCTTATAGGTAAACCCGTCCCTCATATTCCTGAAAAGTGTAAGGATCCTGGAACTTTCTCTGTGCCTTGTATCATAGGTAATACTAAATTTGAGAATGCTTTGCTAGATTTAGGAGCATCTATTAATGTTATGCCTATGTCTGTTTTCAAGTCTCTTTCACTTGGACCCCTTCAACCTACGGGTGTGGTTATTCACTTGGCAAATAGATCTACTGCCTACCCCGCAGGTTTGATAGAGGATGTCCTGGTTCGGGTTGAAGAGCTTATCTTTCCTGCTGATTTTTATATTCTTGATATGGAAGAGGACACCTCTCGTAGTGCTGTCCCTATCATATTAGGGAGACCATTTTTGAAAACAGCCCGAACCAAGATAGATGTGCATGCAGGTACACTTTCCATGGAATTTGATGACAGTGTGGTTCGATTCAATATTTTTGATGCTATGGAACATTTTTCTGATGACCACTCTGTTTTACATGTTGACTTGATTGATGATCTGATTGATGAGCATGTTCTAGACTTTTTGCATGATTATGATTTGCCATCTTTCACTAGCTCATTTACTTGTTCTGCATGTTCTGATTCCTAAATGTGCACTGCATGCATTGAAATTGACCAGTTTTTAAATTCTGCTACTGCATCTTTTGATTCATATGATATAGATTCAGATCATGTTAACCCCATTTCTGTTTTGCATGAGTCTAATTCACTTGTTCAGGTGCAGGCGGCAGAATCCAATTCTGCTGCTCCTTTAGTTCCATCTGTGATGCAGGCACCTTTATTGGACCTGAAGCCCCTTCCTCCTCATCTCAAATATGCTTACTTGGAGGCTGAGCAGAAACTTCCAGTGATCATCTCTACCTCCCTTTCTGTTGATCAAGAGAAGAAGCTGCTGGATGTGATTAGAGCAAACAAAAGGGCAATAGGATGGACTTTGGCAGACATACCTGGTATTAGCCCCTCCATGTGCATGCATCGGATTTTATTGGAGGATGGGGCTAAACCGGCGAGACAACCCCAGAGACGGTTGAACTCCCAGATTCTTGATGTGGTGAAGAAAGAGGTCACCAAGCTGCTGCAAGCTGGCATTATCTATCCCATTTCAGACAGCACTTGGGTAAGCCCGGTTCAAGTAGTTCCCAAGAAGTCTGGGGTGACAGTTGTCAAAAATGAGAAAGATGAGCTGATTCCCACTAGAGTGCAGAACAGTTGGAGAGTCTGCATTGATTATAGGAAGCTCAACCAGGCGACCCGCAAGGATCACTTTCCTCTTCCCTTCATTGATCAGATGTTGGAGCGCCTGGCAGGTAAATCTCACTATTTCTTCTTAGATGGTTTCTCTGGTTATTTCCAAATCTGTATTGCACCAGAGGACCAACATAAGACTACATTTACCTGTCCTTTTGGTACATTTGCTTATAGGAAGATGCCTTTTGGCCTATGCAATGCTCCTGGCACTTTTCAAAGATGTATGATGAGTATTTTTAATGACTTACTTGAGCATTGCATAGAGGTCTTCATGGATGATTTTAGTGTATATGGTTCCTCTTTTGATGCATGTCTTGATAGTTTGTCTAAGGTGCTTAATAGGTGCATTGAGACTAACCTTGTCTTGAATTTTGAAAAATGTCATTTTATGGTAGAACAAGGCATAGTCTTAGGGCACATTATTTCGCATAAGGGCATAGAGGTTGACCCTGCTAAGCTGCATGTAATATCACATTTGCCTTACCCCTCTTGCGTGCGAGAGGTGCGTTCTTTTCTTGGCCATGCAGGTTTCTATCGCAGGTTTATTCAGAACTTTAGCTCAATTTGCAGAAAGGAGTTCTTGGTTGGTCAAAAAGTGTTGCTCTACAACTCTAGGCTTGGACTCATGAGTGGAAAGCTCCGCTCGAAATGGATTGGACCGTTTGTAGTCACCCAGGTGTTTCCTTATGGCACTGTGGAGATCAAGAGTGAGTCCACAGACAAGAGCTTCAAAGTCAATGGCCACCGACTCAAGCCTTTCCTAACCTCTCCTACTTTGGATGATGCACCTGTGGAGGAGGCCTCATTGGTCGACCCCATTTTTGACCCACCATGATTTAGGGAGTCTTCTTTTCTCCTTCTTTACTACTTTTATTCCACTTGTCTATATCTGTCTGATTCTGCTATTTGTTTTACATTGAGGACAATGTGTGATTTAAGTGTGGGGGGGAGAGTAGTTTAGGTTGCATATTTTTGCTTTGATTTTTTTTAGGTTTTTCTATGTTTTGGGCATTTTCTTGCATGTTTTTGCTTCATTTTAGTAGAGTCTTGGTATCTTGTGTCTGAATTCATGCATTTCTGTTTGTAAAGTTGCTTTTGATAATTAAGAGGTGGTAACACTGTGATAGAATTGTCCCTTTTGTGAGGATTTGAGCCTTAATTGTGGGTGGATTGCTATATATGTCACCTAATTTTTCTTTCATGTGTGATTGCACTCTGGATTACTTGCACTCTAGAACTTGACTTGACTCTTGTTGATACTTGATATTCCCATGCACATTTTGAAATGATTTAGGCATTGTTTTTTTTCTTGAATAAGCCACTAGCCATATGAGCCTACCTTGAATGAATTTATCCTTTGATAGCCCCTTTGAGCCTTTATATCCCTTTTCTTTGTTCTTTAGCTCATTACAAGCCTATGACTGAAAAACCATGATTGTCCTAACCTTAGGGAATGTTGAAGCTTTGGAATTGTTTTGGGAATGGGTATTAAGTAAGCGAGGGTGCTTTGTTCTTCATCTCTTGTGAGTTCTGGGTTTTGCCTCTATGGTCGGTGATGTAATTATGGCTTTATCTCATTATGCCATTTTTGTTGTTTCTTCTTTCCTTTCGTTCATGAAGTTCTGCAATGAAAAAAAATTGAAAAAATGAATGATGAAAAAAAAAGAAAGAAAGAAGAAGAAGAAAAAAAAAGAATAAAAGGTTGATTGAGGCATAGAGGATTGGAATTAGAGGTTGTTGTTATGTTTACCATTTCATTCTGGGGTGGATTGTGCTTATTTTTTTTTACTTGTTCCCCATTGCTCCTCTATTCCCTGGGTTTTAGCTACATTTCCCATATTTTTATCCTACCTTGTCCTTGGCCCCATTACAACCCTGAAAAGACCTTTTGATCTTAATGTGCATGTGTGTTGATTGTTGATGTTAGAGGCTTGTCAAGCCTATGGTTGTGTTTGTTTTTCATGATGTGCCTTGAGTGTAAACACTGATTAACCTTAAACACTTGAGTGTAAACACTATTGAGTGATCCTTGTGAGTTTCTATCATCTTTGTGACTACCCTCTTGATGTCATTGGTTTTCTTTGCATATTTGAAATAATTGGATGATGTTCATGAATGCCTTGACTCTTTGGTCCTTATTTTCTTCGTGTGCTCGATTTTGCCCATTTCTTTGCATTTCCTAGAATTCATTGTGAAGTATGTAATCTCTTAGGTTTGCATTCATTAGTTTTAGTAATCTTGTTACATGATTCACTTTGGTGCATATTGATTTTCTCAGTCCTAATTCATAGTTTTGCCCAGGAGTGCAAAAGGATAAGTGTGGGGGTATTTGATGAGCATTTTATTTCCCATTTTTCCTTGCATTATTTTACTCCTATTATTGATACTTGTTGCCTATTTGACATTGTTTAGCTTGATTTAGTGATTTAGAGTTTATTGGACTACTATTCTGAATATTGTTTAATTTGGGATTATTTAGCCTAATTAATTCTATTTCTATTTTCAGGTCATATTTGGCACAAGGGCTTTTTGGACATTTTGGGAATGAAGATTTAATGTTGGAAGAGAAGATATATGATGAAGTGAAGATTGTAATCTATCTTTAGGATTAGTTGAGATTTAGTTATACTTTTAAGATTTAGATTTTATCTATAAGATATTTTTTAGATTTAATTTAGAGATTAAGCTTTCCTTAGGATTTGGGCCCATGATTTAGGCCCGTTTTGTGATTTAAAAAAGCCAAATTCGTGTAAACCCTGGAGAGACCTTCCATTCACGTTTTTTACATTCTCTCTCATAGAGAAGGCTTAGTTTTGCTCTCCAAGCTTGTGGTGGCTGCTAGGGTTTCTCTCTCTTCCCTTTTCTACACGTTTTTGGTATTTTTCTTCATGGAAGGCTAAACTCTTAGGTTAAATCCCTTTGGTAATGTATCACATACTCTTGAGGTTTTGTTCTTAATGCTATTTCGTTTTTATTCACTGTTTTCATGCTTATTGATATGTTATGGTTCGCTTAGTTCCATTGTATAGAGATAATCCATGTGTATGAATGCTTAATTTATGCAAACTCGTAAAAACTCCATGCTTTGGCTTTTAATGCTTAATTAGAGGTTTGGGTTTTGGGGTGAGAATTGAATTTTCGCTTAGTATTTAATTCTCACGAGTTGGACAGTGAAGAGGAAAGAAATTGATCTTTTGTGACCGATGATAGAGTTGTGAACGCGAGCCAAAGGGGTTTATCCGCTTTTCCTTATGTGTTTCTTCGTTTTGATTTAATTCTGTTTTGATTTCAATTATTCAATATTCAACACAAAAAAAAAGCCCCCCCTGTTTTCTATGCATACTATGTGTTCGACCTTTTGCTTGATAAGATATTCCTTGGGAGACGACCTAGGAGTCACTTCCTAGTACTATACTTAAACTGTTTTTATTTGTATCGGGTACGGCCTCGATCAGTAAATCGTATAGTCTTTCTTGAGAAAGATTATATTTGAAAGGGATGATTTCATTACTGATAGTTTAAATATTAGGACTGATCACCCTAATGTTTACAACTATTAAGAAATGAAGTCATACGAATATTTCCCTACTCGTGCCCGAGTGATCAGAGTGCGCAACGGGACGGGGTTTTTCCTCAAAAAGATCTTTGGAAAATGTTTTAATTAAGGAGTATATATGCATATATATATTTTAAAGGTATTATTCGAAAAAGTTTTTAGTCAAAAGATTTCATTTGAAAGAATTACAAGATAATTTTTGAGGAAGTTTAAGAAAAACCCTTTTATGTGAACAAGGATTTGTATGTGCTTTGGAATGCAAAAGTTTTAATTGAGAAAAAGTTCAATTGCAATATTTTGTGAAACGTTTTGGGTCAGAGAGTTTGAAAAAGTATAAGAAATTTCTTTTTAAGTTGGGAAGGGTTCTTCCTAACTATATTTTGAATATATAACCTTAGAATAACTTTTTGGGTAACCTTGGAAATTATAGAATTTTTAGAGAAAGAATTCCGGGGTCGAAATTCCTTTTAAGTGGGGAAGAGTGTAACATCCCAGATTTTTAACCCCTGATTAATAAAAGGATAATTATAAAGCTTATTTATAATTAATCATTTTTATTCTTGATTTCAAAGTAATTTGTTATGAATGATAATATTAGAGAGTTTTAATATGGGAAAATAAATATTTTTCTCATTAATCCCTGTTTGGGGACCTTGAAGTAATTTTAGAAAGATTTTGGAGGGAAAGAAAATAAAATAATATTCTGGTCAGAGTTGGACGAGTTAGTGCGCTCTGATGAGTCACCACCGAGTTTTCGTCGTGTTGACACGAATTCAGTCCTTCAACACGTCTGAAGCTTTCGTGTCGAGCTACATGAGCTCCATGACTGACTATTTAAGCCTCTGGTTGATGAATCAACAATCCATTTGCCCAATTTCGTGTAGAATCCGAGTGTTAGGGTTTCTGAATTGATTCAATCGATTCTCCCTCTCTGGGTTGATTCGAACCACAAATCATACACCATTGTGAAGCTCACATTCAGGGCTTCACAAATATACCAAGATTGTGAGCTGCGAGTTCGTAGATTGGAAGAATCGAAGCTTGGAAGTTGGAGTCCGTTTGCTGTGTAAGGTTTCCTGGAGCTTACTTTGGAGCTCGATTTTGGTAAGCTCAGGCAACCTTTCCATGTAAATCTTCTTTCTTTAGCTAGTACGTATTGTAGAGAGTTTATAGAGACTAATTTCCCCAATTTTTATGGCTGTTTCATGCATCAACCAATTCAATCTTGGTGCTCTGCTGAAACTGCTCTGTTTCAGTGTGGAGTTTGGGGAGTACTCGAGTATAATCAATAATTGCTTGAAAAATTTGAATTTTAGGCGAAAGACTCGAGTCTTTCAGAAAAGACTCAAGTGTTCTTTGAAATTCTGAAAAGTACTCGAGTATTGGGTAAAAGACTCGAGTAAATCGAGCAGTCTGGTAAACTAAACTAAAATGATGGTACCAAAGAGCTTAAATTGTTATCTTGGGTTATCATTTTCAAAATATAACTTAAATACTATCACAGAAAAGTTTTAGAGCTGATCCGAGATCTTGGTTCTATAGTCTGTTACATTTGATTTCCGACTGCTGTGCACATCCTCGCAAATCTCTTTTCCTTCTGTTCTCCAACGCTCTTTATGGGTCTCTTATCCTTACTCATCAATGAGAAGGTCACAGTGATGGTCCTTAATCTACAAGGGCACGAGAGTAAGCATTTCCGTTTGCATAATCAAATGAGATAGACATAATAAAATTGATATTAACAATCACAATTATTCAAGTACCACACAAGATGCAAATACATATGAGCACGCCCTGTTTTAATATTCTTCATCTTGTAATGCAAGTGGCATGATGCATGGTTCCATCCACAACCGAGGCCTCCAACAATATTGGATATCTGGCAATTGATATCCCGGTGTTCCCAGAACACCACCAAACGTTCCCAGAACGAGTGGCAAACCATACATGGAAAATAAGCATCACTCCCGGAGTGTGCATCACGTTCCCAGAACGCCTACGTTCCCAGAACGTATAAAACTAGGTCCCAGACACTGGCCACATATCTATAATGTGTCATCAAGTAGGTTACAGTTTCGGTACTCCCGGAGTACCCTTCTCATATTCCCAGAATATGAGAAGGGAATATGAGAATTATTCCTTGCCAACCTATTCTCCATTCATCTATGAATGAATGCACCACATTCAAGAGCGATTTTTATCTTCCATTAATCCACTGTGATTTAGGTACCTCTCGTAATTCCCTTAGAATGATTGATTTGAGGTACTAACCTTGGCATGATGAGATAACTTAAATTAGTTTCAATTATGCCAAGGATCTTGATTTGAGTAGTCTTAGCCCATGGTGATCACTCCTCCTTTTTAAGACTAAATTTTCATTTTTTCCAGCTTCAGATACTAACCGGTTAACAGTCCCAGACTAACCGGTTAGAGTCATATATCTGAAATTGTTTTACCATGGAAATTCAAGAAAACCCCTTTCTCTTGAGATTTCTACTCAATTCACAGACAGCTTTTACCATGGCCTTGTACCTCAAACCTATTGTGTTTATCAATCACAGGCCTAAATCCACAATTCGTTATTAGTGACACATAACTTAATCTTTAAGTTATCACAACACTTCAAGATAGTGATTCTTCTCCCACCTTTCCAAACCAACAGTGATTTTATCACTTACTTTATAAACTAGTATCTTTTGAAATTAGAGTTAGTTTTGAGTAAGGACAATAGGAACTTTTACCAATTTTAACAGTGCATTTTAATGGAATACATGTGGTATAGTATGAACACGTAAGAACACCTAGAAGGGGGGGTTGAATAGGTGTTAAAACAACCTTGAACAATTTTCGCAAAGTACAAACAAAACGTGGTTAAAACAGAATTTCTTTAACCAAATATCAGTGACTAACCGGTTACTAAGCTTACTAACCGGTTAGTGTCTGAACCAGTTTTGAATACAATTGCAATTCAATCAAGAACTCAGAGTAAAACGCAGAAATACTTCAACCCAAGAATTAAAACAATTAAACATATGTTTTAAAATGATTTTCCCCAAATTAATTTGTACTATTACTAACAAATTGATTCAATTAATTTGAAAATCACTTTTCTAGGTTTTCATGCAAGAACAATGAATAATGTAGAAATTAAAGAGATTAGGGAAGAGATACTGCACAAGAGATTTATCCTGGTTCACTCTCATCCACTTGAGAGCTACATCCAGTCCCCTCTTCAACAAAGAGAGATTTCTTCACTAGAATTAAAGATCCTTGATTACAAGCTAAGCCTCTCAGGATTCCTCACTTGATAGCTACCAAGAGATACCTCACTCTTGTTATGCAACCCTCCTTGATCTTCTAATTCTACCCTCTTGCTATGTGAATCTCTATCCACTTAGACTTCTTCAATTCCTTGATTATTCCTCAACCAAGAAACCTTCACTTTGCTTGATTACACCTTAATCAAGACTTCCTTTTGCTTGATTGTTCCTCAATCAAGACTTCCTTTTTATTCAATTTGTTGTAGACTATTTTGCCTTGAATGCAATGATTACAACACCATAGAATTACAGAAAATCAGAACCTAATGAATCTCAATCAAATAACAATGAACAAGTTGATTATGAGATTCTTGTGTTTGTAGAAAAGATGATAACAAGATGTAAAAGAAAGCTTTTGATCTTTTCAATCTAAGAGAGAGTGTGTGGATTGTTTCTTTGGATATAAAATGTATTTGAATGATTCTATATTTTCATTAGGATGTAAGAATGGTTTATATAGATACCCATAAAGAATGAAAACATAAAACTGAATTTTTAACAAACTTAACAGTCACTAACCGGTTACTGGGTATGACTAACCGGTTAGTCACTGTATCTTTTGTTTTCTAATTTAGAAAAAAATATTTTCAAAACTTTAACTATTAAAACCAATTCTTTCCAACCTTAATTAAAATATTTAGCCACTTATTGATGCATCCTAAAATATAATGAAAAACATTTTGAAAAATATGCATCAATCATATTTTAATTAATTGGTTTTATGAAACTCAAAATTAATTTGATCAAAATTAATTAATTGAGATTCACTACCCAAAACTAACTCTACCCAACAACCTAAGGACTCAAAGCAAAATATAAAATAACTCTATGAAACTTTGATTCCTTGCTTGCTTGTCTAGAGATTAGTTAATTCTCTCTTCTTGTAAAATTTGCTTTCTTCTTCTCTTTATCTTTTCTTTGTAACATTTAGCTCTTTAACATTGTTGCTTTTGTTCTTTGGGAGACTTGCTTTCACTTGACTTCATCACAATGTTTAGTCTTGCTTTCACTTGATTTCATCACAATGTTTTCCTCATCAAAACATAGCTTCATACACATGGATTCTTCAATCTCCCCCTTTTTGATGATGACAAACATTGTTTTGAATTTGTTGTTGATTAATGAACATTTGCTTTCCTTTTGCTTCAAACTTCATAGAATGAATCAATGCTCCCCCTCAACATAAGCCTTGAAAATATGTTGAAGATATCAACAACTCTTCTCCCCCTGCATAAAAGAACAAAACAACACCTTTCTCCCCCTTTTGGCATGATCAAAAAGCATAAAAGAAGTATAAAATATTGCCAAAGGTGAAAGAAAATTAAAAAAAAAATCTGCTAACTGTCAGTTACTAACCGGTTACAAAGGCTACTAACCGGTTAGCCTCTGCAGTTCAGAACACTGCAAAAATCAGAATTAAAATCCTGACTTTGAGACTTCAAAACTAGTATCCAATGCATTTAAAAGAAAGTTTTCAAAGAGTAAATATAATGCATACATGGAATACTTCAAAGTCATCAAAAATTTACAGCCAATTACACACTATATGAATTATAAAATCGTGTTAAAAATCAGTTGTGAAAAGCTGTAAATTGCAGTGATTATATGCATGTATATCAATGTATTATATCTAAAACCTCATGAGAGCATACCACACATGTCCAAAATAGTAATCAAATAGTAATTCACCATGTGCAGATTAAATAACCAACATAATGGTCTAAAATACACTGAAAAACACACTATTTTGCTGTCAGGCTGTCACACTAACCGGTTACATAGGCTACTAACCGGTTAGTACCTGTCAGATACCAGAAAAACATGGCAGAATTGATATGACCACTTTGCAACATCCAAAACTTATCAAATCAAGGCCAATACCAATCATGCAGGATACATACATACATATGGACTATAATAAAGTAGAACAACATGAATTTAAGGATCCAACTCATTATGTATGATTCACAAAGGTGCATCAAGGAACCATATATTAAACCTGAAATTTCACACAAAGCATTGTGGCAGCAGATATTATCACTTTTTAGCAGAAGTAATAGTTATATACTTGACCAAAATAAAATGAACCATAAATGAAACATAATTGAAATTAACATTAACATAGATTCATTCATAAAAGGTTCATTACAAAATCATAAAGTAACCGACCAAAGTACATAACCATATGTCTTAAATCAAGCTGAAAATACATGAAACCAAATTACATCCAAAAACCACCAAAATACATTTGTAAAACCAGACTTAAAACATGATACTAATGCAATCCTAAAGGTCACTAGTCTTCACTTGGAGGAGGTGCTTGAGGTCCGGAAGATGATCCAAAAGTCCTCATCAAAAACATGAGACATACCAAGTCTCTCTCATAAGTTGCTTGGAATCCATCCATCCGACTGTTGTTCGGATCAAAACCGGAATCAATCCGTGCATTGAGACGCTCCTCCATGGCTGCAAAATCAAACGAGCCTGATGCATAACCTGAACCACCAACATCATGAGTAGTTCTAGGTTGAGAACTAGCAACCGGAACTGAACCAGCATTTTCTTCATTATCACCTTCATCCATCTCAGCAGCATTATCATCACCTCCATCCTCATCCTCATTTTCATCGTCATCTTCATCACTGTCATCACTGCTCACCATATGAACATCGTGAGCAGCATCCTCATTCTCTTTTTGTTGCCTTTCTTCTTCATCCAATTGAGCATCCAACAAGGCAATGTCATTGTTCCACTTCCAACGATTATCCAACCTTTTGTGTTGTTGAATACCAGCAGAATGAAGGACTCTAGGCCAAATGCAGTGAAGAGAAGGAGAATGCTCAAGAATCTCCTCAGCGGCTGAAATGGTGATATTCTTCCTTTCTATAAGCTTGCTAACAAAAATAGCATAGGGAAGACTACCACTAGTCGACTTGGCTGCGTCTTTCATAAAAGAAAACATAATCCTTACCCAGTTCACTTGAATTCTACTCTGAATAGCATACAGATACCTCAAATCGGTTTCAAAAACCTGAGAATGGTTGGTAGAGGTTCTAGGGGTAAGAATGTATGTAATAACATACACAATCAACCGATCGTCCACAGTCAAATTTCCTACAGCCTTCCTATCCCCTACAGAGTACAAGTCAGCATCCCTAAGACTATTATGGTACACATCTTCCGGGTTACACTGTGCTATTCTTTCATCATGATCATCCCCCTAGAAGGTACCTATAGCCCTAACACCAGCAACACTAAGGAAATCCTCTTCAGTCACAGTAAAAACTACTCCATTGACTTTGGTGTGAAAGACATCATCTCTAAGAATAAGGTTAGAATAGAACTCTCTTACTAACCTAGGGTAAATTTTGCCTTTCAGTTCTAAAAACCTCCTAAGACCCTGAAAATTTAGGAGCCTATGGAAATCAAAAAGATTAGCACTACACCAATCAAAATCCATCCACCTAATTCACCCAAACTTTCTAGAAGAGAAACCATCAAACCTCTGTTCACAGTTGGTTTCTTCAAAGAAATCATCTCTGTTCCTCCTTGAAGGTCTGTTTGTTGTGCTCTTTACCCTTGTTCTCTTTGAGGAAGACATGGTTGAAGATGGGAGAGATTCGGTCTAGGGTTTTAGAAAGGGGGAAAACGGATTTCGGGCACAAATAAGATGATGGGTGATGGAAATGTGTAGGATGATGATGAAATATGATGAAACAATGAAGAAATTGAATTAATTTGATGAAGATTGAAGAAAAATCGTGTGCTAGGGTTTTAGAGAGGGAAAAACGAGTTTGAGATAGAAAGAAGAATGAGTGAAAACTGTTTTTAAAAAGCTTTTATTTTTCTGAACTGTTACGTGCTAACCGGTTAGTAAGTTCACTAACTGGTTAGTCACTGTAACCAGTCAGTAAAAATTGCAGAAATTAAACAAAATTCAATTTTCACAGAAAAAATCATATATTTAAAAATTGAAAAAGCTTTATCAAAAATTAATAAAAGTTTTCCAAAACTCATAAACTCAATATCCATATAAATTCACACAATGTCATATAAGTTTGCATACATATACAATAAAGAGAGCAAAACTCATAATAACACATATTTTCCCATTAAACCAAACAAATTCAATATTCATCAACTAGCACATCAAATCAAATATATTTCAATCCATCTATTCAATTTCAACAGCATTAGTAAATTGAACAAGTGCACAAAAGTTGATAAGGAAGCACTCACCATGAAAAGGATAAATTCTATAATATTATCATGGTTGAAGGACTTACTTGAGATATTTGAAATTATGAATTCATACCAATTTATCTGCTTTGAAGGTACTGAAATATATCCAAATCATAGTGCATTCCCTTCAAGCATACCTACAAAATAACCCAAGCCTTGGTTTTTGGTACCCAAATGGTTTTGGGTCCATTTTTGTTAGATAAAGGACTTTGACCTTTCTTAACCCACTCAAACAATCCATTAGGTACTCCAAGCCTTTTTATTTCACAAATATTATTTGTATGTCCATGTTTTCCACAATAAAAACATGTTGGCTTAATTGAAAAATCAATTTTAGAAAATGAGCCAACAACTTTGAAATTTCTTTTCTTTCCATGGACATAGCCTAATCCGGACCTATTCGTAAAATTCCTTTGACTAGAAAGTGAATTGTTTAAATGCTTATCTCCTCTTGTGAATGATGCAAGTCTATTTTTCAAAATGTCATTTTCATTTTCAAGCATTTTGCATTTCTCACAAGTTGGGACAGCATTAGTACAATTTTCATAATCATGAATAATAGGGGAATTTTTAAGATTCAAAGATTCATTTTGAAGCTTCAACTCATTTATATAATTTTCCATTTCAACAATCTTTTGTTGATGCTTCAAAATAACCTTTTTCTGTTTTTCATGAACTTTGACAAGTCTTTCAAATTCAATATGCATTTCTTCATATGTATTGTACAAAGTATTATAGGATGGTGAATTTGAATTAGAAGAAGAACAAGAGGATACCTCATTATCACTATCACTATCAAGTATGATGGTATTGTCACTTTGAGAAGTCTCTTCATCAAGGATTGCCATCAAGCATAAGTTTGAGAATCCATCTTCTTCCGAAATATCTTGCACAACATCATTCACTTTTGAATTGAATTCTTGGTTATTCTTCTTGTCATCTTCAAGTTTCTTCAAGTATTGAGGACATTCAAATTTGATGTGTCCCTCTTTTCTACACTCATGACACTTGAGTTTTCCCTTTGAAATCTTCTTAGTCTTAATGTCTTGGTTGAAACTTGTAGCATCTTGCTTGCTGAAATTTCTTCTTTTTGACATGTGTTGATGTGAGACACTTGATTCTTCTCTTCTTTCTTGAATAAGCAAAATTCCTTCACTTTTCAAAATCTCCAAGAATTTACTCATTAGCAATTTCATAGTCTTATCATCAACATTTAAAGTATTCAGATTATTAAACATGTTCATGCTATCCATTGTAAACCAAAAGGATCTTTTCCGGTAAAAGCGTTTAAACTTTGATCTTAACCGACCAAAGCTCTGATTCCACTTGTTGGAATACAAGTGGTATAGTATGAACACGCAAGAACACCTAGAAGGGGGGGGGGGTTGAATAGGTGTTAAAACAACCTTGAACAATTTTCGCAAAGTACAAACAAAACGTGGTTAAAACAGAATTTCTTTAACCAAATATCAGTGACTAACCGGTTAGTGTCTGAACCAGTTTTGAATACAATTGCAATTCAATCAAGAACTCAGAGTAAAACGTAGAAATACTTCAACCCAAGAATTAAAACAATTAA
Organism: Crotalaria pallida; assembly: GCA_037953625.1. Lineage (NCBI taxonomy): Eukaryota > Viridiplantae > Streptophyta > Magnoliopsida > Fabales > Fabaceae > Crotalaria > Crotalaria pallida. Next base: position 92,899,084 of record CM075652.1, read on the forward strand.
ACATATGTTTTAAAATAATTTTCCCCAAATTAATTTGTACTATTACTAACAAATTGATTCAATTAATTTGAAAATCACTTTTCTAGGTTTTCATGCAAGAACAATGAATAATGCAGAAATTAAAGAGATTAGGGAAGAGATACTGCACAAGAGATTTATCCTGGTTCACTCTCACCCACTTGAGAGCTACATCCAGTCCCCTCTTCAACAAAGAGAGATTTCTTCACTAGAATTAAAGATCCTTGATTACAAGCTAAGCCTCTCAAGATTCCTCACTTGATAGCTACCAAGAGATACCTCACTCTTGTTATGCAACCCTCCTTGATCTTCTAATTCTACCCTCTTGCTATGTGAATCTCTATCCACTTAGACTTCTTCAATTCCTTGATTATTCCTCCACCAAGAAACCTTCACTTTACTTGATTACACCTTAATCAAGACTTCCTTTTGCTTGATTGTTCCTCAATCAAGACTTCCTTTTTCTTCAATTTGTTGTAGACTATTTTGCCTTGAATGCAATGATTACAACACCATAGAATTACAGAAAATCAGAACCTAATGAATCTCAATCAAATAACAATGAACAAGTTGATTATGAGATTCTTGTGTTTGTAGAAAAGATGATAACAAGATGTAAAAGAAAGCTTTTGATCTTTTCAATCTAAGAGAGAGTGTGTGGCTTGTTTCTCTGGATATAAAATGTATTTGAATGATTCTATATTTTCATTAGGGTGTAAGAATGGTTTATATAGATACCCATAAAGAATGAAAACATAAAACTGAATTTTTAACAAACTTAACAGTCACTAACCGGTTACTGGGTATGACTAACCGGTTAGTCACTGTAACTTTTGTTTTCTAATTTAGCAAAAAATATTTTCAAAACTTTAACTATTAAAACCAATTCTTTCCAACCTTAATTAAAATATTTAGCCACTTATTGATGCATCCTAAAATATAATGAAAAACATTTTGAAAAATATGCATCAATCATATTTTAATTAATTGGTTTTATGAAACTCAAAATTAATTTGATCAAAATTAATTAATTGAGATTCACTACCCAAAACTAACTCTACCCAACAACCTAAGGACTCAAAGCAAAATATAAAATAACTTTATGAAACTTTGATTTCTTGCTTGCTTGTCTAGAGATTAGTTGATTCTCTCTTCTTGTAAAATTTGCTTTCTTCTTCTCTTTATCTTTTCTTTGTAACATTTAGCTCTTGAACATTGTTGCTTTTGTTCTTTGGGAGACTTGCTTTCACTTGACTTCATCACAATGTTTAGTCTTGCTTTCACTTGATTTCATCACAATGTTTTCCTTATCAAAACATAGCTTCATACACATGGATTCTTCACATTTATTTTTGAAATTACACAGCATCTAACCGGTTACAACAATCGTCTAACCGGTTAGATTAGACAGTCTGTGTACTGAAAATAGAATTTTGCAAGCCTTTCCTTTCAATACTCAATTCTAACTCATTTCAATAGTCATGGAAACTCATATACCTTGAACAATTTATGCTCAACCACATTCACTCATTAAATCTAGCATACATGTCATGTGAAGCATCAACATTTGCACATAATTACATGTAAACACAAAAGATAGCAAGTGCCAACACACAATTCATTTCCATACATGTAGACCTCAGATTTTATGCATCTATATCATTTGCATGGAACTCTTAGAATTGTTATAATAAATTTAACTTATTCAGTGGCCTCCAAGCCCTTGCTTAATATACACTATGCCCTTTGTGAGTCTCATGGTGACTCCACCTATTATTCCATGAAATCCATCCTCATTCTAGCAAAAGAAAGCTTCTCCCTTACCTTAAGATTGATTTCGATGAAGCTCAATACTGAAACTTGAAGAGAATCCAGAATTTTTCTCCCAATTCCTATGTTTTGTTTCAGCCACAATTTCCCTCAACCAGGTTCAAAGACCAGATGATTTGACATATCCATGGGCCAAAGAAATTGGGGAAAACTATCAGAATTCAACTAGGTAACATGTACTAGCTTTGAAAACAAGTTTGAGGCTTAAAGAGTGCATGTACTTACCAAGATCATGCCCTAAAGGGAGCCAAAAGAAATGATTTCTGATTCTGGACACACTCCTTCCTCAATCTTTCAAGACCAATAACTTATGCAATACTCGCTCTCAAGTCGCTCTCCATACCTCAGTATAAAGCTGGAAGAATCGTCTTTAACATAGCGTATCTCACTTAGTCTGACTCCCAAAGATCAAAGAGAAATTGACAGAGTAATCTGAAAACCCTAATTCAGTTTCAATACTAACACTCCATCAGCCAAACCCTCAATTTGCCTCACAAATCGCCTATTTATAGAGAAATTGATGAGCATGCAGCTCGACACGTATCCCTCACAGGAAATTAAGTGGGTATTCGTGGCAATTCCTGGTAAATTGGTGGATTACTCATCAAATTCCACTATCTGGGTTTTCTGAGTTCATCGTGTAACCGGTTACAAGGTCTGCCTAACCGGTTACCTACTGATGAATTTCAGAAAATTATTAATTTAATAATTCTTTTTTCATAAGTCCCTTTTAATACTTCATTTAGGTTCTGGCTTAGGGACTAAAATGCAATACCTCTTTATTTTGATTATTTTCTTACCAACAATCATCTTTACCCCTATTTTAAATATCACTATTAAATTAAAATATAAATTTAAAAGAGCTCAATATCAAACTTTATGATTTAGTCTCGCATTATCCGGAAGACGAAAATTAGGGGTGTTACACTACTCCCCCACTTAAAAGGAATTTCGTCCCCGAAATTTGCTTGGCTATTCTCAAATATATATATATTTGGGTTCTCCCCCACTTAAAAGATTAAGATAAGATATTAGTATCCCGAGATATTTCAAATTCAAGAAATCAGAATTTGTCGTCCCACTCTAACATAACCGATTCCCTTTAAGGAAATACATCGTATGAAGAATACGGTCCATAATACTTTCCCCGATAAGACTTCGTTCGATTTTGCTTTCTAAGAGAGCTTTTTGTGTTACACACCCAGATTTCTTGAATATGAATGAAAAGATATTTGTATGACGTCGTTACTCGATAATTTGGAATATTAGGGTGATCAGTCCAAATATTCAAACTATTAGTAATGAATCATACTTTTTAGATATAATCTCTCACAAGAAAGATTATACGATATGTCTTTAAGTCAGATGAACTTAAAGATAAGTTAACGATCACTATTAAGCTCTAGGTGAATAGTCAACGTCTAGAGACATTTCCGTTGGGGAGACAAAAATTTGTCCTAACCCGGTGGTTGTTAATCCCTCTAGCCTTAACTAATCCTCCTATGGCTGCAGTGTTCGCGGATAGTTATCACATCCAATTGTGATAACAGTTTGAATTACAAAATTTTGAATTGGATCTTCAACAAATCTTAATATTCTAAGAGGTTAGATTAACTACATTCGGAAACATTTGGCTAAATTGATTCGGAAACGAGATAACTAAGATGGTCAAATTTAGAATCTACTTCATGATCTTTCGTAACATAATAGCTTTGCTTGTCTACTTCCTCTGATTGTCAATTTCTGATTCTCTTCTATCCATTAACCAACCTGACTATCATAGACTTCTTGCGTTGAAAGTTCAATTGTTCTTCTTAATTGCTTAGAATTGCGTCGAGTGAAATCCTATGCGGTGTCCTTGAAAGCACTCATTTCCCTCCTTCTACAAAATATTACTATGGAATTTTAACCAACAATTGGGAAATTTTCATATCTATTGAAGAGTCTCCAACAATTCACAAATTTCCATTTATAACTGGTTCAAGTCACAGTATGTAACCGGTTACACGATAAACCTAACCGGTTAGAGTACTGTATCAGACCAGTTCCAGCAGTTTTAAAAACACGATTCTCCTTCCTTAAATACGATTTCCTCATTCTCCCTTCCTCTTCAAGGCCTAAACCTCTCACATCCTGATTTCCCATCCTTTCTCATCACTATCACTCCTAATTCTTTCCCCCATTATCATTCTCCCCTAGGGTTCCTTTCCAAATTCTGTTTTTCCCCCTTTTTCAAAACCCTAACCTTCAGAAAGCATGCCTTCCCATCCTCCTCGTCGTGCTAGAATCAAGTCCACTGCTACCCGACCACCTAGAAGACCAAGAATCGAGTACTACAGCGAGGACAAATGTGCGGAGAGGTTCGAGAGTTTCTGTGACAGAGGGTTTGGGCTCAAGAGATGGATGAACTTCCGGTGGTGTGCCAACAACAACTTCCAATTTCAGAGGTTGTATGAGTATCAAGGTTTGGTAACTTTCCTGGAGTTGAAGGGTTCTATTTTTCCAAGGTTGATTAGGGAGTTCTATGCCAATTTCAGGGAGTATGAAGGGGGTCATCAGTCCAAAATGAATGGGGTGATTTTTGATGTTACCCCTATGGATTTTCTGATTGTGGGTGGACTCCAATCAGCGGGAACTTATCCCGGTGATCCTGATGATAATCGGCTTAATGTCTGCAACACTGAGGATGTCTACAAAGATAGTTTACGGAACCTGGATTTGTACTTGACTGGTCCTCGTAAATTTGTGGGTCACATGACTGTGGAGGACAGGATGATTCTCTATGTCTTGACATACTTACTGACCCCTAGGACTTCTTCCAACCACACTCATGCCATGGCAGCAGATCTTCGGTATATGTTCGCGATCAAGAACCAAATTCAAGTGAATTGGGTGCGAGTGGTGTGTGCCTACATGGCACAGGCGGCTGATTCGACAAGCGGTTGCTTGCCTTATCCTTTCTTTGTGAGCCGACTCATTGATTACAAAGGAATTCCCATCCCGGAGGATGAGGAGTTTGAGCCAAGTGAAAGCTTAACCTGCATCAACGATAGGATCCTTCACTCGATGGGAATTTATCAACATGATACGGACGGAATCTGGAAATGGACTGCTGACATCAAAGCCGAAGATGCTGCGGCGGCTGCGGAAAGAGAGCAACAGCGGCAAGAGGAAGAAGGGGCAGGGGTTGAGCCCGAGGATGTGACTATGGGGGATGGGGCTCCAACTACGGGTGGTGGTGAGATTCCGAGGCGCTTTACCCAGCGTTATTCCACTTTTGATGTTGGTGGAGGTTCAGGTTAGGCGGGCGAGACTAACGTTTTTGCTGCTATGGAGGAGAGGATAAACGCCAGGGTGGATGCTGGTTTTGCTAGGGTCGAAGGGTGTATGGACAGGATGGATGATCAATTTGCAAATCTGAATGGGCGTTTTGATTCTCTAGGCATCACCATGGAGAACATGCACTTCCTGCTACGCACATTCAGGCGTTTCCAGGGTCCCCCTACACCACCTCCTGCATCTCCTCCTCATGAAGACTAGGGACTTTGAATCTCTTGTTTTGTTTAGAACTTTGACTTTGTAATCCTTATATTATAGCTATGTGGTTCTTGGGGAAATTTTGGGTCTCATCACACTTCTAGTAATATTTTCCCCTTATGTGTCTTGGCTTAATATGCCTATCCTATGTATTTTGCTAATTATGACTTCCGCCGACTACTTAATGTTTTATTTGTGTTGCTATGTATGAACCTTTATGTGCTTGTGATGAATTATCCTTGTCGATCGTACCGTTTCTTTCTATGCTGTTCCTAACTCATTATGTACTTATATATACATATATATCTACATGATGCATATCATTTGCATAACAACTGCAACCATATTTCAGAATTACCCCTAATTCTTATTGCTTTAATTTAGCTTGCAACATGAACGACGGACTAAGGGTTTGAAAAACAAAACTCATAGCGTGATACACCTATGATACACCCTGTACAATAGTTCTGAGGGTAAGAGATATAGCGTTCGAAGTGCCGAAACCTCTCAAGACTGGTCCTGCTTTATGATTGTCCCTGTCTGCAGACTGTAACCGGTTACAGAATCAGCTAACCGGTTAGGTCATGCAGCAGGACAATTAATTAGAATAAGAGAGGTTTGAACAGATTAAGATTCTTGTTTTACTGTTTCATCGGAACAATACAAACGTTGAGCTAGAGGCAGGACATAGAATTAGATAAGAATCTTCAAATGAGAGACGACAAAAGGGTAAGATATGGAATATTTGAATTACCATTGTTACCCTTCCGAAACAAGGAGTGAGTAACCCTTGTGGTGTATCAATTATAGCAAGGTCAAATGCTAACAGCTGGTCATACCACATTAGGTTTAAGATAACTTATCCCTTACACCATAGTAAATAAGTGTTTCATCCTTATTCACTTTCCTAATGGTCATTTCCCAAGATGACTACGTCATCGATTCGTTTTTGATCTTACTGAACCAATACTCGAATCTCACCATGGCAACAAATTTAAAAAGAATACTACTTCCCATCTGAGTTCCACTTTGGTCATCTAGTTTTCTTACTAAATAATCGAAACCACTTGCTAAAAAGCCAACCCAATATCAACTTGGACCCAACGAGTGAGCTTGTGAGAACAGATTTCCCAAAGAGTAGCACAGCCATCGGAAATTTAATGCTTGAAATCATACCTCAGGAACCAAGAATCAGGATCATTTGCTCTGATACCACAAAATTGTAACGCTCTTTCAATACACTTCATAAAATAGAATATTTGAATACATTTCGAAACAAGTTCAATCTGCTGCTCGAAAGATTTTATTCTAAACATTTTATTTCATGAACTCTTGGCTGAAAATTCAACACTAAATTTGGTCCAACATAGATTTGGAAACTTTTCCCATAATCTATAGAAAACACGAGTTTCTAAAACATAGAGTGCATGATAACTTCAGAGTTGGTGGTACAATATCGAAATCAGCTCATAGAATTATATAACTCGTTAAAGAAAAAGGTTTTAACGGGTATCTTTGTACTAAACCAAAATGATGGTACCAAAGAGCTTAAATTGTTATCTTGGGTTATGATTTTCAAAATATAACTTAAATACTATCACAGAAAAGTTTTAGAGCTGATCCGAGATCTTGGTTCCATAGTCTGTTACATTTGATTTCCGACTGCTGTGTCGAAGTAGTGGAGAGGAAGGAACGATAAGTATCTACGGATACTTAGGACGAGATTGCATTAGGGGAGGATGACGACGGTGAAACGTCAATAAGTCTAGAGTATATTTTCTAGGCAGAGCGAACTCCACATGTGGTGCACTAACGTGGTGGGGACTGGGTCTAATACCGTGGTAAGCTCTGCAGGCCAACTAGAATTATACTGTCGCCCCCTACATTGCAAATCGAGAACAATGAGAGGGACTGGAACGAGGCATTGTGTTTGCCACTGCGTGGACAGTGAGCCTTAATGATATTGATATGTTTTGAGGACGAGATCCTCCTGGTCAAGGACCATTGTGTATTGTGACAACTGTCGTGCCCGCGTGGTAAAGGTCCTGTACTCCTGTTTGCTTCCGACTAGGTTGAGTGGTTGACCGAGGAGATGTAGACGGGTGTGAGCTCAATGATGTTTCCCCCTCATCATTGATGCTAAGCACATTGATAAGACTTAAAGAACCAAGATGTTTCAAAGAATAAGTGTAGTAATGATGATAGTAACAATAATGATGATGATGATGCTAAGTGACAACGGAAACGGATGAAATATTTGTGATATGAAATTTTGAGGCATTCGTGGAGGATGTGAATAAGGAATGGAAGGAAGTGCTAAGATTGAGAAGGGATATTGAGGAAATTGTGAGAATATTATTGTCTATGAATAATCCAGTGTATGTTTATGATTTCAATTTGATGAGAATTACGTGTTGATATGATTATGTTTTATTGGTGGTTGAATTTACTATGCTATACTCATTTTGTCTTAGTATTTGCCTAATGTAATCCCACATAGTCGACATTGCCGTTTTGGGTATCTCACTCTCTCTCTTTCCTCTACAATTCTACTATGTGTGAAATGGTGCGGATCTTAGATGGACAACATTGCAAGATATCAACGGTTCCGGGAGATCGGAGTCCCACCAATGAGTAGAGATAGCAACGCTATGTCGGCCTACGTGGCATTCTTTCTGAGGATTCAGCGCAGAAGAGTAGAGCTAGCCGGAAGAGTTACTACTTTGGGAACGGAGACCAAGAGTGCACCGGATGACTCTATGGTAGAAATCACGGAGGAGGTAGAGGAGGAGGATCCCGACACTTGGACTGAGGCTGATACAGACGAGTGTTTGAGCGATGAGGATTGGAGCCCGAGCCCTGAGGATCTTTCGATAGAGGAGGAGGACGAGTGACAGAGCAAAATTAGGTGGCAAGTGTTAGTAAGATCCAAAGACTAGAGATTAGGTAATTCCCTTTTGAGTAGTGTATTCCACTCCAAGATATTAGACACCTGGCTCTAATATTCTATAACCCCAAACAAGATTATGTTAAATACTGATGTTTCGAAATCAAATCAAATGGGGTAACTTGTTTGAGTGATGTTTTGGAAAACGAGTTTCAAAGTGCGATGTCCCGTGACATCTCGGTTTGGAACTTGAAAGGTGATGTGCAACATGAGAACATGAGTTTTGAATTGTAACTATGTTTGGAAGATTATACGTTCTCATATGGCATATCACTTTTTGTAAAAAAAAAAAAGGCAAAACTACTAGATTGGTCCTCTAAGTTATTTTTTGGTTGCGATTTCGTCCCTTAACTTTTTTTCGTTTCAAATAAATCCGGAAGTTTGTAACTTGTTTCAAATAAATCCTTCCATCCAATTTTGTCTTAACACCGTTAATGGGAGCCTCATATGTGGCAATCATTGGTCTTACGTGGCTAAAACTCAACATTACACCCCCAAAATGATGTCATATGAGGCCAAAATAGAAAACCAAAACAGTTAGGGATAGCCCAATAAGCTTCAATTTTAGCCTCATATGACATCGTTTTGTGGTGTAACGTTGAGTTTTAGCCTTGTAAGACCATTGGTTGCCACATAGGAGGCTCCCATTAACGGTGTTAAGACAGAATTGGACGAAAGGATTTATTTGAAATAAGTTACAAACTTCCGGATTTATTTGAAACGAAAAAAAGTTAAGGGACGAAATCGCAACCAAAAAATAACTTACAGGACCAATCTAGTAGTTTTGCCAAAAAAAATGGCCCCTAATTTTCATCTAAAAAGACCATGGTTTTCAAGTTGCCAAATCGGGGTGTTACACATTCCATCAACATGCACCAGTGCGTGAAATCTATGTATAAAGGACAAGATATTGAAATACCAGCAACAAAGGCGCCATTCGAAGCTTCAGAACTGCACCTAATTGACGCTTCGGTATTCGATGAGATGGCTCCCCCGGGGGCTGACAGAATCGCAAGGGAAACCGGGGTGTAGATTAAAGGAAAGGAGAAGGCGAAGGAGCCCGAGAAAAGAGTATCAGTGTTCAAAAGACTTCGTTCACTAGAAGACGAAAGCGCACATGGGTCAGGATCAAAGGCCAAGTTGAAATTGCAAAAGCAGTACCTTCCACATGGAGGGGCCAGGTGGGCCATCCTCTAGGAATTCGTGGGGCCAGCCAAGCCCAAGCTAAGCGACTTGGCTAGCCCCATCCTCATGAGCGTCATAAGAGGGGAAGCAGAGTTCGCTTCACGGAGGGAGGCTATGACCACTCAGGAACAAGGAAATGAAGCAAATGGTTCAGAAAAGTTAGAAGAAATCAACATGGGTGAGGAGGGCAAACACAGGCCGCTTTTCATCGCCTCCTCACTCACCCAGTCTGAGAAGACAGATTTGGCCGCCCTACTAAAAGAATTCAGAGAAGTGTTTTCTTGGAAATATGAGGAGATGTCGGGGCTCAACCCCAAGTTGGTGATGCACAGCCTGGCAGTGAAGGCTGATGCAATACCCGTGAAGCAATCGCCTAGAAAATTCAGTCCAGAAATTGAGAAGGCGATCAAGGATGAGGTGGAAAAACTGCTGAGGGCGCGCTTCATTAGACCCATACAACACCCATCTTGGTTAGCCAACATCGTCCCTATAAAGAAGAAAAATGGACAGATCAGATGCTGTGTGGATTTCAGAGACCTAAACAGGGCGTGCCCGAAGGATGACTTCCCGCTGCCTCAAGTTGACAGCATGGTGGATGCGACAGCTATGCACGAGCGCTTTTCCTTCATGGACGGGTTCAGTGGCTATAATCAGATAAGGATGGTAGAAGGAGATGAAGAAAAGACCGCCTTTAGGACACCAGTAGGTAACTTCTTCTATGTGGTTATGCCATTTGGACTTAAAAATGCCCAAGCAACGTACCAGAGAGCAATGACAGCAATCTTTCACGACATGATACATGACATAGTGGAGGACTATGTTGATAATATAGTAGTCAAGTCAAGAAAGAAAGAGCAACACTTGGAACACTTGAAAGCTGTCTTTCTCAGGTGCAAGAAGTACAAGCTAAGAATGAACCCGCTCAAGTGCAAATTTGGAGTCTCTTCTGGTGACTTTTTAGGCTTCAAAGTCCACAGAGAAGGTGTCTCAGCTGATGCAAGAAAGGTCAAGGCAGTAAGAGAAATGAGGCGCCACATACCAAAAAGGAGTTACAGCAAATAATGGGCAAGCTTGGGTATATCCGCCGGTTCATACCTGCCATGGGAGAGCTATTGGGGCCAATGGGGAGTCTTCTTAAAGGAAAAGAAGTGTTCAAATGGGAGAAGGCGCATCAAGACGCCTTTGATAGAATCAAGAGGGCCTTGGCATCTCCTTCAATGATGATGCCGCCACAGAAAGGGATACCGCTCAGGGTGTACATGGCCACAACTCAGACAGCAGTAAGTGGGATTTTCGCACAGGAAGTAGAAGGTTCAGAGCGTCGCATTGCCTATTGGAGCAGAATGCTGAAAGGGGCAGAGGTCAGGTACTTCGTCCAGGAAAAGCAATGTTTGGCTTTGGTGTATGTCGCCCAGAAGTATCGCCATTACTTCCAGGCGCACACAATCCATGTGGTGACAAAAGCTGAAGGGATCAAGTACTTGCTGCAAGGCGCCGTCCTCACAGGGAGAATTAGCAAGTGGGCGCTCACCTTGAACGAATATGAAATAGTCTCGGTGACGCCCACAACACTGAAGAGTCAAGCATTGGCAGATTTGATGTCCATCTGCGTGACTCAGGTGGAAGAAGGAGACATAGAGCCTGTCAGCATGTGTGAAAAGCTTGAGGTGTGGACGTTGATGTTTGATGGTTCGCCCTCGTCACCCAAAGGCGGAGCTGGGGTCACTTTATCAAATGAAAGGGGAGAAGAACTAGCTTTTGCTTTCCAACTGGAGTTTCAATGCACCAACAACGAGGCTGAATATGAAACTCTAATATTAGGGCTTGATGTGGCAGAAGAGTTGGGAATTCAGAGAATCATTATCAAAGGAGACTCAAATCTGGTGGTGAAGCAACTAAAAGGTGAGTACGGGGTGAAGGAGATGTCTCTGGCGTTATGCAGGGAAAGGGCACAGCAAGCACTAACCAAGTTCGAGATAGAGTCCCTTGAGTATGTTCCAAGAGCAGAGAATAGAAAGGCAGAAGCTCTGGCCACCCTGGGAAGCAAAGCAGTCATGGCGGAAGGCGAACACATGGTGCATTTCAGGAAAGCGTACTGTTGGTTTTGGCCTCAAAGTCTCGAGAGGGGAGGTGAATCGAGTTTTATTAATGTATTGTGAAATCCTTTAAAAACTAAAAAAAAATTGTTTTGAGATGGAGAGATTAGACGTTTGAGACAGATCGCGAAAAAGATAGATAGAAATAAATTGAGTAGCGCGGAAACGTAAATAATTGAAATATGCGGAAAATAAAGAGATAGGGATAGAAAAGCTTGCACCAGGAAATTTTATACTGGTTCAGCCTTCCCGTCGAAAGGCCTAGTCCAGTCCCCAAGCGACCCGCTTGAGAGTTCTATAATCAGCAATAGAGCCGCACCCTATTACACCCAAGAGCACGCCGCACAATACTAGGAACCACCGTTCGCTAGGGGCCTCAATATCACACATCAGGGTTCCTCGCCCTACGACGTATCACACGTCCACTAAGGGATTCTCTCCCTAACCACTAAGGTTTCAAATACAACGAATATGAGAGTGATTACAATAGCAATGTGTGTTCTCAACAACACAGATACAACAATATGCTCTTATGATAATGAAGTGTTTTTCTCTAAGAGTTAATCAGCCAATAAGGTTTTGTTCTTCAAAAGATATGAACGTGAAAACCAGAAGTTTAGAGAAGAAGAGAGAACGTGAATTTTCAAAAAAGATGTCAGAGATGAAAAGAATTATTATTCTGAATGTTGGAGTGAAACTTTATTAAAATAGAAACATATTTAGAATAAAAAAGTTTTAGAATTAGTAAAACAAAATAAAATAAGATTTTGAAATAAGTTTTAAAATCAAAACTAAATCAAAATGATTTACGAAATAAAATAAAGATTTGATTCTTAAAACGAAAAAGGAAATAATTCAAATTTAAAATCATTTTCGAATTTTATAAAATAAATCAGAATCTTTTATATAAAAACAAATCGGGAAATAATAAAAATGATTCTGACATGTTTTTCAATAAAACTTGAAGTAATCGATTATTTTCTGAAGGTAATCAATTATTCCTTCAAAAATAGAAATTCTTAAATTCATTTGAAAAACAAGTAATCGATTAGACCAACAATGATTAATCGATTACATCACTCCTGTTTAATATGTGATGCAACTCATTTAATCGATTAACACTAATCAATTAATCGATTAGTGAGCCTCTATTATGCATATGATGCAACATCATGTAATCGATTACTACACAGCCTGTAATCGATTACTAAGCCTCTGAAAAACATAAGATGCAACAATTATAATCGATTACTTGAGCCAGGTAATCGATTACTCCCATAAGAAAGTAATTGATTAGCAAAGTTCACTTAATCGATTACAAGCTCTCTAATTTTTCTATGATGCAACAAAGTTAATCGATTATCTTGAGCAGTTAATCGATTACTCCTTCTTGCATAGTAAAAATATACAGAGTTTTGTAACATCAAGTATTTTCACAAAGATTAAGATAGAAAACAACTTTTCATGAAAAACACATTTTCTTCTGTCTTTTAAATGAAAAACTTATTGGCCTTTTAAACTCGTAAAGAATAGAAACTTCATTACCTTACAAATGTTCTAAGGGAAAAGGCTTCTAATCTGTGTCTTGCTTGAATCTTCATTCTTGATCATGAAGGGAACTTGTGAGCCTGAACTTGAGTTGTTTTGTTATCATCAAAACATCAGCTTGATATATACTTGAAGTCCATAAGAGAGTTTGAAGCATGTCTTCCAACACTAGCTTGACTTCCAACACTCCCCCTTTTTGATGATGACAAACAACTATTCTGATATGCTCCTTACTATCTGCATCAAAAGTGTTATACAAGCAAAAACATATATATATATATATATAAAATTAACCTTCCCTAGAACAATAATAATAAAGATATAACAATTCATAGCATCTTGTAGCATCTCCCCCTGTATTGATGCATAAACAATATATATCAATTCATTCAGCATCTTCAAAATATCAGAATATCTCTCCCCCTTTTGTAATCATCAAAAAGAATGTGCTATCTCCCCCTGAAACACTGACGAAATGTGTAACACCCCAAATTTCGTTTCCCGATGTAATACAATTATGATTTATGGAAGATTATTTTATAAATTATTTTCTTAATCATAATTATATTTCGTAAATCAATTAGGATGATTATGAGTTAGTATTGGTATTTGCGAAAATAGAAAAATATTTTAGCAAGAGAATAATATGTGAAAATAAGATTTTTACATTTTAGTCCCTGAATGAGGACCTAGAAGCAATATTAGGAAGACTTTGGAGGGAAGAGCATTAAAATAAATATTTTTGAAATTTGACCAAAAACATCGAGTCAGTGGAGAACTCGTGAGTGCGGTTGATGAGTCAACACACGATGATTTCCCTTGATTGCCACGAAAACACTTCATGGACACGCTTATGGGCATCGTGGCAAGCTGCATGATCATGAGCAACGTCTATTTAAGCGCTTGGTTGATGAGGGTGGAGGATTTGATTGGCTTTGCTCTGAAAACATAGAGTTAGGGTTCCTGATTTCGAACGTTGATTACTCGATCGTGTTTGAGAGTGGTTTTGAGAGTGATACACCATTGTAAAGCTCACATCACGAGCTTTACAAAGATACAAAGATTGTGAACTGAGTGTCTGTGTGGAAGGAGAATCGAAGTTGGAAAGTAAGGGTGTTTTTGCTGCCAAAGTTGGAAGCTGAGGTCTGGAGCTCACTTTCAACTTGGATTGTGGTAAGCTCCTGAACCCTATGACCCTCAAATTCGTTTATACCTCTAGATTAAGTTGCAGAGAATCAATCCTAATCATTTTCCCCAATTTTAAATCGATTTTTGCATGTTAAATTCTCTGGTTTTGGTACTCTGTTCAACTATGGCTGCATGCAAAGGATTTTTGAGGATTCATATTTCCAGCCAATCTCTCTGCAAACTCAATGTTGATTCACGAATTAGAGGTAAGGGTGAAGCTTCTAATTCACTAGAATAAGTTTAAATTATGTGAAATTAGGATGGGAGTCAATTAATGACTCTATGGGCATAGTTGGAATAGGTTTGAGGCTTGGAGGCCTTTCTGGACTTAACTGAGAGTTTGGACAAGTTTGTTAGGTCATATGCAAGGTGTACCAATGCTGAAAATGTAATGGATATATGTAGAATTGAATTTGGTATGCCAAGTTGTGGAAAAATGCATTTTATGCAATATTGTTGATAATCTGTGATTCAGTGTTAGATGTTGTTAATTCTGTATTGGAACATGTTTAAAATGTGTAATGTAAGCTATATTGATCTTTGGTTTGGACTGGAATGGACTATAATCGAAAATGGTATGTTAAAATTCAAATTTCAGTGCTGTCTGTCTGCAAACACTCGAGTATTATGGGTAATACTCGAGTATTTTGCCTGTTTTGGGAAAATTGATTTTCTGGAAAACTCAAGAACACTCGAGTATTCATGAGGAACACTCGAGTATTCTGGCGATTTTTAAGTGTATTTCTGGAAAATAAATGAACACTCGAGTATATGGATGAATTTTTAAAAATCAAGTTCTTGAAACAAAGAACACTCGAGTTCCATGAGGAGCACTCGAGTATTTTGGGAAAACTGAGGAACACTCGAGTCTAGGAGAATCTACTCGAGTATTTTGGGACCAGAGACAGAAAAACAACTTCCTTTTTAACATACCTGATGGAATGTCGATTAAGATCAATTATGCTTGTGGGAAAAGTATCATGTTCCAATAAAAGGATTGGGAAAGTATTAACAACAATTTAACTCACTGAGGGAAAATATTGGATGCACATAATAAGATTATTGGTTAATCTTCGTGTACAATCACATAATAAGATTATTGGTTAATCTTAGTGTATAATTTTATGTGCATACATGCATGGTGAAAGGTTGGGGATAATTCGGTGGTGACTGGCTCGATGACACATTTTGGTAATGTGGGCAGCATTTGGGAATGCTGTTACGTCTTGGTGACGTTGTGTGCACACTATCCGAGCAGTTCTACAATACATGTTGGTCATGTATGCGAATTATTGTAATGAACGTTCAATGGACAATGGAATTGGGAGACATGCATCATTACTCATAATTAATGGAATTATTATAAATGGAATACGCATGTTCATTTACATCTGCATTTGCATTGGATGTTTGTAACTGGCAATTGTTACATGCTTTATTTATTCTTATTCGATTATGTGGATTATGTGTTTACCCCTTATTGCCCATGTTAGGTGATGGCACGCTATCTAGCTTGCATCGAGTTGCGCCCGCTCCCTAGTGGAGTGTGGTACTACGAGGACCACAGAGCCACATTCGAGGGTGAGGTGGAGGTGACTCTATACCACCCCAACCCTTTGGCTCCTGTCCGTCCTCGTAGGTTTCACATCCCTATTATCTATACTTTGCATGTACCCCCTTTCTATACTTATCATGGACCACCCCCGACTCGACCTGCTCGTCGCTTCCACTCTTTTCGTTTTCGAGCTGCTACTAGATCTCATCTCTCTGCTTCTCGAGTGATTCGAGAAGAGACTCCTATGCCTAGTCCGATGAGTCCGGTTCATGGGACACCTTCAGCGGACCCAGTGCCCAGTGGTGGGGTACCCACTCAATCGGAGGAGGTAGAGGAGGATCCGGAAGAGGGTGAGGATGAGGACGAGCCAGTCGAGCACTCCACTGGGAGCCAGTGGGGAGTTGGGGATCCACCAGGTGATGCATAGTATAGATGATTAGGATGTGGGACGGGTGGAGCAGCTGCTAGAGACTCTGGAGATCATGCTATGGAGGAGGATCACTGGACCACTTTTGGGATTTCATCTTTTGCTCTATATATATTGTACATATTTTTGGGAGATCTCAGTGACGTGGTCCTATCTTTTAGTTTGATATGATGGACTTGTATTTTGTACAAACCTGCTATCTCGACTTGACTTGGATGTATGTTGACTCTTTTTATGGATGATATATATATATATATATATATATATATATCTATTTTCTTTCTATAAATAGATGTACATGTGAATTATCAAGTCAAGGTCTCTATTTTCCGCTTACTCTGATAATTACGGTATTTCACCTTAAATAAAAAAAATGATTTCATAAATTTTCTAGAAAGATTTTTAATAACCACAAATGGATACCAAGTTATTTTATAAGAACTTTATAAATGAGATTTTTATTATATCTCTTCTCGAGCAAGTCCATATATTCTATTCAAATAAACAATAAAAGAGAAATTCTTTTTAATAAAGTAGTATAATAAAGGAACGTGACACTTTTATGGTATCAGAGCATAATGGTCCTGATTCTTGATCCTCTCAAGCATAATCTGCCAGAAGTTGCTACAGCTGGGTAAAGTTTTCTTAGCTATTTGATTCATTTCATATGGCTTAGTTCTATTGGTGATAGTTTAGAATAGAACTAGATAGATTTCAAAGTCTAGATAGATCTTTAACGACATAGGTCCATAGTGCAGGCTCACTATGGCATCGCGATATAGAGATCATACGAACGATCTGCTGGAAAGGATGGCTACAGTGTTAGAGAATTTGCAGCAGAATCAACATCAGCAACATCAACCTCAGCCCGTTAATCCACCTCCAGCAGGTGCGGTAGCTGCAGAAGCCAAAACTTTGTCGGATTTCAGGAGTTGCAATCCCTCAAAGTTTGCTGGTGGGTTTAAACCAGAAGAAGCTAACAAGTGGATCTTGGAGATGGACTAGATCTTTAGAACTTTAGAATGCTCCGACGCCCAGAGGATAGCTTATGCTGTGTTCATGCTGGAGGGAGAAGCGGAACATTGGTGGAATCATACTGCCCAGTTACTCGCTCATGAAGGAAGAGAGGTAACTTGGGAAGTATTCATGGGAGAATTTCTCAAGAAATATTTTCCTGAAGATTTAAGGAGGAAGAAAGAGGTTGAGTTTCTACAACTTAGACAAGGTAGCATGAGTGTAGGTGAATATGCTGCGAAATTTGAAGAACTAATGAAATACTCCCCTTACTATCAGATGAATCCAGACGAGAGGAGTAAATGTATCAAGTTTGAGGGAGGACTGAGACCCGAATTTAAGTCGGTGTTAAGTTATCAAAAGATTCAAAGTTTCCCTACGCTGGTAGATATGTGTAGGATGTATGAGGATGATAAAAAGGCGGAGACAGTTCAGATTGTAGAAGGAAAGAAGGAACATCTGGGGTATGGTCCGCAGAAGCGGAAGGGGCATGACCACCGTAACAAAGGCCCTTATTCTCATAAGAATAGGGGGAAGGGCAAGATGTCTGATGATCGAAACACCTCTTACAAAAATGCTCCTTATTGTGAGAAGTGCAGGCGTCATCACTTTGGAAAATTCTGTTGGTCTCACAGTGGGTGTTTTAACTGCGGGAAACCTGGTCATTTTTCTCGCGATTGTAAGGAACCACCCAAGAACCTGGTCGAGTTTTCACCCTTAGTGGTACTGAGGCAAACCAAGCTCCGGGACTCATGCAAGGTACTTATCTGCTCAATGATCAACCTTGTAGAATTTTATTCGATTCAGGAGCCACTCATTCATTTGTTTAATTTGAATGTGTGAATCGTTTGAAATTGCCTGTGTCTGAATCACCCTATTGTCTTAGGGTAGAGACCCCTACTAACCCTCCTGTAATCGCTTCAAAGGTGTGTCTTAATTGTAAAATTAGAATAGTAGATCGCGTCTTTCATTTAGATTTGATCTGCCTCCCTTTGTCCCAACTGGATGTAATTTTGGGCATGGATTGGATGGCTAACAATCATGTGGTTATTGATTGTGCTAAGAGGACGTTTTTATCCAAGGATTCGATCTCGGAGAAGTATCTCTGCTTGGTCTCTGCTGTTGAGCCGGAGAAAGGAGAAAGGTCTGTGGAAGAGATTCCGATTGTTCGGGAATTTTCGGAAGTGTTTTCCGAAGAAATGCCGGGATTACCACCCAAGAGGGAGATTGAGTTTGGAATCGAGCTGATTCCAGGAACTGGTCCCATTTCTATTGCTCCTTATAGAATGGCACCACCCGAGATGGTTGAACTGAAGAATCAGATTGAGGAGTTGCTGCAAAAACAACTTATTAGGCCAAGCGTATCCCCATGGGGTGCTCCGGTGTTGTTTGTCAAGAAGAAAGATGGAAGCCTTAGGATGTGCGTGGATTATAGACAGTTGAATAAGGTGACCATAAAGAACAAGTATCCTTTGCCAAGGATAGATGATCTCATGGATCAAGTGAGAGGAGCTTCGGTGTTTTCTAAGATCGATCTGAGATCTGGGTATCATCAGATCATAATCAAGGAGGAAGACATCCCTAAGACTGCATTTCGATCTCGATACGGACATTATGAATATGTTGTAATGCCGTTCGGATTAACGAATGCACCAGCCATTTTCATGGACTACATGAATCGGATTTTTAGACCATATCTGGATTCATTCGTGGTAGTTTTCATTGATGACATCCTGATATATTCTAAGAGTCCGGAGGAAAATGCTGAACACCTCCGAGTAGTGTTGAAGATTCTGAAGAAGAAGCAGCTCTACGCCAAAATCTCTATGTGTGAGTTTTGGTTAAAAGAAGTTCAGTTCTTGGGGCATGTGATCTCGGAAGGTGGCATAGCTGTTGACCTAGCCAAGGTGGAATCGGTTTTGCAGTGGGTTCAACCAAAGACAGTCACAGAAGTCAGAAGTTTCCTAGGGTTGGCCGGATATTATAGAAGATTTATTGAGGGATTTTCGAAGATTGCATTACCCCTCACCAAGCTGACTAGGAAGGATCAACCATTCGTATGGGATGAGAAGTGTGAAAGGAGTTTTCGGATGCTTAAGGAAAGGTTAACATCCTCACCAGTGTTAATCTTACCTGACCCTCACAAGGAGTACGAAGTGTACTGTGATGCATCGGGACAAGGACTTGGGAGTGTCCTAATGCAAGAAGGAAAGGTTGTGGCGTATGCATCTCGTCAACTGAAAGTTCACGAGGTAAACTACCCCACCCATGATTTGGAACTTGCTGCAATAATCTTTGCACTGAAGATATGGAGGCATTATCTCTATGGCACTACGTTTCGGGTGTTTAGTGACCATAAGAGTTTGAAATACTTATTTGACCAGAAGGAGTTAAATATGAGACAGCGTCGATGGATGGAATTTTTGAAAGACTACGACTTTGATCTTCATTACCATCCTGGTAAAGCCAATGTTGTAGCAGACGCTTTGAGCCGTAAAGCAATTTATGTGAGCTCCATGATGATCAAGGAAGCGGCTTTGATTGAAGATTTTCGGGATCTAATCCTGGTGATGCAAGTGGAACCAGGTCAGATTACGTTGGGTATGTTGCAAATTTCTAGCGAATTCTTGGCTCGAATTCGAGAATTGCAACGTGAAGATCCGGAATTGCTAGAAAAGAGGGAATTAATGGAAGAAGGAAAGGAGTCGGATTTTTCAGAAGGGCCGGATGGAATTCTTCATTTTAAAACGAGAATTTGCATACCGAAGAACTCGGAGATTAGGAGGATAATTTTGGATGAGGCACATAAGAGTCAGATGAGCATGCACCCTGGATCGACAAAGATGTATCAGGATTTGAAAAGCATGTTCTGGTGGCCTGGTCTTAAGAAGAATGTAGCGGACTATGTAGCATCGTGTTTAATCTGCCAAAAAGTTAAAGTGGAACATCAGAAACCTGGAGGAATGTTGCAGCCCCTAGATATTCCACAATGGAAGTGGGATAGTATCTCCATGGATTTTGTGACTGGATTGCCAAGGACAGTTGCAAACCATGACGCAATCTGGGTAATTGTGGACCGTCTTACTAAGTCGGCGCATTTCATTCCGGTGAATATGCACTACTCTTTGGAGAAACTTTCCCAAATTTATATTCGGGAAGTGGTACGATTGCATGGAGTACCATCCAGTATTATTTCGGATCGTGATCCGAGATTCATGTCGAGATTCTGGTCAAGTTTGCATCAAGCTCTGGGGACAAAGCTTAAGATGAGTTCAGCCTATCACCCTCAGACCGATTGACAAACCGAAAGGAGCATTCAAACTTTGGAGGATATTTTGCAAGCTTGTGTGTTGGAAGAAAGAGGAAGTTGGGATCAGATATTACCACTCGCAGAATTCACATACAACAACGGATATCATACAAGTATTGGTATGGCACCGTTCGAGGCATTGTATGGGAGAAAATGCCAAACCCCTCTATGTTGGTTCCAAGTAGGGGAGAATTTACATCTTGGTCCAGATGTGGTACAACAGACGACCGAAAAGATCAGAATGATTCAAGAAAAGATCAGGACTGCGGTTAGTCGTCAGCAGAGTTATTCAGATCGAAGAAAAAGACCTTTAGAGTTTGCAGAAGGTGATCATGTATTTCTCAGGATTGTGCCGCTAAAGGGTGTGAGTAGAGCACTGAAACCTCAGAAGCTGTCACCTAAGTTTATAGGTCCTTACCAAATCCTTAAGCGAGTAGGACCTGTAGCCTACCAGATAGCTCTCCCGCCATCTTTAGCTAACCTGCACAATGTTTTTCATGTCTCTCAATTGAAAAAGTTTGTGCATGATCCAACCTCGATCCTTCAGATCCGTCCAGATGACTTAACCTTACGAGAAAACCTAACCTTTAAAGCTGGCCCAGTTTGTTAGTTCCATGGTGAATGTTTTGATAATGACAAAGTGTTTTGAACAAGCTATCATGTGTTGATCAAGTTCAAGTTCAACAAGCAACAACAAACATCAAATGAAGAAGAGAGAAAGCAAGCTCATGAAGACTTAGTTTGAGTGTAATTGTAATTGTTTTATCTTTTGCCTCTCAAGCTTCATAGGTCTTTTATTTGATGAGTTTGGTTAGAGTATCTTAGAGGGTAGTGAATCTCTTTCATAAGTCATGATTAAATCATAATTTGAGTTTTCACTTAATCTAGAATCAATAGGTGACTTAAAGGTTTTAAAGGAAAGGTTGGCTTTTGAGAAAACAAGTTTTAAACAAGTGCAGTATCAGTTTACTCGATTAAGTATGGATTTACTCGAGTATTACTCGATTAAACTGAAATCTACTCGAGTAAACACTGCTGAACTGGTTTTTTAAAATACGATTTTCACTTCTCAAAATCAGTTTTCAAGTGCTACAACTTTTGGGTATTCTATAAAAACCTATTCCTAATCTTTGTGATCAATTAGAATCATTTTTATACAAGTTTTACAAGAATCAAGCCATTCTATTCTCTCTCAATTTCAAAGATCAAAGCTTTCATATTTTCATATTCTTTGATCAAGAACCTTTGAATCTCTTATTGTGAATTGTCATAGCTATTGATTGAGATTCATAGGATTGTCATGTGTATTCATTGAGTTGTAATCTTTGCAAGAAGGCAAGCCAACTACAACAACAAAGAAGCCTTGGTGTGTCGATTATCATCAAGCAAATCTCATTGGAGAAGAAGAAAGTCTTGGTTGTGAATCAAGCAAAGTGAAGCCTTGGTGTGTGGATTATCATCAAGCAAAGAAGACTTGTTGTGTCGATTATCAACAAGGGGTAGAGGTTAGATTAGAGAGAAGATCAATAGGATTACAAGGCAAGGGTGTGGTATCTCTTGTAGGCTAGCAAGAAGGGAGTCTTGTGAGGCATTTACTTGTAATTTGAGAACTCTAATTCCTCATAGTGAAGAATCTCTCTTGGTTGAAGAGGGGACTGGAGTAGCTTTCAAGTGGATGAAAGTGAACCAGGATAAATCACTGTGTCGTATCTCTAAACTCTCTACTCTTTACAATTCTTGTTATTCATTGTGTTCTTGGTTGAAAACCTAGAAAAAGAGTGATTTTCATAATTGATTGAATTGAATCTTTATTGTTCAAATTGATAAAGGGAAAATCATTTTCATAACAAGGATAATCAATAAGAATATAGGTGTTAATTGTTTCCGCTGAATCTCTGATTTTAAGTGTTGATTGATTGATTTTCGTATTCGATTGAAAAAGTGATTTTTCAGTTTCTGATAGTTTTAATCGATTAAGTGTTCGTTTAATCGATTAAGGACTTTTGAACTTTCAGGTTTAATCGATTAATACTCGAGTAAATTGCAGATTAATCGATTAAATCTCAGTTTAATCGATTAAGTGCTGTAGAATTTGCAAAAATCATTTGTTTTAATTGTTTCGATTTGTTTTGTTCGAAAATCTTTCAAGGTATCTTTTACACCTATTCAACCCCCCCCCCCCTTCTAGGTGTATTCCTAGGGTTCCTTAGTCTCTCCAACCACCAATTGCGGTTTCCTCACAGTTAAGGTGGAAGAGAGGAGGACCAAACAGCTTAGAGGAAAGGAGATTCCGTTGGTCAAAGTTATGTGGCAAAGTGGGAATGTATTCGACTCAACCTGGGAATTAGAGGATCGAATGCGCAAGGATTATCCTGAGTTATTTTTGTAAGCTGAATTTCGGGGACGAAATTCCTGTTAAGTGGGGGAGTAGTGTAACACCCCAAATTTCGTTTCCCGATGTAATACAATTATGATTTATGGAAGATTATTTTATAAATTATTTTCTTAATCATAATTATATTTCGTAAATCAATTAGGATGATTATGAGTTAGTATTGGTATTTGCGAAAATAGAAAAATATTTTAGCAAGAGAATAATATGTGAAAATGAGATTTTTACATATTAGTCCCTGAATGAGGACCTAGAAGCAATATTAGGAAGACTTTGGAGGGAAGAGCATTAAAATAAATATTTTTGAAATTTGACCAAAAACACTCGAGTATTTATGGAAATACTCGAGTAATCGAGTCAGTGGAGAACTCGTGAGTGCGGTTGATGAGTCAACACACGACGATTTCCCTTGATTGCCACGAAAACACTTCATGGACACGCTTATGGGCATCGTGCCAAGCTGCATGATCATGAGCAACGTCTATTTAAGCGCTTGGTTGATGAGGGTGGAGGATTTGGTTGGCTTTGCTCTGAAAACATAGAGTTAGGGTTCCTGATTTCGAACGTTGATTACTCGATCGTGTTTGAGAGTGGTTTTGAGAGTGATACACCATTGTAAAGATCACATCACGAGCTTTACAAAGATACAAAGATTGTGAACTGAGTGTCTGTGTGGAAGGAGAATCGAAGTTGGAAAGTAAGTGTATTTTTGCTGCCAAAGTTGGAAGCTGAGGTCTGGAGCTCACTTTCAACTTGGATTGTGGTAAGCTCCTGAACCCTATGACCCTCAAATTTGTTTATACCTCTAGATTAAGTTGCAGAGAATCAATCCTAATCATTTTTCCCAATTTTAAATCGATTTTTGCATGTTAAATTCTCTGGTTTTGGTACTCTGTTCAAGTATGGCTGCATGCAAAGGATTTTTGAGGATTCATATTTCCAACCAATCTCTCTGCAAACTCAGTGTTGATTCACGAATTAGAGGTAAGGGTGAAGCTTCTAATTCACTAGAATAAGTTTAAATCATTTGAAATTAGGATGGGAGTCAATAAATGACTCTATGGGCATAGTTGGAATAGGTTTGAGGCTTGGAGGCCTTTCTGGACTTAACTGAGAGTTTGGACAAGTTTGTTAGGTCATATGCAAGGTGTACCAATGCTGAAAACGTAATGGATATATGTAGAATTGAATTTGGTATGCCAAGTTGTGGAAAAATGCATTTTATGAAATATTGTTGATAATCTGTGATTCAGTGTTAGATGTTGTTAATTCTGTATTGGAACATGTTTAAAATATGTAATGTAAGCTATATTGATCTTTGGTTTGGACTGGAATGGACTATAATCGAAAATGGTATGTTAAAACTCAAATTTCAGTGCTGTCTGTCTGCAAACACTCGAGTATTATGGGTAATACTCGAGTATTTTGCCTGTTTTGGGAAAATTGATTTTCTGGAAAACTCAATAACACTCGAGTATTCATGAGGAACACTCGAGTATTCTGGCGATTTTTAAGTGTATTTCTGGAAAATAAAAGAACACTCGAGTCTCATAAAGAACACTCGCGTATATGGATGAATTTTTAAAAATCAAGTTCTGGAAACAAAGAACACTCGAGTTCCATGAGGAGCACTCGAGTATTTTGGGAAAACTGAGGAACACTCGAGTCTAGGAGAATCTACTCGAGTATTTTGGGACCAGAGACAGAAAAACAACTTCCTTTTTAACATACCTGATGGAATGTCGATTAAGATCAATTATGCTTGTGGGAAAAGTATCATGTTCCAATAAAAGGATTGGGAAAGTATTAACAACAATTTAACTCACTGAGGGAAAATATTGGATGCACATAATAAGATTATTGGTTAATCTTCGTGTACAATCACATAATAAGATTATTGGTTAATCTTAGTGTATAATTTTATGTGTGAGAACTACAATCGGTGGGTGAAACAACTAGGAAACACTAGGAGAACACCTAGAAGGGGGGGTTGAATAGGTGTTTAAGAAACCTTGAAAGATTTTTGAAAGAAACAAATCAAAACGATTAAAACAAATGATTTTCTTGAAATTCTTTAGCCTTAATCGATTAATGACATGAACCAATCGATTAATGCCTCTGTATATTGAAAAATCACTTTTCAATCAAATACGAAAATCAATCAATTAACAAGTACAACCAGAGATTCAGCGGAAACAATTAACACCAATATTCTTATTGATTACCTAGGTTATGAAAATGATTTTCCCAAACTTAATTTGAACAATAAAGATTCAATTCAATCAATTATGAAAAATCACTTTTTCTAGGTTTTCAATCAAGAACACAATTAATAACAAGAATTGTAAAGAGTAGAGAGTTTAGAGATACGACACAGTGATTTATCCTGGTTCACTTTTATCCACTTGAAAGATACTCCAGTCCCCTCTTCAACCAAGAGAGATTCTTCACTATGAGGAATTAGAGTTTCTCAAATTACAAGTAAATGCCTCACAAGACTCCCTTCTTGCTAGCCTACAAGAGATACCACACCCTTGCCTTGTAACCCTATTGATATCTAATCTAACCTCTTCTCTTGCTTGTCAAATCCCCTCAACAAGACTTCCAATTGCTTGCTTCACTACAAGACTTCCAATTGCTTGTTAACACAACAAGGCTTCCAAGTGCTTGATGAAATGCCACACCAAGGCTTCCAATATAACTTTGCTTGATTCACAACCAAGACTACCAAGTGTTGTAGATAGCTTGCCTCTTGCAAAGATTACAACTCAAATGAAAACAAAATAACAATCCTATGAATCTCTTTCAAAAGTTATGAAAAGATCAACATGAGAGATTCAAGGTTCTTGATCAAAGAATGTAAAAGTTAAAGCTTTGATCTTGAGAAAGTGAGAGAGAATAGAGTGGCTTGATTCTTGTAAAATGTGTATGAAAATGATTCTAGATAATCACAAAGGTTAGGAATAGGTTTATATAGAATATCCAAAAGTTAGGAATGGTTAGAAGTGCTTTTGAAAAGTGAAAAACTCATTTAAAAATAGTTACAGCTCGTGTTACTCGAGTAACAAGGTTACTACTCGAGTAACAAGTGTAAAACTTGTTCACTACTCGAGTATTTGAGTTACTACTCGAGTATTTACGCAAGGCTGAATAATTCTACTCGAGTAATCAGCCCCTTAATCGAGTAATTGCGCAAGACACAAAAATTCTACTCGAGTAATCAAGTGGCTAATCGAGTAGTCAGTTCAAAAAACACTTAAAAACTTGTTTTCTCAAAATCTAAACCTTTTCTTTCAAACCTTTAAGCCACATATTGATTTTAGGCAAAGTGAATACTCAAAATATGATATAATCATGCAATCAAAAGAGATTCACTACCCTCTAATAACTCTACCCAAACTCATAAACTAAGAGACTTGTGAGGCAAAAGATAAAACAATAAAACACAAACTACCAAACTAAGTCTTCATGAGTTGGCTCTCTTTTCATCACTTGATGTTTGTTGTTGCTTGTTGAGCTTGAACTTTGATCAACACATTTAAGCTTGTTCAAAACCTTTTGGCATTTATCAAAACATTCTTCATGAATCTTACATTATGTGCATACATGCATGGTGAAAGGTTGGGGATAATTCGGTGGTGACTGGCTCGATGACACATTTTGGTAATGTGGGCAGCATTTGGGAATGATGTTACGTCTTGGTGACGTTGTGTGCACACTATCCGAGCAGTTCCACAATACATGTTGGTCATGTATGCGAATTATTGGAATGAACGTTCAATGGAAAATGGAATTTGGAGACATGCATCATTACTCATAATTAATGGAATTATTATAAATGGAATACGCATGTTCATTTACATCTGCATTTGCATTGGATGTTTGTAATTGGCAATTGTTACATGCTTTATTTATTCTTATTCGATTATGTGGATTATGTGCTTACCCCTTATTGCCCATGTTAGGTGATGGCACGCTATCTAGCTTGCATCGAGTTGCGCCCGCTCCCTAGTGGAGTGTGGTACTACGAGGACCACAGAGCCACATTCGAGGGTGAGGTGGAGGTGACTCTATACCACCCCAACCCTTTGGCTCATGTCCGTCCTCGTAGGTTTCGCATCCCTATTATCTATACTTTGCATGTACCCCCTTTCTATACTTATCATGGACCACCCCCGACTCGACCTGCTCGTCGCTTCCACTCTTTCCGTTTTCGAGCTGCTACTAGATCTCATCCCTCTGCTTCTCGAGTGATTCGAGAAGAGACTCCTATGCCTAGTCCGATGAGTCCGGTTCATGGGACACCTTCAGCGGACCCAGTGCCCAGTGATGGGGTACCCACTCAGTCGGAGGAGGTAGAGGAGGATCCGGAGGAGGGTGAGGATGAGGACGAGCCAGTCGAGCACTCCACTGGGAGCCAGTGGGGAGTTGGGGATCCACCAGGTGATGCATAGTATAGATGATTAGGATGTGGGACGGGTGAAGCAGCTGCTGGAGACTCTGGAGATCATGCTATGGAGGAGGATCACTAGACCACTTTTGGGATTTCATCTTTTGCTCTATATATATTGTACATATTTTTGGGAGATCTCAGTGACGTGGTCCTATCTTTTAGTTTGATATGATGGACTTGTATTTTGTACAAACCTGCTATCTCGACTTGACTTGGATGTATGTTGACTCTTTTTATGAATGATATATATATATATACATATATATATATCTATTTTCTTTCTATAAATAGATGTACATGTGAATTATCAAGTCAAGGTCTCTATTTTCCGCTTACTCTGATAATTACAGTATTTCACCTTAAATAAAAAAAATGATTTCATAAATTTTCTGGAAAGATTTTTAATTACCACAAATGGATACCAAGTTATTTTATAAGAACTTTATAAATGAGATTTTTATTATATCTCTTCTCGAGCAAGTCCATATATTCTATTCAAATAAACAATAACAAAGAAATTCTTTTTAATAAAGTAGTATAATAAAGGAACGTGACAAAATGAATCAATAATAACAAGAGATATAAAATAATCACATACTCAAAATAGGTGAGAGGCAGAAGTTAAACCAATTTCTCTACGAATGAAAAAGAAATTTTCTTTTGGAAGCGGTTTCGTAAAGATATCAGCCAACTGCCGCGAAGTATCAACATACTCAATAATACAATCACCCTTTTGAATATGATCACGTATAAAATGGTGACGAATCTCAATATGCTTGGTGCGAGAATGTTGCACAGGGTTTTTGGTAATACTAATTGCACTGGTATTATCACATTTTATGGGAATGTGATCTAGACTTACACCGATGTCTAGGAGTTGTTGTTTTAACCATAAGATTTGTGCAAAACAGCTACCCGCAGTGACATATTCAGCCTCAGCTGTGGATAAGGCTACACTTGACTGTTTCTTGCTAACCCACGATACTAAAGAATTTCCAAGGAGGTGACAAGTGCCGCTAGTGCTTTTCCTATCTACTTTGCACCCAGCAAAGTCAGAATCGGAATACCGAACAAGGTTACACGAAGAACCTTTGGGGTACCATAAACCCATGTCAGTTGTGCCAGAAAGATATTTCATTATACGTTTGGCAGCAACCACGTGTGTTTCTTTTGGATTCGCTTGAAAACGAGCACAAAGACATACACTAAACATAATATCCGGCCTACTTGCCGTTAAATAGAGAAGGGATCCGATTATAGCTCGATATTTAGTGATTTCTACGGATTTACCTCCTTCATCTTTGTCCAGATAGCAAGATGTGCTTATTGGTGTTGCTACTGCCTTGGCCTTATCCATGCCAAATCATTTCAATAGTTCCTTGCAGATTTTTTTTTGGCTAATGAAAATCCCATCCTTTGCTTGTTTTATTTGCAATCCTAGGAAAAAGTTTAGTTAGCCCATCATAGACATCTCGAACTCTTCCTGCATCATACTTGAAAAATCCTTGCAAAGGGTTTCATTAGTAGCATAGAAAATAATATCATCAACATAAATCTGAACTAAAAGAATGTCCTTTCCTTTCTTTTTGATAAAAAGAGTGTTATCAACCTTCCCTCTTTCAAAATTATTTTCTAGTAAAAATTTGCTAAGACGGTCATACCACGCTCTAGGAGCTTGTTTGAGTCCGTACAAAGCCTTTTTCAATTTATAAACATAATCTAGGTGTTCATAATTTTTAAAGTCGGGAGGTTGACACACATAAACTTCATCATTTATAAAACCATTTAGAAAGGCACTCTTTACGTCCATCTGATATAATTTAAAATCTGAAATGCATGCAAAAGCTAAAAGCAGTCTAATGGCTTCCAACCTAGTAACAGGGGCAAATGTTCCCTCATAATCTATCCCCTCTTCCTGGTTGTAACCTTGTGCAACTAACCTAGCTTTGTTTCGAACAATTAAACCAGCCTCATCGAGTTTGTTTTTATAAATCCACTTAGTTCTAATAATCGGATGAGACTTAGGCCTAGGAACAAGTTCCCAAACCTGATTTCTTTCGAACTGGTTTAATTCCTCTTGCATTGGCAGAAGCCAATGTTCATCAAGCGTAGCCTCAGAAATATTCTTTGGCTCCACTTGAGAAACAAATGCAAAGTAGTTACACAGATTGCTAATAGAATTGCGAGTACTTACACCTTTTGTGATGTCACCTATGATTTGGTCAATGGGATGGTGCCTTGATGTTATCCATTCCTTAGGCAAATCAGCGTTGAGCTCCATGGATTGTTCTTGATTTTTCTCCTCAACTGATTCGACTGATTTTTCATTGCATTAGGAATGTTCCTTTCCTTTAGCATTTGGCTCCTCATCCTCATCAATGTATAGATCTCCAAGGATACCTGAAATGTCATTAACAGATACCTTTCCCAACTTTCTGGGATCGGATTCATCAAATGATACATGAATAGATTCTTCAATAGTATTACGAGATTTATTGTAAATCCTATATGCTTTGCTCGAAACAGAATAACCAAGGAATATGCCCTCATCAGCTCTAGCCTCAAAAATTCCTAGATTGTCTTTAGCATTATTATGCACAAAACATTTACATCCAAAGACACGAAAATGGGAAATATTTGGTTTTCTCCCCTTGTACAGCTCATAGGGGGTTTTCTTTAAAATAGGCCATATTAAAACACGGTTCATAACATAGCAAGCTGTACTCACTGCATCGGCCCAAAATCATGCAGGCAAATTCATGTCATTAAGCATTGTTCTTGAAAGTTCTTTTAATGAACGATTTTTCCTCTCCACAACCCCGTTTTGCTCCAGAGTTCTTGGAGCTGAAAAATAATGCTTAATTCCATGTTTTTCGCAAAATTTTTCAAAAAGATGATTTTCAAATTCTCCACCATGATCAGTCTTAATGGATGCAATGCTCAAATGCAATTGGTTTTGAACAATCTTGGCTAGCTTTTTAAATTCATGAAATGCATCATTTTTATGAGCAATAAAAAGCGTCCATGTATACCTAGAATAGTCATCCACAATAACTAGACAATAATAGTTGCCACCAAAGCTTTTTGTTTGACAAGGTCCAAAAAGATCCATATGTAAAAGTTCCAAGGGCTTTTGAGTTGAAACAAGAATTTTAGAAGGAAAAGATGCCCTTGTGAGTTTTGATTTTGAACAAGGATCACATTTTTCAGAAATAGAAAATTTTGCTTTGGTAAACCAACTACTAAGTTTTTAGAAGAAATTTTATTTAAATGATCCATGTGGATGTGACCTATTCTACGATGCCATAGCCACGATTCATCCTCTTTACTTAATAAACATTTCGCATCATTTGAGGGTATTGAGTTAAAATCAATAACATATACATTGTTTATCTTGCGAGCAATTAGCTTAATAAGATTATCAACTTTACCCTCGATAATACATCTATCAGAATAAAAAATAACCCTATTGCCCTTATCACACAACTGACTAATACTTAGCAAATTGTGTTTTAGGCCCTCAACATGTAAAACATTTTCAATGCAAGGGTTAGGAGGTGTACCAATTTTACCGACTCCAAGAATCTTTCCTTGATTGTTATCTCCGAAAGTCACATGACCTTGGTCCTTTGGAACTAGATGCGAAAATTTAGATTTGTCTCCCGTCATATGTTTTGAGCATCCGCTGTCCAAGTACCACCATGATTTTCTTTCTTCCGGAGTAACCTACAAGCAAAAATTCAAGGTTTCTTTTTAGGTACCCATATCTTTTTGGGTCCTTGAGCGTTAGTGTAGCCATAGTTTAAATCATGCCACCTTTTAGTTTCATTGTTCGGTTTAACGAACTTCACTTTCCGGTGTATGCATTCATGTGCACCATGGCCCTTTTTAGCACAAATATGACAAATAGTCAAAGGTTTCTTATGATTGCTAGCAGGAACAAAAATGGTACTTAATTTCTTTTGATGCCTACCGGGTTGATATCCTAAACCCGCTCTATTGAAGAAACATTTTTGTCTCCCTAGCATTAAATTTAAAGTATTTCTACCTTTCGTAAATTTTGCAAGAGTTTCTTTTAAATCTTCTACTTCTTTAACAAGGTCCTTGCAAAACTTACAAGAAGAAGAACTAGCTTTAAATTTAACTTCATTACTCGAGGTGTTTGAAGAGTTTTTCAAAGTCAAAGTCAGCTCCTTATTTTGATTTTTCAAAAATTCATTTTCTTTAATAAGATGTTTATTCTTTTCTAAAAGAGAAGCTGAATTTTTCTTTTCTAAAGAAAACAATAAGGATAACCTCATTGACTCCTCGTGTAATTCTTCAAAAGCCTCTTGTAATTCATCATAAGAAAAGTTAAGTTCAGAAATTACCTCATCTCTGTGTGCCATCAAGCATATGTTGGTTGTCTCTTCTTGTTCGTCTGACTCCTCGTCTGAACTACCCTCGTTGTCTAGCCACGCAAGATATGCTTGTTTCCCTTTTCTTGGATTGGAGGCGCCTTTTTCTGAATTTTCTTTCTTTTTCAGCTGGTAGCAGTCTGCTCTGATGTGACCAGGCTTGCCACACTCATGACATGTAATGGATGACCCTCCACTTTTGTTATTGTCTCTTCTATTGAAGTTGCTTTTCTTCCTCAGAAATTTCCCAAACTTTTTGACCAACAGACCCATGTGTTCCTCATTTATCAGTTCTTTGTCTGAGTCACTTTCTGTTGCTGGTGCTTCAGCCTTGAATGCCAAACTTTTGACCTTCTTGTTCTCCTCTTTGTGTTGAGCCAATCTTTTCAGTTCACTTTCATGCTCTTGTAACTTCCCGAAGAGAGTTGCCAACGTCATAGTTAAAAGGTTTCTTGATTCAGCAATCACCGTTACTTTGGGTTGCCATTCTCTTCCCAAACACCGTAGAACTTTGTTGATGAGATCCTCATTGGTGAATTTCTTCCCCAATGTTGTTAGCTGATTTACAATCATCGTGAAGCGTTTTTGGATCTCTTGAATTAATTCTCCATCTTTCATTCTGAATAATTCGTATTCCCTAGTCGCAGTATTGATTCTCGACATTTTCACTTCAGTTGTACCTTCATGCGCGACTTCTAGCGTATCCCACATTTGTTGTGCTGTCTCGCATGTCGATATCCTGAAAAACTCATCATAGCTCAAAGCAGATGTTATAATATTTTTCGCTTTCAGGTCGTACTGGACTCTACGTTCCTCCTCCTCCGTCCACTCAGCCATAGGCTTTTCGACGGTGTTACCATTAACTTCATAGGTAGGAACATAGGGACCATTTACAACGGCATCCCAAACTTTTAATCCAACTCCTTGAATAAAAATTTTCATACGGGCTTTAAAATACGTGTACCCTACCCCATCAAACATGGGAGGACGGTTAATAGAACTCCCTTCACCACCAAACAGAGAGTTTGAAGCCATACTCTTGAGACGATTAAGTCTTAACACAAGAGACTAGCTCTGATACCAATTGTTGGTTTTGGCCTCAAAATCTCGAGAAGGGGGGTGAATCGAGTTTTATTAATGTATTGTGAAATCCTTTAAAAATTAAAAAAAATTGTTTTGAGATGGAGAGATTACACGTTTGAGGCCGATCGCGAAAACGATAGATAGAAATAAATTGAGTAGAGAGGAAACGTAAATAATTGAAATATGCGGAAAATAAAGAGATAGGGATTGAAAAGCTTGCACCAGGAAATTCTATACTGGTTCAGCCTTCCCGTCTAAAGGCCTAGTCCAGTCCCCAAGCGACCCACTTGAGAGTTCTATAATTAGCAATAGAGCCGCACCCTATTACACCCAAGAGCACCCTGCACACTACTAGGAACCACCGTTCGCTAGGGGCCTCAATATCACACAGCAGGGTTCCTCGCCCTACGACGTATCACACGTCCGCTAAGGGATTCTCTCCCTAACCACTAAGGTTTCAAATACGACGAATATGAGTATGATTACAATAGCAATGTGTGTTCTCAACAACACGGATACAACAATATGCTCTTATGATAATGAAGTGTTTTTCTCTAAGAGTTAATCAGCCAATAAGGTTTTTTTCTTCAAAAGATATGAACGTGAAAACCAAAAGTTTAGAGAAGAAGAGAGAACGTGAATTTTCAGAAAAGATGTCAGAGATGAAAAGAATTATTATTCTGAATGTTGGAGTGAAACTTTATTAAAATAGAAAAATATTTAGAATAAAAAACATTTAGAATTAGTAAAAAAAAATCAAAACAAAATAAAATAAGATTTTGAAATAAGTTTTAAAATCAAAACTAAATCAAAATGATTTACGAAATAAAATAAAGATTTGATTCTTAAAACGAAAAAGGAAATAATTCAAATTTAAAATCATTTTCGAATTTTATAAAATAAATCAGAATCTTTTATATAAAAACAAATTAGGAAATAATAAAAATGATTCTGACACGTTTTTCAATAAAACTTGAAGTAATCGATTACTTTATGAAGGTAATCGATTATTCCTTCAAAAATAGAAATTCTTAAATTCATTCGAAAAACAAGTAATCGATTAGACCAACAATGATTAATCGATTACATCACTCCTGTTTAATATGTGATGCAACTCATTTAATCGATTAACACTAATCAATTAATCGATTACTGAGCCTCTGTTATGCATATGATGCAACATCATGTAATCGATTACTACACAGCCTGTAATCGATTACTAATCCTCTGAAAAACATATGATGCAACAATTATAATCGATTACTTGAGCCAGGTAATCGATTACTCCCATAAGAAAGTAATTGATTAGCAAAGTTCACTTAATCGATTACAAGCTCGCTGATTTTTCTATGATGCAACAAAGTTAATCGATTATCTTGAGCATTTAATCCGTTCTTGCATAGTAAAAATATACAGAGTTTTGTAACATCAAGTATTTTCACAAAGATTAAGATAGAAAACAACTTTTCATGAAAAACACATTTTCTTCTCTCTTTTAAATGAGAAACTTATTGGCCTTTTAAACTCGTAAAGAATAGAAACTTCATTACCTTACAAATGTTCTAAGGGAAAAGGCTTCTAATCTGTGTCTTGCTTGAATCTTCATTCTTGATCATGAAGAGAACTTGTGAGCTTGAACTTGAGTTGGTTTGTTATCATTAAAACATAAGCTTGATATATACTTGAAGTGCATAAGAGAGTTTGAAGCATGTCTACCAACACTAGTTTGACTTCCAACACGTACCAACCCAAAATCCAAAGTGGTGTACAGGAAAGCCAGGCAAGGGAAGACTAGAGGACTTTAATCAAAGGAGAACTCCATAGCAAGATGTTGACAAAGGCAGCCATGGACTTTTGCCTCTTGAAAGGGGTGTTGTACAAAAGAAGCACTGACGGTTTACTCATGAATTGTGTTGGTGCAGAAGAGGGTATCCAGAAGATGACAAGTTTTCATGATAGCATCTGTGGGCAGATAGGCCCTGGTTTGTACAGGAGAGTGCAGAGAACAGGGGTGTTCTGGCCTGACATGAAGGTGCTCTGCGACTCACTCCAGAAGGCGTACGCTCGGTGTCATGACACAAAGGAGGAACTTTAAATTCATTTGGTGGAGGAGAATTGGACCAGACCAATCCGGGAGTACTTGGAGAGGGGCATCTTGCCAGAAAATCATATGGAGGCAGAGAGGGTGAGAAAGAGGGCTGAGCGTTACTTTCTGGAGAAAGGCGAGCTATTAAGAAGAAGCATCACAGGAGAGGCACTCAGGTGTATAAGCATAGAAGACCAAGGTAAAGTCATGGAGGAGGTACATAGAGGACCTTGCGGAAGGCATCAAGGGGGGAAGGCGCTCTGGAACGAATTGCTAAGGATTGGCTTACTGGCCAAACATGAAAGAGGATGTTCTCAATTTCACCAAGAAGTGCGTACAGTGCCAGAAACATGACAACAAGATTCATGCACCCGCTCTAGCCATGAAAGGACTCATTTCGCCTTATCCATTCCACACGAAGGCAATGGACTTTATTGGTCCAATTGACCCGCCATCCAAGGGAAAGAAGTGGATCCTTCCAGCAATAGAACACTCCACCAAGTGGGTTGAAGTGGCAGCGTACAAGAAGGCGGATGTAGACACCACTGTGCAGTTTATCAAAGAGCATATCATATGCCGCTTTGGACTACCAAGGAGAATAGTGTCAGACAATGGAACCCACTTCGTCAACAAGAAGGTAGAACAAGTCCTGGAGGAAAATGGAGTAACACATCACAAGTCCACTCCCTACTACCCCCAATCCAACGGTCAAGCCGAGTCCACTAACAAAATCCTCATCAAGATCCTAGCCAAAACAGTGGAAGACACGCCCACCGACTGGAGTGAGTATTTGCCGCTCGCCCTTTGGGCGTACCGTGTCACCAAACATGGCTCAACAAAGGCGACGCCGTTCTCCTTAGTGTATGGAGCAGAAGCGACACTGCCTTCAGAAATAATGGTTCCTTCTGCCAGAATGATAGCACAGAATGAAGAAGGCGTAGAAAGCAGGCTGACAATGTTAGAAGGCGCTAGGGACAAAGCGCATGAGGAACTGCTCAAGCATCAAAGGCGTGTCATGCTATCATACAAAAAGATGGTGAGGCCACGAATGTTTGCTGAAGGCGAGCTTGTTTTAAAAGCGACAGACGCGGTTATGCGGAATATTCACACCAGCAAGTGGACGCCCAAATGGGAGGGGTCGTACATCGTGCAGGAAGCGCATCCTAATGGGTATTGTCTTTTGCTTGACCCAAATACCCAAATAAAAGTAGGAACTTTAAATTTCAAATATATTAAGAAGTATTATGCTTTGTTTGCTGGGAAAAGAAAAGCATTATTCTGATTTCCTTTTGTGACTCTCTTTTGGAAAAGAAACATGTATTCTATCCTGCAAAGTTAATGAATATGTTTTGGACTTTCTTTTCCCTTACCCAAAGGTGTCTCTCAGAGTATCTTGTTTTAAATGCAAATAATAAAGAGACAATAAAACTATAAAAAAAAAGAGAAGAAAGAAATATATGACATGTTTGTAGGGGGAGAGGAAGGTACTCCCCTGAAGAAGAATAAAACCTCTAGAAGAGCGCTCTCAAGTGTAACACCCCGTCTAATACCTCATATTTGTTTTGCGTAATAAAGAGATTGTTTTGAAAAAAAAATGTTTTTAAGAGAGTATTTGGAAAGAGTATTTCTTGGAGTGAATTTCTTTTTATGATTTCAAGTGATGAATGATTTCAAAGAAATGGTTTTTATGAGAAAATATTATGAGTTTCGAATTGAGTTTTGAAGAAATAATTAAGTGCTTGATATTCTATATTTTAAAGAAATTATGATTTTCTGCAAGAGTTATTTTGTGAGAAGAAAATAAAATTTATTTTCTATGTGTGTGAGCATGTATGTTCGGCTATGTGTATGTATGCATGCTAGGGCCTTTGATTTTTCTAGAAGCCTAAAGGAGTAGACTAGCACCATATATGATTAGTTTAGTGGAAAGTGTGGTTAGTGAATTGACCAACCAATAGGAAGAGAGATTAGAGCCTAATTTTACTCTCTTTGTCTAGTTGATGAGACATAAGCCATGCAACTTTTTGGAAAGCCAAAATTGCCCTTCACCAATTCACTCTTGACCGAATTTTCAAGGGCAAATTGGTAAGCCCACGAGTTTCCTATATATACCCAAGGCCCTTAGTTCATTTCACCCCTTTCCTTTTCATTTCCCATTCATTTCTAAACACTTATTCTAAGAGTTTCCCTTAAGCTCTTAGAAAAGAAAAGAGAGAGAGAGAAAAGAGAGAGAGGCCAAGAGCTAGGAAGGAAGAAGGAGAAGGAGATCAAGCCCAAAGTCTTAGGTTTTCCTTGAAGATCAAGTGAAGAAGGTTGAAGATCTTCTCTTTTTCTTTGGTTTGTTCGAAGATCCTAGAGTTGTTAGAGTAGTTTTCATCTCTAAGTCTTGTAAAGGTTCAATTGTTCTTGCATGTTAATTTTTCTAGTAGATCTATGCTTGCATGTAATTTCTAAGCCTTGATCTTGAGTTTTTAAGAACCAAATAAGTTTGTAGAACCCTAAACTATGGACTTTGTTATTCGACCATGACTAGGAATGTAAGGCCCTGTATTTTTAATAAATTAATAAATATTAAGTATCTAAATAAATATGTTAGTATGTTGAATGAAATAATGAATTTTCTAAAATTAGGTTATTATACTCGAGTGTTTTGGGAAGGACTCGAGTATAATAAATAATTGCTTGAAAAATTTGAATTTTAGTCGAAAGACTCGAGTGTTCTTTGAAATTCTGAAAAGTACTAGAGTATTAGGAAAAAGACTCGAGTAAATCGAGCAGTCTGGTTAAGTCTATAAGTCGGTTTCCATTTGAACTTCCCACCAAAACGCGTTTTCTTGAGGTTCCAAGCACAGAGTTGGACCTTACTTCGAAGGAGGGTAATCCTAGCCTATAAATAAGTGATCAATGAAGCCCAAACACCCTCAAATCTCTTGAAACCCGAATTGTTGGCAAAAAAATTCCTCTGTTTTGCAGAGCTCACTTTGATCCTTTCGTTCTCTCTCAATTCTCATCCTTTTCCTTTCAAACCTAAACACAAACTGAAATTCTGATTCCACTCTTGAATTAGAACTTGAAATCAATTCAAATAGCCTCCTGTAGATCGAGTTATAGGCAACCAAAGTTGAGGTCCTGAAGCTGTGAAAACATAGCAACTTTCAGCATCAAGTACTCATCTTCCTTGAATCCGTTTGGTAAATCCAGGAACTCTTTCGATTCCAAACTTGTTTCCATTTAAAGTTAGCATTTCCTAGTTTCTGAAACTAACTTGTTTAGTTCTTTTTCATGTCTTATTCGTTGTGAAATTTGTGACCAAAGTAAGCCAAGTGCAACCAGTTCTGCACCAATCCAGAATCAAGTTTTGATTCAACCTCTTTCTGGTTCAATCTATCCTTTCTTTAGCTTCTCTGAGGTAAGGGAGGAGTTACCTAAAAACTAGAAAGAGTAATTTCAAGCTAGAAATGTAGGAACCATTAAGGTTCAAAAGAGGGATGAAACTTGAATTGGGATTCTGACTTGGAGGTCAGAGGCTCAAGGTTTTATGACTCAAATAAGTTTAAATGAACCTAACCAAGGTCACTGTAATGTGTTTCGAAATTAAAATCAAGTGGAAATGGATTTCATGTTTTAAAATTGGATATTTGTAAGTTTTGATGCAATCTGTGATTGATGTTATTTGATGTTGTTTCGGTGATGATTAAGTGTTCTAACCTGTTTATTTTATGAGTCCAAGTTGCTGTTTTGCATAGGAATGAAGATATAAAGCAAGGAGTTCGAATTGATATTGAAAAGTGCAAAAACTGGTGCTGTTGCAGTAAAAACACTCGAGTAATTTAAGGAAGACTCGAGTATTCTGGAAAATTGGAAGAACACTCGAGTATTTCTTAAGAACTCGAGTAATTTTACATGAACACTCGAGTAGTCAAGAACTACTCGAGTAATTCAAAGAAATTTTCAGAAAACCTTTATTTTTCTACAAATTCAATTAAAGAATAACTCGTCCAAACTCTTAAATTACTAAACTCTAAATATTTCTTTTTATGCTTAAATACCTAATCCCGTTGGTCGATAATTATCTTGGAGGTGTCCTACTGGAATTCTATTCAGTGGTTGATTATTTACCCACAGGAGTCCCAACGGAAGTGCGTACACCCATCTGGTTGATATTATCCCTAACGTCCCAGTGAAAGTCTTATTCACTTGGTTGATATTTTCTAAGGGAGTCCCAATGGGGTCGTTGCAATAAATATCCGCCAATAGGAGGCTAGGCCCCGACGGATTATTAAATAAATAATTATGCTATTCCTAAAACCATCATAAAGTGGTTGGACCGCTGATGGATTTTCTTCAATAAAGAAAGAAAGCAAGTAAATCCATCATGGGATGGCTATGCCTCTGATGGTATTTTTCGAAAAGCACCCGCACCAGTTAAGAGAAAAACTAATTGCAAGATAATAAAATGAGATAATTATGAGAATAGTGAAAAGAAAGGAAATGAAATTGGAATATGGCATTGTCATGCATGAAGTTGCTCCGATTCGATTGTGGAATTTAGCATAGGTTAGACGTATTCCGCAGCATTGAATGAGCTGTGATGCCATAGCCCTGAAGGTGCTATGATGATTTGGATTCCTTAGCATGAGAATGCTATGAAGGCTAATTCCCAATCAATAGTGATGCATGGGATATGGATACGCTCCAGTTTGATGAAAACATAGGTTTGAAACGGATTCCCGAAAGGATGCCGAGCTGTGAAGCATGAACGAGGAGTAGGCATGCATCATGTCACTAATGAAATTAAAGATGTGTTAAATCAGTTTGAGCATACATTTATACTCTTGATGCTATCTGATTACATGTACTTGTTATTTTTAGCCTCTGTTATGCTCATTTGTTATTGTATTTAGCTATGACTCACTCCTAATCCCTTGTTGTAGGCCATGGCCAGGAATATGATCTGCGTGGAGATGAGGCCGCTCCCTAATGGGGAGTGGAATTTCGAGGATCATCGGGCTATCTATGAAGGGGACGTGGAAGTCACTTTTCGTCACCCAAACCCATGGTCCCGAATGCGTCCGCGTCTGACGAGAATCCCAATGATGTACATTATGCACATTCTGCCAAATTTCGTGTTTCGCCATGGAACACCACCACCACCACCACCAAGACGCTTTTCGAGACGCACCCTCCCACCAAGTCCATCACCCTCTGAGGAAAGAATCGTTTTGGAGGTTCCTGCTCCCTCTCGTCCTTCCACTAGAGCCCGATCTCGGACTCCAGTTTATGTCTCATCTGATCCGGCACATGAGGAGGAAGAGGAGGAGGAGGATCCGATAGAGGATGAGGATCCGGTGGAGGATGCCGATCCGGTGGCTGATGATGATTTCATGGACAACTCAACTGGCAGTCAGTGGGGAACTGATGATTGAGTTGAGTTCTTGAGGTTGGAATGTGGATAGTGTGACTCATCAGGTTTCTCTTATTTAAGTTATGTTTTGAGTTGCGAACCTATTGCTCTAGGTTATTATAAATTTTGTTGTAATATATGTAAT
Source organism: Crotalaria pallida (assembly GCA_037953625.1). NCBI lineage: Eukaryota > Viridiplantae > Streptophyta > Magnoliopsida > Fabales > Fabaceae > Crotalaria > Crotalaria pallida. Next base: position 92,939,699 of record CM075652.1, read on the forward strand.
ATAATGTAATGACCTAGAGTACCTAAGTTAAGTCTAACGTTGGTAGCCTTTGATGTAATGAATATGTACTTTCTTTTTATGATGGAATATAAAATGGATGTTTTCCTTCATGATGTTTGAGTATTTTCCGCAAAGATCGAAATGGATGATGACTTAACTCTTGATAAAGGAAAAAAAATGGTTGTATTTTTGAATATAAGTATTTTTAATTTACAATAGAAAGTTGGGTCGTCACATTTAGTGGTATCAGAGCAATGGTTCAACTCTCGGCCTTGGAGTGTGGCCTTACACACTAACCATTGCATACTCTAGAAAGTTGATTGCATTTTGAGAGATAGAATAGCATAATCTAATTAAGTTTTCCCCTTTGGATTTTGTAGGATAAGATGGCTGGATGAAATAACGCTAACATTGCTGAGGCTTTGACCCGTATGGCTGCGGTCATGGAAAACTTGCAGCAAGCCCGTCCTCCCAGCAATGGAACCTCGACGGAATTTCAATGCCTAGATTCGTTCCGTAGATGCAAACCCCCTGGCTTTTTGGGTGGCCGTTGCCCGGAGCAAGCTCAGTTCTGGCTAGCTGAGATGAATAAGATCTTCCGAACGCTGACCCTCACGGAAGTTCAGAAGGTCACATTTGCGGCGTACATGCTGAATGGTGAAGCTGCAACTTGGTGGGAGCAGACCCGCCAGTTCTTGAAGTATGAGCATCGCGAGCTCTCTTGGGAAGTCTTCACGGAGAAATTCTTGGAGAGATATTTTCCGGATGATGTTCGAATACAGAAGGAGATGGAATTCCTGGACTTGAGGCAAGGTAGCATGACCGTCGATCAGTACGCTGAGAAATTTGAGGAGCTGATGAAGTACTCCACGTACTTCCAATATCATCCTGACGAATACTTGAAGTGCACAGGGTTCGAGAATGGGTTGAGGTCAGACATCAAGTTGGTGGTGAGCGTGCAAAGGATTCGTCACTATCCAACCTTGATTAGTGCATGTCGCATCTTCGAGAAGAACAGTTTCAAGAAAGAAGTCAGCCAAGGAAGCCATGGACCACACCGACATCAGCACAAGAATAATCATGGAAATCGTGGAGGCCCTTATTCGCATAAGGGAAAGGGAAGAGCAAAACCCCCTGGAGCAGTCATCCTTCCGGCTCCGGCGGAGATTTGTGGCAATTGTCAACGCTCTCATCCTGGTCAAGAGTGCTGGAGAGACAAGCCACCAGTCTGCTTCAATTGTGGAAGGACCGGTCACATCTCCCGTGCGTGCCGCCAACCCCAGCGCCAAATCAATCAAGGACAACAAAGCAAACCCTGGGTCAATGGGAAGGTGTTCACTATGTCTGGAGCAGAAGCGAAGCAAGCTGTCAATCTTGTGCAAGGTAACCATTTCCTCAATGGCATGCCTTGTCGCTTTTTATTTGATTCTGGAGCGACACATTCCTTCATCTCCGAAGAATGTGTCAAGCGTTTATGTCTGTCTGTCTCGGAGACCCCGTTTAATCTGAGTGTGTCTACCCCCACGAATGCTCCTCTTGTTGCATCCAGAGCATGTGTCGGATGCATTGTTAGCATAGGAGATCAGATTTCTCGTGTGAATTGGATTTGTTTGCCGTTATCCAACCTCGATGTTATCTTGGGCATGGATTGGATGGCGTCCAATCATGTGGTAATCGACTGCAAGGCTCGAACGATCGTGTTTCCTAGCGAGGAGTCTCCTGCCAATCAACCTGAAGGTTATGTGTGCCTATTCTCGGCCATCGCTGAAGAAAAGAAGGATGAAATGAAGATCGAAGATATTCCGATTATTCGAGAGTTTCCCGAGGTGTTTCCCGATGAAGTGCCCGGTTTGCCGCCGCGTCGAGAGATAGAATTCAGTATTGACCTAGTTCCCGGTACTGGTCCTATCTCTATTGCCCGTATCGGATGGCTCCAGCAGAATTAACTGAGTTAAAGAAACAAGTAGAAGATTTGTTAGAAAAGCAGTTCATCAGACCAAGCGTGTCGCCTTGGGGAGCGCCAATTTTGTTTGTGAAAAAGAAAGATGGATCCATGAGGATGTGCATTGATTATAGGCAACTCAATAAGGTTACAATCAAGAACAAATACCCATTGCCAAGGATTGACGATTTGATGGATCAAGTGAAAGGAGCATCGGTGTTTTCAAAGATTGATCTGAGGTCAGGTTATCATCAGATCAGGGTTAAGGAGGAAGATATTCCGAAGACTGCTTTTCGGTCACGATATGGACACTACGAGTATGTGGTGATGCCATTTGGTTTGACCAATGCCCCAGCAATATTCATTGATTATATGAATAGAGTGTTCCGGCCCTATATGGATTCCTTCGTTGTGGTATTTATTGATGATATTCTCATCTATTCATTTGAGGATTGTTTTGGAGACTTTGAAGGAGAAGAAATTATATGCTAAGCTAACCAAGTGTGAATTTTGGCTTAAAAAAGTCAATTTATTGGGGCATATAATTTCAAAAGTTGGTGTTGTTGTGGATCCAGCCAAGGTGGAAACGGTGTTGCAATGGGAAAGACCAAGGACAGTCACCGAAGTTAGAAGTTTCCTTAGGTTAGCTTGATATTATCGGAAGTTCATCGAAGGTTTTTCCAAGTTGGCTCTTCCGTTAACTCGTTTGACCCGGAAGGAGCAACCTTTTGTCTGGGACGAGAAGTGTGAAGTTAGTTTCCAGACATTGAAGGACAAGTTAACATCATCTCCAGTGTTAACTTTGCCTGATCCTCGGAAAGGTTTCGATGTTTACTGTGATCCGTCTAGACAAGGTTTGGGTTGTGTCCTGATGCAAGAAGGGAAGGTGGTTGCTTATGCCTCTCGTCAGTTGAAGGTGCATGAAGAAAACTATCCTACTCACGATTTGGAATTGGCTGCCATTGTCTTTGCTTTAAAGATTTGGAGACATTACCTGTATGGTAATACGTTTCAAGTATTCAGTGACCATAAAAGTTTGAAGTATCTCTTCGACCAAAAGGAACTGAATATGAGACAACGTAGGTTGATGGAATTTTTGAAGGATTATGACTTCGAATTGCACTACCATCCCAGCAAAGCTAATGTTGTAGCCGATGCCCTAAGTAGAAAGATGTTGCACGTGAGTACGATGATGGTGAAGGAAGCTCAGTTAATTGAAGAGTTTCGAAAGTTGAATCTGGCAGTTAATTGTAAACTAGAGTGTATCAAGCTAGCGATGCTTCAAGTGGCAAATGAATTCCTTATTCAAGTGAAGGACTTGAAAAAAGAGGATGAAGAATTGGTAGAAAAGAGAAGATTGAGTGTGGATGGCGCGGAACCTGATTTTCAAATTGGAGCTGATGACATCTTGAGATTTCGGGATCGTGTGTGTATCCCCGCTAATCAGGATTTAAGAAGAGTAGTGTTGGACGAAGCACACAAAAGCAAGCTGAGTATGCATCCTGAATCGACGAAGATGTATCTAGACCTGAAGAAGATGTTTTGGTGGCCCGGATTGAAGAAAGATGTTGCATCTTATGTTGCGTCTTGCCTTGTTTGCCAAAAGGCGAAGATTGAACATAAAAAGCCTGGAGGAGAATTGCAACCTTTGAGCATACCAGAATGGAAGTGGGATGGAATCGCAATGGACTTTGTGAGTGGTTTTCCGAGGACAAGAGAAGGTTTCAATGCAATTTGGGTAGTAGTTGATCGTTTAACAAAGTCAGCTCATTTCAATCCCGTCAACATGCAATATCCGTTGGAGAAGCTTGCAAGATTGTACATCAAGGAAATCGTCAGATTGCATGGTATTCCCTCGAGTATCGTACCGGATCGTGATCCTCGTTTCGTGTCTTGCTTCTGGCAGACTTTGCATCAAGCGTTGGGAACACAACTAAGGATGAGTTCAGCTTATCACCCGCAAACGGATGGTCAATCGGAAAGGACGATTCAATCTCTTGAAGATTTGCTTCGAGCATGTGTTTTGGAATATCAAGAAGGTTGGGATCGTTTGTTGCCGCTTGTGGAGTTCACCTACAACAATAGTTATCACGCAAGCATCGATATGGCCCCGTACGAAGCTCTTTATGGAAGAAAGTGTAGAACCCCACTATGTTGGTTCCAAGTGGGGGAGAATGTTCTCATCGAACCTGAATTGGTTCAAGAAACGACCGAGAAGATCAAGGTGATCAAAGAGAAGATGAAGACTGCGCAAAGTCGTCAGAAGAGTTATGCCGATCAGCGTAGATCCAAGCTAGAATTTCAAGAGGGAGATCATGTATTTCTGCGAGTGGTTCCAACAACTGGTATTGGAAGAGTAATGAAGCCGAAGAAGTTATCTCCTAAGTTTATAGGCCCTTATCAGATCTTGAAACGAGTTGGTCCTGTCGCGTATCAGATCGCCTTACCTCCATTTCTGTCCAATCTGCACAATGTATTCCACGTCTCTCAGCTTCGCAAGTTTGTCCAAGACCCATATTCGATCGTTCAGTTGCAACAAGACGTGATACCGCTGAAAGAGAATCTCATGTTCGATGTTGGGCCAATGCGAATAGAAGATAGACGAATCAAGAAGCTGCGAGGGAAAGAGATTCCGTTAGTTCGAGTCCTTTGGGGTCAGAATGGAATATCTGACTTCTCAGTTTCCGTAAATAATTTCTTTTACATTCTCAGTTGTCAGTGTTCCCAATGCAAACATAAACCCATTCGGTTAATTGCAAATATACACAACCATAGTATCAAACATATACAAATCCACTTGTTATTCAAAAGTTTTCACTTGTATGGGTCTCACCTCTGGTCAAGAAGCTTGAGATGAGAGTGTCGCAGCGGGATCGAGATTACTTTCCCTCAGGTCAAAAGGAAAGGAACTGCTCTGATACCATAAATGTAACACCCAAATTTTATAACGAATAATAAACGATAAACGTTTGAAAATTGAAACATAGGACTTTAAATTTTCTTTTATAAATCAGAGTTCACAAAATAGCGTTGGGGGCTTTCATTTACAATATAATAAAATACACGTGAGTTCCTTTCTTTCGACTGATCCTGTAACACCCTCACAATTATTTAGTTAAATTAAGTTTTATAAAAATATGGACATGAAAATTTCGATAAAAATCCGACAGAGTTCCCTCTGTATTTCGCACGTTACCAAAATTTCCAATCTTGTACCTGTCCAGACCAGAATATTTTACAACATAACATTTACTCAAAACACATAATTAAGCCTAATGCCCAACATAATCCAAGCGAGGGCGTACAACTAATACATTTTTTTAAATTAAGAAATATTCATCTTTAACTTAATTAATACTTTAATTCACTCGTGATACATGACCACTCGACGTGGTGGAGGGTAATCCTACTCGGCCAAAAATTGTGCAAGCTCCAAGCTCAGTACCTGAAAAATGGTTGTAAGGGTAAGCTTTACACATGAAGTAGAAAGTAGTGTCTAACCAGACATAATGACCTACTAAGTCAAACACATTTAGCCATATAAGTCACATAATCAGATAAAGCATTCCCATACCAATTTCAAGTACTTTCATATCAATAGTAAATTAGTTCCAGTTGTTCAGCTTCATCATCTCATACATTCAAACTTATGAACATTTTATACTTTTCTCATATCTTATTTAAATTCACAATTCTTTTTCTATTCATATACTCTTTGAGCTTTTACAAAGATTTTCAGAATTTATTACGTGGATTTCCATCATTGCGTACAGTCTCCTTCGGACAACGTCTTACAGCTGCACACAATGTGTGTCTTACGCGGTCTATGCGTACAGTCTCCTACGGACAACGTCTTACAAGACCTGGATTCCACAATCGGAAGGTGCATCCATCATTGCGTACAGTCTCCTTCGGACAACGTCTTACAGCAGCGCATCAAGTGCGTAATACGCGATCAATGCGTATAGTCTCCTACGGAAAACGTTTTACAAGATCTGGAGAGGCACAATCCAATTTTATATTTAATTAATATATGGTGTGTGTGTCCATAATTGCGTACAGTCTCCTTCGGACAACGTCTTACAGCAGCGCATCAAGTGCGTCTTACGCGATCAATGCGTACAGTCTCCTACGGACAACGTCTTACAAGATCTGGATCACACACTCTTTGTTCTTTAAATCTTTTAACATCATATTCAATTATTTCATTTGTAGTCATCCTCATATGTTTATCAATTTCATCATCTCATTATACTTTCAATTTCCAGATATACAGGGCAATTTTCAACAGACATTCATCCCAACATTAAATATCATATTCATTCACAACTAGCACAACTCAATACTTTTTCTAACATACATAACAACTATCATATACAATCAATTCTATTTACCAATCAAGTCTCCATATATTTCAGTTAGGCATAAATAATGACATTTAGCACTTACCATACTCAATTTATCACATATATCAATTTAACAACTATTCCATTTAATTTCATTCTTGATTGTTAAACCTATAATAACTATCTAAATTCTAAACCAAACATATTCATATACTCTTAGCAAGCACTATGAACTAATTAGAAAATACTCCCTAAAGCAAGATAAAGAACCCCTTACTCTTGCGTTTCCATAAACACGTTCCTTTTTGTACGATAATGCCCGAACGTAACGCAGTTTACTGCTCGCATCGCGGCTGGTCCTAAAGCTCCTTCATCGTCTAACCATACCATACAAATCATATAATCAATTTAACGCACAAAGTCTTACTCACGTGACAAACAACAATCATTTAATCCTTTTTATTTACACTATATTAATATCATTATTGGATTAGTTGTTTGATTCATACATTATGAAAATATATACTTCCCATTATATGCAAGATAATCTAACAAAGTGTTAATAAGGAACCATTCGGTGTTCTCAACACCAAACATTAAAAATCAATTAGTAAACTAATAGCAAATGTGAAAACGCGTCAAAATCATATTAAAGTTAACACGTTGAAGCTTTACTAAAAGAGAACTTTAGTTTGGAAATCGAAGCAAGCCAAGTTCGAAATCGTTTACTTAAAATTCATAAATCATAGTCAAATAGAAATTTCAACTTAAAAGCATTGCTCCATCAATAAAATAGTGCTACTTTATGTTAAAAATACGCTAACTTTCAAAAGTAACATGTTCATCAAAAATACATTAAAGTTAATTAGTTTTAATTCCAAATCACAAAATCAAATACAAATGATACTTGACGCTATAAATTCAAAACTGAAAGAGAGTATTCCGTTCAAGAATAAGTTAAAATTACGTTTTTTTTTTCTAAGTTCAATAACTACACTCCCTTTCAATTTGAATTTAAAGTCCAAGGTTTCAATCCGAACTGACATTATGCCGAATCTATTGGGTTCCTAATTAATTGAGGTATTGTTTAGTTCAGGGACAATTCAACCTAGCTAAACAACAGCTCACTTACTTAGGAATCCAGCACATTTCACACAAAAGAAAATACTTTGACAACTTATCATTCGACATAACGGTCAACGCGATATTATATAAATCAGGGTAATTATTTAAAATCACTAAAAATACACCCTAATTAAAAATCAACCCTATATCCTGCTACCATTTATTTTTCTAAATAATAATAAAGTTCCCAAAAATAATTTAACACTATATAATTATCACTAATTAATATTAGAATTAGTATTATTATTATTATGATTAACACAACACGGAGGGAAATTAAAAAATGGATTAGGGGTATACCCTCAAATCTGGTTTTTCAGCATCAAGAAGGAAGATCGGTTTGGTTCAGACCCGATTCAAAGCTCCAACCGGTCCAACTGACGTCCTGCAACTGAACCAGCTTCGGTTTGACCTGATTCCGACCCAACCCTCAACAACATTAGCTTCTTCCATGGAGGCACCGCATCAACATCCCTGACCAGTAGCAGCAGCGAGCAACAGGGAAGGAGACGAACGGCGACGGTGATGAGCAGAGGCGACGATCGCGACTCCCATGGACTGAGTTCATGACTCCCTTCGACGGTGACGGCGACACGAACCAGAAAAAGAAAGGGCGGAGAACGACTTCGTTCTTGGAGGCGGCACGGGCGGCGGAATCGCGACTCCAAGGAGGGGAGACGAGTTGCGATCGCGACTGGGGAGAGGGAGATCGCGCGTTGGCGCGCGATTTCTGCAGCAAGGGAGAACGGCGGTGGCGGCTCGGTTCGTTCGCAGCGGCGGCACGGAGAGGGAGAGAGAGAACTGCACGACGGCCTCTTGGGAAAGAGTGGGTGGCGGCGGATTTGGAGCCATGGGCGACGGCCCAAGCACGAAGAAGAAAAGTCGTGGAGCAGGGGGAAAGGGGCTTCCTGTCGCCGCAAAATACAAAGGGTAAACCCTAGGTTTCCCTTCTCTTAACTACACACACAAAGTTTTATTGTTGTTATTATTATTATTATTATTATTATTATTATTATTATTATTATTATTATTATTGGTAGTAGTGTTAGTATTATTTTAAAATACTAATAAGCATTTTTGTTCTTTATTTATTTATTTTAAATATCAAGAAGTACTAATAATAAAATGTAAACATTCAAATAAGTACATGCATAAAATTATAAAGTTAAGGACCTTGAAGTTCTTAAAGCATGTTTAATATTAAGTATAACAAAAGCAAACTAAAATATAGCAAGTACATTTTTCAGATAGGATAATTGTTTTAAACCAAATTACTTTGAAATATATAAGTAAAATATACTTTCGTAAATTTCGTAGGATATTTTAAGAAAATGTTCAATGCTTTAATGGTTAATTTTAAGGGTTAATCCTTTAATTTAGTAAAACTCGGAACCCATAATACAAGCAAAAATTTGGGATGTTACAATTCTCCCCAACTTAGGAGAATTTCGTCCCCGAAATTCCGGTTGGTTCAAGTGAATGGAGGACCATCACTTAAACATGGCATCTAACTATGATATGTAACTCTTTCCAGGTTCACTCCCCCACTTATGATGCTCCTAGAGAAATACGCTTTGGTGTTTTTCACAAATCTATTTCCGACTGCATTAGCCCAAAGTCGTTTCATGCTAATACCTTCTTTCCTTAACACCAATGAGTACGGTTGAGTTCCTGTTTAGGATTTCTAAAGTAGGACCAAGGTTCACCAATCCGAGAATTCTTGACGTTTGTTCCAAAAAAACCAAGACAAACGTAACTGTAAACAAGCACTTCGCGAGCTTGTTAAACTCTTCGCAAGGCACAGAACAACTATTCTAGCAAGGAAGAACGTAGGGTAAACCATCACTGACAATTTGATTGACTCGTGGGTTGTCAATTTGACAATAGCACGATAACATTGGATAACAATGAGCGAAATTAAGATTCTCTTGGTTGTCAACACTATTCCAGGTAGGATAGGGGACTTTTCTGACTACACATTAGAGAGGCACGATATAATAGACTCATGAAAAATATCAATTGAATCCCAGGATAAGACAAGCCAAGAGGTTATAAAAAGAGTCGTTTTTCAGTTTCTAACAAGAAGTAAGGATAGAGTCTCACGAGTTACCTCTTTGAAAATATTAAGAGGCATGATCAAAACAAACATGATCATTCCATCATGGATCACATGGAAATGATGTCATGTTACTTGGAATATTTCAAACTAGCAAGCATGTTTTTAAACTTAGCAAGAGACAAATCGAGTCTATGTCGATCACGATTCACTTGGAATTGAAAGAATTATCAAATAATCAGATTTTTGACTTATAAGAGGTGATAAGGATTATGAACCCAAAATAGATTCAGGGATCGACTTACCAAGTCATAACGGTATGTGGCCTTCAGGAACAGATACGCGACTAGAGGAAGGATAAACTATTCTCTTAATTATGCTTAAGCCACACGGAATCCCACTCATCCAGAAAGATTTAAGATGCCATGCAATTATCAAGGTTTTACACAAGCAGAGTCAACTCTTTAGATTCGAGACACTGAGCATAATTCCGAAACATGAAAAGGAAAAAGAAAATCTATAGGATTTTCTGGGATTGTCTTCTAGTCATTCCATCGTGCACTTTAATTAGAGAGCATCTCAAATCAAAGGGTATTAACTACGACGGATTGCCTTAAGTAAATTTTAGATATTACTAGTTATCGATTTATACTCTTGTACTCAGAAACTATAGTGATATCACCTTCCAATAAATGCAAACATTGGGATGATCAAGCCTAACCTTGCATTCCATTGGGGGTAAAATCATTTCCGCATTAACTGAAATTTTTTTTTGTCATACTACAAACAACTTGATATTGCTCTTGTACGAAAATTTTATTTGAATTATTTGGTGTGAATTGTCACATTCGGAATTCGTGTACTTGATACAATCCTAAGGGTTGATCCTTCCCGTTGGGGTGGCAACTAGTATGCCCTAGCCCGTTGGGGTCTCTCATTTCCCTTAGTGTTGTCAATTACATGTTTCCAAGTGCGACAATACAATAGTTAAGGATATTGGATTCGAATACTTTACGAAGTCCGGAACAGACACTAAGAATTCAACTATAAGCTAAGAGATGTTATACTAAGTCCGCTAAATTCTAATTCCTAATATAACTAACTTAGACATATAACTATCTATTGGTTACTCGCTTGTTGAGTAACCCACAGGAGTTGTGAGTCCACACTCCATAGGCCGAGGAGAAACTGCTCTGATACCAAAATGTAACACCCTCATAATTATTTAGTTAAATTAAGTTTTATAAAAATATGGACATGAAAATTTCGATAAAAATCCGGCAGAGTTCCCTCTGTATTTCGCACTTTACCAAAATTTCCAATCTTGTACCTGTCCAGACCAGAATATTTTACAACATAACATTTACTCAAAACACATAATTAAGCCTAATTCCCAACATAATCCAAGCGAGGGCGTACAACTAATACATTTTTTTAAATTACAAAATATTCATCTTTAACTTAATTAATACTTTAATTCACTCGTGATACATGACCACTCCACGTGGTGGAGGGTAATCCTACTCGGCCAAAAATTGTGCAAGCTCCAAGCTCAGTACCTGAAAAATGGTTGTAAGGGTAAGCTTTACACATGAAGTAGAAAGTAGTGTCTAACCAGACATAATGACCTACTAAGTCAAACACATTTAGCCATATAAGTCACATAATCAGATAAAGCATTCCCATACCAATTTCAAGTACTTTCATATCAATAGTAAATTAGTTCCAGTTGTTCAGCTTCATCATCTCATACATTCAAACTTATGAACATTTTATACTTTTCTCATATCTTATTTAAATTCACAATTCTTTTTCTATTCATATACTCTTTGAGCTTTTACAAAGATTTTCAGAATTTATTACGTGGATTTCTATCATTGCGTACAGTCTCCTTCGGACAACGTCTTACAGCTGCACACAATGTGTGTCTTACGCGGTCTATGCGTACAGTCTCCTACGCACAACGTCTTACAAGACCTGGATTCCACAATCGGAAGGTGCATCCATCATTGCGTACAGTCTCCTTCGGACAACGTCTTACAGCAGCGCATCAAGTGCGTCTTACGCGATCAATGCGTATAGTCTCCTACGGAAAACGTCTTACAAGATCTGGAGAGGCACAATCCAATTTTATATTTAATTAATATATGGTGTGTGTGTCCATAATTGCGTACAGTCTCCTTCGGACAACGTCTTACAGCAGCGCATCAAGTGCGTCTTACGCGATCAATGCGTACAGTCTCCTACGGACAACGTCTTACAAGATCTGGATCACACACTCTTTGTTCTTTAAATCTTTTAACATCATATTCAATTATTTCATTTGTAGTCATCCTCATATGTTTATCAATTTCATCATCTCATTATACTTTCAATTTCCAGATATACAGGGCAATTTTCAACAGACATTCATCCCAACATTAAATATCATATTCATTCACAACTAGCACAACTCAATACTTTTTCTAACATACATAACAACTATCATATACAATCAATTCTATTTACCAATCAAGTCTCCATATATTTCAGTTAGGCATAAATAATGACATTTAGCACTTAGCATACTCAATTTATCACATATATCAATTTAACAACTATTCCATTTAATTTCATTCTTGATTGTTAAACCTATAATAACTATCTAAATTCTAAACCAAACATATTCATATACTCTTAGCAAGCACTATGAACTAATTAGAAAATACTCCCTAAAGCAAGGTAAAGAACCCCTTACTCTTGCGTTTCCATAAACACGTTCCTTTTTGTACGATAATGCCCGAACGTAACGCAGTTTACTGCTCGCATCGCGGCTGGTCCTAAAGCTCCTTCATCGTCTAACCATACCATACAAATCATATAATCAATTTAACGCACAAAGTCTTACTCACGTGACAAACAACAATCATTTAATCCTTTTTATTTACACTATATTAATATCATTATTGGATTAGTTGTTTGATTCATACATTATGAAAATATATACTTCCCATTATATGCAAGATAATCTAACAAAGTGTTAATAAGGAACCATTCGGTGTTCTCAACACCAAACATTAAAAATCAATTAGTAAACTAATAGCAAATGTGAAAACGCGTCAAAATCATATTAAAGTTAACACGTTGAAGCTTTACTAAAAGAGAACTTTAGTTTGGAAATCGAAGCAAGCCAAGTTCGAAATCGTTTACTTAAAATTCATAAATCATAGTCAAATAGAAATTTCAACTTAAAAGCATTGCTCCATCAATAAAATAGTGCTACTTTATGTTAAAAATACGCTAACTTTCAAAAGTAACATGTTCGTCAAAAATACATTAAAGTTAATTAGTTTTAATTCCAAATTACCAAATCAAATACAAATGATACTTGACGCTATAAATTCAAAACTGAAAGAGAGTATTCCGTTCAAGAATAAGTTAAAATTACGTTTTTTTTTCTAAGTTCAATAACTACACTCCCTTTCAATTTGAATTTAAAGTCCAAGGTTTCAATCCGAACTGACATTATGTCGAATCTATTGGGTTCCTAATTAATTGAGGTATTGTTTAGTTCAGGGACAATTCAACCTAGCTAAACAACAGCTCACTTACTTAGGAATCCAACACATTTCACACAAAAAAAAATACTTTGACAACTTATCATTCGACATAACGGTCAACGCGATATTATATAAATCAGGGTAATTATTTAAAATCACTAAAAATACACCCTAATTAAAAATCAACCCTATATCCTGCTACCATTTATTTTTCTAAATAATAATAAAGTTCCCAAAAATAATTTAACACTATATAATTATCACTAATTAATATTAGAATTAGTATTATTATTATTATGATTAACACAACACGGAGGGAAATTAAAAAATGGATTAGGGGTATACCCTCAAATCTGGTTTTTCAGCATCAAGAAGGAAGATCGGTTTGGTTCAGACCCGATTCAAAGCTCCAACCGGTCCAACTGACGTCCTGCAACCGAACCAGCTTCGGTTTGACCTGATTCCGACCCAACCCTCAACAACATTAGCTTCTTCCATGGAGGCACCGCATCAACATCCCTGACCAGTAGCAGCAGCGAGCAACAGGGAAGGAGACGAACGGCGACGGTGATGAGTAGAGGCGACGATCGCGACTCCCATGGACTGAGTTCATGACTCCCTTCGACGGTGACGGCGACACGAACCAGAAAAAGAAAGGGCGGAGAACGACTTCGTTCTTGGAGGCGGCACGGGCGGCGGAATCGCGACTCCAAGGAGGGGAGACGAGTTGCGATCGCGACTGGGGAGAGGGAGATCGCGCGTTGGCGCGCGATTTCTGCAGCAAGGGAGAACGGCGGTGGCGGCTCGGTTCGTTCGTAGCGGCGGCAGGAAGAGGGAGAGAGAGAACTGCATGACGACCTCTTGGGAAAGAGTGGGTGGCGGCGGATTTGGAGCCATGGGCGACGGCCCAAGCACGAAGAAGAAAAGTCGTGGAGCAGGGGGAAAGGGGCTTCCTGTCGCCGCAAAATACAAAGGGTAAACCCTAGGTTTCCCTTCTCTTAACTACACACACAAAGTTTTATTGTTGTTATTGTTATTATTATTATTATTATTATTATTATTATTATTGGTAGTATTGTTAGTATTATTTTAAAATGCTAATAAGCATTTTTGTTCTTTATTTATTTATTTTAAATATCAAGAAGTACTAATAATAAAATGTAAACATTCAAATAAGTACATGCATAAAATTATAAAGTTAAGGACCTTGAAGTTCTTAAAGCAAGTTTAATATTAAGTATAACAAAAGCAAACTAAAATATAGCAAGTACATTTTTCAGATAGGATAATTGTTTTAAACCAAATTACTTTGAAATATATAAGTAAAATATACTTTCGTAAATTTCGTAGGATATTTTAAGAAAATGTTCAATGCTTTAATGATTAATTTTAAGGGTTAATCCTTTAATTTAGTAAAACTCGGAACCCATAATACAAGCAAAAATTTGGGATGTTACAGATCCGCTGAGCACTCTAATCTCCAAGCTCCTTTGCTCAAGTACCTAAAATGTTAACCACATAAGGGTGAGACCTTTTCACAACACATTGGATCATAGGATAGTAAAAAGGCACATAATAATAACTCAAGTATCATAATCAAACCAAGTCATGAATAACAAAATGCTTCCCATTTAACAAATTATTCAGTAATAACACATTTAATTTATTCTGACCATCACCTCAAACCAGAGGCCAATGAAACAATCTTAATCATCATAATTGGCACCTCAAAACTGAGGCCTAAAATATATTCCTTATTTAAATTATGTGTCCCTCAGGTCAGAGGTCAACACCCAATCATTATAATTCATTTTGTGTCCCTCAGGTCAGAGGTCAACACTTAAGCATTTTATTCATTTTGTGTCCCTCAGGTCAGAGGTCAACACTTAAACATTTTATTCATTTTGTGTCCCTCAGGTCAGAGGTCAACACTTAAACATTTTATTCATTTTGTGTCCCTCAGGTCAGAGGTCAACACACTATCGTACTTCACCTCCACGCAGGAAGGTACCTCATACATTTGGCCTATGGGTACTTCACCTCCACACAGGAAGGTACCTCATACCATTGTACTTCACCTCCACGCAGGAAGGTACCTCATACAATTTGGCCTGATGGTACTTCACCTCCACATAGGAAGGTACCTCATGCCACCACATAGGTTATACTTAAACATCATTCTCATTATAAACAATTCATCACAATTTAAGAATCGTCACCTCAAGTCAGAGGCCAACGCATAAATTTCATATTCACACACAATCGTTATTGAGATGCAATTATATACCATCCATACATACTTATCGCATATCTAGCATCACAATTTACTTTTAGTTTACACATAATCCTTACCTTCTCAATGTTTGACACCTCAATTCAGAGGCCATGATTTATTCACTTTCTCGATCAATCTATTATAACACATTTAAATACAACGCCACACATTCAACACCTAATCATTCATGTAATTTCCTTATTCATTTTCTTTCTCAGTTATCTCAATCATACCAAATAACATTCTCATTCATAGCCCAGCATTTATATTACACTTCCTTTCAATTTACATATTTCACCTTTTACTTTTTGTTACCCATAATCATTTTACTTCCATTTCCCATATTCACAAGTTCGTTTCGTAAGCCATGTCCTTTGATCACAATTGTTAATACTTGACCTTTATACTCATTTAGCATTTAGATTACAAATACGCACATTCATCACATGGTTTAGTTTAACAATCACTACAATCAGTCGACATACTCAGGTATGCCTCAGAGTACTTTAATATAAGTCAACTCCCTAGGGTTCTTCACTTCCTACATTACCAACATTCATAAGGGATTTTACCAAAATTAAATCAATTAAATATTTAAATTAAGACAAAGATACATTCAACATCCTTAAACCAATTCTATTTCGGTGCTATTTTACTACCCACAACCCAATTCAACTACTTAACCCAAGTCCTATTATATACCCCAACTATCCCTAACTCAAAGTGTGGAAAAGAGACTCCCTTTACCTGAAAATCCTAGCAATAACGACAGATCCACGTTCACATCTGCGACTTGCTCCAGAGTCAAGATCAATAACGTGATGGATCTGAAAGCAACAACAATTACTTTCTCTCATTTGTGATCAAAGTCTTGGAGGACACTACAACTTTGATGTATTACTATAAATCCAGGAAGTGAAGCTAATACAGCCGCCAGAGATGCTAAATTTCAAGGTGGAACACTCATTGATACAATGGGCCTCGAGAACCAATGAAACTGAGAGAATGGAGATGAAGTAGGTAAAGGAGTAGAAGCAGAAGCCAAGTTTATGAGTTGAGAAACGAAAGAAGGGTTGGAACAAGTCCCCATCACAAGCTAAGATCTCTTTGCACCTCTTTCCCTCCGTCTTCTCTCTCTCTGTTCTTTTCTTTTGTTTCCTTTCAAACACGCAAGGCCTTATGGCCACAACCTTTCTTTTTTTTTTTTACTTTCTTTCTTTGTGTTTACGGTGGGGCGGTGGTTCTGGGTAGTACTAGGGTATATATATATATATATATAATATATATTATTTTATTTTATGTTTTGTTCTTATTTGTGGGTCAATGTGTGTAGGTATTTTGGATTATAGTTAAAAGTTTGACAATCTTAAAAATAATTAAGTAAAATAATATTGTATTTTTAATTAATCAAAGCTGATTGAAAAATAATATAGTTACCGGTCCCTATAGATAGCTATTGCGTAAGAAAAATTATCGAAATTCAAAAGTAAATATATTTTCTAAATCTTGATATTAAACTTGATAATATATAAGATTTAAAATTTTCAAGTAGAAGATTATTATATATAACTTAAACCGGTAATATATTATATCAGTCCAGAAGCTAAAAATAAAACAGCCTCCGAACACTATGAAAATTTACAGGGACGCTCAAAATTTTAAGTTAAACATATTTTTCTAAAGAAACTATTTATAAAAATGCCTCTAAGGCTTGCCACTTGAGCTCCCTGTCAATATGTTAATTAAACTAAAGAAAAGTACTATTTTATTTTTGAAAAACGCATGATAACAAATTTATAGTTATTTTGATTACAGAACATATTTCAATTAAAATGATGAAATCAAAATTTTATTACAACACTCAAATCTTGAAAACATCATATTAAATCATTTAATTATTTTGCTAAAGGTATTAAAAATAATGGGATGTTACAATTCTCCCCCACTTATTGGAATTTCGTCCCCGAAATTGCGTTCAAAATCCTTAAATGGAGAACCATCCCGGACAAGGGTTTCTTAACTACGATACTCACTTCCTTCGGTTTTACTCCCCCACTTGGAAATCGGCATACCATTCCAAGTAATTTAATGATGACTCCGCAGATCAACTTGTAACTCGACACGTCATCATTATCCTCTTTGCCAATTGTGGCTCCGCAGCATCACTGGTGTCCTCCTTGCCAACTCGGGCTCAGTAGTGTCAGCAACTCCTCACATTCTTTTCAAATTTCCAAATTTCCAAATTTCCAATTACCATCTAAATCTCTCGTCATTCATTCTCGCCACTTATTCTCATCGTTTGAATCCATTATTCTTTTCTTATCATACTTAGCTTATTACTTTCATCACTTATTACTAACGCACAATCAAATAATTTCTAGCATCATCACATAAATATAATCAAATAAATGATTCATAAGAAAATTAAATAAAGCAGCATAAACAATCGGAAATCATACTTCATATAGGATAAGCCAATCTCAGTCGTTCGGGTGGATAGCTAAACCAATCAAACAAGCGCTATCACATACACCACTACGCTAAATGAGATTGGGTGTCCAATCTTTGAGATGATTGAACGCCTTAATATGTACCTAATTACCACGGCGTCTTAAGGATAAGCCCCTCTATCACCTTGATGACGAACGTCCTATAGCTCTCCAAGGTTTCCCGATCATCTCTTCTCGCCTCTTACCCTCTCGTCCATCAGCTAAGACATTTTCCCGTGCATTAGAAACGAACTCGATACATTTGGTGAATTGTTTTGAAAACAATTGCTCTTTTAAAAACTTGTTATCATTATCCAAGATTTTCCAATTCAATTCAAATTCATGATTAAAACAGTTCTTAAGAAAATCTTTGGAAACAATTCAAAAACACTCTTTGATTCTAATAAACTTCCTTAATGGAAAACGTTAGGTTATGAAAACATTATTTTTAAAACACTTATCAAAATGCAAGAATTTAAGGATAAGACTCGAGGATTCCATTAACTAGTTCGAAAAAATCCGAAACATTCATCATTCACTCATTGCAAAACATACGTAGGTTTAAGAAAACAATTAATTGAATTACAACACTTAACACACACAAATTCAATTATGCACAGGGGGATAATTTAATTTCATTTCTTAACTAGGTCATGGCAAAACCGAATTGTCCATACTCAACATTCCCTAATTACAAATGATTTCTAGAACTTGGGATTATAAGATTTTCATTATGAAAATTAATTCAATTAAGTCTACCTATTCCATGTCTCTAAATCCGAAAAGAAGAAAAGAAATTACATCATTTCATCAAACAGATAATAGTATAAACATAGCACATAATCACTCTCATTATTCATTTAAGAGGAATTCTTCTAATCATCTAAACATATATTACCCAGAACATTTAAATGAGATCTTGCAATGACATAGCACACAATCAAGACAAAAATAAAATCATTCCATGCCTTCAAAGATTGAAACCGTGAGCATCATTGGAAATTTAACAACTTCAACTTTCTTCACTTCAACTCAAACAACAATTAAAGCTACAAATCATTTCAAAGATTTATTTTATTTTCCTTTAAATTGGTTATTTCATACATGCACCTTTCATGCTCCCAAATTAGGCTAGTCTTAGTACAAGGTCTACATACACCCTAAATGATGATTAAACATATTTCCCTATTTTCCCTAGCTCACGACCGAATATTATCACACATGAGACAAGAATTTTGGTCTACTTTTTGACATATTAAGCACAATTAATCAAAGCAAATCATATTGATCATACATCACCATTTAATCACACCAACATGCATGAACCATTATGAGGTTTTCTTTAAACCTTTTGATTAAAACTCAAGCTCATAATTTTCTAAAAATAAAAACATGGCTTATAACTTAATCTTCAAAAAGAATAACATGCATGAACTCAAGATCACTAAATCTTTCTCTAATGCATACATGCACCCGATAATCAATCATCAAAACATCTTTAGCACTCATGGCCGAATGACCTTCAACACCACAAATATAAAACAAGTCTTTAAATTAAATCTTGCTCACAAGAAGAGAAATTATTTTAAAGTCCCTTATCCTATTTATTTCTACTAGGCCGAGACATACACAAGGGAAACATAGCCCTTTTTCATTTGAAACTTGACATGCAAAGCCTAAAAGTCCTAACTTTTAAATCAACAAACATGGATTAATGCATGCATACACAAAGATTAACCAAAATCATCACAAAGTCAACATGCAAAGCTAAAAATCCCTATTTTCTTCTTAAATGAACTTTGATCATGAAATTGTTAAGCAATTATTCAAATATATGCACATAGGTCACGGATTGAACACAAGGAATCAACATGCAAGGCATAAATTCCTCACTACATCACAAACCGAATTTAGATTATGTAGAAGTTTATCAAATAGTCATATAGAAGTACATCGATCATGGTTTAAGCAAAGAAAATTATTATGCAAGACTTGAAATCTTCACTTTTTCACAAATCAAACTTAGATCATAATTTATTTACCAAAACTTTTCATAGAAACCATATAGATCACCATTTTAAAGAAGAAACCCAACATGCAAGGAGTTTCAAGTTTGTGTTCGCAAAATTTCCAAGTAATACTTTAGAACCTATGGAAAGTTGTTTAGAAAATCATCAAGATCCAATTAAAAAGTGTAACATCCCTAATTTAAATCCAAGCATAATTAGTGAATTAATAAGTTTAAAGTGTAAGGAATGGGTAGATTAATTGCTTAAAGAATTTTGTGACCTAGGTGAGCAGCCATTTTAAGTACTAGGGGTTGTGTAGGAGACATTTGAAGCAACGGGCAAAATTATCTAAACGAAATCGGGGGTTAAATCGGCGTTTCAAATGTTAGAAATCAGCCGAAAAGAGAAAATTAGGAATCTATTATTGGATGCTAAGAAATTAAATTCCACCGTTGGATGTGATGTTTAAGGGTTTAAGAAGCTCGTCTAAAAATTAGGACCCGATCCGACGGTTAACGAAAAAGTTACGGCGAATCGAAGATTGAAAGTCTGATTCTCGCCCAGGCGCGCTTCCAGCTCGCCCAGGCGGGTGCACTGTTCATTGGTGCACCAGAAAGTGAAAAACCCGCCCAGGCGAGGCACTAATTCGCCCAAGCCAGCGCAACCACACGCAACAGATTCGCGTTGGCGCGCCAGAACTCGCCCCACCAGCACCAGCACGCGCGCAGACCGCATCAGCAGCACCAGCTGGTGCGTAACCCGCGCTCAAGCGCGAGAATCCGCGCCCAGGCGCGCGTGGTCAGCTGCAGCATTTTCAGCCACACGATCTTGGCTTGGGCACCAAGTTGGCTAATCTCCTCCATCCAATCCTTTTCTTCTTGGCGAGGGGCCCTATAGCAAACAAACACAACACCACCAACACACCTTCTTCTCCCTCTTCCACCATGTTCCTCCTTCCCTCTCTCCATGGATTCCAAGAGCCAAATCCATCATCAACATCCAAACACCATGATCAAGGCACTTTCAACCTTGATCTTCATCACCATCAATCTCCATCATGGATCAAGCACAAAGAATCACCCCAAACTCCCTCATCAATTCGTGACTCCCTCTCTCCATCCCCTAGGGCTTCTAAAATCATTGCAAGGGGGGGAGTTATTCATACTCAAGCCTTCATCACAAGGACTAAGACCACTCATCATCATAAAAGCTCATATACACCATGGGCATGGGTTTTTGGTGGGGTCTAGGATACAAGGAGCAAGCTTGAGGTCTTCCATCTCTCTCCCTTTATTGAGGTAAGAAGGGTCGTATTACCTCTGCTTGAGAAGTAAATTCTAGGATGCTATAGTGGTGACTAAGAATAGGGTAATATGTTAATGAACCTTAGGGTAGTCCCTGCTGACATAAATGAAATATTTAGGATTATTAATGGAAATCACACCTTAGGAAATGGAATATTGCGTGTAGGACAAGGTCCGGAATAAATGAGTGTATTTAGGATATGAGTTGGTTAATATTGAACGAAAATGTAGAAAAGTATACACTATAACACAAGGGAGAATTTAAGGATAAACAAACTAAACTTGGGAGTAAAAGAATAAAGGGAAAATTTAATAGGCAAAAAGAGTAGAACTAATAAACTAAAAGATAAAAAGTAAAATAGTAAGTGAGGATTTAAATGGGATAAAAGAGGGATTAGTATGTGGAATACGGAATATGTGTGGAGTCGAATATGGAAATAGAAATAAAATCGTGAATTAGATATAAAGAAAAGTAGATAACCGGTAAAAGAAATTAATAAAAAGATACCAAAGTAAAGAGAGAGTACGTTGTTAGGGAAGTTAGATAAAATGTTGTAAATGATAGGGGAATTGAGCTAAGTTAAAAAGGGTAATTAATTAGAAGAGAGTAATGGAATAGGAATACTAAGTAAATAAAAATATGAGATAAGGGAAACAAGGAGATAACTAATAACTAATCATGAGAGTTAAAATATAGAGTATATGATCAGGATAAGAGTTAAGTAAAAGCAAGATTTACATTAATAAAGAGGAACACTTAAAACGAAAAGAAATAAAAGAAAATGGGCTAATGGTGTATGTAGATCATCTGCTTGTGGTTGCATACATCGTAAATAAAATTGTGGGTGCATGCAGATCATCTGCTTGTGGTTGCATGCATCGTAAATAAGTTGTGGGTGTATACAGATCATCTGCTTGTGGTTGTATACATCATAAATAAACGGTGGGCGTATGAAGATCATCTGCTTGTGGTTGCATACGTCGGAAATAAAATTGTGGGTGTATGCAGATCATCTGCTTGTGGTTGCATACATTGTAAATAAAGTTGTGGATAAGATGGTGGATATATGCAGATCATCTGCTTGTGGTTGCATATATCGTAAGTAAATTGTTGGTGTATGCAGATCATCTACTTGTGGGTTCATACATTGTAAATAAGTGGTGGGGGTATGCAGATCATCTGCTTGTGGTTGCATACCTCGTAAATAAATAGTAGGTGTATCAGATCATTTGCTTGTGGTTGCATACATCGTAGACAAATTATGAGTGTATGAAGATCGTCTGTCTGCGGTTGCGTACACGGGTATGTGTAGATCTTTGTTTGAGGTTACACCCAATGGAATAAAAAGGAAATAAAAATGGAAAAGATAATGAAAATGGTAAGGGAAAGGAAAAATGGATAATCGAATGAATATTGGAAAATGAAATAAGAAAGTGAACAATGGGAATGATATAGGAACTAGAGGAAATAAATAAGGGTAGTAATTATGGAAATGCTAAGTATAAGTGGCAAATGGAAAGTGGATAAAGTATGGAAATGAGAGAATGATAAGAGAATAGAAAATTAAATGAATGTGAGAATAATTAAAGATCTAGAAGAGATTAATTAAATGAATAAGGAAGTTAAGAATTGGGTAGACTTGGTTTATTGCTATGTCTCTTTTAGGATCTATCTTTTTAAGTTCTGTGTAATGCTACCCTTCTTGCTATATTTTTACAGGTACTGAAGTGGAGCTTACATGGGACATGGCCGAGCAGGATTTTCATTCCACTACGTGGAGTGAATATATATATATATATATATATATATATATGTATATATTATTTTGAGTGGACAACTATTTTGCAATTTAAAATATGTAATAGTTGTACGCCCTGAACTTGTACTACTTGGGCACTAGGATCTGATCTGGATATTTTATCAATTATGCGCTATGTTTTTAAATGTTCTGGACTGACAGGTTTTACGAAGAAACTTTGGGAAAGTCCGAAAAACAGAGGAAACTCTGCCGGATTTTCCTAAGAATTTTTATAAATAAAACAATTAAAAAGAAATTTTCAAACTCTGATTTTATTTAAAACCTAAAATTAACCAATAAAAGTGAGAGTGTTACATTTTGGTATCAGAGCAGTTTTTCCTCGGCCTTTGGAGTTTGAACTCATAACTCCTGTGGTTTACTCACCAAGCGAGTAACCGATATGGATAGTCAAGTGTCTAAGTTAGGCGAATAGGAATACATATATATAACTACCTATTTATATATGTGTTCACTTGCTAACTTCTCCAGGATTAGGTTGTGACAGCCATAGACTATAGGACGTTAGTTTGAACTCAACTGGATCCCTCGATGGTGTTGTCGTTTAATAGAGTGTAAGGGTAGGATTGGTCATCCTTACTCTTGCAACTATTAAGTGATGATATCGTCAACAAACCTGACGATGAAGTTGCTATTGATAAATGTGAGATTGAGACTGACCATCTCGATCTTCGCGCTTGTCGATTGTCAATGTCATTGAAAGCTTCGAAGTAGCACAAGAACCAATCCGACATAAGATTTCATGAGAAGTACCACCATTAGAAGAAAGTAAGTCGACTTGAACGGTACCTTCTTTGGATCCTTCACACGAAGTTCATGAGGGAATCAAGTTCACCCTAGCAAACATCTCTAGCTTCCCTGAAAAGCTAAACCAGACTTTGGCAGTCCGAAACCTACTGGGAGCCTTATCAACAAGATTCCTGAACGGTCGCCCGCGAGAAAAGCAAATCTTGACAACCTTACCAAGTATCCACACCGAGATCAACCAAGATTGAACAATCGAACAATGGTTTTCGGTGAAAATAAGAACCCAACCATGGTGCGCTGTTGGTAGACGTGAGGTTGAGATTGATCACCTCAATCTTTGCAACTACTAACGGATGATACCATTGCAATTCTCTTAATAAAATTGAAACAATATAAATGGAAACTCTCCAAGGGAGTAGATCCTTTGGAAGCAAAGGAACCAACCCGAATGGTGTCCTTTCCAAGTTCCTTAAACGGAAGCGGATAGTAGGCCCAAAACAAAAACCAAAGCATAAGAGCCTTAAGCCATCTTATCTATTTAAGAATAGCGTAATCGAATACCCTATCTTAGAACGGATGGAATAAACTCTATAAGAACCACCCCTACCCATCAAAAAGCCAAACTAAAACTTAGGTAACCCAAGTCTTATCGGGAATCTTACCCAGGTTCCTGAATGGTCATCCATTAGAAAAGCTTAACTGGTAACCTCTTGAAGTCTCTACATAGAGACCAAACAAATTGAATGAGTGACCACCAACGGGTCGTCCACCCAACACGAATCTCGATTTCGAGAGTAGTGCAAGTCTTAAGGTAATAGAAAGGTCAGATTCCATCAGCTTTCTTGTTCTGTATCAAATTCATTCAAGCTTTCCTTAAGATCCAACTCGAAATAGGTTGTAAGGGATTACTGACATACACCCAAGGTATGTCTTGAGTGTCATTGATCTAAAATAGTGCTTAATAGAGCGTTCAGAAGTCAAGAACTTATGCCAACCGCAATTCGTGACCATCAAAAATCGTTTAAGACATTAATAGTAATTCTGAAAAGCTTAGTTAGTACCTCAATTCGTACAAGTAGATCTCTTCCTCCTCGTTCTTCTTGGTTTGACTTTACCTTGAAGTAGCGACTTTTGATCACGAATCAAAGATTTCTCGCTCTAATCTACTAAACCTCGTGAACTTACGATCTTCTCCTTGTCTCTTATCCTGGAATACCCATCGTTCCTGGAGTTCCAGTCTTATTTATTCGATCCGGTTCCTCGTGGACGAGGAAATTTCTAGTCATAAGCTGCTACATTCTGCGAAAAGTCTTTGGATCGCATAATCTTAGACTATTTTCTTAAGCGAAAGCGCAAATTCCTTGTGAATTCCAAAGATTACGTTTTCTGTTATGGTTAGAGTGTTACATTTTTCATTGAAAGTCGTATGAAAGACAATCCGAAGCTGACACGTTCGATTCCCTGCTTCCTGGCACCGACATAATCAGGTAAGTTGATACTAAGTGGGGGAGACTTAACGACTCAGTTAGGATCCTATCCGAGCGACAATAACTAGTAACCATACCATAAGCTATAGGACTACCAAACAGATAATTCCAAACACTTCGCGGAGAATCGAATGACAGTTAATCTAGAAAATAAAACAAGACCTTCCCAAAATGACATCGAATTGAGAAATAACGACTAAACCTTGATCTTGACCCTCGAGTGTAATCAATCTTTAGGAATTCCTACACCGAACTGAAATTACTAAACGAACGGGAAGGAAACAGCATCGAAGTAGAATGCAAACGCGGTGAAGATGGATTCTAAGATTGACTCTGCTAGAAGACAGACGTTGAAATGAGCATGACCCTAATCACATATGGAGCGGAAAGTAAAAACTGAAGGGAAGTGAAAACTGTGGTCGGAAGCTTACTATTGGGATGGTTCTCCATTTGAAGGAATTGAACGGAATTTCGGGGACGAAATTCTAATAAGTGGGGGAGAATTGTAACATCCCTAATTTAAATCCAAGCATAATTAGTGAATTAATAAGTTTAAAGTGTAAGGAATGGGTAGATTAATTGCTTAAAGAATTTTTTGACCTAGGTGAGCAGCCATTTTAAGTACTAGGGGTTGTGTAGGAGACATTTGAAGCAACGGGCAAAATTATCTAAACGAAATCGGGGGTTAAATCGGCATTTCAAATGTTAGAAATCAGCCGAAAAGAGAAAATTAGGAATTTATTATAGGATGCTAAGAAATTAAATTCCACCGTTGGATGTGAAGTTTAAGGGGTTAAGAAGCTCGTCTAAAAATTTGGACCCGATCCGACGGTTAACAAAAAAGTTACGGCAAATCGAAGATTGGAAGTCTGATTCTCGCCCAGACGCGCTTCCAGCTCGCCCAGGCGGGTGCACTGTTCATTGGTGCACCAGACAGTGAAAAACCCGCCCAGACGAGGCACCAATTCGCCCAGGCGAGCGCAAATCCGCACCACACGCACCAGATTCGCGTTGGCGCGCCAGAACTCGCCCCACCAGCACCAGCACGCGCGCAGACCGCATCAGCAGCACCAGCTGGTGCGTAACCCGCTCTCAAGCGCGAGAATCCGCGCCCAGGCGCACGCGGTCAGCTGCAGCATTTTCAGCCACACGATCTTGGCTTGGGCACCAAGTTGGCTAATCTCCTCCGTCCAATCCTTTTCTTCTTCGCAAGGGGCCCTATAGCAAACAAACACAACACCACCAACACACCTTCTTCTCCCTCTTCCACCATGTTCCTCCTTCCCTCTCTCCACGGATTCCAAGAGCCAAATCCATCATCAACATCCAAACACCATGATCAAGGCACTTTCAACCTTGATCTTCATCACCATCAATCTCCATCATGGATCAAGCACAAAGAATCACCCCAAACTCCCTCATCAATTCGTGACTCCCTCTCTCCATCCCCTAGGGCTTCTAAAATCATTGCAAGGGGGGGGGGAGTTATTCATACTCAAGCCTTCATCAGAAGGACTAAGACCACTCATCATCATAAAAGCTCATATACACCATGGGCATGGGTTTTTGGTGGGGTCTAGGATACAAGGAGCAAGCTTGAGGTCTTCCATCTCTCTCCCTTTATTGAGGTAAGAAGGGTTGTATTACCTCTGCTTGAGAAGTAAATTCTAG
The DNA here is from genome assembly GCA_037953625.1 of Crotalaria pallida. Lineage (NCBI taxonomy): Eukaryota > Viridiplantae > Streptophyta > Magnoliopsida > Fabales > Fabaceae > Crotalaria > Crotalaria pallida. The sequence continues at coordinate 92,966,506 of CM075652.1, forward strand.
GATGCTATAGTGGTGACTAAGAATAGGGTAATATGTTAATGAACCTTAGGGTAGTCCCTGCTGACATAAATGAAATATTTAGGATTATTAATGGAAATCACACCTTAGGAAATGGAATATGTACGTGTAGGACAAAGTCCGGAATAAATGAGTGTATTTAGGATATGAGTTGGTTAATATTAAACGAAAATGTAGAAAAGTATACACTGTAACACAAGGGAGAATTTAAGGATAAACAAACTAAACTTGGGAGTAAAAGAATAAAGGGAAAATTTAATAGGCAAAAAGAGTAGAACTAATAAACTAAAAGATAAAAAGTAAAATAGTAAGTGAAGATTTAAATGGGATAAAAGAGGGATTAGTATGTGGAATACGGAATATGTGTGGAGTCGAATATGGAAATAGAAATAAAATCGTGAATTAGATATAAAAAAAAGTAGATAACCGATAAAAGAAATTAATAAAAAGATACCAAAGTAAGGAGAGAGTACGTTGTTAGGGAAGTTAGATAAAATGTTGTAAATGATAGGGGAATTGAGCTAAGTTAAAAAGGGTAACTAATTAGAAGAGAGTAATGGAATAGGAATACTAAGTAAATAAAAATATGAGATAAGGGAAACAAGGAGATAACTAATAACTAATCATGAGAGTTAAAATATAGAGTATATGATCAGGATAAGAGTTAAGTAAAAGCAAGATTTACATTAATAAAGAGGAACACTTAAAACGAAAAGAAATAAAAGAAAATGGGCTAATGATGTGACACCCTTCTTTATTTACCCAAGTATAATATAGTACTTAAGCTATTATATTGGATAATATATGGACTTGTGAGTATTAAGAAAATATGTAAGTGAAATTTTCTTTCTTTTAAAAGCGGGTGCACAAGTCAACACTTGGAATTCTTGGAGAATAAGCTCTAAAGCATTTCAAAAACAGTTGTATCGAATTCGGCGATTTAAAACCTTTTCAAAAGTTGGGTAACATTCATCTTTTGGAAACGTATTTATATCATAGAAAATAACTGAAGCTACCCTTGCTTTATTTGTTAGAACTGATACCATCGAATAGTTTTCACAGCCGAACTCTCAAATAGATTAAATCAGAGTAAGCGGAAATTATCGGACTATGCCATGGATAGGAATATAAACATAGGTTTTATATATAGGAAAGTCATAAGTACATAGCCCAACATCAGAGTCTCCAAGTTCCAAAATATACAAGTCCATAAACAGATCTACATAGCAGTGTAACCAAAACCCTAGAGTACTCCAAAAGTATATCTACACATATATACATAACCAAAATATAACTCTAATGGTGGTCACGTGGATCTGGCATCATCAGATGTAGTAGTTGATCAAAGGGCTTACAAGTGTTATTCTTACATTTATTGAGGAAACCGCAATTGGTGGTTGAAACAACTAAGGAACCCTAGGAGAACACCTAGAAGGGGGGGGTTGAATAGGTGTAAAAGAAACCTTGAAAGGTTTTCGAACGAAACAAATCGAAACAATCAAAACAAATGATTTTTGCAAATTTGTACTGTCTTAATCGATTATTCTGAAGTTTAATCGATTAAGCCTGAAAGTTCAAAAGTCCTTAATCGATTAAGAATGTCCTTAATCGATTAAATCTATCAGAAACTGAAAAATCACTTTTCAATCGCATACGAAAATCAATCAATCAACACGTAAGATCAGAGATTCAGCGAAAACAATTAACACCTATATTCTTATTGATTACCTAGGTTATGAAAATGATTTTCCCCAACTTAATTTGAACAATAAAGATTCAATTCAATCAATTATGAAAATCAATCTTTCTCTAGGTTTTCAACCAAGAACACAATCAATGACTTGAATGTAAAGAGTTAAGGGTTTAGAGATAAGACACAGTGATTTATCCTAGTTCACTTTCATCTACTTGAAAGCTACATCCAGTCCCCTCTTCAACCAAGAGAGATTCTTCACTATGAGGAATTAGAGTTCTCAAATTACAAGTAAATGCCTCACAAGACTCCCTTCTTGCTAGCCTACAAGAGATACCACACCCTTGCCTTGTAACCCTATTGATATCTAATCTAACCTCTTCTCTTGCTTGCCGATACCCCACAACAAGACTTCCAATGCTTGCTTCACTACAAGACTTCCAATTGCTTGTTAACACAACAAGGCTTCCAAGTGCTTGATGAAATGCCTCACCAAGGCTTCCAATATAACTTTGCTTGATTCACAACCAAGACTTCCAATTGTTGTAGATAGCTTGCCTCTTGCAAAGATTACAACTCAAATGAAAACAAAATAACAATCCTATGAATCTCTTTCAAAATTTATGAAATATCAACATGAGAGATTCAAGGTTCTTGATCAAAGAATGTAAAAGTTAAAGCTTTGATCTTGAGAAAATGAGAGAGAATAGAGTGGCTTTGATTCTTTGTAAAATGTGTATGAAAATGATTCTAGATGATCACAAAGGTTAGGAATAGGTTTATATAGAATACCCAAAAGTTAGGAATGGTTAAAAGTGCTTTTGAGAAGTGAAAAACTCATTTAAAAACAGTTACAGCTCGTGTTACTCGAGTAACCAAGTTACTACTCGAGTAATCAGTGTAAAACTTGTTCACTACTCGAGTATTTAAGTTTCTACTCGAGTATTTACGCAAGGCTAAATAATTCTACTCGAGTAATCAGCCCCTTAATCGAGTAATTACGCAAGACACAAAATTCTACTCGAGTAATCAATAGGCTAATCGAGTAGTCAGTTCAAAAAACACTTAAAACTTGTTTTCTCAAAAACTAAACCTTTTCTTTCAAACCTTTAAGCCACCTATTGATTTTAGGCAAAGTGAATACTCAAAATATGATAAAATCATGCAATCAAAAGAGATTCACTACCCTCTAATAAACTCTACCCAAACTCATAAACTAAAAGACTTGTGAGGCGAAAGATAAAACATAATGCACAAACTACCAAACTAAGTCTTCATGAGCTTGCTCTCTCTTCATCACTAGATGTTTGTTGTTGCTTGTTGAGCTTGAACTTGATCAACATATTTGTAGCTTGTTGAAAACCTTTTGGCATTTATCAAAACATTCTTCATGGGTCTTACAATCTCCCCCTTTTTGAAAATGACAAACATGTTTTGAAATTATTAAGTTCATTGAAGTTGTTGATGCTTGAACCATTTGATCACTTGGTGAGACTCTTGCTCCCCCTCAATAAATGCTTTTGACATTTGAAATCTAATTGAGATAAGCTTGATTCTCCCCCTATCTCCAACAACTTTGCTCAACCTACATAAAAACAACAAAAACAAACCTTTCTCCAAACATACCATTTCATTTCTAAAGAAAATGATCAAAACATAATATTTCTCCCCTTTTTCAAAACATCATATTTCTCCCCCTTTGGCATTATCAAAAAGAAATATATATACCAATTGAAATAAAAGATCTAAGCCAAAATAGAGAGATTAATGAGATATAACAACCAAAGCATGATAATCATCTAATGATTACTCAATGATATCAATTATAACAAATTCTATACCAATAACATGATACTAATTGAAAAACAATTGTAAGAATTTGATACCAATAGTATTTTCTCAATAGTATAAAAAATATCACATTATAAGAGATAATACCAATTGAGAGAACTATGAGCAATATCCAACAATATCAAATTGAAAATACCAATTGTATAATATCGAATGTTACCAATTTGTAGGATTTTCTCCTTGATACCAATTGAAGAAGCAAATGAATGAATATCACATGAAAGTCCTTTTGCTCTTCAATCATACCTACAAAAACAATCATGCTTTGCTTTTTGGTATCCAAATGGTTTTGGATCCATTTTTGTTAGTGTAGGGACTCTCACCCTTTTTCATCCAAACAAAATATCCTTTAGGTATACCATGCACTTTAATATAACACACATTTGAAGTATGACCATGAGTACCACAATAGAAACATGTTGGTGAATTTGAAAAATCAATCTTTGAAAAATCAACAACATTTCTATGAGATTTACTCTTAGCATTAGTATAACCCAAACCAAACTTGTTCGAATTTTCTCTTTGAAAATTTAACAATGTGCGCAATCTAATGTCACCATTTGTGAAACATGCAAGCTTATTTTTCAAAATAGCATTTTCATCTTTAAGCAACTTGCAGTTCTCACAATCAACCACATTATTCAATCTACTAGCACAATCACAAGAAGAACTAGCATATATAAGATCAAGAGTTTCATTTTCAAGATTAAGCTCATCAACTTGTTTTTGAAGTTCTAAAATCTCTTGTTGATGTTTCAAAATGAGCTTCTTTCTTTCAATGTTTTTCAAAGCTAGTTTTTCAAGTTGTTCATGCATTTCTTCATAAGCATTATATAACAATTCATATTTAGAAGAAATTTCGGATTTAGTATGACTTACATCGCTTTCCTCGCTTTGATAACTTGATTCATCATTTGAACTTTGTTCTTAATCATCTACTAGAGTTATCAAGTTGAGACAAGCGGCTTCTTCATTATCCGATGAACTATTTGATGTGCTTTTCTTGTTATCTTCATCACTATCCAAAACTATGTATGCTCTTTTAGATTTAGAATTTTTCTTGTCTTTCTCCTTCTTCTTGAGATACTTAGAGCACGAATACTTGAGATGTCCGGGTTTTCCGCATTCATGGCAAACTACACCTTCTTTTGATGTCTTGGTCTTGTAGTGTGGGGAATCCTTCTCTTTACCTTTTTCTTTGTTCAACCTTCCTTTTCTCCTTAGAAACTTGTCAAACTTCGTTAGCAAAAGTTTCATGTCTTTTTCATCAACATCTGAATCGGAATCTTCACTATCATCATCATCGGAACTCTCTTTCTTTTTGTATGATCTATTGACTTTAAGAGCAAGTCCCTTTCTTCCTTTGTTCTTATCCGACTCTTCATTGATACTTAATCGTCCCTCCAATCACTCCCAGTAGAATGCACGACAGGCTCGCTCCCACTCTCGTCCTCCACCGGATCCTCCTCGATCTCATCCGAGGGAGAGTGTACCCTACCACTGGGTACCGGGTCAGGTGATGGTGAAACCCTGACTGGGCTCCTCGGATCAGAAGGGGGAGTCTCCTCGCGGACGACTCTCGAGGTAAAAGGGTGTGAGCGGGTAGGTCGAAAACGGAAACTGTGATAAGAGCGAGCTAGTCGCGCTGGAGGTGGTCCATGGTAAGTGTAAAAGGGGGGTATATGCATAGTGTATATGATGGGAATCCGAAATCTATGAGGACGGAATCGAATCAACGGGTTCGGGTGGTAGAAGGTAATCTCTACCTCTCCCTCGAACACCGCGCGATGGTCCTCATAGATCCATGTGCCACTAGGAAGTGGCCGAATCTCGATGCAAGCAATGTAACGAGACATCACCTACAAGGGCATAGGGGTAAGCATGTCTATACACATAATCAACAGAGAATAAATTGTACAATGTGGATATGTAAATATGCAATCATAAATAGCAATCACATTTAGCACTTAGCAAGTATTGAATGCAAGTAGGATGCTCACACTTGTTTCATTTATCACAATTAATGCAAATGACTGGCATGATGCATGAATTTAGCTCTCAAGCCTATCTTCATCATTCTATATCACTCTCTGACGTCCATCCCTGACAACCCAGCACTCAACAGCGCGTTGTATTCCTAGGTATACAACAATTCGTACATTCACCTAGAATGTACACGACAAGCTTGGAATCCATGCCACCCGAGCATATCCCGCCATCCAAACGGACCGTCATCCAAACGGTATAACCATATCGGCATCCACTCAGCCGACCACGTCAACGACGTGTCATCAAGCAAGCGTATTGGCACTCCCAGAGGCCCTCCACATGTTTACCAAAAACATGATATACGTCCTACCATCCAAACTCCAGAATGAATGCATTACTTTACTTAGGGGAATTGATTGATGTTTTGTCCTTTTATTAATACATTACGTGCCTCCCGAGCAACGTGTCATTATTCAAATAACAACATCATGATGTCAATCAATTTCCTTTAAGTCTGGGATCACTTGGTTTATTTTCCTTTACGTGTTACAAAATGGTTTAGAATTGGAAATGGTATTTTTTTAAGTTTCTGACTAAAAAATACTCGAGTGTTTTCCATAATACTCGAGTAATTCATCAGTTTCCAGATTTCACTCGAGTAGTTCATAATTATACTCGAGTCGTTCATGTCCTTTTAGAGATTTAAGTTTTCAGATCTTCATAAATATGCTCGAGTAATTCATGAGATACTCGAGTAGTTCTTTGCCCAGAATACTCGAGTAGTTCATGTATTACTCGAGTTGTTCATCAATTTTTACTCTTGTTGCATCTGAAATACTCGAGTGCCAAGCCTGACTCTCAAGTTGGTGCGCCAATTTTCACACTGGTGCACCACGAAATACTCGAGTGTTAAGCCATATACTCGAGTATTTTCAGACAGAACAGACTGAAACTTGGTTTTTACATACCATTTCAATTTCTAAACATTTTTAACCCAAACCAATGATCACAATAGTTCATATACCATATATTGAACATGTTACCATACCCATTTCATATCAAATAACAAATTTGACAGAGAATCAATCATTTATGCATAAAATACACAATTTAGCAATTCAACACCTCAAATTGCAAAATAAACACAATACTCATGAAATAATATTCATTTAAGCTTGCATGCATGATTTAGAACTTGTTCAACACAGTCATAGAGCATGGATTGGTCTCCAAACCAAAGTTCCTATTCAAACTAAGCCCTTAGAGCCTCTTGATGGCTCTCTAACACAATTAATGGAATTTAAACTCTATCTAGTGTAAGAAATTACTTCCCCTTACCTCTCAGACGTTTTCCAACCAAGAATTGACCAGAAAAAGGCTCCACAACTCTCAGACCAACTTCAAGCACCACATGCAGAGCATTTTGAGTGCAACACCAAAGTGGAATTGGTTTACATATGAAACAGAGAATAAAATTGGGGAAATTAGATTTTCTAAACTCTATGCAACATAATCTAACTAAGGAAACCGAATTTGAGACTCAAGGATTGATGAGCTTACCAGAAATCAAACCCAAAGTAAGCTCCAGAAACAGTTTTGACAGCACAAGCTCCAACTTCCAGCCCTTGAATTATCCACTACACTCACTCAATCCTCACGATTTTACTTTCTATACAAAGCTCAAGATGTAAGCTTTGTATTCGTGTATAGTTTGTGTTTTGAATCTGAACAGAGAATGAGAATCGAAGAGAATGAATTCGGAACCCTAACTTCAACAACTATAGCAAGATTGAGCAAAATTCTCAACTGAGAGATGTTGATGAGCTTATATAGGAATAGAGAGAACTCATGCACGTCGACACGCCACCCATGACGTTGGCAAGAAGGTGTTTTCGTGGCAGGAAGAGGAAATCGTTCATGGTGACTCACCAAACGCACTCACTCGTGCAGTTTGACCCAGAATACTCGAGTATTCAGAAAATACTCGAGTATTTTGCCCAATTTTTGAAAAATAATTATTTTATTTTCTTTCCCTCCAAAACCTTTCATATAATTACCTCTAGGTCCCAATCCAGGGACTAATATGCAAAATATTTATTTTATGCATTATTATATTTATTAAATCAATTCACACACATATACTAACTATATGAACACATATTTTAATCAAGGATTAATATAGAAATAATTAATTATAATTAATTTATAATTAACATTTCATTAATCGGGGATTAAAATTTTGGGGTGTTACACTACTCCCCCACTTACAAGGAATTTCGTCCCCGAAATTCAACTTATACAAACAAGTCAGGATAGTCCTGACGCATCTTATCCTCTAATTCCCACGATGCCTCTATTACATTGCCACAAACCCAGACGACTTTGACCAGACAAATGTCCTTCCCTCTAAGCTGTTTGACTCTTCGGTCTTCAATACGAACTGGCATAGCTTTGATGGTTAGGTTCTCATGAATTTCTAAGTCATCCGGTTGGATTCTAAGGACAATGGTGGGGTCATGGACATCTCTTTTCAATTGAGACACATGGAATACATTATGAAGGTTAGCCAATGATGGGGGCAGAGCCAATTGATAGGCTACTGGGCCGACTCTTTTGAGAATTTGATAGGGACCAATAAACTTAGGTGATAGTTTCTGGGTTTTCAGGGCTCTACTAACACCTTTGGTTGGTACTATTCTAATGAATACATGGTCTCCTTCGGCGAACTCTAAAGGTTTTCTTCTTTTATCATCATAGCTTTTCTGCCTACTTTGAGCTGCTCTCATCTTCTCTTGTATCATCTTGATCTTCTCAGTCGTCTCTTGCACAAAATCTGGTCCAACCAGAGAACTCTCCCCCACTTGAAACCAGCATAACGACGTCCGACACTTTCTTCCATACAAAGCTTCAAATGGTGTCATTCCAATACTCGTGTGATAACTGTTGTTGTAAGTGAACTCCACGAGTGGCAACATCTGCTCCCAATTCCCTTGTCCTTCCAAAGCACAGGCTCGTAAGATGTCCTCCAGCGACTGAATAGTCCTCTCCGTCTGACCATCAGTCTGAGGATGGTATGCAGAAATCAACTTCAATCTTGAACACAAGGCTCTATGCAGATCTTCCCAAAACTTCGATGTAAACCTCGGATCGCGATCTGACACAATGCTTGATGGTACCCCATGCAGACGAACAACTTCCTTGATATACAACTGGGTGAAATTCTCCAAAGAGTAGCGCATGTTAACAGGAATAAAATGCACCGACTTGGTTAGACGATCCACAATCACCCAAATTGCATCATGACCAGTGGCTTTCCTTGGCAATCCCGACACAAAATCCATCGAGATACTATCCCATTTCCACAAAGGAATTTCCAAAGGAAGTAATTCTCCTCCTGGCCTTTGGTGTTCCACCTTGGCCTTCTGACATACCAAACAACATGCCACATACTCAGCCACGTCCTTTTTCAAACCAGGCCACCAGAATATCCTTTTCAGGTCTTGATACATTTTGGTCGCTCCCAGGTGCATACTCATCTTGCTCTTATGTGCTTCATTCAGAATCATCCTTCTTACTTCCGGATCATCAGGCACACATATCCTTGTTCTAAAATGAGGGATTCCGTCCTTCCCCTCTTGAATTCCAACTCCTTACCTTCTGCCATCAGTTTCTTCTTTTCCATGATTCTCTCATCCTTACATTGCAATTCCCGAATCCTTTGCAGAAACTCATTAGCAATCTGCAGCATCCCCATCTTAATACTTGTCGGCTCCACTTGAATCGTCAGGCTTAAATCCCGGAACTCCTCTATTAACGCAGCTTCTCTGACCATCATTGCACTGATGTGCATTGCCTTTCTACTCAATGCATCCGCCACGACGTTTGCCTTTCCAGGATGGTAATAGAGCTCGAACTCATAATCTTTCAAAAACTCCATCCATCGACGCTGCCTCATATTCAACTCCTTCTGATCGAAGAGGTACTTTAAACTCTTATGGTCACTAAATATCCGGAACATAGTGCCATAGAGGTAGTGCCTCCAAATCTTTAGAGCGAAAACAACCGCTGCCAACTCGAGATCATGAGTTGGATAGTTCATTTCATGAACTTTTAGCTGTCTCGAGGCGTAGGCGACAACTTGCCCTTCTTGCATCAAAACACTCCCAAGACCTTGTTTCGATGCGTCACAATACACATCAAAACTCTTTTGTGTATCGGGCAGAACCAATACAGGAGATGATGTCAACCTTTCCTTCAACTCTTGAAAACTCCTTTCACATTTCTCATCCCATAGAAATGGTTGATCTTTCCGAGTCAATTTCGTCAAAGGCAGTGCGATCTTCGAGAATCCTTCAATAAATCTTCTATAGTAGCCAGCCAAACCAAGAAAGCTTCTCACCTCTGTGACCGACTTTGGTTGCTCCCATTGCAAAACCGAACTTACCTTCGTTGGATCAACGGCTATTACTTTGTCCGAAATCACATGTCCCAAGAACTTAACCTCCTTCAGCCAAAACTCGCACTTTGTAAGTTTGGCGTACAACTGCTTCTCCTTTAAGATGCTCAACACTATCCCCAAGTGTTCAGCATGCTCCTCTGGGCTCTTAGAGTAAATGAGAATATCATTAATGAATACAACCATGAATGAATCTAAATAAGGTCTAAAGATCCGATTCATGTAGTCCATGAAGATAGCTGGTGCATTAGTCAATCCGAATGGCATCACAACATACTCATAATGTCTGTATCGAGATCGGAATGCAGTCTTAGAGATATCCTCTTCTCTAATCCTGATTTGATGGTACCCCGACCTCAAATCAATCTTGGAAAATATTGAAGCCCCACGGACTTGATCCATAAGGTCATCTATCCTCGGCAATGGATACTTGTTCTTGATCGTGACCTTATTCAATTGTTTGTAGTCGATGCACATCCTCATGCTGCCATCCTTCTTCTTGACAAACAAAACCGGAGCACCCCAAGGTGACACGCTTGGTCGAATCATCTGCTTCTGCAACAGCTCCTCAATCTGCTTCTTCATTTCAGCCATTTCCGGTGGTGCCATTCTATAAGGAGCAATAGAAATGGGACCAGCTCCCGGAACTAGATCGATACCGAATTCAATCTCTCTTCTTGGTGGCAGACCAGGGATCTCGTCAGCAAATACTTCCGGAAAGTCTCTGACAATAGGGATCTCTTCCATCCTTGGACCATTCTCGTCCACCTAAGAGTTGAACAGGCACACGTAGCCGGAGGGTTTTGAATTTCTATAGGTCACTACTTTTCTATCACAATCAATGATTACTTGGTTTTGACTTAACCAGTCCATTCCCAAGATCACATCTAATTGTGCCAAGGGTAAGCAGATCAAATCCACTTTAGAGGTTTGTCCTAACACTTCTATATAGCAGTTAAGACATGCTCTAGAAACAACTACAGGAGCATTAGTAGGGGTTTCTACTTTGAGGGTACAGGGCATCTCAGACATACTCAAACCCAAACGTTCTACACATTCATATGAAACAAATGAATGAGTTGCACCAGAATCAAACAAAACAAGACAAGGCTGACCATTAAGCAAGTATTTACCTTGCACCAGATCAGAGGATCGGTTTGCATCCACACCACTAAGGGTGAAGACCCTTCCTTGAGCCATAGGTCTATCAGCAGCTCCTTTTGTGTTAGCCTTGACCGGTTCCTTGCAGTCTCTAGCAAAATGTCCCGGCTTCCCACAGTTGAAACATCCACTTTTTCCCCAACAAACACGGCCATAGTGGTTGCGCTTGCACTTATCACAGAATGGAGCATCGCCCCGAAAATTCTTTCCATCCGAACCACCAGCTTTTCCCTTGCCTTTCCCTTGGCGATCATACGGACCTTTGCCTCGATTATTGAAACCTTTACGTCTCTGCGGTCCAAAACCTTGAGGGTCTTTCCTTTCTGAAACTTGCAACTCCTCAGCTTTTGTGTCGTCTTCATACATCCTACACTTCTCCACGAGTGCAGGAAAGCTTTGGATTCGCTGGTAGCTGAAGATCGACTTCAACTTGGGCCTCAAGCCTCCTTCAAACTTTATGCACTTGCTTCTTTCATCCGGGTTGTTCTGATAGTACGAAGAGTACTTCATCAGCTCCTCAAACTTGGCTGCGTACTCACCCACACTCATATTCCCTTGCTTCAGCTGCAAGAACTCTACCTCCTTCTTCCTCCTTAGATCCTCAGGGAAATATTTGTTGAGAAATTTTTCCATAAATACTCCCCAGCTTACCTCTCTTCCTTCATATTACAAAAGTTGCACCGTGTGATTCCACCAATTCTCAGCTTCATCCTCCAACATGTAGGCTGCATACGCCACCTTTTGAGCATCAGAACACTCCAACGTTCTCAGAATCTTATCCATGGTGTGAATCCACTTATTGGCCTCTTCCGGTTTAAATCCTCCTTCGAACTTTGGCGGATTGCAACTTCTAAAATCAGCCAGAGTCTTCGCCTCAGCGTTACCCACATTACCCTGATGAGACGGGTTAACCGGTTGAGATGGTTGCTGAGTTTGTCGTTGCATAGCCTCCAACACCGTGGTGATTCGTTCTAACATCGTGTTGGTGTGATTTTGGTTTCTAGTTGCCATATTAGACCTGCGCTGTGGGCTTATGGTCATATATGTTGAACTAAAGAAACTTCCATTACACCCCTATACTAAGACTATAGTTTAAACTTTTAAATCTACAACCAATTGTGTCTTGTACTCAAAAGAGACAAGATACAAAAAAATCAAGGGTATCTAAAGCTCAACAAGCAAAATAATAACATTCAGAAGAGTATACATGCCCTGGAGATACCTGCTTGATGTTGATGGCTACCTTTCTGAAACTACTTCCACTACTACAGGATCTGGCTTTTGCTCTGATACCACTCAGTGTGACACCCTTCTTTATTTACCCAAGTATAATATAGTACTTAAGCTATTATATTGGATAATATATGGACTTGTGAGTATTAAGAAAATATGTAAGTGGAATTTTCTTTCTTTTTAAAGCGGGTGCACAAATCAACACTTGGAATTCTTGGAGAATAAGCTCTAAAGCATTTCAAAAACAGTTGTATCGAATTCGGCGATTTAAAACCTTTTCAAAAGTTGGGTAACATTCGTCTTTTGGAATCGTATTTATATCATAGAAAATAACTGAAGCTACCCTTGCTTTATTTGTTAGAACTAATACCATCGAATAGTTTTCACAGCCGAACTCTCAAATAGATTAAATCAGAGTAAGCGGAAATTATCGGACTATGCCATGGATAGGAATATAAACATAGGTTTTATATATAGGAAAGTCATAAGTACATAGCCCAACATCAGAGTCTCCAAGTTCCAAAATATACAAGTCCATAAACAGATCTACATAGCAGTGTAACCAAAACCCTAGAGTACTCCAAAAGTATATCTACACATATATACATAACCAAAATATAACTCTAATGGTGGTCACGTAGATCTGGCATCATCAGATGTAGTAGTTGATCAAAGGGCTTACAAGTGTTATTCTTACATTTATTGAGGAAACCGCAATTGGTGGTTGAAACAACTAAGGAACCCTAGGAGAACACCTAGAAGGGGGGGTTGAATAGGTGTAAAAGAAACCTTGAAAGATTTTCGAACGAAACAAATCGAAACAATCAAAACAAATGATCAACAGAGAATAAATTGTATAATGTGGATATGTAAATATGCAATCATAAATAGCAATCACATTTAGCATTTAGCAAGTATTGAATGCAAGTAGGATGCTCACACTTGTTTCATTTATCACAATTAATGCAAATGACTGGCATGATGCATGAATTTAGCTCTCAAGCCTATCTCCATCATTCTATGTCACTCTCTGACGTCCATCCCTGACAACCCAGCACTCAATAGTGCGTTGTATTCCTAGGTATACAACAATTCGTACATTCACCTAGAATGTACACGACAAGCTTGGAATCCATGTCACCCGAGCATATCCCGTCATCCAAACGGACCGTCATCCAAACGGTATAACCATATCGGCATCCACTCAGCCGACCACGTCAACGACGTGTCATCAAGCACGCGTATTGGCACTCCCAGAGGCCCTCCACATGTTTACCAAAAACATGATATACGTCCTACCATCCAAACTCCAGAATGAATGCATTACTTTACGTAAAGGGGAATTGATTGATGTTTTGTCCTTTTATTAATACATTACGTGCCTCCCGAGCAACGTGTCATTATTCAAATAACAACATCATGACGTCAATCAATTTCTTTTAAGTCTGGGATCACATGGTTTATTGTCCTTTACGTGTTACAAAATGGTTTAGAATTGGAAATGGTATTTTTTTAAGTTTCTGACTAAAAAATACTCGAGTGTTTTCCATAATACTCGAGTAATTCATCAGTTTCCAGATTTCACTCGAGTAGTTCATAATTATACTCGAGTCATTCATGTCCTTTTAGAGATTTAAGTTTTCAGATCTTCATAAATATGCTCGACTAATTCATGAGATACTCGAGTAGTTCTTTGCCCAGAATACTCGAGTAGTTCATGTATTACTCGAGTTGTTCATCAATTTTTACTCTTGTTGCATCTGAAATACTCGAGTGCCAAGCCTGACTCTGATTGGGGTCTAATATGTGATGTTTTTGTACCTTTTTTGCCTCCCTTTTACATAGTAAGTGGCTTGTTTCTTGAGTAAATTGGAATAAAATAATGGAATTTTGTCTTTATAAGATTTCTAGAACCTTTTGATGTGTTTAGTTTGTTTTCAGGTATTTAAGCTCTTAAAACAATGATTTTTGCAAAGGAATGAAGAATGAGAGTTTGGTACTTGATTTGGGAAGAAAAAGAGGAAAAAAATGAAGAAAAGTTGACCGTAGTGCGCCCAGGCGCAGGCCGTCACGCCCAGGCGCAGGATTCTCACGTCTGGGCGCGCAAAATGCGAGAAAGTGACACTATTCGCTGTTTTGATCATAACTTGAGCTACGCTTATCCAAATGAGGCGATCTATATATCATTTTAAAGCTAAGGAAAAGATCTACAACTTTGCCAGAAATAGCCTTTCTCAAATTCGTCCATCTTGGGGGACAAAATCAGTGCCGAAGTTGCTGCCAGACACAAATACGGGATTTTAGAAGGATTTTAATGATAAATTCTATTTGTAGATAAGATTCTTAAAGATTAGTTTATTCTAATAGGATCTTATCATATTATATTCAGATTTAGGATTAATTTTATTAAAATAAAAATCTTATCACATTAGATTGGAAATTAGGTTAGTTTTTATCTATATAATAAGAGGAATATGATTCATTCAGAAGGAGGAGAGACACTCATACAACTCCATAGAATAATAGTAGATTAGGATTTGAGACTTGGAGAAGGAACAAGGATTGGAGGTTTTTGTGAAGAACACGGAGTTTGCTCAAGGATTCATGGTAATTATTTTTATCATGTTTATTGTGTTTTCTCTTGTAAGTATGAACTAATTCCATCCTTGGGATGTAGGAGTAGATGTGTGGAACCTTTTCAATATTTCTAGTAATAAATTAATTTTGTTTTCCGTTATTGAATTCTGTGTTTGATTATTCTTATTTGTTTCTCATGAAAGAAGCTGTTTCATGACTTTTGAAAATCCTTTATGAATAGATATATGAATTTAGGATTTAGTCATTTAATCAAACAGTTCAATTGCATAGGAACAGACATGTTTTCTATGAATTGGATAATTTTTACAAGTTTTGATTGAACTTAATTAAAGGTTAGGTTTTTAAGGCTCTCTTGAGACATCATTGGGAGATTAATATCTAAAATACGGAGACGTTCTAAGATATTAGGCGTTTTCTACCTTTGCAAAACAAATTCAGAATCAAGGAAAACAAATCAATTTATTATAGAATATTTAGGAACCTGCATCGAAACTACATCCCGCTTTTTCCCCTTGTCAAAAAGTCATTTATTTTAATTTCTGTTTTTATTTACAAATTCATAAATCCTTTGTCTCGTTCACTAAGTAATATTAATTAGGTGGAATTAATTAAACGGTCACTCCCTTGGGTACGATATTCAGACTTCATTGTCTATATTACTTGTACGATCTGGTACACTTGCCAGAATCCCCAACAAGTTTTTGGCGCCGTTGCCGGGGAGTGATTCTGTTCTAATTAATTTTGGTACTAATTTAATTTTACTTAATGTAACTTGGGTATATATTTTTATTTTTCTTTATTTTATTATTATGTAACATGGCTTATTCTTATGATGACATAGAATTTTTCAAATTTATTTTGTCGTCACTTATTCCATCTTGTTATGCACAAAATATTGTTGATGAGATTAAAGTTTTTGATGGTCTTTTAGAGGAGGTGGTACAAAAAATTTCTATTATGGAAGACCAAAGTGTTTCCCTTTCTAAACCCATAGAAAAAGAAGAAATTGTGCATGATGAGATTGAGGAAGTGAAACAAGATAAATTGAATGATGGGGTGAGTCTAGAGGTTGAATTAAGGTCCACTTTGCATGATGAATTTTCTGCTCTTGCTAAATGTATTGGATTGCATGAATATGTGGAACCCTCAAAAAATTTTCCCTCAATTTACCCCTTAATTTTTTATGACTTCCCTAATGCTCATGATGAAGATAAGCCATTGTTCTTTTTTTTAGCGCCTGAAAAGGCAACTTTGCTAAGTCATGGAGTTTACACTTTCATAGACTCCATGCATGATGAAAAAGACAAGCACCATGTGATGATGCTTGGAGTGAAAAATGCACCATTTGACCCGGGAGGGTTTAAAACTATTTTTAAACATTTGCTCCAACATTATCAGTGCATATTTCCATGGGATCCAGGAATAACTTGTTATTGCTGCATAACATGGGAGTTGTGCTATAGGATTTGGGATCCTGGTGGATTCTCTTTAGTTTTGTAGTAGTGTAGGATTTAAATTTTTAATTAGGAGATTGAATAAAGAGTTTAGAGTTTTCTATATGTAACTGCTAATGGGGTGCTTCAAGCACTATTTTTAGTTGTTCATGTGACACAGGTGAATAAGTTTGGGGGAGTCTCCTCCATGGTGCATCAAGAGAGAATGCTGTGCTACAAAGGGAAGTCTCTAACTCCTTGCTTTTGTTTTTTTTTAATTTTGTAGTTTAGGATAGATTTGTTGCTTGAGGACAAGCCACATTCTAAGTTTGGGGGTTAGGGTAACAAAATAAAAATTTTTCTGAACTTGATTTCTCCCCTGGCTTTGTGTTGTTTTGTGTCCTGGCATGAGTAGACACTAATTCTAGGTGTTAGATTTGTTCCTTTGATAGGTGTAAATGCTTGATTGTAATTTTCGACTTGTTTTACCTAGATACTAATTGGATTTAGCTTTGAAAATTTTTGCAAATTAGTTGTTTGGCAAACTTGTTGTGAATGATTGATTAGTGAATTGTCCTTCACCAGTGAGATTTTGAGCCTATACACTTGAAGGAGTAATGTTTAATGAATATTGTGATGAAACTCCTATTTCTTTCATGAGTGTTGTTCACTTTGATCGTTTGTTCTAGAACTTGACTTGTGACCTTTTCAAAATTGACAATTGATTGCATGCATGAACATGATTAAGGCACTTAGGTTTGTGTTTTTGTGGCCTTCAATATATTTTGAGATATGATGTTCCCTTAGTTTCCCAATTTGAGTCTGATGAGATATAATGATTTTCTTTGGTACCCTACATAAATTGAATTATTCTTGTGAAGTACCTTTGAAATTGTGAATGAGCAATTAAGTGGAATGTTAGAAATTGGTGAAAGTGTAAGTGCTGAAAATTTGATGTTTCTATTTCTCCTCTTAAAAAAAAAGAAAAAAGAGCAACAAATGTGCTAAAAAATGAAAAGAAGAAGAGAATAGAAATAGAAAAAGAAAAAGAAAGAAAAGGAAAAATCAAGTGAATTGAGTTGTGATTGTGTAATTACCTTATTGCTCATTTCATAATTTAAAAGGGAAGTGTTGTGATTTCATTGATTAAGCCCTTTGTTTATCCTTTTATTCTTTTATCCCACCTGACACTTTTAGCCATGACCCCGTTACAACCAAATAAAGACCTTATGATTTGTGCATGTTTTCAATAAATTCAGTGGAGATGTAGGTCTATAGTGAAGCTTATGGTAACATACTTTCATTGTTTGAACTTGAGTGAATTGATAATTATTACCCATACACATGAGAGATATTGAGAGGTGGTGTGGTCACTAATCTTTTGCTCACTTGGAGTTTGTTTTTCAACTAGTTTTCATTGCGGTGATTTGCTAGTGAAGAAAGGTATTTTGGGTAGGCGAGTTGGAATTTATGGTTAGGTTGCTATACCTTGAGAGGGGAGAATCTTAGGCTCTGAATTTTTGTTTTACTTTTGCCTGGGACATGCAAAATGCTTAGTTTGAGGGTGTGATTGGGGTCTAATATTATGTTTTTGTACCTTTTTTGCCTCCCTTTTACATAGTAAGTGGCTTGTTTCTTGAGTAAATTGGAATAAAACAATGGAATTTTGTCTTTATAAGATTTCTAGAACCTTTTGATGTGTTTAGTTTGTTTTCAGGTATTTAAGCTCTTAAAACAATGATTTTTGCAAAGGAATGAAGAATGAGAGTTTGGTACTTGATTTGGGAAGAAAAAGAGGAAAAAAATGAAGAAAAGTTGACCGTAGTGCGCCCAGGCGCAGGCCGTCACGCCCAGGCGCAGGATTCTCACGCCTGGGCGCGCAAAATGCGAGAAAGTGACACTATTCGCTGTTTTGATCATAACTTGAGCTACGCTTATCCAAATGAGGCGATCTATATATCATTTTAAAGCTAAGGAAAAGATCTACAACTTTGCCAGAAATAGCCTTTCTCAAATTCGTCCATCTTGGGGGACAAAATCAGTGCCGAAGTTGCTGCCAGACACAAATACGGGATTTTAGAAGGATTTTAATGATAAATTCTATTTGTAGATAAGATTCTTAAAGATTAGTTTATTCTAATAGGATCTTATCATATTATATTCAGATTTAGGATTAATTTTATTAAAATAAAAATCTTATCACATTAGATTGGAAATTAGGTTAGTTTTTATCTATATAATAAGAGGAATATGATTCATTCAGAAGGAGGAGAGACACTCATACAACTCCATAGAATAATAGTAGATTAGGATTTGAGACTTGGAGAAGGAACAAGGATTGGAGGTTTTTGTGAAGAACACGGAGTTTGCTCAAGGATTCATGGTAATTATTTTTATCATGTTTATTGTGTTTTCTCTTGTAAGTATGAACTAATTCCATCCTTGGGATGTAGGAGTAGATGTGTGGAACCTTTTCAATATTTCTAGTAATAAATTAATTTTGTTTTCCGTTATTGAATTCTGTGTTTGATTATTCTTATTTGTTTCTCATGAAAGAAGCTGTTTCATGACTTTTGAAAATCCTTTATGAATAGATATATGAATTTAGGATTTAGTCATTTAATCAAACAGTTCAATTGCATAGGCACAGACATGTTTTCTATGAATTGGATAATTTTTACAAGTTTTGATTGAACTTAATTAAAGGTTAGGTTTTTAAGGCTCTCTTGAGACATCATTGGGAGATTAATATCTAAAATACGGAGACGTTCTAAGATATTAGGCGTTTTCTACCTTTGCAAAACAAATTCAGAATCAAGGAAAACAAATCAATTTATTATAGAATATTTAGGAACCTGCATCGAAACTACATCCCGCTTTTTCCCCTTGTCAAAAAGTCATTTATTTTAATTTCTGTTTTTATTTACAAATTCATAAATCCTTTGTCTCGTTCACTAAGTAATATTAATTAGGTGGAATTAATTAAACGGTCACTCCCTTGGGTACGATATTCGGACTTCATTGTCTATATTACTTGTACGATCTGGTACACCTGCCAGAATCCCCAACAGACTCTCAAGTTGGTGGGCCAATTTTCACACTGGTGCACCACAAAGTACTCGAGTGTTAAGCCATATACTCGAGTATTTTCAGACAGAACAGACTGAAACTTGGTTTTTACATACCATTTCAATTTCTAAACATTTTTAACCCAAACCAATGATCACAATAGTTCATATACCATATATTGAACATGTTACCATACCCATTTCATATCAAATAACAAATTTGACAGAGAATCAATCATTTATGCATAAAATACACAATTTAGCAATTCAACACCTCAAATTGCAAAATAAACACAATACTCATGAAATAATATTCATTTAAGCTTGCATGCATGATTTAGAACTTGCTCAACACAGTCATAGAGCATGGATTGGACTCCAAACCAAAGTTCCTATTCAAACTAAGCCCTTAGAGCCTCTTGATGGCTCTCTAAAACAATTAATGGAATTTAAACTCTATCTAGTGTAAGAAATTACTTCCCCTTACCTCTCAGACGTTTTCCAACCAAGAATTGACCAGAAAAAGGCTCCACAACTCTCAGACCAACTTCAAGCACCACATGCAGAGCATTTTGAGTGAAACACCAAAGTGGAATTGGTTTACATATGAAACAGAGAATAAAATTGGGGAAATTAGATTTTCTAAACTCTATGCAACATAATCTAACTAAGGAAACCGAATTTGAGACTCAAGGATTGATGAGCTTACCAGAAATCAAACCCAAAGTAAGCTCCAGAAACAGTTTTGACAGCACAAGCTCCAACTTCCAGCCCTTGAATCTTCCACTACACTCACTCAATCCTCACGATTTTACTTTCTATACAAAGCTCAAGATGTAAGCTTTGTATTCGTGTATAGTTTGTGTTTTGAATCTGAACAGAGAATGAGAATCGAAGAGAATGAATTCGGAACCCTAACTTCAACAACTATAGCAAGATAAAGCAAAATTCTCAACTAAGAGATGTTGATGAGCTTATATAGGAATAGAGAGAACTCATGCACGTCGACACGCCACCCATGGCGTTGGCAAGAAGGTGTTTTCGTGGCAGGAAGAGGAAATCGTTCATGGTGACTCACCAAACGCACTCACTCGTGCAGTTTGACCCAGAATACTCGAGTATTCAGAAAATACTCGAGTATTTTGCCCAATTTTTGAAAAATAATTATTTTATTTTCTTTTCCTCCAAAACCTTTCCTATAATTACCTCTAGGTCCCAATCCAGGGACTAATATGCAAAATATTTATTTTATGCATTATTATATTTATTAAATCAATTCACACACATATACTAACTATATGAACACATATTTTAATCAAGGATTAATATAGAAATAATTAATTATAATTAATTTATAATTAACATTTCATTAATCGGGGATTAAAATTTTGGGGTGTTACAAATGGTGTATGCAGATCATCTGCTTGTGGTTGCATACATCGTAAATAAAATTGTGGGTGCATGCAGATCATCTGCTTGTGGTTGCATGCATCGTAAATAAGTTGTGGGTGTATACAGATCATCTGCTTGTGGTTGTATACATCGTAAATAAATGGTGGTCGTATGCAGATCATCTGCTTGTGGTTGCATACGTCGGAAATAAAATTGTGGGTGTATGCAGATCATCTGCTTGTGGTTGCATACATCGTAAATAAGTGGTGGGGGTATGCAGATCATCTGCTTGTGGTTGCATACCTCGTAAATAAATAGTAGGTGTATGCAGATCATCTGCTTGTGGTTGCATACATCGTAAATAAGTGGTGGGGGTATGCAGATCATCTGCTTGTGGTTGCATACCTCGTAAATAAATAGTAGGTGTATGCAGATCATCTGCTTGTGGTTGCATACATCGTAGACAAATTATGAGTGTATGCAGATCGTCTGTCTGCAGTTGCGTACACGGGTATGTGTAGATCTCTGTTTGAGGTTACACCCAATGGAATAAAAAGGAAATAAAAATGGAAAAGATAATGAAAATGGTAAGGGAAAGGAAAAATGGATAATCGAATGAATATTGGAAAATGAAATAAGAAAGTGAACAATGGGAATGATATAGGAACTAGAGGAAATAAATAAGGGTAGTAATTATGGAAATACTAAGTATAAGTGGCAAATGGAAAGTGGATAAAGTATGGAAATGAGAGAATGATAAGAGAATAGAAAATTAAATGAATGTGAGAATAAGTAAAGATCTAGAAGAGATTAATTAAATGAATAAGGAAGTTAAGAATTGGGTAGACTTGGTTTATTGCTATGTCTCTTTTAGGATCTATCTTTTTAAGTTCTGTGTAATGCTACCCTTCTTGCTATATTTTTACAGGTACTGAAGTGGAGCTTACATGGGACATGGCCGAGCAGGATTTTCATTCCACTACGTGGAGTGAATATATATATATATATATATGAATATATTATTTTGAGTGGACAACTATTTTGCAATTTAAAATATGTAATAGTTATACGCCCTGAACTTGTACTACTTGGGCACTAGGATCTGATCTGGATATTTTATCAATTATGCGCTATGTTTTTAAATGTTCTGGACAGACAGGTTTTACGAAGAAACTTTGGGAAAGTCCGAAAAACAGAGGAAACTCTGCCGGATTTTCCTAAGAATTTTTATAAATAAAACAATTAAAAAGAAATTTTCAAACTCTGATTTTATTTAAAACCTAAAATTAACCAATAAATGTGAGAGTGTTACAAAAAGAGTCACAACCGAGGCTTAGAGTCCATGAGTTCACATATTACAAACCAATTTCAAAAGTCCATAGTTAAGGCTAAAACACACTTGCACTCATGAAGATAAACATACAATGAAAAGGAAGAGAAAAGAAAAGTTACAAATCAAAATAAAATCTAATTATCATGGTTTTCTTCTTGGTCTTCTTATAACCTACCAAGGAAGTTGGTCTTCTACCTCCTAAGGGTCTTGATCTCCAAAGAAACTTAAAGTCTTGGTCTAATTCTCCTTCTTCCTCCTTCTTGATTCCCTACGGCCACACCTTCTTCTTCTCCCTTTCTTTTTCTTTTTCTAAGGGTTTGATGTTCCCTTAGAAAGTGTTTGGATATGTGAGTAAGGGAAATAGGAATGAAGTGTAAGAAAGAAACTAAAGGAAGGTAGATTTAAGGGCCAACGAGTTTGCCTCCTTTGCCCTTAAGTGGAGGTTCGGCCAAAGCACTACAAGGAAGGGAAAAATTGGGTTTCTAAAATTTTGCATGGCAAGGTACCTAGGCTAGGGTTAGACTTCATCATGCATGGCCACTTCCACTCTTCTCTCTTCTACCCTAAAGTCAAGGTTCTATCCCACTCACACTCACTCACCATTGTGGCACTCTCTCAAGCTCACACCGTAGCACACACATGTCCACACCTCATGCACTTTCATTTTCATTTCCTAATCCTATTTAGTCTATATGCTATGGCCATTGCTTCATGTGATCATGCAACATTTTTAGGAATCATATACTCCCATATGCTCAAAACCGTAACACACTAACACACAAACATGCACACAAGTTTATTTTCAAGCAATATTTGCATATAAGCCAAACACATATCACCATAAGCACACATCACAAATTAATTCTAAGTCATGACAATTAATTTAATCTTTTACAAGAACACGTCATTATCCTAGGAAAACATAAATTCTTCTCAAAGTGGAAAAATCATCTACACAAAACACATAATTAAAAATCAAGCTTTTCGTACAAATAGAAAATTCCCAAAAGATAATTTTGTTTAAAGTCATAGCTTTTCAGAAATCATGGTTTTTATAAAAATCCATTTTCCAAAATTCCCAGAAATACAGTTTGTAAATAATTCCAGAAAATTCTAAAAATTGCATTCTCAAAGTTCAGCATTCAAAATGCATGTTCTTTCCATAAAGAAATCATTCTTGAATAAAATCATAAATAATTCTTTTTAGAAAAATCCTTTTGAAAGCAAAACTCAAGGTTTATTTTAAACGAATTCGTTTATGCACGTGCGGGAAAATACGGGGTGTTACATTCTCCCCAACTTAAATATTTCTCGTCCTCGAGAAATGCTGCGTAGAGCGAGTCTGGACGCGTAGCTCAATCCCCTATCTTCGAACTTCAACAATCGCCACGAACATCTGTGGTTGTGCACTTTCGATCTGCTATTCTTACGAGTTATTCAAGCGGACTATGTTTGCGAATAGCCTCTCGGGGTTCTCTTGTCTATCAAACGGTATAGGGTACAAACAAGATAGTCTTAGGGAAGGCAAAGAATTTTGCAAAGGTTTGAGACTTCCGGGCAACATCCAACACAACAGGGTTAGACTC
Source organism: Crotalaria pallida (assembly GCA_037953625.1). Classification (NCBI taxonomy): domain Eukaryota; kingdom Viridiplantae; phylum Streptophyta; class Magnoliopsida; order Fabales; family Fabaceae; genus Crotalaria; species Crotalaria pallida. The sequence goes on from CM075652.1 coordinate 92,990,317, forward strand.
ATTTGGATCAAGACTTTACTACATCTCGGAGTTAGATTCTTCTCCATCAGTTCAAGCCTAGTCAAACTATTTCCTAAAATTTCATATTTCCACTTGCTCCCCAACTTGAATAAATCATGTCCCTACACACTTCCATTTTGATCACAACTCAACTTCTAAAACTCGTACCCTTTACTATACCTCAATCGTTCCTATGCAATTTCTCGTCTCCTATGTTTAACCTTTAATGATCTCACGCTTTCTCCATTAATCGTCACCATCCACTTCTAAGGCCATCATCTCTTCTCCTCCTTTGCTTAACTGCCGCTAATCCTCAAGGATTACGCACTACTTCTCTCCCGGTCTTTTAATACTCGATCATCCAACTTAAACGTGCCAAACCCTTTGCCAACTTTTCTACTTGTCACGGGTTCTACTCCATCCACATCCCTTTCAATTCGGAGACCTATTATTCTTCAAAACGTTAAGTCTTGACTTCCCTATCCTATCTTTGGGGTCATACCTAAGGGTTTTAACCACAAGTTCCACCATTCATCGATTCGATTTCGCCATATTATCGCTATCCTTCCTTACTCAGCCATTCTTCCCTCTCACTCTAGACACTTAGATCTCATACACTTTCTCAATTTCCTCCCTGTCCTACACCATCTAAACCAACATTTGGACCAATCTACCCTCCAAAATTCTAATCCCCACTCGATTGGCATAACTCATCATCTCCCTATGACTCTAAAGGTTTTCCTCCATCTTTTCCGGACTCACACTTTCTTCATTCACATCAACCAATCCTTAATTTCTTGGACATTTCACGATTTATACTTGTCCTAAGAACACTTGTATGAAGGATGCCGGATACCAAGGGTTTATGTTTTCAATGAGGCTCTAGGAAAGAAAAAATATTTGTCCAAGGTCAAAAAGAAGATTTTGGGGGTTCATCAATGTTCATGACAAACATGTCAGGTTCATTTTACAAACAGGGGCTAAAATGTTCTGAAGAAAGTTCTTCCAAACGTTTTGTCAAAGCAATTTGACAAAATCCAGGGTTTCCACAAGAAAGTTTCCAATAATAAAGGAGAGTTTCGGTCACAAGACAAGATCTCAGGTCAATGTCTCAAAGGTTATTTCAAACAAAAGAGGTTATCATCAAAAGGAGTTCAACAAGAAGGGTTCTGATCATAGGTTGACGTCACAGGACGACACTGAGCACTTTTCTCGGTTCTTATCGCGTGCGGAAACCAACACCTTCAAGGAATACGTCGATACGTTCCTAACGTTCCTATTCTTATCTATTACTATCTTATGACTGGCGTACGCTCAAAGTCACATGATAGAGTATGTAAGTCCACACACAAGAGCTCTTAGATGAACCTTTGCTCTGATACCACTTCTGTAACACCCCGATTTGGTAACTTGAAAACCATGGTCTTTTAAGATGAAAATTAGGGGCCATTTTTTTTTTACAAACAAGTGATATGCCATATGAGAACGTATAATCTTCCAAACATAGTTACAATTCAAAACTCATGTTCTCATGTTGCACATCACCTTTCAAGTTCCAAACCGAGATGTCACGGGACATCGCATTTTGAAACTCGTTTTCCAAAACATCACTCAAACAAGTTACCCCATTTGATTTGATTTCGAAACATCAGTATTTAACATAATCTTGTTTGGGGTTACAGAATATTAGAGCCAGGTGTCTAATATCTTGGAGTGGAATACACTACTCAAAAGGGAATTACCTAATCTCTAGTCTTCGGATCTTACTAACACTTGCCACCTAATTTTGCTCTGTCACTCGTCCTCCTCCTCTATCGAAAGATCCTCAAGGCTTGGGCTCCAATCCTCATCGCTCAAACACTCGTCTGTATCAGCCTCAGTCCAAGTGTCGGGATCCTCCTCCTCTACCTCCTCCGTGATTTCTACCATAGAGTCATCCGGTGCACTCTTGGTCTCCGTTCCCAAAGTAGTAACTCTTCCGGCTAGCTCTACTCTTCTACGCTGAATCCTCAGAAAGAATGCCATGTAGGCCGACATAGCGTTGCTATCTCTACTCATTGGTGGGACTCCGATCTCCCGGAACCGTTGATATCTTGCAATGTTGTCCATCTAAGATCCGCACCATTTCATACATAGTAGAATTGTAGAGGAAAGAGAGAGAGTGAGCTACCCAAAACGGCAATGTCGACTATGTGGGATTACATTAGGCAAATACTAAGACAAAATGAGTATAGCATAGTAAATTCAACCACCAATAAAACATAATCATATCAACACGTAATTCTCATCAAAGTGAAATCATAAACATACACTGGATTATTCATAGACAATAATATTCTCAAAATTTCCTCAATATCCCTTCTCAATCTTAGCACTTCCTTCCATTCCTTATTCACATCCTCCACGAATGCCTCAAAATTTCATATCACAAATATTTCATCCGTTTCCGTTGTCACTTAGCATCATCATCATCACTATTATCATTATTGTTACTATCATCATTACTACACTTATTCTTTGAAACATCTTGGTTCTTTAAGTCTTATCAATGCGCTTAGCATCAATGATGAGGGGGAAACATCATTGAGCTCACACCCGTCTACATCTCCTCGGTCAACCACCCAACCTAGTCGGAAGCAAACAGGAGTACAGGACCTTTACCACGCGGGCACGACAGCTGTCACAATACACAATGGTCCCTGACCAGGAGGATCTCGTCCTCAAAACATATCAATATCATTAAGGCTCACTGTCCACGCAGTGGCAAACACAATGCCCCCTTCCAGTCCCTCTCACTGTTCTCGATTTGCAATCTAGGGGGCGACAGTATAATTCTAGTTGGCCTGCAGAGCTTACCACGGTATTAGACCCAGTCCCCACCACGTTAGTGCACCACATGTGGAGTTCGCTCTGCCTAGAAAATATACTCTAGACTTATTGACGTTTCACCGTCATCGTCCTCCCCTAATGCAATCTCGTCCTAAGTATCCGCAGATACTTATCGTTCCTTCCTCTCCACTACTTCGATACGACACTCATACCTTACCGTGTTTATAAATGTCTTTTATTAGTCTTTTAAAGATTTTTAATTACGGCTTGTTCCTAATGATCGCTTCATCCTTAGTGCATCCCTTCAATGAAACCCGATCGCTAATCGTTCGCATCTATCCCCCTAAGGCTCATATACTATCTTTGAATCATCACAACATCAGTTCATCATCTTTCTCTTTCTCATATCACAGCAACATTGCTCTCAGGAGCATCACTATCTCAGATCAACTTGTAACTCGACACGTCATCATTATCCTCTTTGCCAATTGTGGCTCCGCAGCATCACTGGTGTCCTCCTTGCCAACTCGGGCTCAGTAGCGTTAGCAACTCCTCACATTCTTTCCAAATTTCCAAATTTCCAATTACCATCTAAATCTCTCGTCATTCATTCTTGCCACTTATTCTCATCGTTTGAATCCATTATTCTTTTCTTATCATACTTAGCTTATTACTTTCATCACTTATTACTAACGCACAATCAAATAATTTCCAGCATCATCACATAAATATAATCAAATAAATGATTCATAAGAAAATTAAATAAATCAGCATAAACAATCGGAAATCATACTTCATATAGGATAAGCCAATCTCAGTCGTTCGGGTGGATAGCTAAACCAATCAAACAAGCGCTATCACATACACCACTACGCTAAATGAGATTGGGTGTCCAATCTTTGAGATGATTGAACGCCTTAATATGTACCTAATTACCACGACATCTTAAGGATAAGCCCCTCTCTCACCTTGATGACGAACGTCCTATAGCTCTCCAAGGTTTCCCGATCATCTCTTCTCGCCTCTTACCCTCTCGTCCATCGCTCAGCTAAGACATTTTCCCGTGCATTAGAAACGAACTCGATACATTTGGTGAATTTTTTTGAAAACAATTGCTCTTTTAAAAACTTGTTATCATTATCCAAGATTTTCCAATTCAATTCAAATTCATGATTAAAACAGTTCTTAAGAAAATCTTTGGAAACAATTCAAAAACACTCTTCGATTCTAATAAACTTCCTTAATGGAAAACGTTAGGTTATGAAAACATTATTTTTAAAACACTTATCAAAATGCAAGAATTTAAGGATAAGACTCGAGGATTCCATTAACTAGTTCGAAAAAATCCGAAACATTCATCATTCACTCATTGCAAAACATACATAGGTTTAAGAAAACAATTAATTGAATTACAACACTTAACACACACAAATTCAATTATGCACAGGGGATAATTTAATTTAATTTCTTAACTAGGTCATGGCAAAACCGAATTGTCCATACTAAACATTCCCTAATTACTAATGATTTCTAGAACTTGGGATTATAAGATTTTCATTATGAAAATTAATTCAATTAAGTCTACCTATTCCTAGTCTCTAAATCCGAAAAAAAGAAAAGAAATTACATCATTTCATCAAACAGATAATAGTATAAACATAGCACATAATCACTCTCATTATTCATTTAAAAGGAATTCTTCTAATCATCTAAACATATATTACCCAGAACATTTAAATGAGATCTTGCAATGACATAGCACACAATCAAGACAAAAATAAAATCATTCCATGCCTTCAAAGATTGAAACCGTGAGCATCATAGGAAATTTAACAACTTCAACTTTCTTCACTTCATCTCAAACAACAATTAAAGCTACAAATCATTTCAAAGATTTATTTTATTTTCCTTTAAATTGGTTATTTCATACATGCACCTTTCATGCTCCTAAATTAGGCTAGTCTTAGTCCAAGGTCTAAATACACCCAAGAATTTTGGTCTACTTTTTGACATATTAAGGACAATTAATCAAAGCAAATCATATTGATCATACATCACCATTTAATCACACCAACATGCATGAACCATTATGAGGTTTTCTTTAAACCTTTTGATTAAAACTCAAGCTCATAATTTACTAAAAATAAAAACATGGCTTATAACTTAATCTTCAAAAAGAATAACATGCATGAACTCAAGATCACTAAATCTTTCTCTAATGCATACATGCACCCGATAATCAATCATCAAAACATCTTTAGCACTCATGGCCGAATGACCTTCAACACCACAAATATAAAACAAGTCTTTAAATTAAATCTTGCTCACAAGAAGAGAAATTATTTTAAAGTCCCTTATCCTATTTATTTCTACTAGGCCGAGACATACACATGGGAAACATAGCCCTTTTTCATTTGAAACTTGACATGCAAAGCCTCAAAGTCCTAACTTTTAAATCAACAAACATGGATTAATGCATGCATACACAAAGATTAACCAAAATCATCACAAAGTCAACATGCAAAGCTAAAAATCCCTATTTTCTTCTTAAATGAACTTTGATCATGAAATTGTTAAGCAATTATTCAAATATATGCACACAGGTCACGGATTGAACACAAGGAATCAACATGCAAGGCATAAATTCCTCACTACATCACAAACCGAATTTAGATTATGTAGAATTTTATCAAATAGTCATATAGAAGTACATGGATCACGGTTTAAGAAAAGAAAATTATTATGCAAGACTTGAAATCTTCACTTTTTCACAAATCAAACTTAGATCATAATTTATTTACCAAAACTTTTCATAGAAACCATATAGATCACCATTTTAAAGAAGAAACCCAACATGCAAGGAGTTTCAAGTTTGTGTTCGCAAAATTTCCAAGTAATACTTTAGATCCTATGGAAAGTTGTTTAGAAAATCATCAAGATCCAATTAAAAAGAGTCACAACCGAGGCATAGAGTCCATGAGTTCACATATTACAAACCAATTTCAAAAGTCCATAGTTAAGGCTAAAACACACTTGCACTCATGAAGATAAACATACAATGAAAAGGAAGAGAAAAGAAAAGTTACAAATCAAAAGAAAATCTAATTATCATGGTTTTCTTCTTGGTCTTCTTATAACCTACCAAGGAAGTTGGTCTTCTACCTCCTAAGGGTCTTGATCTCCAAAGAAACTTAAAGTCTTGGTCTAATTCTCCTTCTTCCTCCTTCTTGATTCCCTACGGCCACACCTTCTTCTTCTCCCTTTCTTTTTCTTTTTCTAAGGGTTTGATGTTCCCTTAGAAAGTGTTTGGATATGTGAGTGAGGGAAATAGGAATGAAGTGTAAGAAAGAAACTAAAGCAAGTTAGATTTAAGGGCCAACGAGTTTGCCTCCTTTGCCCTTAAGTGGAGGTTCGGCCAAAGCACTACAAGGAAGGGCAAAATTGGGTTTCTAAAATTTTGCATGGCAAGGTACCTAGGCTAGGGTTAGACTTCATCATGCATGGCCACTTCCACTCTTCTCTCTTCTACCCTAAAGTCAAGGTTCTATCCCACTCACACTCACTCACCATTGTGGCACTCTCTCAAGCTCACACCGTAGCACACACATGTCCACGCCTCATGCACTTTCATTTTCATTTCCTAATCCTATTTAGTCTATATGCTATGGCCATTGCTTCATGTGATCATGCAACATTTTTAGGAATCATATACTCCCATATGCTCAAAACCGTAACACACTAACACACACACATGCACACAAGTTTATTTTCAAGCAATATTTGCATATAAGCCAAACACATATCACCATAAGCACACATCACAAATTAATTCTAAGTCATGACAATTAATTTAATCTTTTACAAGAACACGTCATTATCCTAGCAAAACATAAATTCTTCTCAAAGTGGAACAATCATCTACACAAAACACATAATTAAAAATCAAGTTTTTCGTACAAATAGAAAATTCCCAAAAGATAATTTTGTTTAAAGTCATAGCTTTTCAGAAATCATGGTTTTTATAAAAATCCATTTTCCAAAATTCCCAGAAATACAGTTTGTAAATAATTCCAGAAAATTCTAAAAATTGCATTCTCAAAGTTCAGCATTCAAAATGCAAGTTCTTTCCATAAAGAAATCATTCTTGAATAAAATCATAAATAATTCTTTTTAGAAAAATCCTTTTGAAAGCAAAACTCAAGGTTTATTTTAAACGAATTCGTTTATGCACGTGCGGGAAAATACGGGGTGTTACAGAATGAACCCGTGCAAGTGAATCCATGGGCGCCCCAGTAGGATGTAATAGCTAGGCTCCCCGTCTACAATGTGGAAGGTGTTCAGAGTTTTAATAGGCCCCACTTCAAGGTTGATAACCACACAGGCTCTTGTTGTGACTAAGCCCATATTGAAGGTATTTAGCGCAGTCTCCGTCTTCTTGAGTCTCTCCTTGGGTATTCCTAGATTTGCAAAGATGTAAGTGTGTATGATGTTTACCCCTGAGCCATTGTCTATGAGGGCGCGTCTGATCCGTACACCTTCGATCACAGCTTCTACATACAGTGGCCTATTATGACAAAATCCTGGGTGTGACTGTTGCGGTTCCTTGAACATGACTGCGGAAGCGTGCGCCTTTGCTACCCTAGACACTAGTGCATATGCGGCGCTGGTATTACCGCCTCTTCTCACTACCACGTCTGCCAAAGCATGCGCAGCTTCGTTCCTTACATCTATACCCAGCCTCAGTTGATCAAATAAGGCTCTGAATCCTCTAGTCTTCACAAGTCCCCTTCGCAATTCATCCTCTACTACCTCCTCTTCTTCCACCTCTTCTAGGAGATTTTCTCTGCTAGAAAGGATGACATTCACCTCATGCCTAGGCAGGGGATGTACGCCTAGGCCTTCCTCTGTGTCGCCTTCCGGCAAAACCACTTTCCCAGCTGCTAACTGTCTCTGGAACACTCCCCTTATGACATAGCAATCCATGGTACTGTGGCTTTTCTGCCTGTGTAGCATACAGAACTCTGGATCTTCATACTCCTGACGAGTTACTGAGCGCCAGGAATATTTGTGATCCATCATCAATGCTCTTAATGCACCCATAAACCAGGTCCGCCTCGGGGAGGGTCTCTTTGCAATGGAGTGCTCTGTCCCTGTACCTTTTGATGAAGGGTACCATGTAATAGCCCGATTTTCGTAATCCAAAATAACTGACTTTTATTTACTAAAGTTGCAAAAATGAGGCCAAAAATTTTATTTTTTTTAAAACATTGTTGAAGTGTTTGAAAGTATTATTGAAAATCTCTTTAGGTTCTTCAATTCACTTTTTCGAAAACCGGGTGTTACTAAAACCTTTCTTTTCATAAAACATTCGTCTCCATAAAAGATCTTGGCCTCAAATCATCTTGACAGTTTTCAAAACTTTACATGAGTCCACTTTGCATAAGGATGTACTCTACAAGTTAAATCAAAATTCAGCTCAATTACATCATGGCTCATAGCATCGGTAATCCTTAACTCAACAATCATCACAACCTAAACTATCCACATTATCCTTCAACTACCCTATTAAAATCAATTGGGTGAAGGTCCTCCTTCTTCTTGCGTCCTTTCTTTGCTCTCGAAGATGATGCCCTTTCCTGTTGTTGTCCCCTCATTGCTAATGGACTCCAGTTCTGCCCCATTGAGAAAGGCAGAGTTCCTCCGGTTCTCATACCGAAACTTCTCCGCGTAGTTCCTGTATCCACGTATGGTGACTTGCTCCAGGTGCGGCTCCAGATTAGCTCCACTCAGTTGATGCTCCGAATCAGGGATCACAATCTGGGTGTGACCGGTTCATATCCAACCGTAGGGGGTGCGCTTCCATCCTCTCCCATACTTACTCCATGTAGTGACGTCCATCCGATACTCCATCTTCCCATTGAGATATCAGCAACACCGATATGCCAACGAATAGGAGAGAGTAAGCAATCCGAATGACGTATCGTCGACGGTGTGGAATTACGATAGGCAAGATAGAAGGACCATACAGACAAACCATACAACATACAATATACAACACACAACAATCATGATATCAATATCAATATTATCAGTGTTATTAACCTTATTATTATCCTTCCCTTTTCTTACTAAATTTAATTTCACTTCTCTTAATTATTCTTTCTTTCTCAATCCTTTTTCCCTTTTCATACTCAGAATCTCCTCTTTTCCAATCTTATCAATTCATATCATTCCTTCACTTTGGAAATCATCAAATATCGTCGGGGAATTCATTTCGTTCTCGACTATCACTCACGTCTACATCTCCTCGGTCATCCACCCAACCTAGTCGGAAGCAAACAGGAGTACAGGACCTTTACCGTGTGGGCACGACAGCTGTCACACAATCAAATGGTCCCAGACCAGGAGGACTCAGCCTCAAATCATAATCATATCAATTCATATACATGGCACACTGTCTCACTACAGTGGCAAACAAGATGCCCCACTCCAGTCCCTCTCACTGTTCTCGATTTGCAATCTAGGGTGCGACAGTATATTTCTAGTGGGCCCGTAGAACTCACCACTGCATTAGACCCAGTCCCCACCACGTTACTGCGCCACATGTGGAGTTCGTTCTGCCTAGAAACATACTCTAGACTTCTGGACGTTTCACCGTCATCGTCCTCCCCTAATGCAATCTCCTCCTAAGTATCCGCAGATACTTATGGTATCTTCCTCTCCACTACTTCACACTCTCATACCTCACCGCGTATGTCTTTTAAGTCTTTTATCTTTTTAATTATCCTAAGGTCAGCCCATCCTTCGTGCATCCCTTCAATGAGTCCCGACCGCTAACTTTGCACAAACTTTCTCTCATCATTTCTCACATAGCACAGAGCTGGGATCACATCAACAAACTCAAATCTCATTTCTCAAACTTTCTCAACATTCTCCATTCCTCGTAATCATCTCATCTTTCTCAATCATTCTATTTCAAAGACTTTCACAAATCTCTTTTCATAAGTTTTCACAAAACGTAATTTCCACAAACTTTTTCTCAGAAATGTTATTTCATAAAATCTTCTCAAAAAAAATATCATCTTGTTGCCTTTTTCTAAAATATCATTTCCAGAAGACCTTCCCCCAAAATATTATTTCAAAAAGATTTTCTTTAATCATCCTATCAAATACTATACCAAAAAGATTGTCTCCCCAAAACTTCCCTCAACAATACCTCTTTTCACAAAACTCTTTCAAAAAGATCGTTTTCACAAAACTTTTCTCAAAACTGTAATTTCATAAAACTTTCTTAAAAAGGTTATTTCGAAAAGACTTTCTCAAAAATGTTGTTTCAAAAGAGTATCTCCAAATATCATTTCAAAAATTCTTTCAAAAAGATTGGTTCACCAAAACTTTTTCAAAGATACTTTCTTTAAAAAGCTTTTCAAAAATCTTTTTCGAAAACCTTTTTCAAAATCACCTTTTTGCTGAGCGCTAATGGAGGAGCAAGCTTAACTCAACACTAGTCTCAGTCTAAAACCAAAAACAAAGGATCCCAGCTCCACTTAATTCTCATCTCATATCCAACAAACAACATCATTCCCCCCCAGCTCTGGCTCGTTCTAAACACTTTCATTTCATTCTTTCCCCAATCTCAACTCTTTCTTCCTTTTCCAACATATATCCTATTTTCACTCATTATTCTTTTCTCATTGAGTCTTCTCTTTATTACTTTCATAGCTCATTCATTTCATTTTTATTTCCTTATTCATGACGTAGCAGACGTCCATCAACATATTACTCATTTAATTTAACAGCAATAAATATCATCATGCATAATGACATAAAGATATAAAAACATACTAACAAGCACACACTCATCACACAATAACAATGTGGTCTTTGTCATCTTCGTATAAGTGGCCACACAACACACACAATTGCCACTATACTACTGACTCAGAACCACTTAGTTCCGATCTTTGAGATGATACGGAACGTCCTAATATATCACCTAACTACCACGATGTCTTAGGAAAGCTTCTCTCTCACCTGAGGTCCAGCTATTTAATGCGTACCGTCTCCTCGGATCCTTGTGCTGCCGGCTGCCCCAATCCCTCATCTTTAAGATTCCTCGTACTAAATAAAGATTACATTTTCGTTATTAACTTGTATTAAGAAAATCTTTTCTTAGTTCGTGACTTTTTGTTCCTTATTACAAAACTTGAAACACTATTGTTTTATCGGAACAACTCTCATTCTTACTGTAAACCTTTTAAAACCGTTTGAAAACATTTCATAAAATGATTTAAATCAATTTATGTGGTTGCTGGTCCATTTTGGACAGCACCTCAACTACGTTCGAAAACACCGAAAAATGCCCCGTTTTCAATCCGGGTTTTTCTTAAATCAAATATCACTTGAAAACCACACTTTAAATTACATGAAAAAAATTTTTAATACAAGAAGCATGTCCAAATAATTCTGGACAGCGAAGAGTTATTTTATAAAAATCATTTTGATAAAACCCCGAGAACATCGTAAAAATACTTTTTCGTTTAAAACAACTCCTTCATTTAAATTATCCTTTTAAAACTCAAGTCTTCATCACAAAACAACTTTGGACAGCCATAAACATAATCTCGCAAACTTAAATAAATTAAGTCCAATAGATTTCAAAACCTCATACACACACAATTGACAACATATTTGGTAAATCAAGGCACATAAGCAATTAATCAATTATTCAATTTAACTACAAAAAAAACATTCATTCTTAAGCAAACATTCTTACAATTGAACACTTAATTAAATTATTCAACACATAATTACTTTCAAAAACATTTCACTCTTATAAAACAGGAACATTTAAACACACTTAGACTCACGAACCGAATACACACACATAGATTTATTTAAACACAAAACTTATTCCTAATCAATTATTTTACAAAATACATGTATTATTCCTATGTCACTTTCATGGAAAAGAATTCTATCCTAAGTAACATGCATAGACCGAAAATTATCACAAATTAAGGCAAGCTTCATACATCATCGAACACACTAAATCATGCAATCATTTATTCTTTTTCTTAGCAAAAACCGTGAGCCACAACTTTGGAAAGATAATCAATCTTCAATTTATTTTTCTTAACTTAAAACAAGTCAAAAATTATGCAAGAACATAAAGCACATATCAAGTTCTCACAAAATAAAAGGTATGGATCTTAAATTAAACATAGCCGAATACAACATGCGCAAAATCAACACTTTAATTTATCTTTCTTAAATCAAATCAAAGCAAAGATCATACAAGGACATGGAACATAGATCAATTTAGAAAAATCATTTTGTTCTCCCTAATTTATTCCGAAAACCGAGACATGCAACTAGAGAACACATAATCTTTTCATTTAAAACTAACATGCATAAATGAATCTTAAGATTTGCCAACAAAACATGTAAAAATCATGGATCATCACAAACACTTTTAATTTATTTTCTTCAAGAACATAAAAATAACTTTTCAAGATTCATCATCAACATGCATGCACTTAAATCATGTAGATCAAGTCATAGAGTTTAACATATTAGCACAAATCAAAGATGAAAATCATTTTAAATAAAAAGGGGTCAAAACCGAGACACATATTGAAAAAATAAGAAAGCTTTGGTTCGAAAATCATTTATAAAGCTCAAGATCAAAACAAAAATCAAGGATCAAAGTACAAATCAAAGCTTTACCTAAGATTAAACCAAAAATCAAGACATGCAAGAGTTCAAGGTCATACAAACCATTTTCAAACAACATGGAAGAATAAAAATTAAAAATAAGTTTAGATTAAACATTTATTTACAAAGCAAACACTTGAACACCTCTTGATCTACGGTTTTAAACACTAGAATCACACATGCAAGAAGGTCTACTTCAAGTTTGCATAGATCATAATCAAAGCTTTAGATCAAAGAGATTTAGCTTAAAAACATTAAGATCTAACATGAATAATGCCAACCGAATCATAGAGTCCATCATTTAGTCCATTACAAATTTATTTAGGTCTTAAAATCAAGATCAAAGCAAAAGCATCACATGCAAGCTTAGATCAAGCCACAAAATAAACATGCAAGGGAAGAAAAGAAAATTTACAAAATTACAAATCAAGAACTAGTTCTACTCTTCTAGGATCTTCGGTATATATACCAAGGAAAATAGGTCTTCTAACACTTGATCTTCAAGAACTCCTAGGTTTAAGGTTGATCTCCTCTCCTCCTTCCTTCTTCTACCTCACGGTTCCTGTTCTTCTTTCTCTCTTCCTCTATCTTCTATTTCTTAGTCTAAGAGTTTGAGAGTGTAACATCCTAGAAATTAATAGTAATATAATAAAATAATATATAAATATTTATTTAAGGATGGGATTAAGCCGTAGAAATTGTATGAGGGTAGTGAGGTAATAGGAAGCATAGGCCGACCAGATAAGTAGATGTAGGGCCTCGGACCGACCTCAGCCGAGCTAAAGAACTAAATAGGAACGAAACGCGAAGTCTATTGTCAGCTCGGATTAGCCGACCTCGGCGCACCTCATAGTATCATTCGAGAAGGAAGCTCGGACTACTACTGTTCCTACAAACCAAGCCGACGTATCCGAGCCGATGTATCCTAGCCGACATACTCTAGCCGACACGTCCTAGATCCTCCGTGCCAGCTCATGTGAGCTGTAGCCCTTTGGGTTTCGTACCATCCGTACATTGTCCTTGCCATTCACTTTATGTCATTGTCATTGCTTTATGTCCCTTTCAGTGTACTATTCATGGCTTCCTCAAGAAGCCAATGAATCCTAGCCACTCATTCTAGCTTCCCAAAGAAGCCTCTAATGTGGACCACACAAATGTCCCCCCTAATTGAATAAAAGAAAATCCAACACATAACACTCAACACTTTTGCACTTCCACTCTCTTCCTCCTTCATCTCTCTCCCTCATTCTATTCTCTGAAAGTCCAACGACAACAACTCCACCTACCTTCCCTCTTCTCATTCAAACATATTTCCTCCTCACTCACATATTCTTCCTCTTCTCTTTCAAGATCCACCAACCGGAGACCCTCCTTATCTCCGTCCCCATGCTGTTCCGGCGTCCCTGTTCCGGCGTTCCCTGGATCCTCTCCGTTCTCTTCTGTTTCGGACGTCCCTGGAGCAGCCGGTTTTGAGTGTGCAGCTGGGAAGAACTCGTGGAAGCTTAGAGAAAAGGACTCAAGGGTGTGAAGCTCACAAGGTCAAGGTCAAGGAAATCCATTCTCAAGATCTCAACTCTTATCTCTCACGGTTTGAGGTAAGGAGTGAGTGTTACCTCTACTTGAGTTTGGGTTTCTGGGGTGTTCATAAAGGGTACTAAGAGTGGGTGTTAGATTAGGAAATGGATCTAGGTTAATGTAGAAAGGAAATGGTAAAAAGGGAAAAAGGGAACTAATAAACGAATTAGAAACTTGAGTTTGAAGTAGGGATGAGTATCGTTATATGCTATATGTTGGTATTTACATGATGGATTGGTTGAGTGTTTTATTCTTATTGTTGTTGCTGTTGTATAAGTGATTATGAACTTTGTGTATAAATGTTTATGAGCTTTGATATTTATGATCCATGTCTGTGGCCGAGCTGAGTGACTTTGGTAATGGGTATGAGAAAATGGTAGAGATGGAAAGTAGGAGAGAGAGAGTAATAAGGCAGAAAATGAGTAGGGTTAATGGAAAGAGGGAATGGTTACCGAATTTAGCCGAGAGAGAGGTCGAGCTAGAAAGATGGTTAAAGGGATAAGTAGAGAGGTTGAGCCGAGAGAGGCCGAGCTAAGTAAATAATGAGATTAATGCAAGGAGGAATAAATGAAAGAGGTGAACTGAGGTGGGCCGAACTAAAAGTAATGGTTAATAAGATAAGGGGAATTAAAGAGAAATGGTTGTGTGGTCGGGTCATAGCAGGCGCGTATTGGGTGCGTGCATTGATCGCGTAAGCTGAGCATTGTGGTGCTCGCAGCTGTAAGTCGAGCATTGTGATGCTCGCAGTTATGACTCACAAGGTTCCGAGAACGGAATCGGTGGGATGTGTTCCTGGTCATAGCAGACGCGTACTGGGTGCGTGCATTGATCGCGTAAGCCGAGCATTGTGGTGCTCGAAGCTGTAAGTCGAGTATTGTGGTACTCGCAGTTATGGACACTCCTTACTGCATAGAATGATCGGTGGTAGTGTTCCTGGTCATAGCAGACGCGTACTGGGTGCGTGCATTGATCGCGTAAGCCGAGCATTGTGGTGCTCGCAGCTGTAAGCCGAGTATTGTGGTACTCGCAGTTATGGACACTCCAATATCCGACCTAAATGGTGTAAGACATGCACTGGGTGTATGCATCCGAGAAGAGTAAAAGATTGTAAACTATGTGAAAATGGAATAATGAGTAATGTCCGAGATAGTGATGCTAATCCGAGGTAAGAGAATGTGAACCGAGGTATAATTAGTCAGGGAAGGATATAGTGGTTGAGAATGGGAACCGAGGTAAAGTTAGTAGGTAATGAGCAAACTGGTTTATAATGTGAGCAGAGCTAGATGAGATGGTAGGATGTGAGCCGAGTTAGATGAGATTGTGTGTATGTGAACCGAGCTAATGTTGATATATGCATGAGATATATGGGCTTGACTACTTGTTATTTATATGCTATTTGACTACTTGTATTTGGCTTGGTAGTTCGGTATGTCATTTTAGAAACTGCTTATTTAAGTTCTGTGTAATTCTCACCTCCTTACCATTTTTCAGGTACTGAGCCCTAGCAAATGCAGTCCCCGGCCGAGCAGGATCACTCTCCCTCACAGGGAGAGTAAGTTATTTAGAGTCATAGATGTGGATAGGTCCGAGCTAAAATATTTGTTTTGTATTGGGTCTCGGCTATTTGGTCCGAGCTAAAACACGCTTTTGTATATTTTGATCTCGGCCCGATGGCCGAGCTAAACATCATATTTGTAATTCGAACTAATGAGCTCGGTGTAGCTATGTTTCTCAACTCTTGTTTAATGATTAATGAAGTCTTCCACTTTATTAACTCTGATGTTTTTTTGTTATTAATGAAAGGAAATATTATTTTGGCAAATATCATATTCATCTTAAAAGAAATTTTAAATCCTAAATTTGGGGTAATTAAGAGTAATTATTATATAGGGTGTTACAATTTTGGTATCAGAGCAGTTTCCCTCGGCCTTTGGAGTGTGGACTCACATCTCCAATGGTTACTCACCAAGAGAGTAACCAGGAAATAGTGTCAAGTTCTATAAGTAGTTGCTTAGGTTTATAGTTATAAACTCCTATGTAGTTATGCACTAAGTTATGTAGATGTCTGCATCAACAAAACCCTTTGTTGCTACATGGTAGCATCATGGAAAATCAGTCTTTCCATTCTCATGCTAGCAGTTCGGCTACTGATCATAAGATCAACTCCCCAGCTGATTCTTTATAATCCAAGCCGTATGATATCTGCTTTCAAGAAGGGCAAACTTCTGCAATGGGTAAGTTTAGGTCGACTACTGAAGACAAGGAGCAACACGTGGGGGTACAAGTTGATGAGAAGGAGAGTATAATGTTGAGGCCGGGAATGATCCTTCTGAACTAGCACTTGGCTCATGAAGGACAGATAGACGTAATAAAGAACTGTCGTGAGATGGGCCTAAGTCCTGGAGGTTTCTATCAACCAAGCTTTCCAAGTGGAGCCAGACTCCGACTGAAAATGATGTGCCTCGGCTTAGACTGGAATCCTCAAACCCGAGCGTATGGACACAAAAGGGTAATTGATGGCAGCGAACCACCCGATATTCCTGACCATTTCATTCGGCTGGTTATGGGAGCAATGCAAGAAGCACAATCTTTAATTGAGAAAGAATGCGGTGCAAACGAAGTGGAGAGCATACTCCCTTCCATGTCCCCGGATGTCTGCATTGTCAATTTCTATGAAGAAAATGGAAAGCTTAGTCTTCATCAGGACCGTGACGAAAGTGTTGGAAGCCTGCAAAGAGGGATACCCGTAGTATCATTCTGCATTGGTGACTCGGCTGAGTTTCTCTATGGAGACCAGAGAGATCCAAGGAGGGCAGAAAGAATTATCTTGGGGTCAGGCGACGTACTAATATTCGGTGGCGAGTCTCGTCACATTTTTCATGGTGTGTCGGCAATCATACCAGAAACAGCCCCAGAAGGATTACTCAATGACACGGGACTTCGCCCTGGACGTCTCAACCTTACATTCCGATAATATCAGTTTCCTGGCCCGCAACTTTGAGGTCTACGGTACAGCTACTCAGGGAAATCCGGGCCAAACCAGAAAAAGGTACGGGACGATCCAAAAGTTAGATAAACATTTTAGGTACTTGCAATCTGTATCTCTATTAAGTTTCAATGTAGAGTACCCTAAATCAGTTCTCTTGGAATTTTAAATTCCTAATCCTGTATTTCTAAGTGTTGTGGAACCTAATAAATACTCGTCTTCAATCCAATCTTGAGTACCATCTAGTTATGAGACCGTAACAAGAGACTTAACCAAAAACCTTGTGATAGTGTCATCCTTCAATAGTGTACGGTCAGGATTGGTCATCCTTTCCTTGCATCTGTTAAAAGATAAGGCTATCATTCAATAACACAGTGATGTACAGTTGATGAATGCGGGATTGGGACTGACCACCTCGGTCTTCGCGTTTATTGACGTGATATATTATTGCAATTATCTAGTTGAAATCCGACTAAACCATCTAAGAATTCTAACCCTGTCGAAAACCCGATTGAAACTTTAATCCTATAGGATCTTTACTAAGACTCATAAACAGTGATTTGCATAGAAAATTCGAAACAACCCCAATAATAACGATTAGCAGCCAACTGAACCCCATGTACCACTTTAGCTCCATCTACTCAAGTTGAGGGGTAGGGTAAGGGCTACTCGGAATAACTCGGTTTATCCCACACCAAAGGTGCTAAACACTATTCCAACTCTATTGGTGCTCTGATGAACCTTGGTTAAGGTTCTAAATCACTAAAAGGCCTTAGGTGGGGTTCTAACCAATAGAAGAAAATGCTCCTCTTTTTCACCCTTCTAGGCTCGAATCGCTCTTGGAAGAGTTGTCCTTAGATCTTAACCAAGGATCCGTTTTAAGTGTGCTGGCAAAGAGCTGTGAATTCGGTGTTCCTCGTGTCTATCGATCTTAGGCTTAAATTGTTCTCGGAACCCCAGTCTTGTTTTTTTTCCTCTGATTCCTCACAAAAGAGAACATTTCCTCCATTGGTTATGGTACCTCGCAGCAGGTTCATGACCCTGAAAATTTGAGCTGTCTTTCATGAAAAGCATGAATTTCTTATGGATCCCAAAGTACTCGGATCCTTTGTTAATCGCTGAAGTATAGGAGGTTTGTTTCCTCGGTCATGTGATATCCGAGCACGGTGTTGCGATTGATCCCTCCAAGGTGGAAGCTGTGCTCAAGTGGGAGAGACCCAACTCAGTAACCGAGATCAGGAGTTTAGTGACCTTAACCTCAGTGTACAGAAGAAGGAAAACAGTGTTGTACTGGAGGTGCTGCAAGTAACCACTGACTTCGTGGGTTTCATCAAGGAAAGACAGGCTGTCGACCTAGAACTCCAGAAGCTACTAGAAAGAGCAGGAGACAAGAATGAACCCGACTTCTCTAAGGGACCCAATGGTCTCGTACGATTTCGGGGCCGAGATTGCATTCCCATGGACTTTGAAGTCCGAAGAGAGTTGATGGAAGAGGCTCATAAAACGAAGATGAGTCTTCATTCGGGAGCCACAAAGATGTACCAGAATCTGACGAGGTTATTATGGTGGCCGAAGTTGAAGACCGATGTGGCAGATTATGTGTCTCGGTGTTTGACATGCCAGAAAGCCGAGATAGAGCATCAGGAACCAGGAGGATTACTCAAATCCTTGGAGATTCCGCAATGGAAGTGGGATAGCATCTCGATGGATTTTGTGTCGGGTCTACCAAGGACGAGATCAGGGCAGGAAGCCATTTGGGTTGTGGTGGACCGACTTACGAATTGTGCCCATTCCTGCCGATCAGCATGAGGTACAGCCTTGAGAAACTGACGCAGTTGTACATAAAGGACATTGTTCCGAGCAGCATAGTGTCGGATTGTACCAGATATCGGAGAAGGTTAGACCAGTAGCTTACAGAATTGCTCTACCTCTGCACTTGTCTAAGCTCCATGATGTAATTCACGTCTCGCAACTTACGAGATACATTCATGAGCCCTCGCATGTGATAGCATTGGACGAACTACCGCTAAAAGACAACCTGACTTTCGAAGTTCTTCCAGTCCGAGTTGAGGACAAACAAGTCAGACGGCTCAGAGGGAAGGAAATCCCTTTGGTCAAGGTCGTCTGGAATCGGAACGATATGGAGGAAGCTACTTGGGAACTGGAGGAGAAGATGAAGCAGTCTTATCCGCAACTGATCAAGGCCGACTAAATTTCGAGGACGAAATTTCTGTAAGTGGGAGAGACATGTAACATCCTAGAAATTAATAGTAATATAATAAAATAATATATAAATATTTATTTAAGGATGGGATTAAGCCGTAGAAATTGTATGAGGGTAGTGAGGTAATAGGAAGCATAGGCAGACCAGATAAGTAGATGTAGGGCCTCGAACCGACCTCAGCCGAGCTAAAGAACTAAATAGGAACGAAACGCGAAGTCTATTGTCAGCTCGGATTAGCCGACCTCGGCGCACCTCACAATATCATCCGAGAAGGAAGCTCGGACTACTACTGTTCCTACAAACCAAGCCGACGTATCCGAGCCGATGTATCCTAGCCGACATACTCTAGCCGACACGTCCTAGATCCTCCGTGCCAGCTCATGTGAGCTGTAGCCCTTTGGGTTTCGTACCATCCGTACATTGTCATTGTCATTGCTTTATGTCCCTTTCAGTGTACTATTCATGGCTTCCTCAAGAAGCCAATGAATCCTAGCCACTCATTCTAGCTTCCCAAAGAAGCCTCTAATGTGGACCACACAAATGTCCCACCCTAATTGAATAAAAGAAAATCCAACACAAAACACTCAACACTTTTGCACTTCCACTCTCTTCCTCCTTCATCTCTCTCCCTCATTCTATTCTCTGAAAGTCCAACGACAACAACTCCACCTACCTTCCCTCTTCTCATTCAAACATATTTCCTCCTCACTCACATATTCTTCCTCTTCTCTTTCAAGATCCACCAACCGGAGACCCTCCTTCTCTCCGTCCCCATGCTGTTCCGGCGTCCCTGTTCCGGCGTTCCCTGGATCCTCTCCGTTCTCTTCCGTTTCGGGCGTCCCTGGAGCAGCCGATTTTGAGTGTGCAGCTGGGAAGAACTCGTGGAAGCTTAGAGAAAAGGACTCAAGGGTGTGAAGCTCACAAGGTCAAGGTCAAGGAAAGCCATTCTCAAGATCTCAACTCTTATCTCTCACGGTTTGAGGTAAGGAGTGAGTGTTACCTCTACTTGAGTTTGGGTTTCTGGGGTGTTCATAAAGGGTACTAAGAGTGGGTGTTAGATTAGGAAATGGATCTAGGTTAATGTAGAAAGGAAATGGTAAAAAGGGAAAAAGGGAACTAATAAACGAATTAGAAACTTGAGTTTGAAGTAGGGATGAGTATCGTTATATGCTATATGTTGGTATTTACATGATGGATTGGTTGAGTGTTTTATTCTTATTGTTGTTGCTGTTGTATAAGTGATTATGAACTTTGTGTATAAATGTTTATGAGCTTTGATATTTATGATCCATGTCTGTGGCCGAGCTGAGTGACTTCGGTAATGGGTATGAGAAAATGGTAGAGATGGAAAGTAGGAGAGATAGAGTAATAAGGCAGAAAATGAGTAGGGTTAATGGAAAGAGGGAATGGTTACCGAATTTAGCCGAGAGAGAGGCCGAGCTAGAAAGATGGTTAAAGGGATAAGTAGAGAGGTTGAGCCGAGAGAGGCCGAGCTAAGTAAATAATGAGATTAATGCAAGGAGGAATAAATGAAAGAGGTGAACTGAGGTGGGCCGAACTAAAAGTAATGGTTAATAAGATAAGGGGAATTAAAGAGAAATGGTTGTGTGGTCGGGTCATAGCAGACGCGTACTGGGTGCGTGCATTGATCGCGTAAGCCGAGCATTGTGGTGCTCACAGCTGTAAGTCGAGTATTGTGGTACTCGCAGTTATGGACACTCCTTACTCCATAGAATGATCGGCGGTAGTGTTCCTGGTCATAGCGGACGCGTACTGGGTGCGTGCATTGATCGCGTAAGCCCGAGCATTGTGGTGCTCGCAGCTGTAAGCCGAGTATTGTGGTACTCGCAGTTATGGACACTCCAATATCCGACCTAAATGGTGTAAGACATGCACTGGGTGTATGCATCCGAGAAGAGTAAAAGATAGTAAACTATGTGAAAATGGAATAATGAGTAATGTCCGAGATAGTGATGCTAATCCGAGGTAAGAGAATGTGAACCGAGGTATAATTAGTCAGGGAAGGATATAGTGGTTGAGAATGGGAACCGAGGTAAAGTTAGTAGGTAATGAGCAAACTGGTTTATAATGTGAGCAGAGCTAGATGAGATGGTAGGATGTGAGCCGAGTTAGATGAGATTGTGTGTATGTGAACCGAGCTAATGTTGATATATGCATGAGATATATGGGCTTGACTACTTGTTATTTATATGCTATTTGACTACTTGTGTTTGGCTTGGTAGTTCGGTATGTCATTTTAGAAACTGCTTATTTAAGTTCTGTGTAATGCTCACCTCCTTACCATTTTTCAGGTACTGAGCCCGAGCAAACGCAGTCCCCGGGCGAGCAGGATCACTCTCCCTCACAGGGAGAGTAAGTTATTTAGAGTCATAGATGTGGATAGGTCCGAGCTAAAATATTTGTTTTGCATTGGGTCTCGGCTATTTGGTCCGAGCTAAAACACGCTTTTGTATATTTTGATCTCGGCCCGATGGCCGAGCTAAACATCATATTTGTAATTCGAACTAATGAGCTCGGTGTAGCTATGTTTCTCAACTCTTGTTTAATGATTAATGAAGTCTTCCGCTTTATTAACTCTGATGTTTTTTTGTTATTAATGAAAGGAAATATTATTTTGGCAAATATCATATTCATCTTAAAAGAAATTTTAAATCCTAAATTTGGGGTAATTAAGGGTAATTATTATATAGGGTGTTACAGAGAGGCTCTTAGACTTGTGTTTTAGGTGGTGTTTGGGACGAAGGAAATGAGGGAATGAGGTGAGAAATGAATGGTAATACACCTAAGGCCAAGACTTAAATAAGCAACTCATGGTTTCCTATTTTGCCCTTGGTGAGTTTCGGCCATAAGCTTCTAGAGGGAGGGGTAAATTCGTCCTTCTCTATTTTTGCTTGGGTGGAGGTTAGCATCTCTTAAGGGAACATATAGGGGACATTAGGGTGTTTAGGGTCACTTAGGGGGCAAGACCTTTTTGGCACTCCATTAGGGTTTTTACTATTTGGTTAGGGTTTGGTTAAGACTTAGTTAGGACTTGGTTACTTGCTCCACACTTAGGAAATTTCTAGGCTTTCTCTCCACTCATACACACACATACGACACACACACATATATATACACATATATTCACACATACATACTCATGCACACACATACCAATCACACTTATATTCATGCATTTGCACGTTACACATACATGCATGCATATACTTCTTACTAATTAAAACTCTCATAATCCTAAGCATACATACATATAAGGCCGTACATACATACACATTTACACACACATAGAGAATAAATTATTCATGCATCAAAATTATAACGACACCAAAAATATCAAGCATATATTTTCAGAAAACATATCACCATTTCATCAAACAATTTCTTATGGAAAAATTCACTATTTCTTTAAAAGAATTTCAACACATGATCATTTCCAAAAATCAACTTTAAAAATCATGACATTATTTCATGAAAAATCATTTCTTTAAAATCACTCAACACTTTGAAAACGTGAATTAAGCAATTTATTTAAGAAAATACTCTTTCTAAAACACTTTCCTCAAAAATAAATCTATTTAGTATTTTAATTCAATACGAGGAAATTGCGGGGTGTTACATTCTCCCCAACTTAAAGATTTCTCGTCCCCGAAAAATGTGTCTAGGATTGGGCAGCAGGACAGAATTCTTACGTCACTCTGATTTTCATAAGGACACTCTCATTCTCACTTCGCGGTTGTATTCCCTTTTGCTGGTCTAATTCACTCTGTCGTGCTCTTTGTTTGTGGCTTTCAGACGAAGAAGTTCCACTCGTACCCTCACTTGCGAGTCGATCCGGGTTAAATCCAACGGACTAACCGAGAAAGATGTCGTTCCTTCCACTGATCGTCGTCACAGAGAGTCCGACCATAGGTACGGACTTAGGGAAAATCAACCAAACAAAATTCAAACATCTCCAAAAGCATGGGGTTTGATCTAAAATCCTTAAATATTCACTATTCTCTACAACTTTAGGTTCTTACTAACTTACAAAAATTCACTCCTTCCTTTCGTTCTCCTCCTAACTCTAAGGTTCCTTCTATCATTTCTCTAGATTAAGGGGTTTTATTACAACTTGGGTTTATTTACTTCCTCAAACAAACCTCACTTTCCTCCTTAGATTCATCCTAAACATTAACCAACCTATCACTTCTACCGTCTAAACCTCTAATTATTGTGTATGGCAATTCTAATCCTCAATCTTTCCTCAAAATTTCCTCTAATAACTGGTAACATACACCTCTTCCCTTCCTTGTGACTCCCCAACTTCGATCAAACTTATAACTAAATCCATTGTGATCTTACATCCTTACTTAACTTAAACCGTTTATCCTTCCTTAATCGTTCACGCCTAAATTACTTGGGTAACTATGGCACTTCTAACTCCGCAATTCAGACTGAAGGGTCTTAAATAGGGTCGGTAAGGCTACGGGTGGATGGTAGGGCTCATGAAGAAAAAGTTCGAATCTTAACATTATCATCCTATTTCCTCAAAGATACCGACTACTCTTTGAACAAGGGTACGTCTAGGCCAACAACTGGGAGTTTATCAAACACTAAGGAAACATCAAAGGTTAAGAAATCTCATCCTATTCGCTTCTACTTACTCTACGTTTCTCAATCTACTAGATAAACAGGTTCCTTAAACTAACTTGGCCGACACTAAGTCACAATCAACGTCTTACATCCTAGAAAGACGAGAACCTAATCTTATGCTCCTATCCTTATACTAGCAAACATACAGAGTCACACAAACAAAGCATGTAAGCCCATGCTTAAGGCCACTAAGGATTACCATTGCTCTGATACCATTCTGTAACAGACCGATTTTCGTAATCCAAAATAACTGACTTTTATTTACTAAAGTTGCAAAAATGAGGCCAAAAATTTTTTTTTAAAAACATTGTTGAAGTGTTTGAAAGTATTATTGAAAATCTCTTTAGGTTCTTCAATTCACTTTTTCGAAAACCGGGTGTTACTAAAACCTTTCTTTTCATAAAACATTCGTCTCCATCAAAGATCTTGGCCTCAAATCATCTTGACAGTTTTCAAAACTTTACATGAGTCCACTTTGCATAAGGATGTACTCTACAAGTTAAATCAAAATTCAGCTCAATTACATCATGGCTCATAGCATCGGTAATCCTTAACTCAACAATCATCACAACCTAAACTATCCACATTATCCTTAAACTACCCTATTAAAAGCAATTGGGTGAAGGTCCTCCTTCTTCTTGCGTCCTTTCTTTGCTCTCGAAGATGATGCCCTTTCCTGTTGCTGTCCCCTCATTGCTAATGGACTCCAGTTCTGCCCCATTGAGAAAGGCAGAGTTCCTCCAGTTCTCATACCGAAACTTCTCCGCGTAGTTCCTGTATCCACGTACGGTGACTTGCTCCAGGTGCGGCTCCAGATTAGCTCCACTCAGTTGATGCTCTGGATCAGGGATCACAATCTGGGTGTGACCGGTTCATATCCAACCGTAGGGGGTGAGCTTCCATCCTCTCCCATACTTACTCCATGTAGTAACGTCCATCCGATACTCCATCTTCCCGTTGAGATATCAGCAACACCGATATGCCAACGAACAGGAGAGAGTAAGCAATCCAAACGACGTATCGTCGACGGTGTGGAATTACGATAGGCAAGATAGAAGGACCATACAGACAAACCATACAACATACAACATACAACACAGAACAATCATGATATCAATATCAATATTATCAGTGTTATTAACCTTATTATTATCCTTCCCTTTTCTTACTAAATTTAATTTCACTTCTCTTAATTATTCTTTCTTTCTCAATCCTTTTTCCCTTTTCATACTCAGAATCTCCTCTTTTCCAATCTTATCAATTCATATCATTCCTTTACTTTGGAAATCATCATATATTGTCGGGGAATTCATTTCGTTCTCAGCTATCACTCACGTCTACATCTCCTCGGTCATCCACCCAACCTAGTCAGAAGCAAACAGGAGTACAGGACCTTTACCGTGCGGGCACGACAGCTGTCACACAATCAAATGGTCCCAGGAGGACTCAGCCTCAAATCATAATCATATCAATTCATATACATGGCACACTGTCTCACTACAGTGGCAAACAAGATGCCCCACTCCAGTCCCTCTCACTGTTCTCGATTTGCAATCTAGGGGGCGACAGTATATTTCTAGTGGGCCCGCAGAACTCACCACGGCATTAGACCCAGTCCCCACCACGTTAGTGCGCCACATGTGGAGTTCGTTCTTCCTAGAAACATACTCTAGACTTCTTGACGTTTCACCGTCATCGTCCTCCCCTAATGCAATCTCCTCCTAAGTATCCGCAGATACTTATGGTATCTTCCTCTCCACTACTTCGCACTCTCATACCTCACCGCGTATGTCTTATAAGTCTTTTATCTTTTTAATTATCCTAAGGTCGGCCCATCCTTCGTGCATCCCTTCAATGAGTCCCGACCGCTAACTTTGCACAAACTTTCTCTCATCATTTCTCACATAGCACAGAGCTGGGATCACATGAACAAACTCAAATCTCATTTCTCAAACTTTCTCAACATTCTCCATTCCTCGTAATCATCTCATCTTTCTCAATCATTCTATTTCAAAGACTTTCACAAATCTCTTTTCATAAGTTTTCACAAAACGTAATTTCCACAAACTTTTTCTCAGAAATGTTATTTCATAAAATCTTCTCAAAAAATATCATCTTGTTGCCTTTTTCTAAAATATCATTTCCAGAAGACCTTCCCCCAAAATATTATTTCAAAAAGATTTTATTTAATCATCCTTTCATATACTTTACCAAAAAGATTGTCTCCCCAAAACTTCCCTCAACAATACCTCTTTTCACAAAACTCTTTCAAAAAGATCGTTTTCACAAAACTTTTCTCAAAACTGTAATTTCATAAAACTTTCTTAAAAAGGTTATTTCGAAAAGACTTTCTCAAAAATGTTGTTTCAAAAGAGTATCTCCAAATATCATTTCAAAAACTCTTTCAAAAAGATTGGCTCACCAAAACTTTTTCAAAGATACTTTCTTTAAAAAGCTTTTCAAAAATCTTTTTCGAAAACCTTTTTCAAAATCACCTTTTTGCTGAGCGCTAATGGAGGAGCAAGCTCAACTCAACACTAGTCTCAGTCTAAAACCAAAAACAAAGGATCCCAGCTCCACTTAATTCTCATCTCATATCCAACAAACAACATCATTCCCCCCAGCTCTGGCTCGTTCTCAACACTTTCATTTCATTCTTTCCCCAATCTCAACTCTTTCTTCCTTTTCCAACATATATCCTATTTTCACTCATTATTCTTTTCTCATTGAGTCTTCTCTTTATTACTTTCATAGCTCATTCATTTCATTTTTATTTCCTTATTCAGGACGTAGCAGACGTCCATCAACGTATTACTCATTTAATTTAACAGCAATAAATATCATCAGGCATAATGACATAAAGATATAAAAACATACTAACAAGCACACACTCAACTCACAATAACAATGTGGTCTTTGTCATCTTCGTATAAGTGGCCACACAACACACACAATTGCCACTATACTACTGACTCAGAACCACTTAGTTCCGATCTTTGAGATGATACGGAACGTCCTAATATATCACCTAACTACCACGGTGTCTTAGGAAAGCTTCTCTCTCACCTGAGGTCCAGCTATTTAATGCGTACCGTCTCCTCGGATCCTTGTGCTGCCGGCTGCCCCAATCCCTCGTCTTTAAGATTCCTCGTACTAAATAAAGATTACATTTTCGTTATTAACTTGTATTAAGAAAATCATTTCTTAGTTCGTGACTTTCTGTTCCTTATTACTGTAACACCCTGCATTTTTCCCTTACGTGCGTAAACGATTTCCGGAAAAGTATTTTATGTGAAAAAGGAAATAAAGTGATAATTCTCAAGGATTTTTATAAGCAAAAGATATTTTTATAAAAAGAGAAACGAATAATTTGGTCGGTTTGATTTTTTTGTGATTTTTCTAGAAAGTGATTTTTGTTTGAAATAAAGTTTTGAACTGTTAACTTGAAAAATTCGTAATTTTTAAACCGTAACTCGAATTTTTACAATCTTTATATCAAAACGATCGTCTTGAAACGTAGATTTTAAAAATATAATTATAAGATTTTTCTGGGTTGTTTTACAAAAATTTATTTTCAGAACAGTGAAATACGAGTTTAAAGAATTATGTTTTTAAGGAAATGAAATTATTGATTTGGCTTGAATTTTTATATGAAAGGTGTTCGACTGAACGTGTGAGTACTGTGTGATGCCTAAAATTAATTGTGTGAATGTGATTTCTTATCAAATGATTGCATTATTGTATGAATTAATAATTAGGATGTTTAAGTAAATAAGATTAAGAAAATAAAAATGTGATGTATGTATGTGTGATGTGTGTGCTACGGTATGTATTTGTGGGTGTGTATAACCGTGTATTTGTGTATGTATAATTCTAGAAACTTAGAGATTAAGAAACTAGGAACAAAGTAAAGCCTAACTAAATAAACTAAGTTAGGATCAAACCAAACTAATATCAAAATCCTAACTAGTCTTCAACCTAGAATGACCCCTAAAAAGCCTAGTCTACTTAACCTTGTCCCCTTAGTTTTGGTAACATCCACCCATGCATACTTTTATGATGCCAAAAATGCCCCTCCCTTCTTGTACATGGCCGAACCAACCTAAGGGCACTAGGAGGAAAACAATTTTGCTTATAAAAATAAGGAAAGCCTTAGCTCATTTCCCATTTTCACTTCTCTTCACCATTTCATTTCCTCTTCCACCACACCAACACTAAACAGACACTCTAAGAGACCCTCAAACTCTCAGAGAGAAAAAGAGAAAAGAAATAGAGAGAGAGAAGAGGGCATGGCCGTGAGGCCTAGAAGAGAAGGAGGTGGAAGATCCTAGTTCAACCAAGCTTTTCCTTGTAGATCAAGAGTGTAAAGGGCTAGATGAACCAACCTTTGCATTGTAGGAACCCAAAATCAAGAAGAAGAGTTGTAATAGTTTAGTTTTCTTTTTTTTTCTAGAATCTATTTTACTTCCTTCTTGCATGTTTAATTTTTGGAGTTCATGTGTTGTTTTTCTTTTGATCTTGAACTTTAAGGATTCTAAGTAATTTGTAATATGTGATCTTGATGCTTTATGATTCGGTTCATGTTGTTCTTGATGGATCTAACACTTTTTCAACTAAACTCTTAACGATTTAACGTTTTCAAACTAAAATCTTAAAGATCTAAAGAATGGCTAAAAATCTTTGTGAAAACTAAAATGAATTTCCTTGCATGTCTATGTTTCTTGCCTTAAACCGTGAAACACATGTGTTTATGTGATGATTTAATGAATAATTTCATGATCTAAGTTTGTTTATTTATAAAGTGAAATTATTTGGCCTTGCATGTTGAATTTTGTGGAACCGTGATCTATGTATGGGTTTCCATGTCTAATTGTAGAATAAATTTATGATCTCAACTTGATTTATAAAAAGGTTTAAGTCTATGGTTTTGCATGTTGTTTTGTGATGATCTTGGTTGATCTAAAATGTGTGCATGTGATCATTTTTGTTTGATGCATGAGAAATATTTAGATCTTAATTTGCATGTAAAATTTAAATGAAAGATCATGCTTTCTTTTATGTGTGTCACAGTTTCAAAAGGAAGAGTAAGGAAATGAGTTTTAAAATGATTTTTCAAGCATGAACATGTTTAGATCTTTAGATTACATGTTAATTTTTAAGAGAAAAATTATGTTTTGTTTTATGTATGTGTTTCGGTTTTTTTTAGAGAAAAGAATTAAAGAAACAAGTTTTAAATTGATTTTCAAAGTGCAAACATGATTTGATTAAGTGATTATTTTGTGCATGTTTTATTTTTTTTAAGGAGGCCATTCGGCCATGCTTAATTAAAAAGGGAAACCCATGTTTTTATTTTGTAAAAGTGGATGCATGTATGTTTAAGCTCAGATCTGGTGATTTCATGTGCATGAAACTAAAAGTAAATCCTTATTTTTGGTTTAAGAAAAGCTATAATCTTGAGATTATTTTTTTTATGCATGCTTGAAAAAGATTTTGTTTTAATAAAATTGATGCATGTGGATGTGAATGAGTTGTGTGACATGAAGTTTTGAAAATTGCCTTGAAATCCTATATGTCTAGGTGTGAATGCATGACTTTTGTATGCCTAAAAAGTGAGTCAAAAGTCTTGTTTCATGCATGTTGACTATTCGGCCACCTAGGGTGAAATAGGAAGCTAGGCTTGTTCTTCAATTAGATTGCATATATGTTGACTCTATTTGAATTTAAAGACCTGAAAAGATACATGCATGAAAGAAATAAATTTAAAAGAAAATGTGGTGATGGTTTGTAATTTAATTTGTTGTGTTGATTTTATTATGAAAATGAAATTAAAATTGTTTATTACATGCTCACGGTTTTAACTAGAAGAAAGAAAATAATTTCATGCTTTATGCCTTTGAGTGTGCACTAAATTCTTGTCATATTATACATGTAGAATTCGGTCAATGCATGTTAAAATGGTTAAAGAGTTTTCCTTATAAAATGACATTGATGATGACCAAGTTCTAGATGCGGTGTGTGAATGAAAGTGTTGTGTGCCCTCTTTAATTTATTGATTTTAGAAATGAAATTGAATAAGTTCTCTGGAGTATATGAAAAGATTTTTGTAATCTAATGATTTTTAGTTTTAAAGTTTATGTCCGATTAGAAAATTAATAACCATGTGATTCGGTTCTGTTAAATTAATTCTAAATTATTTTCTTAAAAGTAATTGAATTAATTTATTTATGATATAATTTAATTGATAATTAAAAGTGTGACTTCCTGTGTATATGTATGTGAATATTGTGCTGCCTGAATGTATTGTGAGTTTGTTTGTGAAAAATGTTTTATTTAAAAAGAATGATCTAGATAACTTAAATTAATTTGAAATCTTTAATTGATCAGTGTTTAATGATATTGAGAAGACTTGAAAGTAAATAAATCAATTGATTGGTTCTGAAGTTTTATTTTCTTGAATTCTGTATTTGATTTAATAAAGGTTTTCAAAGAATTGTTTTTCCTTCAATGTTTAGAGAAAATGATTTTTAACCCAAAGTGTTTTAAACCAAGAAAAATAGATTCTGTTTTGGAAAAGGAATTGTTTTAAGAGGTTTTTCTTGGAAACATTTTATAAAGGAAACGATTTAGATTTAAAGTCTTTTGGATATTGGCAATGTGCTTTAAAGGGAATTATTTCAAAGTGTTTTAAAATGAAATTTAGAATTCACGTAAATCGTTTCTAACGCACGGGGAAAAATGTCTAGTTCGGGTGTCGGACGCGAAGGAAGCGTGGCAAGGATAACGACTGGAAAATTTCGGAAAGTTTCTGGATGTGTCGTCATCCAGGTGAGTGAGAGTACGGTGATCCCATGACGTGGTTGCTCACAATCCGAATAGGAGGATTGTGAGAATACTGCGAATTAGGTGATACAGATTTGTGTGTTCTAATTGCATACTAAATGTTTACTTGCCATGCATTACTATAGGTTCACTTGTTGTGCATACTTTATTTCGTTAGATATTGTTTAATTTTGTTTGATAGCGAAATGGTGGTGATAGAACCGTGAGAATAATAAGATAAACCGAAAAGAGAAAAGAGAAGCGAATAAGAGATATGAGGAAGGATTGAGAAAGAATGAGTAATGAGTTAAGACTAATGAGAGAGTACGAGAACTGAGAAAGAGATGAATCACGTTGTGAACAAAAGTTTGAGAAAGAGATAAAGGTGATGTGAGTAAAGGAAAGAGATAAAGAGTGGAGATTGATCTGAGAATGTGATTATGAAAGTGAGAAAGTGGTTGAGTAGAGATGTGATTCCTCGTTCACGTTTTTGGGACGAAGCTTAGTGTTGAGTTGAGCTTGCTCCTCCATTAACACTCACCCAAAAATTGTGATTTTTGAAAAAGATTTTGAAAAGAAATTGTGAAAAAGCTTTTGTGGAAATGATATTTTCGTGAAAGTTTTTGGAAAGATTATTTTTGAAGAAGTTTTGTGAAACAGTGTTTTCGAAAAGTTTTGTGAAAGATGTTTTGGAAAGACGAGGAAATTTGTTGATGATGTGAATGAGAATGAGTTTTGAGGATGTTGATGATGAGATGAGAAAGTAATTTGTGGCCTGGGGCCAATGAGATTTAGGGGGAATAGTTTGCGATTAGTGGTCGGGCTTCGTTGAAGGGATGCACCAAGGATGGGCCGATCGTTAGGATTAAGCCGCTAAATAAAATGTTAAATCCTTAAAAGACTTAAAAGACATATACAAACCCGGTAAGGCATGAGTGTCGTATCGAAGTAGTGGAGAGGAAGGTACCCCGGATGTCAAGGACATTCGGGTTGTGAATGCAATAGGGTAGGCTCGGGCGGTAAAACGTCAGGTTGCCTTGAGTACTATTCTGGGCAGAACGAACTCCACATGTGGTGCACTAACGTGGTGGGGACTGGGTCTAATACCGTGGTAAGTTCTGCACCCGGGACCAGAATAGTGCTGTCACCCCTATGGCTTTTCAGGAACAGTGAGAGGGACTGGAACGGGGCATTTGTGTTTGCCGCTGAGAGCGTGCTTGTTTATGATATGAATTGATATGATATGATTTGAGGCAAGGCCTCCTGGTCTGGTACCATTTGTTTGTGTGACAGCTGTCGTGCCCGCGTGGTAAAGGTCCTGTACTCCTGTTTGCTTCCGACTAGGTTGGGTGGATGACCGAGGAGATATAGACGTGTGTGAGCTCAATGATGTGTCCCCCTCATCATTGGTGCTAATCGAAATAATAAAACTTAACAGACAAAGTTGTTTCAAAGAGAAGTACATTGAATATATCAAACATTGAGCAAAAATTTGTAAGACAATATGAGAAAGGATTCTTGAGATAAGGGATATGTGCGGAGGTGATAACGGAAGGAGTTTTGAGAAAAAGTTGTGAAAGTTCGCAAGAAAGATTATGAGAATGTGGTGAATGTATTAATGGGCTAAGAGTGATGGTGGTGAGGTGTTCAGAACATTATGATTGTTTTGTTCTATGTGGTATATATATATATATATATATATATATATATATATATGTCATGTGCATTACATATATGTTGGTGATAATGTACTTGCATTTATGTTCTACTATTTTAGTATGTTGTTTTTATATTAAGCCTACCCTTAGACCGAATGGTCAACCCGTTAGTGTTCGGAACACTGACTCTCTCCTACCATGTTGTCGTATCGGCACTTGCTGATATTGCAACTGGTAGATGATGCAGCTGAAGCGTGGTGGGCTTCATTGACTAAGGTTCAGAGTTAGACGACAAGTATTAGGAAGCAAGACTAGCAGCTAGGAATTCCCCTGGCGGAAGGTAATCCATTGTAAGTTCTTAATTTCCTTGCTCTATCATACTGTACCCCGGCAATTGTATTATTTGGTATTGTTGTTTTGAAACAAGTAAACGGGCCACGTTTTAAAAGATGTTTTGAAAAACAAGTTTCAAAGTGCGGTGTCCTGTGACATCTCGGTTTGGAACTTGAAAAGTTTGAACAATATGAGAACACAAGTTTTAGTTATAACTATGTTTTGGAAACCTAAGTGTTCTCATCTTGTGCACCACTTGTTTGTAAAAAAAAAAAAAAAAAAAAAAAAAAAAAAAAATTGGCCCTAATTTTCACTACTTTGAATGTAAGTTTTCAAGTTGCCGGATCGGGGTGTTAAGATTACAAAACTTGAAACACTATTGTTTTATCGAAACAACTCTCATTCTTACTGTAAACCTTTTAAAACCGTTTGAAAACATTTCATAAAATGATTTAAATCAATTTATGTGGTTGCTGGTCCATTTTGGACAGTACCTCAAGTACGTTCGAAAACACCGAAAAATGCCCCGTTTTCAATCCGGGTTTTTCTTAAATCAAATATCACTTGAAAACCACACTTTAAATTACATGAAAATATTTTTAAATACAAGAAGCATGTCCAAATAATTCTGGACAGCGAAGAGTTATTTTATAAAAATCGTTTTGATAAAACCCCGAGAACATCTTAAAAATACTTTTTCGTTTAAAACAACTCATTCATTTAAATTATCCTTTTAAAACTCAAGTCTTCATCACAAAACAACTTTGGACAGCCATAAACATAATCTCGCAAACTCAAATAAATTAAGTCCAATAGATTTCAAAACCTCATACACACACAATTGACAACATACTTTGGTAAATCAAGCACATAAACAATTAATCAATTATTCAATTTAACTACAAAACAAACATTCATTCTTAAGCAAACATTCTTACAATTGAACACTTAATTAAATTATTCAACACATAATTACTTTCAAAAACATTTCACTCTTATAAAACAGGAACATTTAAACACACTTAGACTCACGAACCGAATACACACACATAGATTTATTTAAACACAAAACTTATTCCTAATCAATTATTTTACAAAATACATGCATTATTCCTATGTTACTTTCATGGAAAAGAATTCTATCCTAAGTAACATGCATAGACCGAAAATTATCACAAATTAAGGCAAGCTTCATACATCATCGAACACACTAAATCATGCAATCATTTATTCTTTTTCTTAGCAAAAACCGTGAGCCACAACTTTGGAAAAATAATCAATCTTCAATTTATTTTTCTTAACTTAAAACAAGTCAAAAATTATGCAAGAACATAAAGCACATATCAAGTTCTCACAAAATAAAAGGTATGGATCTTAAATTAAACATAGCCGAATACAACATGCACAAAATCAACACTTTAATTTATCTTTCTTAAATCAAATCAAAGCAAAGATCATACAAGGACATGGAACATAGATCAATTTAGAAAAATCATTTTGTTCTCCCTAATTTATTCCGAAAACCGAGACATGCAACTAGAGAACACATAATCTTTTCATTTAAAACTAACATGCATAAATGAATCTTAAGCTTTGCTAACAAAACATGTAAAAATCATGGATCATCACAAACACTTTTAATTTATTTTCTTCAAGAACATAAAAATAACTTTTCAAGATTCATCATCAACATGCATGCACTTAAATCATGTAGATCAAGTCATAGAGTTTAACATATTAGCACAAATCAAAGATGAAAATCATTTTAAATAAAAAGGGGTCAAAATCGAGACACATATTGAAAAAAATAAGAAAGCTTTGGTTCGAAAATCATTTATAAAGCTCAAGATCAAAAAAAAAATCAAGGATCAAAGTACAAATCAAAGCTTTACCTAAGATTAAACCAAAAATCAAGACATGCAAGAGTTCAAGGTCATACAAACCATTTTCAAACAACATGCAAGAACAAAAATTAAAAATAAGTTTAGATTAAACATTTATTTACAAAGCAAACACTTGAACACCTCTTGATCTACGGTTTTAAGCACTAGAATCACACATGCAAGAAGGTCTACTTCAAGTTCGCATAGATCATAAACAAAGCTTTAGATCAAAGAGATTTAGCTTAAAAACATTAAGATCTAACATGAATAATGCCAACCGAATCATAGAGTCCATCATTTAGTCCATTACAAATTTATTTAGGTCTTAAAATCAAGATCAAAGCAAAAGCATCACATGCAAGCTTAGATCAAGCCACAAAATAAACATGCAAGGGAAGAAAAGAAAATTTACAAAATTACAAATCAAGAACTAGTTCTACTCTTCTAGGATCTTCGGTATATATACCAAGGAAAATAGGTCTACTAACACTTGATCTTCAAGAACTCCTAGGTTTAAGGTTGATCTCCTCTCCTCCTTCCTTCTTCTACCTCACGGTTCCTCTTCTTCTTTCTCTCTTCCTCTATCTTCTATTTCTTAGTCTAAGAGTTTGAGAGGCTCTTAGACTTGTGTTTTGGGTGGTGTTTGGGACGAAGGAAATGAGGGAATGAGGTGAGAAATGAATGGTAATGCACCTAAGGCCAAGACTTAAATAAGCAACTCATGGTTTCCTATTTTACCCTTGGTGAGTTTCGGCCATAAGTGTAACACCCTAAATAATTACCCTTAAATACCCATAATAAAATAGGGATTTTAAATTTTTCTGAGTAATACCATTTTAACTTATGAAAATCTCTATCAAAACGGACAGAGTTTACTTTGTAATATGGACATTCCAAGAATTAGGTTTTCCTGCAAACCTGTTAATTTAATAATTTAAGTGAGATCAGAAAGCCATCAGGGCCAAACCATATATTAAAGCATTCATAATCAGAGTTTCAGTGCGGCGGAAAATTATAAACTAATACAAGTTTTAGCAGTTATTTAAATTCCATGAAATTCTCCAAAATAACTCCCTTCCCACAAGGAGTGGTCCTGACTATACCCCAAAATGATGTTTTTCAGTACATACACATAATCATCATCATATACAAAAATCCCAAAAGTAGTCAGGACGGGACACACGACTCTACTAATATGACTTACTCTCCCTGTAAGGGAAAGTACTCCTGCTCGGCCGGGGGCTGTGCCAGCTCAATCTCAGTACCTGTGCAGATAGTAAGGAGTGAGCATTACACATAAAATGGGAAAGCAGTTTCCAATATGACATAATAACCGACTAAGTCACACACAATTACCACATAGTTCAATCAATTGCACAACAGTCACATTCGTACCAATATGCATCAATATTCCGATTCCATTATTTTTCCTAGGTTATTGTTCATTTTACCTATCCGACAAAACCACCTATGCTCCTATTTTCGCTTCCTTTTTACCCATTAATTACCTAACTCATTAATTCGTTTTACATACCTTATTATCCTATTATTACTAGTACACTTCTTTACCATCCCAAATGATCTCGTTATGTCCTTCTACTAACCTTCCTATCTTATGTTTCGTGTATCTTTTTCTTTTCCCCATTTTCATTCTTCATTCCTTTCTTCCAATCCCTTTCATTTCCTTTATTTTTTCAAATTTCTATTTGCGATTAATGTCACCTCAGGTCAAAGGCCCACATACATCCCTAGTTTACAAAGTATGTCACCTCAGGTCAAAGGCCAACATACTCACCCCATACATACATGATAAGTATGTCACCTCAGGTCAAAGGCCCACATACTTACCAACTTCACAAAGTATGTCACCTCAGGTCAAAGGCCAACATACTCACCCTATTCACACATGTTAAGTATGCCGCCTCAGGTCAAAGGCCCACATACTTACCATATTCACAAAGTATGTCACCTCAGGTCAAAGGCCAACATACTCACTACTTCCAAATAATCATAACAAACAACAAATATCAATATACCATAGTAAACACGCCATTCCTATCATCTCATATAAACCATCTAGTAAACAAACACAATTACAATTCACAACGCTTAAACACTTAGAGCAACAAATGAACAGTTCACAATAATTATCAAGAATACACCAAATATATATAATCATTAGCAACAACTCAGATAAGCACATAAAATATCCTACACATTAGCACTTAACAATTATTCTCAAGTAGCACCTATAATAACATATAGTAGCAAGATCATGCATTTAGCTAGTTCAATTTATTGGTTTGCCTAATCAATTTATTATTCCTATTCCCCATCGTAGAGTTACACTAGGTTCGTTTCTAGAATTTACCATCATTTTCTAACTTAGGTTTCCAATTCCTTATACTAACACCTATCTCTTAGCAAGCATTATATACATACTATAAACTATTCCCCAGAGTATGGTAATACTCACTAATACCCACTCCTTACCTCAACACTTAGAAATAAGGCGATTACACTTGCTTTAAGCTTGAGAGTCTTGCCACCAATTGAGTTATGACCCAAGAGAGAAGTGAGGAACCTAATATAATAGCCATAACAAGAAGAGTTAGCATTTATGCCATGGCCTCTTGACAAAACTCAAGAAAATGAGAAGCTTCCATGGCCTAGAGTTGAAAACCTCCATGGAAGACAAGAGAGAGAAAGCTTCAAGCTTGAAGGAGAGAGAAAGTGAATCATGAACCAAAAGAAGTAAAATTAGTTAGAGACTATGGGGAAAATTCGTATAACATGAAGGAAATGAGGAGGAAAGTTTGAATCTCACTTACTTTGAGCTTGAAATGGTGGAAATCAAAAGTGGGTGTTGAAGCTCTTGAACCCTAACTCATACCCATGGTTTGAAAGAGAACAATAGGAGAGATTGATGGAAGAGATGATGTTGGTGAGTGATGGGGATTGGTTTTTAATGGTTTATCATGGATGTATTTGATGATTTGAGATGAAATTTGAAGAGAGAATGGGAGCTTGTTCGTGACCTAGGAGAGAGAATGAAGTTGGGTTATGAATGAGATTGTTGACTGAAAAACGTTTTTAAGACTGTCTGCACAAAACACTCGAGTGTTTTCCAAAAGACTCGAGTGTTTCCTTTAAAAACACTCCAGTCTTTTCCAAAAGACTCGAGTCTTTTCCAAAAGACTCGAGTAGTGCCAGAGAGCGTCATTTTCCAACTAACCAGAACACTCGAGTCTTTTCCAAAAGACTCGAGTATTTTGCCCAGTACCCCATTTATTCATTTTCCTATTTTCCTCCTATTTTCTTCCTGCTTCAATTCGAGATAACTTCTTCGTTCACCGTCGGATCTTGCTCAAATTTGACGAGTAACTTCCTAAAAATCATACCTTCATATCCAACGGTGGAATTTGTGTTTAGAGTTGTAAATCTTTTATTTTGAATTTCCTAATATCCTATGTTATTAATCCTAAATCAAGCCTTCAAACCACTATTTTTAACTCAATATCATTATTTCCTTCACTCTAGGCTTGACCCATCATCAATTATACTAGGGATTAAATTTGGGATGTTACAATTCTCCCCCACTTATTGGAATTTCGTCCCCGAAATTCCGTTAGGTTCCGTAAATGGAGAACCATCCCATTTTTGACCATGGTATTTTCTTCTCGGTTCTACTCCCCCACTTAGCGTCTGCATATTCCTAGAGTTCTTGCACTCAATAGGGAACAGAGTTTAATGGTTAAACTTGGTTGGTTTGAATCTCGCAGATAAGCGTCAATGACATATACCATTAATAGGTGTAGAGATCAAGGTGATCAATCTCAATCTTACTTCTACCAATAGCAATGTCATTGCCCGAATCTTAGATAATATTATTACTTAACAGGTGTAAGAATCAGATTGATCAATTCCAACCTTACATTCTATTAAGCAACAACACTACCTTAAGGTTTTGGTTTCTGGATATCAGAATTTTTCAACTTAGGGATTTCTTCTAAGACATATCACAATTTCTCTAAAGAGGCTATATCATATTCGTGGAGAGGAGTATGTGAAATTTCCTAAGGTATTTCTAGCCTAAGACATTTACTATCTCATCATATAACTATCCAAAGGAAATAGAGCACACGACAATAGAGCTAATAGTACGTTACTTGGGTTTGCTAAACAAAGCTTACTTGGGAACACATCGGCTAGATCGACCTCGTCGCCATCTATAGTGTATAGCTTTCCCTTCATAGCTGGTTGGCTCCCACTTGCCCGCTGTGCCTTTGTGGTATTCACTTCTTGTTTCAATGTGTTCTTGGGACAGTTGGTGGCAAAGTGACCGGGTTGTCCGCATAGATAGCAATTTCCTTCACGTTTGCTCAGAGTCCAACACACTCCTCGGTGCAGCCGTCCACAATGCTGACAAGTCGGAATAGGACCAAAAGTAGTCGCAGCTGGTCCTGTTGCTACAGGAGTCACAGGTTTAGGGTTTGGATAGGGACTCGATCTTTGCATTGGCTCCTTGCCTCGGATGGGTCCTGCCGACTTTTGAACTGCTTTGGGCCGCTCTTCATCCGCCTTCCTCTTGAGTCCTTTCTCATACGTGCTTGTCATGTTGATGAGCTGAGAGAGATCGGCGACATTCTGATATTCGAATGCAAGACGTATATCTGCTCGGAGACCGGACTCGAATTTAATGCACTTTGCTCGTTCGTCGGCATCTCTGTAGCCGCTGGAGTAACGAATCAGATCTTCAAATTGGGCCGCGTACTCCCCGACACTCAGAGTTCCCTGCTCAAGCTTGAGGAATAGCAATTCCTTTTCCCTTCTCACGTCTTCCGGAAAGTACTTCCCAAGAAAACGGACCTTGAAAAGATCCCAAGTGACTGCCTGACCAGCCGCCTCCAAACCTCTTCTTTGCTGATCCCACCAATGTTCGGCTTCTCCTTTCAGCATGTACTCGGCTAACCGAACTTTCTGCTCGACTGGTGGTTGCAAGGAACGAAGAATCTTCTCCACTTCCTGGAGCCATCCCTGAGCTCCATCCGGATTACATCCTCCTTCAAACCTTGGCGGTTCGCATTTCCTGAATCGAGCCATCCAGTCAATCCCAACTGGAGGTGGTGGTGGAGGATGCAGGGTTGCTGCAGCAGCTGCTGCGGCCGCCGCAATGTTTTGGGCTTGATTTTGTTGCATCTGTGCAAGTTGCTCAGCCTGGTTCTACTGCATTTGAACCAGATTTTCCAAGATAGCAGCAATTCGATCATTATCGGCCCGTCTCCCAGCCATACTGTTTGGTCATGGAGGGAAGAGCCAGTTAATGATAGGACAGTTAAACAAATTTTTAATCATAATAAAATTTCATCTAGACATTAGACTATTTACATAAAACTTAACTCTAACACTAAGCTATGTACTTCGGTTACTCGCTCGGTGAGTAACCATAGGAGTAGTGAGTTCATACTCCATTGGCCGAGGGAAACTGCTCTGATACCAAAATGTAACACCCTAAATAATTACCCTTAAATACCCATAATAAAATAGTGATTTTAAATTTTTCTGAGTAATACCATTTTAACTTATGAAAATCTCTATCAAAACGGACAGAGTTTACTTTGTAATATGGACATTCCAAGAATTAGTTTTTCCTGCAAACCTGTTAATTTAATAATTTAAGTGAGATCAGAAAGCCATCAGGGCCAAACCATATATTAAAGCATTCATAATCAGAGTTTCAATGCGGCAGAAAATTATAAACTAATACAAGTTTTAGCAGTTATTTAAATTCCATGAAATTCTCCAAAATAACTCCCTTCCCACAAGGAGTGGTCCTGACTATACCCCAAAATGATGTTTTTCAGTACATACACATAATTATCATCATATACAAAAATCCCAAAAGTAGTCAGGACGGGACACACGACTCTACTAATATGACTTACTCTCCCTGTAAGGGAAAGTACTCCTGCTCGGCCGGGGGCTGTGCCAGCTCAATCTCAGTACCTGTGGAGATAGTAAGGAGTGAGCATTACACATAAAATGGGAAAGCAGTTTCCAATATGACATAATAACCGACTAAGTCACACACAATTACCACATAGTTCAAACAATTGCACAACAGTCACATTCATACCAATATGCATCAATATTCCGATTCCATTATTTTTCCTAGGTTATTGTTCATTTTACCTATCCGACAAAACCACCTATGCTCCTATTTTCGCTTCCTTTTTACCCATTAATTACCTAACTCATTAATTCGTTTTACATACCTTATTATCCTATTATTACTAGTACACTTCTTTACCATCCCAAATTATCTCGTTATGTCCTTCTACTAACCTTCCTATCTTATGTTTCGTGTATCTTTGTCTTTTCCCCATTTTCATTCTTCATTCCTTTCTTCCAATCCCTTTCATTTCCTTTATTTTTTCCAATTTCTATTTGCGATGTATGTCACCTCAGGTCAAAGGCCCACATACATCCCTAGTTTACAAAGTATGTCACCTCAGGTCAAAGGCCAACATACTCACCCCATACATACATGATAAGTATGTCACCTCAGGTCAAAGGCCCACATACTTACCAACTTCACAAAGTATGTCACCTCAGGTCAAAGGCCAACATACTCACCCTATTCACACATGTTAAGTATGCCGCCTCAGGTCAAAGGCCCACATACTTACCATATTCACAAAGTATGTCACCTCAGGTCAAAGGCCAACATACTCACTACTTCCAAATAATCATAACAAACAAAAAATATCAATATACCATAGTAAACACGCCATTCCTATCATCTCATATAAACCATCTAGTAAAGAAACACAATTACAATTCACAATGCTTAAACACTTAGAGCAACAAATGAACAGTTCACAATAATTATCAAGAATACACCAAATATATATAATCATTAGCAACAACTCAGATAAGCACATAAAATATCCTACACATTAGCACTTAACAATTATGCTCAAGTAGCACCTGTAATAACATATAGTAGCAAGATCATGCATTTAGCTAGTTCAATTTATTGGTTTGCCTAATCAATTTATTATTCCTA
Source organism: Crotalaria pallida (assembly GCA_037953625.1). Taxonomy (NCBI): domain Eukaryota; kingdom Viridiplantae; phylum Streptophyta; class Magnoliopsida; order Fabales; family Fabaceae; genus Crotalaria; species Crotalaria pallida. The sequence goes on from CM075652.1 coordinate 93,032,063, forward strand.
TTCCCCATCGTAGAGTTACACTAGGTTCGTTTCTATAATTTACCATCATTTTCTAACTTAGGTTTCCAATTCCTTATACTAACACCTATCTCTTAGCAAGCATTATATACATACTATAAACTATTCCCCAGAGTATGGTAATACTCACTAATACCCACTCCTTACCTCAACACTTAGAAATAAGGCGATTACACTTGCTTTAAGCTTGAGAGTCTTGCCACCAATTGAGTTATGACCCAAGAGAGAAGTGAGGAACCTAATATAATAGCCATAACAAGAAGAGTTAGCATTTATGCCATGGCCTCTTGACAAAACTCAAGAAAATGAGAAGCTTCCATGGCCTAGAGTTGAAAACCTCCATGGAAGACAAGAGAGAGAAAGCTTCAAGCTTGGAGGGAGAGAAAGTGAATCATGAAGCACAATAAGTAAAATTAGTTAGAGACTATGGGGAAAATTCGTATAACATGAAGGAAATGAGGAGGAAAGTTTGAATCTCACTTACTTTGAGCTTGAAATGGTGGAAATCAAAAGTGGGTGTTGAAGCTCTTGAACCCTAACTCATACCCATGGTTTGAAAGAGAATAATAGGAGAGATTGATGGAAGAGATGATGTTGGTGAATGATGGGGATTGGTTTTTAATGGTTTATCATGGATGTATTTGATGATTTGAGATGAAATTTGAAGAGAGAATGGGAGCTTGTTCGTGACCTAGGAGAGAGAATGAAGTTGGGTTATGAATGAGATTGTTGACTGAAACACGTGTTTAAGACTGTCTGCACAAAACACTCGAGTGTTTTCCAAAAGGCTCGAGTAGTGCCAGAGAGCGTCATTTTCCAACTAACCAGAACACTCGAGTCTTTTCCAAAAGACTCGAGTATTTTGCCCAGGACCCCATTTATTCATTTTCCTATTTTCCTCCTATTTTCTTCCTGCTTCAATTCGAGATAACTTCTTCGTTCACCGTCGGATCTTGCTCAAATTTGACGAGTAACTTCCTAAAAATCATACCTTCATATCCAACGGTGGAATTTGTGTTTAGAGTTGTAAATCTTTTATTTTGAATTTCCTAATATCCTATGTTATTAATCCTAAATCAAGCCTTCAAACCACTATTTTTAACTCAATATCATTATTTCCTTCACTCTAGGCTTGACTCATCATCAATTATACTAGGGATTAAATTTGGGATGTTACAATAAGCTTCTAGAGGGAGGGGTAAATTCGGCCTTCTCTATTTTTGCATGGGTGGAGGTTAGCATCTCTTAAGGGAACATATAGGGGACATTAGGGTGTTTAGGGTCACTTAGGGGGCAAGATCTTTTTGACACTCCATTAGGGTTTTTCCTATTTGGTTAGGGTTTGGTTAAGACTTAGTTAGGACTTGGTTACTTGCTCCACACTTAGGAAATTTCTAGGCTTTCTCTCCACTCATACACACACATACGACACACACATATATATACACATATATTCACACATACATACTCATGCACACACATACCAATCACACTTATATTCATGCATTTGCACGTTACACATACATGCATGCGTATACTTCTTACTAATTAAAACTCTCATAATCCTAAGCATACATACATATAAGGCCGTACATACATACACATTTACACACACATAGAGAATAAATTATTCATGCATCAAAATTATAACGACACCAAAAATATCAAGCATATATTTTCAGAAAACATATCACCATTTCATCAAACAATTTCTTATGGAAAAATTCACTATTTCTTTAAAAGAATTTCAACACATGATCATTTCCAAAAATCAACTTTAAAAATCATGACATTATTTCATGAAAAATCATTTCTTTAAAATCACTCAACACTTTGAAAACATGAATTAAGCAATTTATTTAGGAAAATACTCTTTCTAAAACACTTTCCTCAAAAATAAATCTATTTAGTATTTTAATTCAATACGAGGAAATTGCGGGGTGTTACATACCAGGCCTTCTCCTACTCGCTGTCTGACACGCCCAAGGTCCATAATGTGAATGGCGCCTTCTTCCTCCATAAATTTGTTTCAAAACTCTACAGTCACTTCCTCCCAGGTGCGAATGGAAGCTGGACGTAGCTTAGAATACCAAGTGAAGGCGCGCCCAGTGAGAGATTTTGAAAACTCTCGGAGTCTCAAATAGTGGTCTGCGCTATGAATTCCCAGATCATCCACATAGGTCATTAGGTGCTCTCGTGCGCTTCTGGTCCCATCAAACTTTCGGAAAGCAGGGGGTGTATATCCTGGGGGATAGCGATAGGCAGCTACATCAGTAGTAAAAGGAGGGTTCAAGTCTATTACCAGATTGTTTCCTTCCTTATGCACCTGGAGGATGCGCTTTAGTTCTGCTTGTGTCACGGGGGCGTCCTCCACGCTGCCTTGTCATCCATGCGCTTCATACTGAAACTCGCTTTCCAGCCTCGCCCTTGCTTTTGCCAACTCTGCTTCCCTGCGCGCCTCCTCTTCTTCCCTTAGTTTTGCATTCAAGGCCTCATTCTCCTCGTTCGCCTTTGCAGACTACGCCTTGTATTCTGCCACCATGTCAGCCAGTGCGGTTTGGTTGGCCATCAGGGAGTTGAGGATTGCAGCTGATATCACCAGCTGAGTGTTCTGATCCCCTTCCACGTGAGGAATCTTGATATGGCTCAGCCTCTCTTTCGTTGCTGGGCTCTTCTTTATGGCGCTCTTGGTCATCATTTGGAGTGTCAGATGGAGAGTTGGCGTTGTCGCTCCCCTGGTTGGCTGGGCTGAAGTTTAGTCTCCTGACACCCACAGTAACTCCTGGGTCACCAGCGCAGAGATTGGGGTCTGAGTTGGAGGAGTCGCCTTTGTTGTAGCAGCCCCGACAAACACCTTCTGATGTCGCTATTTCCACTTCCTTCGCTATTGGAAGCCATAACTTCCTCAGTGGAGTCACCAAATTGTTTCAGATATTTTTATTGTAAAGATGATAATTATACAGAGATTAATGAGTTTGTAAACTTAATGAAATTATGACCTCGAAGGCGTACAAATGCTATAGATATTACAAGTGAAAGAACACTGTTACTATTATTTTAGCTATTGTAGGGTGCGCCTTTGGAGGTGGGAAAGCCTTCTGCAGTAGAGATTGGGATCGTTTCTTGAGGAACATTGGCCTTGGTGGTGAGCCACATCATTGATACAGTAGTTGCAGTGGTGAAGTGACTTTGTACTGGTGGTTGAGAGGATAAGCGCTCTCAGTACTCACTTCACTCTTCTCACGTCTCTCACTATTGCTTCTCTCCAGTGTTCTTTCTCTGAAGCTTAGAGAATAGAACTATGTGTTTTTGTTGATGTTGTTTCAATGTGTTGTTCTTGTTGTGTTTCTTGTTTTGTTGTTGGTTGATGGTGGCACCTTTATATGGTTCTCCTTTTGTCCACTGGTCATTGCCTTTTCTCCTTTGTCCACTGGTCCACGCAGCTTTCCCTTCTTTGTTGTTTCTTTTTCAGGTGCCAGTTTGTCCTTCTTGCCATTTCAAGCTTTCCAATTAATGGCTGAGTAAGGGAGGCACACAAGGCATACCACTTCCGTCTCTCTCTCTTTTGAAGGACCTAGATGAGGTAGGTAAGATTCATTCTGTCTTCCTATGCAAGCTGCATGCGTTGTGGGGAGTTGGAGTAGCCCCTTGTCCGCTTGTATGCTCTCTGGGAGTGGGGTGCGCCCTTGTGTGTAAACGCATGCCCAAGGTGCGCCCTTCTCCGTTGTCACTTTCTTTCCGTAACTCCTCATCCCACATTATGTGCTTGTTATGTTTAATGGATTTGGGCTTGGCTATGTTTTTGGGCTTTATAATTGGGTTCCATATTTTTGGGTATCAACAAACTGCGAAGGGGACTTGTGAAGAGTAGAGGGTTCAGAGCCTTATTTGATCAACTGAGGCTGGGTACAGATGTAAGGAACGAAGCTGCGCATGCCTTGGCGGACGTGATAGTGAGAAGAGGCGGTAATACCAGTGCCGCATATGCACCAGCGTCCAGGGTAGCAAAGGCGCACGCTTCTGTAGTCATGTTCAAGGAACCACAGCAGTCACACACAGGATTTTGCCATAATAGGCCATTGTATGTAAAAGCTGTGATCGAAGGCGTACGGGTCAGACGCGCCCTCATAGACAATGGCTCAGGGGTAAACATCATACCCACTTACATCTTTGCAAAGCTAGGAATACCCAAGGAGAGACTCAAGAAGACGAAGACTGCGCTACGCACCTTCAATGGGGGCTTAGTCACAACAAGAGTCTGTGTGGTGATCAACCTTGAAATGGGGCCTATTAAAAATCTGAACACCTTCCACATTGTAGACGGGGAGCCTAGCTATCACATCCTACTGGGGCGCCCATGGATTCACTTGCACAGGTGCATTCCATCAACATTGCACCAGTGCGTGAAATCTATGTATAAAGGACAAGATATTAAAATGCCAGCAACAAAGGCGCCATTCGAAGCTTCAGAACTGCACCTAATTGACGCTTCGGTATTCGATGAGATGGCTCCCCCGGGAGCTAGCAGAATCGCAAGGGAAACCAGGGTACAAATTAAAGGAAATGAGAAGGCGAAGGAGCCCGATAAAAGAGTATCAGTGTTCAAAAGGCTTCGTTCACCAGAAGACGAAAGTGCACAGGGGTCAGGATCAAAGGCTATGTTGAAATTGCAAAAGCAGTACCTTCCACATGGAGGGGCCAAGTGGGCCATCCTCTAGGAAATCGTGGGGCCAGCCAACCCTAATCTAAACGACTTGGCTAGCCCCACCCTCATGAGCGTCATAAGAGGGGAAGCAGAGTTCGCTTCACGGAGGGAGGCTATGATCGCTCAGGAACAAGGGAATGAAGCAGATGGTCCAGAAAAGTTAGAAAAAATCAACGTGGGTGAGGAGGGCGAACACAGGCCGCTTTTCATCGCCTCCTCACTCACCCAGTCTGAGAAGACAGATTTGGTCACCCTATTGAAAGAATTCAGAGAAGTGTTTGCCTGGAAATATGAGGAGATGTCGAGGCTCAACCCCAAGTTGGTGACGCACAACCTGGCAGTGAAGGCTGATGCAATACCCGTGAAGCAATCGCCCAGAAAATTCAGTCCATAAATTGAGAAGGCGATCAAGGATGAGGTGGAAAAATTGTTGAGGGTGCGCTTCATTAGGCCCATACAACACCCATCTTGGTTAGCCAACATCGCCCCAGTAAAGAAGAAAAATGGACAGATCAGATGCTATGAGGATTTCAGAGACCTGAACAGGGCGTGCCCGAAGGACGACTTCCTGCTGCCTCATGTTAACAGCATGGTGGATGCGACAGCTATGCACGAGCGCTTTTCCTTCATGGACGGGTTCAGTGGCTACAATCAGATAAGGATGGCAGAAGGAGATGAAGAAAAGACCGCCTTCAGGACACCAGTAGGTAACTTCTTCTATGTGGTTATGTCATTTGGACTCAAAAATGTCGGAGCAACGTACCAGAGAGCGATGGCAGCAATCTTTCAGGACATGATGCATGACATAGTCGAGGACTATGTTGATGATATAGTAGTCAAGTCAAGAAAGAAAGAGCAACACTTGGAACACTTGAAAGCTGTCTTTCTCAAGTGCAAGAAGTACAAGCTAAGAATGAACTCGCTCAAGTGTTAATTCGGAGTCTCTTCTGGTGACTTTTTCGGCTTCAAAGTCCACAGAGAAGGCATCTCAGCTGATGCAAGGAAGGTCAAGGCAGTAAGAGAAATGAGGGCGCCCCATATACCAAAAATGAGTTACAGCAAATAATGGGCAAGCTTGGGTATATCCGCCGGTTCATACCTGCCATGGGAGAGCTATTGGGGCCAATGAGGAGTCTTCTCAAAGGAAAAGAGTGTTCAAATGGGAGAAGGCGCATCAAGATGCCTTTGATGTAACAGCCCAGCCCCAGCCAGCCGTACGGTACCAGGCACTGGGGCCCAGCGCACCACCACGTGGATATTGTCCGCTTTGGGCATCCTTCACCCTCACGGTTTTGCTCTTGGTCTCACACTAACAGTGAGCCCCAAAACGCGTCCACGTGAGGTAAGGTATCCACACTCTATATAAGGCATGCTTCGTTCTCCTTACCAGCCGATGTGGGACTAAGGCTTCACCTTACATCCACCCCCCTTGGAGGCCCAACGTCCCCGTTGGCACACCGACCCGGCCCTGGCTCTGATACCATAAATGTAACCCCTTAGCTAATTTACCCATAATTAAACCCTAATTAAAATAGTGAACTTAAAATTTCATTTTTAATTTATAAAAATCTACCGTCAGTCGGACGGAGTTTCCTTTGTTTTAAGGACTATCCATGAATAATTTCATCTATGCACCTGATAAACATCATATATTTATATCATTTCCAAAAGCCAGCAGGGCTTGCAATAAGCAACATATCACATTGTTAACAGTCATCAGAGTTTTAGCGGAAATCACAAAAATACATCCAGCATGATGCACAATGTAGAACTATGACCAAGATGCTACCCTAAGCCTCTCACAAAAATATTTACATCCCATATACATCAAAAGAATAGAAGAGGCTTAAGTCCTACAAATCCTAGTACCCAAACAACCCTACTCTCCCTGTGAGGGAGAGCACACCTGCTCGGCCGGGGGCTATGCGATCTCAAGCTTCGATCCTGTAAATGTAAGAGAGTGAGCATTGCACATGAAATAGAATTGCAGTTTCCATATAACCATAATAAATCCACCAGGCCAAACACAAATAGTAAAGTAACAACATATAACAATCACAAGTTTGTTCACAATCAACATCTTACCACCCTATTTCCTTCTTTATCACTATTGCATAATTACTTTTCTTTAACATGCACTTAGTCAATATACATGTTCATTTCCATTCCCTTTATCCTTTTTCATATCCATTTCCATGTCCTTTGTCCATTTTCCATTAGTGTGTAACCCCAAGCAGAGATCTACACACGAAGTATTTGCAACCACAATCAGTGATCTGCAAACACTTCCCCTTTTTCCTTTTAATTGTACACCACTAGGATTTTGGTTACCCACTAGGCAATTGGCACACCTGTCTAGGGACTTGAAAACACCTGCCCAGGACTTTACACCCATCCAGACCATAACCTGTAGGACTATGTACATTTTTACCATTCCATTATTTATTTCCAATTATTGGTGTGGAAAATTGATCCTGTGGGTCACCCGGCACCTACAGGGCGGTTTGGCCTGATGGGTAATTGGCCTGGCAGGTAATTGGCCCTAACAGGTAATTGGAACACCTAGCTGGGTACCTAGTGTTCTGGGCCCCACTGATCAATTTCCACTTTAATTAACCTTTACCATATTTCATTATTCAACAATCCAGTCCATTAACTATACACATATTTACCATACCACCAATAATCATAAATATACATAATTATTATCCATTTCAATTCAAACAAGTACATAGAGTTTTCCATTTCCCAAATAATCACAAATAAGCATTGTATCATCAACAATCCCATTCATACACTTTTCCAATTTTAGTGGACACGCATAATGCACATTAATCATATTTTCACTTACCATTCCAATAAATAACCATAATTTAGCCATGACCAAGTATACATATACATATTGCACAATAATTATTTCATCCCTTATTCAACATAAATTCTTATTCAAAGATCACATTGTTTATTCCTTTCTAAATATATTTTCCTAAGCTCATTTCTCTTACACATTCATTCCTTCTATATTCAACATGCCCTAAACCACTATCTATGCTCTTACCCTTAATTTGATAAGCACATAAGCACAAAACTCCTAGAAAATCACTATAACTATAGGGACACCCAATGCTAGATCAAACCAATGCTCACTAAAATCCACCCCCTTACCTTAAATCAAAGAGAGAGAGAGTGTGAAAACCAAGCCCTAAATTCTTGTCCCCAACAAAGAGCTTCAATGGAGTGAAAGAGGGAAGTGATTCTTGAACTCCCTTAAGCCACAAAAACAAGAAAATAAACAAGGGATTGTAAGACTCCATGAAGTGGGTTTAGAATTTCAACAAAGGATGGGAAGGGAGAGAATTCGTGTGAAGCATAAAAAGAAAGGAGGGGGAAATTTACCTATTGACCTTGATGATAGCTAGAGTGGATTGATGATCTTAGGAAGGAAGAAAACACAACCTTGGGTGGGAGGAAGGTGGAACTCGTGGGAGAGAGAGGAGGAGAAGAGAGAGAGTTGTTGTTGGAAGAGAATGAGAGGGAGTGTTATTTTTATTCATTTGTGAAGAAAAGAACATGTGGCCCTCATTTAAAGAGAAAAAGGGAAGATTCCCTTTGTGTGGTGGAGAGCCACACGAGCAACACCCTTCTTTATTTTTTTTTGTTCAGACCCAACAAGTAATCGATTACCCTAGCCTGGTAATCGATTATTTCTTCAATGCAACATTTTCCTCACTTCCAACCTGCAGCCTTGTAATCGATTACTTGGCTAGAAGTAATCGATTACACTTTGATGCCACAATCTTAGTGTTTTCAGCAGAGGCTCAGTAATCGATTATTCTCCCAAGAGTAATCGATTACTCTTCAATGCAACAATTTTAGTGCATTTGGCTGAGAGCCAGTAATCGATTATTCACCAAGAGGTAATCGATTACCTTACTGCTTTTCCATCTTTTCACAGTTTCTAACTCTTGAACATTTTCCTTAATTCCCATACCCCTTATGCTAGGTTTTCTACACTAATTCCTATCTCTTAATCTTATAAGTCTCACAAATCAAAGCCATCTTAATACAATAACTTAAATACTTCACATTTATTTTAAGCATTTAAATTGAGGATGTTACATTTGACAGAATCAAGAGGGCCTTGGCGTCTCCTCCAGTGATGATGCCGCCACAGAAAGGGATACCGCTCAGGGTGTACATGGCCACAACTCAGACAACAGTAAGCGGGCTTTTCCCATAGGAAGTAGAAGGTTCAGAGCGTCTCATTGCCTATTGGAGCCGAATGCTGAAAGGGGCAGAGGTCAGGTACTCCGCCCAGGAAAAGCAATGTTTGGCTTTGGTATATGCCGCCTATAAGTATCGCCATTACTTTCCGGCGCACAAAATCCATGTGGTGATAAAAGCTGAAGGGATCAAGTACTTGCTGCAAGGCGTCGTCCTCACAGGGAGAATTAGCAAGTGGGCTCTCACCTTGACCGAATATGAAATAGTCTTGGTGACGCCCACAGCACTGAAGAGTCAAGCATTGGAAGATTTGATGTCCATCTGCCTGACTCAGGAGGAAGAAGGAGACATAGAGCCTGTCAGTATGTGTGAAAAGCTTGAGGTGTGGACGTTGATGTTTGATGGTTCGCCCTCGTCACCCAAAGGCGGAGCTGGGGACACTTTATCAAATGAAAGGGGAGAAGAACTAGCTTTTTCTTTCCAACTGGAGTTTCAATGCACCAACAACGAGGCTGAATACGAAGCTCTACTGTTAGGGCTTGATGTGGCAGAAGAGTTGGGAATTCAGAGAATCATTATCAAAGGAGACTCAAATCTGGTGGTGAAGCAACTAAAGGGCGAGTACGGGGTGAAGGAGATGTCTCTGGCGTTATGCAGGGAAAGGGTACAACAAGCACTGACCAAGTTCAAGATAGAGTCCCTTGAGCATGTGCCAAGAGCAGAGAATAGAAAGGCAGACGCTCTGGCCACCTTGGGAAGCAAAGCAGTCATGGCGGAAGGTGAACACATGGTGCATTTCCGGAAAGCGTACCAACCCAAAATCCAAAGTGGTGTACAGGAAAGCCAGGCAAGGGAAGACTAGAGGACTCCAATCAAAGGAGAACTCCATAGCAAGATGTTGACAAAGGCAGCCAGGGACTTTTGCCTCTTGAAAGGGGTGTTGTACAAAAGAAGCACTGACGGTTTACTCATGAAGTGTGTTGGTGCAAAAGAGGGTATCCAGAAGTTGACAAGTTTGCATGATAGCATCTGTGGGCAGATAGGCCCTGGTTTATACAGGAGAATGCAGAGAATAGGGGTGTTCTGGCCTGACATAAAGGCGCTCTGCGACTCACTCCAGAAGGCGTACGCTCGGTGTCAAGACACTAAGGAGGAACTTGAAATTCATTTGGTAGAGTAGAACTGGACCAGACCAATCCGGGAGTACTTGGAGAACGGCATCTTGCCAGAAAATCATATGGAGGCAGAGAGGGTGAGAAAGAGGGTTGAGCGTTACTTTTTGGAGAAAGGCGAGTTGTTAAGAAGAAGCTTCACAGGAGAGGCACTCAGGTGTATAAGCATAAAAGACCAAGGTAATGTCATGGAGGAGGTACATAGAGGACCTTGCGGAAGGCATCAAGGGGCGAAGGCGCTCTGGAACGAATTGCTAAGGATTGGCTATTACTGGCCAAACATGAAAGAGGACGTTCTCAATTTCACTAAAAAGTGCGTACAGTGCCAGAAACATGACAACAAGATTCATGCACCCGCTCTAGCCATGAAAGGACTCAGTTCGCCTTATCCATTCCACACATGGGCAATGGACTTTATTGGTCCAATTGACCCGCCATCCAAGGGAAAGAAGTGGATCCTTGCAGCAACAGAACACTCCACCAAGTGGGTTGAAGCGGCAGCGTACAAGAAGGTGGATGCAGACACCACTGTGCAGTTTATCAAAGAGCACATCATATGCCGCTTTGGACTGCCAAGGAGAATAGTGTCAGACAATGGAACCCACTTCGTCAACAAGAAGGTAGAACAAGTCCTGGAGGAATATGGAGTAACACATCACAAGTCCACTCCCTACTACCCCCAATCCAACGGTCAAGCCGATTCCACTAACAAAATCCTCATCAAGATCCTAGCCAAAACAGTGGAAGACACACCCACCGACTGGAGTGAGTATTTGTCGCTCGCCCTTTGGGCGTACCGTGTCACCAAACATGGCTCAACAAAGGCGATGCCGTTCTCCTTAGTGTATGGAGCAGAAGCGACAATGCCTTCAGAAATAATGGTTCCTTCTGCCAGAATGATAGCACAGAATGAAGAAGGCGTAGAAAGCAGGCTGACAATGTTAGAAGGCGCCAGGGACAAAGCGCATAAGGAACTGCTCAAGCATCAAAGGCATGTCATGCTATCATACGAAAAGATATTGAGGCCACAGATGTTTGCTGAAGGCGAGCTTGTTCTAAAAGCGACAGACGTGGTCATGCGGAATATTCACACCAGCAAGTGGACGCCCAAATGGGAGGGGTCGTACATCGTGCAAGAAGCGCATCCTAATTGGTATTAACTTTTTCTTGACCCAAATACGCAAAGAAAAGTAGGACCTTTAAATTTCAAATATATTAAGAAGTATTATGCAAAGTTTGCTGGGAAGAGAAAAGCATTATTCTGATTTCCTTTTGGGACTCTCTTTTGGAAAAGAAACATGTATTCTATCCTGCAAAGTTAATGAAAATGTTTTGTACTTTCTTTTCCCATACCCAAAGGTGTCTCTCAGAGTATCATGTTTTAAATGCAAATAATAAAGAGACAACAAAACTATAAAAAAAAGAGAAGAAAGAAATATATGACATGTATGTAGGGGGAGAGGAAGGTACTCCCCTGAAGAAGAATGAAACCTGTAGAAGAGTGCACTCAAGCGAAAGAGCCGAAATGCCAATCGCGAGATCCAATGCCTAAGATATTTTATAAGAAAATTGTAGCAATAAACACAAAACATTGAGGGTAGTTGGATCGTACCGTGGGCACAAAGCGCCTTATCACGGCACCCGGATAGACCTCTCTGAAAACAAATTTCCGGAATCAAACGCGGGTGAAGTACGCCATATCGCGAGGCTAGAAAAGGTCCCTGGAGACAAGGGCGCTATTCTTTAAACGCGAGCGGAATATCTGCAGGAAAAATAAGTTGGCTAACAAAGGATGATATGCCCAAAGCGCACCCTTTGTTAGTTTGAGTTATCAAATGATATCATGAATGAATGACGTGCCCAAAGCGTGCTCTGAAGATAAATTTTTGGCACCAATGGCATGAGGTGCCACTACTGAAAGTAACTTGTGCATAAAATTGCCAGAAGAAAAAGAAAGTTGCAAGTCCAACATCTGAAAAAACATGAGATGCACAGAAACACAAAAGAGTCAACATGCAACGAACAACAAATTTTCAACAAAGGCGTGCATAACCAGAATGTAAACAAGCATGTTCTGCATACAAAAGGGGTCCATAAAATCCCAAAGTTTCAGAGCCAAGGAAACTGCAAGGCAAATTTAAAAGTTCAACCTAATGGAAGTTCAAATGAAGGAGGAGACAACATTAAAGCAACATGATAAAGCCTGTCCTAGCACAAATAATGTCCTAAAAAGGGTGCTTAGAGCGACGGATTTGCAAATGTCTTCATAAGTCTTCTTGCTAGCAGTAATCTTACAACTCGGAATTGGCATCAGCTAACTTGGTAGAAAGCTCCCCCACGAGAACTGTAAGTGAAGCACGCCTTTCCAACAAAGTTTTTTCCTGCTCTTCAACCGCATACATATCAAAGGGGGGATGTTGCCGCTCTATCACCGCTATGGCAGTATCTAACCAATGACCAGAATAATGAAGAAGTTCCAAAGAACGCAAGCAATCCAGCAACAAAGCCTTGTCGTCCCATGTCAATGAAGCATATCCTGAATAGTGTCAAGTCTCTTCCTGGCCTGAATTTCTCTCATGTCAATGTCTCTGTATTTCCTATTATTTAAGTCTCTCAATCCTGGCCTAATGTTGTCCAAGTTTCTCATTAGTCTGAACATAGCAAATTCTTCTCCATCCTGCTTCCAGTTGCTGTTAACAGTGTTAATGAACTCACTGTCTAAAGTTAAGTGATTGAGGAACTTAAAAGAATGCTCCCTTCTGATGGTAATGTTGGTCCAGTGAATAATCATGGGACTATGGTCAGAAACACCACAGTTCATGAATTCAGTGTGAACCTCAGGCCAAGTATTACACCACTCATTATTCACCAGGGTTCTATCAAGCTTGCTTGAGATTGCATCCCCTCCTTCCTGCTTATTTGTCCAAGTGTAAAAACAACCATTGCATTGCATATCCTCTAATTGGCAGTGGTATACCAGGTCTTTAAAGCCCTGCATCTGATACAAGTCCAGAGGATTTCCCCCAATCTTATCTTGGTAATTGAGACAGTAATTAAAGTCCCTCATTAGCACTCATTTTCCCTACAAACCATCCCCAATCTCCATCAAGTCATGTCATAATGTCCCTCTTCTTTCACTATCATTATGAGCATAGACAAACGTAACATAGAATACTGTTTGATATGGAACATAATTCACCTTGCAATGAACAAATTGACTAGAGTGACTCTCCACTTCCACATCATACATGTTTGTTTTCCAAACTACCCAAATTCTGCCAATAGGATGATCTTCTAAATTAATAAAGGAGCCCCAGCCATCAAACATCTTATTTTTCACCACATCAAAAGAATTGGCTCTAAGTTTATTCTCAAGTAAAGCAAAAATACCTATATTACAATTATTAATCTGACCTCTAACCTCTTTTTGTTTTAGGGGCTGGTTAATTCCCCTTGTATTCCAAGCTCCAATATTATCCATTAAGGATAGGAGCAGAACTCTCCCCTTTATGCAACTTTACCTATGCCTTTCTTCTTGTCATTACAGGAGTCCATGCCCCCTCTTTTTGATTCCCTGTCTCTGTCTCAGGCTGTTTACTTGTCACATCATCAGCTTGAGAATCCCTGACCACAGAAACTGATCCCTCCTCACAATGTGCATCTAATACTTATTTCATAGCCTTAGAAGCTTATTCAATGTTTTCCACTGGGACTATGCCCTCTTCTAATTGTTTGTTCAGCTTAAGAGCCTCATCCACCTTCTCAGTATCCTCTCTTGAGGGTTTTCTTTTTTCTATCCAAACCTTCTTTGTGTGCTTCCTACAGGACTTACTATCATGACCATACATGGTACATGATGCACAGAGCACCGGTTTCCATTCATAGTCTATTTTTTGAGCTATGATGTTTTCCTTCTCATCTTCAAAGAACACCTCCTCTGGCAGAATAGTGGGATTGACCTCCACTAACACCCTGGCATAACTGATTCGGTTCCTTTCTTTTGTAACATTATCTACCATTATTGGAGTACCCACAAGGCTAGCAATCTCACTCAGGGCTGGCACCCCCCAAAACTTAAGGTTTAGATTTGGTAACTGTATCCAAACAGGAACAGTTGAAAGAAAGCTCTTGTTCACAGGTTTCCCTGTCCAAGGTGCTATAATGAGAGGTTTTCTATCAAAATGATAGATTCCTATATCAAGTACAGCATTCACCGCCTCAATAGTGTTAAACCTGACCACCATAGTGTCATCCCCATTCATAAGTACCTTGTCAATCCCATGATGACCCCAAATTTTCCTAATGTAACCATTGAGTACAGCATACGGGGGGCGTGCACCAAGCACATAACACACTATCGCCTGTTTCCAATACTGCGCTTCACTTTCAATATCTGTTACTGTGATTTTACCCACTGCAACTCCATCCTTTATTTCTGGCTTTACAAAGTTTAACTTGTCTCCTGCATTTCGTAATTTTGATATGTCAAAAGTATCCCAGACTGATGCTTTTGTAACAACTTCTTCTATGTTTTCTTTCACAGTATGGCAAGGAGACTCCTCAGAAGGCCGATCTTCATTGGCCTCATCAACAGCAGCCTTCCCTTTGATTTTGGCTCGGAGTACATCAAGTTTCTTCAAGACTGACACCGCTTTCTTGGGGCTCAAGGCATCAATATCTTCTAAGTCTTCATCATCAAGTTGATCGAGGTCAAGAGTCTTTGGTATGTTTGATGGGGAAGAGAGGTGTGGTGAGGGGGACTTGGGGGGCGTCCTTTCTTCCTAGCCATGGTGGCTAGCGGCGGCGATGAACGACCACGGTGGGTCAAGAGAAGGCAACCACAGTAAAAGAAACCCTAGCAGAGAAAAGTCAACCAAGTCAAACCCTATTTTCTTGAATAAACAATATCAATTTGTATCGATTACTTGCTTGCTCAAAGAACCGATTACTTTTTTTTGCATTGTTTTAATAAAACTCTGAAAATGTTATAAAAACATTCCTTACTTTAAATAACTTCTTAGCTTAACGTTAACACTTTGAAAATTCATGTTTTCACCATAAAACAGCTTTGGAAATCAAATCAAATTTTCTTAAAACACTTATTTCAAGACTGTTCACACATAACTAATATGCAATCACAATATAACTCCAAATAAATCACACCACATACAACAACAAGTAACACTTTACTAAATTATTAGAAGCACTTAAACAATCAGCATCAAACAACTATGTATCCACACATGATTTCTTTTCATAAAACATTCATGCACATTTCAGTCCCACAATTAAACTCCCTAAATCTATTTAAATTACTTGACCGAATAAAAGTAAAGAAAATAAACCAAACATCACAATTTAAGTCACATGCATCAATTTATTTTGATTTAAGCATCTAGATCTTACTTTCTTTTAATCCCAACCAAAATACATAAACACACACATGTATATATTCATTCATACACAACACTTAATTAATTCATTCATTCATTCATGGTATTTTATTTGGAAAAGAGGTCCTAGGTTGGCTAACGTGAATATCCCGGATATCATCATGGTATAGCAAGGCTTAATTTTATCATGCATGCGTATAAATCATAGATCAAAGTAAAGATCATCTTCTACAAACTTGTTTTCTAATTTTCTTTATAAAAACCGTAAGCTTCACAAAAATTCTTAACAATACAACATCCAATTTCTCAACACAATACAATCAAGAATCATGTCAAAGTCTTTACTCTTTAAGAAAACACATGCATGCACCTATAAATCTCTAGGTGGTACTATTTTCAACATGCATGTAAACAAAATGATGATCTAGTATGATTTCCTATTCTATCTAGACTTGGCCGAATGGTGACATGTAAAAATACAAGATCCTATAATTTCATTTCTACATGCAAAGGCCTAAACTCATGGATCATGTCATGTAAAACATAGAAACATCATTTTACCCCTTTTTGATCATCAACCGAATCATTATCACATATACACAAACCTTGGTTCAAACTATTTTTTTTTATACAAAATTGTTTTTAAAGTTTGCTAGACTTATTTTCTTTGAAAAACCGTGATATGCACTCAAGAAATCAAGACTTTGTACTCAAATTAAACATACAAGATTCAAGCCTCATGTTTTCTCAAAAATCAAACATAAATCAAATCATGAAAAGAAAATCAACGCAAAAATATAAACTTAAACTCAAATCTCCAAGCAAACCGTGAAGAATAAGTTTGAAATTAGCTTTCCCTCATCATAGAAATGGCATGAAATCACTTAGATCAAATTAAAAACATCAAGATCTATTTCTTCTACTCATGGCCGAATCACTTAATTGTTGATTTGGTGATTTATAAGTTCATTCGTTCATAAAAACTCAAGACCAACACATAAGGAAAACATGCAAAGAAAAATAAGAGTTACAAGGTCACAAAATCAACATGCATGTAGGGATCAAAGCAATCTATGAACTCTAAACACAACTTTAAACCAAAACCATGATAAAGAAGATTTACAAGTAAGGGATCAAAACTTTTTCACATCAACATTCAAGATCAAAGCATAAAAATAACATTCAAAACATTTAATCCTCAAGATCATCTACAAATAATTACATGCATCACAAGAATTTAAACAAAGTCCATAACAAAGTCCTTTACAACACAAAAATGGTTAAATCAAGACTCTTTCTACCTTAAGCCTAACTTAAATCTTCAATCTCCTCTTCTCCTCCTCTTAATGGTTTGCCTCGGTCTCTCCCTCTTCTGGGGTTGATGGGGTTTTCTCCTTGATCTTAAAAGAAGAAGACGGTTAAGAAAGGATTTAGAGGAGTTTGGGTTAAGGCTTTGAGATTTTTCACTCTTCTTTCCTCTCTTCTCCTCACGAGTCCACTCTTTTCTCTATGAGTCTCAAGATTTTGATGTTACTCTTGGACTTGGTGTGTTTGTGTTGGAAGAATGTGGAATGAAGAAGGAAATGAATTAGCCTAACACACACTCATTCACACGGGTTTAAGGGCAAGGGTAAGGGGTGGACAATTCCCTTTCTAACCTTGGATCATGGTGTGGAAAGAAGGGTAATTTGGGCTAGTTCAATTGTTGCATGGAAGGGGTCACTTTGTTGGAGACAAGGGGAAGGGAAAGTCTCACTAGGCTTCATGACTCATGCAACCTAGTCTCCACCTATTTTTCTATTTAACTTTTTTATTTTCTTAGTGCTTAAGGAAATTGCACTCCTACATGGTCTTCTTGTCCTAAGCTTGGCCGAACCATACACACATACACATAATTTTATCAACACATAGCATGCACTCATGCATACACTTAACACACATTCATATACAATTTATTTTCATGTTGATCACATGGCATGGTTTCATGGAATAAGGCATACCTATTCATCATACACCCATACACGTATTACTCATATACATATACATTCATGCATCATACACTACTCATACATATATATATATATATATATATGCACATACATTTACACATTCATTTTATTTCTTTTTCCAATAATTAAATTTTTTCATGTATTCCTAGTATTCCTATATATAGCAAAACCGTATATACACACACCTAGGAAACAATTCTAATTCATCACAAAGGGACTCACACCAAGACACAAATATTTTTACACAAATACCAAGCATATAAATTTTTCAAAAACTAAATTTCTAAATTATTTTAGGAAATCATTTCCTTATAAATCACCCATCATCTTGAAAATATAAACTTAAGAAAATCATTTAAGAAAATATTCTTTCAAAACTCTTTTCTCAAAAATAAATTTATTTAGTGTTTTAAATTAATATGAGGAATTTGCGGGGTGTTACAGCTAGAGCGCCGTGAAGGAGCAGAAGGAGCAGGAGTAGAGCTTTTGCCTTTTGAAGATGTGGCAGCAGCTTTCCCTTTGGCCTATGAAAGGGATTTAGAATCAGGAGGGCTGGAAGAAGAAAGTTTTGGGTTACCTTTCTTAGGGGCGGAAGCACTAGAGGAAGGTGTCGCGGGAGCCTTGCGCTTGCGGGGTGCTGGAGGTTCCTTTTCAACTACAAAAAGAGTGCAACAGGAGACAGATAATAAGTGATGACCAAAAAGCAAGAGAAAAGAAACAAATAAGACAAGCTATGTATCTCTCTCTAAAAAAAATGGCAGGAGTAGTGCATACCTTTGCTGGTGATCCTCTTTGTGGTGGTAGAGTAGTAAGGGTCATTGTGCACTATGGGGACCAGGGGAGTAGTGACGGCGCTCGGAGTACTCTCAAAACTTTGAAAGTGTTGAAGTATGTCGCTATGTGAAGTTAACCAAGCGCGAAAAACCCCACCAGCATGAAAAGAAGGAATGTGAACTACCGGAACAGAAGAAGGCGTCGAGCCAAAGAGTGTGGACCGAAGAGAGGTCTCAACATTAGCGAAATCCAAGAAAAGAGGACAAGGGGGCTGGTCACGCCCAAATTGCCTGGCAACACGGTCTGGCTTATAGACAAAGGGCCAGAGAGCCCTGCTGTGAGCACTCTTGTTATCCACAGCAGCAAAACCCGGCAAAAAGCACCCAGTCATTATCAGCTTCCATAAGTCGAATACGCCCTCAGTCCTCACGATGGGATCATTCTGAAGACCCAATGCATCTTCCTGATACAAAGGATGAAATTTCTCCCCACCAAGAAGAAAGTCACCCAGATAAGGTTGCAACTCACAAGAAAATTCCTGATTCGAATTCGTGGGTTTTAACCAAAGAGAAGTTGTGGAAAAATTGGAGAAAGGAGAAGATGGAATTGTTGGAAATAAGACAAGCGGATATGGATCTTGGAGAATGTGATATCAAGATCGAAAGGTTGAAGGAGGATCCTCTCCAATGATCCAGAGGAGAGATTCAAGGATGAAAAGCTCAAAGACGGCTTAAGCCCGAATCTCAAACTAGCTATCAGCTATCAGGAAATGAGGAAGTTCTCGATGTTGGGAAGCATATGTGAAATTTATGAGGACAAAGGGAAAAGGAGAAAAGAATCACATGTCCACCTCAATGTGAGGAGTGTGGGGTACTTAACTCAGATTCAAGACACGATGTACCCAAGGGGATAGTTGTTTCAAGGGTAAAGGCAGGTGAAAAGATCAGTAAGCGAATCAAGCTCGAAGAAGGTTCTGTCAGTTCAGCGTGAGTTAGAGTTGGATAAGGGTAACCTGAGTGATCTTCTCTCGATCTGAATTAACGTGGTTAAATGTCTTTCGATTGCGTTAATTAGATCGTTTGATAATCTGGAAACCTAATCAAGTCTTGGCTTAAAAATTTATTTTGTGATCAAAACCTTATGACAGTTGGATGTGATAAACTCCTTGGACACTACAGAATGGGAAGTTCAGTTAAGGCTAGAGAGATTAACAACCACCGGGATAGGACAAGCATTTGTCTCCCCAACGGAAATCTCTCTCAAACTTGACTACCTGACTAAGTCTGATAGTGACGATAATGTTCCCTATCTTTGAGTTCATCTAACTTAAAGGTAAATCGTATAGTCTTTCTAAGAAAGATTATATCTGAGAGGGATGATTTTATTACTAATAGTTTAAATATTAGGACTGATCACCCTAATGTTTACAACTGTTAAGGAATAAAGTCATACAAATATCTCCTTATTCGTGCTCGCGTGATCAGAGTGCGCAGCAGAGAAAGTTTTCTTTGAAAAGTTTATTGGTAAAATGTTTCTATTGTGGAGAGTGTGTATTTGAAATGTGTTATTCAAAAAGCTCCTTTTGAAATAATATTTTGCGAAATATTTTGAGACGGAAAATTTGGTGGTTGTATAAGGAAAATCTTTTTAAGTGGGGGAGGAATTTCCAAAAATTATAAGGAAAAATGATAAAAGAACCGTCTTTTATATATATTTCGCAAAGGTTTTTAAGAATGAATTTCGGGGACGAAATTCCTTTTAAGTGAGGGAGTAGTGTAACACCACTAATTTCGTTTTCCGAATAAATATGTTAATATTTTTATTTAATAAATAAACAACGATTTCATGTTTGATTTTGGTTTGCATTATATATATATATATTTATATATATAATGTGAAAATATTATTATGTTGAGGTTTTTGCATAAAAATATAAAATATTGCAATTAAGTCCTTGAACAGGACCTAAAAGCAATAATGGAAAGTCTTTTGGAGTTAGAATTAATTAAACAAAGTTTTTAGTGAAAACTGGCCAAAATACTCGAGTATTTTTCTGAATACTCGAGTATTCTGGGTCTGATGGCTCAAGATGGTGCGCGACAGCTGTCCAGCCATGGAGAGAGTCCGGAATTGCCACGAATTCAGCTGGTTTTGCCACACCATCCAGTCCAGACATGCCTAGGACTCGTGTCCTTATGCATGGAGCCTTCCAATCTTCTTCAACAAGGGAGAAGAATTGATATATGGCCAACAAATTCAAGGGTGGAAGCTTAGAAACGAGTTTAGGGTTCTTAACTTTAGGAGCTTAATTCTCTCCCGTTCCAAGGTCATACTACAAAAATCATACACCATTTTGAAGCTCACATCCAGAGCTTCGAAAAGAGCCATGGATTGCAAACTAAGTCCGAGTGTGGAGAGAGTAATGAGCTCTGCAAAAGAGAGTTCGAAATCTGTCAAGAACCAGAATGTTGTGCAGACCCGTCACCTTCGTGGCTTCGATTCTCTCTCATCCTTGAGAGTTAGGTCATGAGTGATATACCATTGGAAAGCTCTTTCAACGAGCTTCGATTGGATACCAAGTTTGTTAGAATTGAGTCCCTGGTTGAAAAGTTATGCTCCTGCGAAGTTAGGTGTTGAAATCTGCCAAACCAAGTGTTCAGATTCCAGGAGCTGACTTTGAGCTTCAATTGTGGTAAGCTCAAGCTTCCTTTTGGTCTGAAACTTATTGGTTTTCAAAGTTCATGTTATAGAGAACATAGTCTAACCAATTTCCCCAATTTTTATGCATGATTCGAATGTCAATTAATAAGGTTTTGAACCCCTGCTGAAATTGTCATGCAAGTTCGGGTTGGAAGTGGTTACAACTTTTGGTTGCTGTTCTCTATGGAGCTTTTGTTCAAGCACGACCCTAAGGTATGGGGGAAGCTTACCATTTGCTAGAATGAGAATAAAATGTATTAGAAAGTAGGATGAGTGTGTGGTCCAATACGCTGGTCATCAAGATTTGTGGAGTTCTCCTATGAAGTATGCTCCTACATATTTTTAAATGGAGTAAAGATTCTATCATTTGGCCCTTGGTTGTGGCCTAGTGTTTATCTGGTAGTGTTTGATGTAGCCTAAGTCAAAGTATGATAGTAATGTACTTATTTTAGGTTTGATCCAACCTTAAGTTCATAATGCTTTTCCATTATGACACCAAGGAATCAATGAGGCGTGATTCCAAAGGATCTAAAAGTTAGTTAATATCCTCTAGGGAGGGTAATTTCTTCAGTAGAATGAAAGATTATCAAATCCTTAGATTTGGTGCTAGGTGGTTACCTCCCTAGTAAATGGCTTTGCAGAGTCTGTAACTCTGAAGCTGATTAATTCCTTGTGAGGACGTGAAATGATTGCATTTTTCCTGTGATTGATCCACTCTGTTACTTCAAGATCGAACTCCTACAGGTTTTCTTGTAGATGTCTTCCTCGTATGTTTGACCTATTTTATTGAGCTATCTCTTCGGAGTAGACATGGTTTCCCCATCCTTTTAACAATTAAGTGAAATTTTGGACTTGGATTGGACGCCCAAGAACCAAGTAATACTTAATTGTGATAGCAAGGCAAGAATTCAAAATCCAAAAGGTATGTGTGTGTTGTTTCATAGTGGATTTAAGGAAGAAGGAAATTGAAGAAATCTTGGTTTCGAAGAATTTTCCGAATATTCTCTATTGAAGTATCGGGTTTCGTCATCAAAGCATAGAGATCAAGTTTGGATCGATTTGGTTCTAGAGGATGGTTTCATCTTGATTGTTTTTAGGATAGTACCATCAAAAATAGCTGGATCGAAGAAACAAACAAAGGTATTACTGAATTGGCAGTCGGGCGGATCAAGTGTGTTTCAAAGCGAACTTCACTAGTGTTCAATAAGAACAAGAGTAGAAGTACTGTGCATATGCGATGCTTATTTGGAAATGGAATAAGAGCACCATCAGGGATGAGTATTCCTTACCAAGAAAAGAGAATCGAATATGGAATAAATAGCGAAGCCTCGATAGTTTATAAGAATGACCTCAGGCCGAGGCATCATCAAATTGGAAACTGGAAGGAAGACATTCCCAAAGCAATATTTCAATTCCGATACGGACACTACGTGGAAGTAGTAATGCCGTTTGAATTGACTTATGCTTTGTTATCTCCTTGGGCTACATGAGCGGAATTTTCAGATCTTATCTGAAATCGTTTGTGCTTATGCCCGTTGTCAATATCCTAAATTATTAGAGGAATCTCAAAAAGCACATGGACTATCCTAAGAACGTGTTATGGGTCCTGAGCGAGGGGTAGCTGTAACCCTTCTCAATGCAAGTCTGGCTGATGAAGTTAAGCTTTGAAAGCTCGTAATCTTTGAGGAAGGAAGGACAAGGGACTGAACAGCGAAGAATGCAGTTCTACAAAGGGGAACAACCAAAGACAGCCGCTGAAGTTGAAATCTTTTGTGACTCTTTGGGTGCTACGGTAAGTTCACAAGAGAACCTTCTTAAATCAAGATACCTCTAACCAAGATAAATCGGAGGGACTAGTCTTTCCTATGGAATGTGAAGTGCAAAGGAAATTGTCAGTAATGGAATGGAAGACTAACATCCTATCCTGTGTAACCCTTGCTCGATTCGTGCAAAGGTATTGAAGGGTACTGTCGTGGGTCGAGGCAAGGACCTGGAAGAGTAAAAGAAAGTTGGGTATGGGTGTGCATCAAGTGATGGAAGACACACAAGGTGAATCGTTCGACGCAGAACTTGAGCCTTGCAACGATCATGGATGCTTTGAGAGCTTAAAGTCAATCATTATGGCACTACGCTTAAAGTGTTAGTGACCATGGAGAGTTGAAGTGATTTGTTAAACTAGAGGGAATTGAACAAGAAACAATGTCGACGGACAAAGTTTTGAAGGCTAATGATCGGAGACCCCGTCGTCATCAGGATAAAGCAAATATGGAAGCACTTGCAATGGGCCGAGAGGCAATTCATGCGAGCTCTATGGGAATTAAAGAAGTTGTTTGAATTGAGTAAGGATTCTAGTATACTTGAGCTTGGCGATGCAAGTAGACCGACAAAAAGTAAAAAGGGAAGGTTGCAAATCACAAGAAAATTCCTGATTCGAATTCGTGGGTTTTAACCAAAGAGAAGTTGTGGAAAAATTGGAGAAAGGAGAAGATGGAATTGTTGGAAATAAGACAAGCGGATATGGATCTTGGAGAATGTGATATCAAGATCGAAAGGTTGAAGGAGGATCCTCTCCAATGATCCAGAGGAGAGATTCAAGGATGAAAAGCTCAAAGACGGCTTAAGCCCGAATCTCAAACTAGCTATCAGCTATCAGGAAATGAGGAAGTTCTCGATGTTGGGAAGCATATGTGAAATTTATGAGGACAAAGGGAAAAGGAGAAAAGAATCACATGTCCACCTCAATGTGAGAAGTGTGGGGTACTTAACTCAGATTCAAGACACGATGTACCCAAGGGGATAGTTGTTTCAAGGGTAAAGGCAGGTGAAAAGATCAGTAAGCGAATCAAGCTCGAAGAAGGTTCAGTCGGTTCGGCGTGAGTTAGAGTTGTATAAGGGTAACCCGAGTGATCTTCTCTCGATCTGAATTAACGTGGTTAAATGTCTTTCGATTGCGTTAATTAGATCGTTTGATAATCTGGAAACCTAATCAAGTCTTGGCTTAAAAATTTCTTTTGTGATCAAAACCTTATCACAGTTGGATGTGATAAACTCCTTGGACACTACAGAATGGGAAGTTCAGTTAAGGCTAGAGAGGTTAACAACCACCGGGATAGGACAAGCATTTGTCTCCCCAACGGAAATCTCTCTCAAACTTGACTACCTGACTAAGTCTGATAGTGACGATAATGTTCCCTATCTTTGAGTTCATCTAACTTAAAGGTAAATCGTATAGTCTTTCTAAGAAAGATTATATCTGAGAGGGATGATTTTATTACTAATAGTTTAAATATTAGGACTGATCACCCTAATGTTTACAACTGTTAAGGAATAAAGTCATACAAATATCTCCTTATTCGTGCTCGCGTGATCAGAGTGCGCAGCAGAGAAAATTTTCTTTGAATAGTTTATTGGTAAAATGTTTCTATTGTGGAGAGTGTGTATTTGAAATGTGTTATTCAAAAAGCTCCTTTTGAAATAATATTTTGCGAAATATTTTGAGACGGAAAATTTGGTGGATGTATAAGGAAAATCTTTTTAAGTGGGGGAGGAATTTCCAAAAATTATAAGGAAAAATGATTAAAGAACCGTCTTTTATATATCTTTTGCAAAGGTTTTTAAGAATGAATTTCGGGGACAAAATTCCTTTTAAGTGGGGGAGTAGTGTAACACCCCTAATTTCGTTTTTCGAATAAATATGTTAATATTTTTATTTAATAAATAAACAATGATTTCATGTTTGATTTTGGTTTGCATTATATATATGTATATTTATATACATAATGTGAAAATATTATTATGTTGAGGTTTTTGCATAAAAATATAAAATATTGCAATTAAGTCCTTGAAGAGGACCTAAAAGCAATAATGGAAAGTCTTTTGGAGTTAGAATTAATTAAACAAAGTTTTTAGTGAAAACTGGCCAAAATACTCGAGTATTTTTCTGAATACTCGAGTATTCTGGGTCTGATGGCTCAAGATGGTGCACGACAGCTGTCCAGCCATGGAGGGAGTCCGGAATTGCCACGAATTCAGCTGGTGTTGGCACACCATCCAGTCCAGACATGCCTAGGACTTGTGTCCTTATGCATGGAGCCTTCCAATCTTCTTCAACAAGGGAGAAGAATTGATATATGGCCAACAAATTCAAGGGTGGAAGCTTAGAAACGAGTTTAGGGTTCTTAACTTTAGGAGCTTAATTCTCTCCCGTTCCAGGGTCATACTACACAAATCATACACCGTTTTGAAGCTCACATCCAGAGCTTCGAAAAGAGCCATGGATTGCAAAATAATTCTGAGTGTGGAGAGAGTAATGAGCTCTGCAAAAGAGAGTTCGAAATCTGTCAAGAACCAGAATGTTGTGCAGACCCGTCACCTTCGTGGCTTCGATTCTCTCTCATCCTTGAGAGTTAGGTCATGAGTGATATACCATTGGAAAGCTCTTTCAACGAGCTTCTATTTGATACCAAGTTTGTTAGAATTGAGTTCCTGGTTGAAAAGTTATGCTCCTGCGAAGTTAGGTGTTGAAATCTGCCAAACCAAGTGTTCAGATTCAAGGAGCTGACTTTGAGCTTCAATTGTGGTAAGCTCAAGCTTCCTTTTGGTCTGAAACTTATTGGTTTTCAAAGTTCATGTTATAGAGAACATATTCTAACCAATTTCCCCAATTTTTATGCATGATTCGAATGTCAATTAATGAGGTTTTGAACCCCTGCTGAAATTGTCATGCAAGTTCGGGTTGGAAGTGGTTAGAGCTTTTGGTTGCTGTTCTCTATGGAGCTTTTGTTCAAGCACGACCCTAAGGTATGGGGGAAGCTTACCATTTGCTATAATGAGAATAAAATGTATTAGAAAGTAGGATGAGCCACCATGAGGCTTAAGGGCATAGCTTTGAATTAGAGAAATGGCATGGAGGCCAATCTAAGACATGCTATATGTTTGAGCAAGTTTGTTATGCTGCATGTGTGTTGTATGAAAGTTATTTTCATGCCAAAAATGATTAGAATGGAATTTGGTATGGCAAGTTGCTCAAAATGTGGTCTTTATGCATAATTGGTGAAATCCTGTTATTCAGTGTTAGATGTTGTTAATTCAGTATTGGAGCATGTATAAAATGTGTAATGTAAGCTAGATTGATCTTTGGTTTGGACTGGAATGGCCTATAATCGAAAATGGTATGTTAAAACTCAAATTTCAGTGTTGTCTGTCTGCAAACACTCGAGTATTATGGGTGATACTCGAGTATTTTGCTGGTTTTGGGAAAATTGATTTTCTGGGAAACTCAAGAACACTCGAGTATTCATGAGGAACACTCGAGTATTCTGGTGAATTTTAAAGGTATTTCTGGAAAACTCAAGAACACTCGAGTGATCATGAGGAACACTCGAGTATTCTGATGAATTTTAAAGATACTTCTGGAAAACTTAAGAACACTCGAGTTTCATGGAGAACACTCGAGTATCTTGATGAAGTTTGAAAGTTTTTCTGGAAAATGTATGAACACTCGAGTTCCGGGAGGAACACTCGAGTATTTTTTTTGTAAAACTGAGAAACACTCAAGCCTAGGAGAATCTACTCGAGTATTTTGGGACCAGAGACAAAAAACAACTTTTTCTAACATACCTGATGGAATGTCGATTAAGATAAATTATGCTTGTGGGAAAGGTATCATGTTCCAATAAAATGATTAGGGAAGTATTAACAACAATTTAACTCACTGAAGGAATAATATCGGATGCACATAATAAGATTATTGGTTAATCTTAGTGTATAAATTTGTGTGCATTCATGCATGATGATAAGACGATAAGGTACCACTTGTCATGAAGAGGGTACTCTGGGAGTACCAAATGTACACGATAAGTTTGATGACACATTCTAGGAATGTGGGCAATATTCGAGGAATATTGTTGATTTCGTTCTGGGAACGTGGACGTACATTCGGATTGGGACGTATGATACCAAGCTTGATTATTAATGTTATTCGTTCGGGGAACGTGAAAATGTACTTTAAGAGTACCAAAGGTGGTATGACAAGCTTGATAACACATTTTGAGAACATGGACGACATTCAAAGAATGTTTTTGAGATTGAGGAGAATGTGTTTTGAAAACGTGCACGTACAATCCGAATGGGACGTATTGGTTATGAGCCAAACTTGTCGTTACATTGGTACATTTATTGCATGTTGCACATATGAAGATTAAGGAATAACCTTAAATGGAATGTTGGTATGTATTTACGCATGGTGATGTGTAACATATCATTTGTTCATGTTCGAGGAACATGAGGAGGGTACTTTGGGAGTACCAATTTGGTTACGACTTGCCTGTAGTCACATTTTGGTAATGTGGCCAACATTGGTTGCTGCGAACATTGGATATTCGTCTTGGTGACGAATGGATTATTATAGTCACATTTTGGTAATGTGGCCAGCATTGGTTGCTGCGACCGTTGAATATTCGTCTTGGTGACGAGATGTACACATCAATATTGGTATTATGGACCACGTTCCAGGCAAAGTCGTGTGGCTTGCTAGATGACACATTTTGGTAATGTGGGCAGCATAGGAGATGTTGTTACGTCTTGGTGACGCGACGTACACTTTGGTAGTGTCGTTATGGATTATGATCCGAGCAAGTTCACTATACGTCCGAGGCACGTATACGGGTTGTTTGGATGGTCATGCGTGAGAGCATTGATTAGAGAATCTCGTAACTTGAGAAATAGTAAGTAAGCATCTGGACATATTATTAATGGGTTTGATTATCAATTAAATTGGCTTGCTCATAAGCTGTGCATATCGCTGGACTATTTTGTACGCGTGTTTATGCATTGGGATCATGATGAATTGCTTACTTGTGCATGTTAGTACTTTGTTCTCATTTGATTATGCGAATGAGTATAGCTTACCTCCCTGCCCTTATTAGGTGTTGGCCAGGTACCAAGACTTTCTAAAGATCAGTGATCATGGGATAGAGACTCCTTGTGCAACTCTTGAAGACTCGGCCAAACAGGATTATTGGACGAAGGACCATTGACTAGCTCTGAACGTCTCCAACTTTGATAGAAATCGTAACTTTATGATTTGAGAGATGTATCAGAGTAAAACTTAAATTTCATCTCCTGGTTATATTGGTGGTCCTCCTAAAGTTTTTACACCTGATTTTATGAATCAATGACCTTCCTCATGATTTATGAACTCCAAGGAAACATAAATAAACCATTTTAATATATTCCGCTAACTCTGATTTTATCATTTGAGTTCGGGGATGAAGGAGGTATTGTTAAAGTCAATTTCCTGAGATAACATTATAACTAAACTATTTTCGAAAGTATTTCGGGCCATAAGGGTTATCTCAAAAATCATTTTTAAGATGTTCAGAAATTAATTACTCCTTCCACCGAGTTCCCTTCAAATGCATGGTTTAAACTCGAGTACCACATTTAAGGAAAAGTTTTCACACTCCGATTTTTTTCCAATATAGTGAGTAAGAAAATAATATTCTTTTGATTTAACAAGGGACGTTACAATAGAGACCACCCAAATAAAGTGAAAAAAGAGGCAAACGGATACCTTCGGCGAGCATACATGCAAAGATGAAGATAGAAGAACTCACCGATTCCCAAGGAGGTCCAGGAAATACATATCTGCTAAGCCAAAACGCGACAAAGGCGGCTCTCTTGAGGTGCTAATCAGTGACGGGACCGCTCACAAACTTTTCATCATAGAAATCACCAAAAAAATAACGCACCCAATTCGTAAAAGTATATTTAAGGGAGGACCTTTGACTCACTTTCTGGTCCTGAGGAACGAGGTTCCCTATACCCCGCATGCTCCTTAAAGAAGACCCATCAGCATAAGAAGCGTGCCTTCCCTGAAACAAATCCTTGGAATATTTGGCGCTAGCAACAGAAGCAACTTTGAGCTCTTTGGCCAACCCAATAATGCTCTCATCCACACTGGAGAGATCAAGATCGTTGTCCCCAAATGAAGGCAATTTCAACAGAACAACCACATCTTCTAAAGTTGCGGTAAACTCCCCCCAAGAAGTGAGAAATGTATGAGTCACTGAGCACCAGCGCTGAACTAACATGTGCAGGTCCTCCACTCTCTTGTTCACGCCCAAGCGAGGAGACGCCTTCACAGCATCAACGATTCCCACCTGTTTCAAAATTTCCACAAAGGGAGGATCCCGTTGGAAAACGTGATCTACCCATTCAGCCCCATCCACCTGTAGAAGTAACTCTGACATGAAAGCGAAGATCAACCCAAGGGAACTCTGAGCAAGCAAGGCGAGAGCGCAAAAGAAAGGGACCCAACTTGAAGTGATCATTGGAGTAAGAAGGCTTGGAACATAAGCGGGCCGCACTCTCTAGAACCACCAGGGCCTTCAATGGCTGACCCGAGAAGAGGCCACCGGACTCCGGAGGCTATTCGAAGGGCAGTATAGCACACGCCCCCGGTGCCCAGCGGCGGTTCCCTGGTTCCACTGGATCAGAACGTGGTGGAGGAAGAGCGTCCAGAAAGCAAAATGAAAGGGACTGAGGAACGTGTTCGACGCCAGCTTCCTCTTGCATTTGGCTTCCCCCATCAGAAGCAGAAGACCTTTCCTCTTTAGAAACAGAAGGGACTTCAGATCTTGTCATTTTGTGAGGAGAAGAAGATGAGTCAGAGAAAAAAGAAACAAGGGAAGGAGGGGAAGATTTATTGGGAAGAGAGGAGATGAGGAACGAAGGATAGAAGAGAGAATGAAGTTTCAGAGAAGAAAAAGTGGAGAATGAGGGAGTTATGTTGTTATAAGACCAAGGGAGAGAGAGAATGAGTGGAGGTGAGTGGTTGGAAGGGAAAGTAACTGAAGAGTTTTATTTGAAACAGTTTGAAAAGAAGTGGGTAACGTGGGAAAGAGTGAAGCTTCATGAACTGCTGGGCAATAGCTTCTCCCCCTGTACACACGTGGAGAACAACGAAGAGAAGAATAAAAAAAGAAAGAGAGACAAAACAGGATTTGCACCAAAAAGGAAGTTCCTCCCCTTTTCATTACAAAGGGGGCTATTGTTCATACCCAAAAATATGGCAACCCAATTATAAAGCACAAAAACATAGCCAAGCCCAAATCCATTAAACATACCAAGCACACAACGTGGGATGAGGAGTTACGGAAAGAAAGTGACAATGGAGAAGGGCGCACCCCACTCCCAGAGAGCACACAAGCGGACAAGGGGCTACTCCAACTCCCCATAACGCATGCAGCTTGCACAGGAAGACAGAAGGAATCTTGCCTACCTCATCTAGGTCCTTCCCAAGAGAGAGAGAGACGGAAGTGGTATGCCTTGTGTGCCTCCCTTCCTCAGCCATTAATTGGAGAGCTTGAAATGGCAAGAAGGACAAACTGGCACCTGAGAAAGAAAGGAAACGCAGCAACAAAGAAGGGAAAGCTGCATGGACCAGTAGACAAAGGAGAAAAGGCAATGACCAGTGGACAAAAGGAGAACTATATAAAGGTGCCACCATCAACCAACAACAACAACAAGAAACACAACAAGAACAACACACTAAAACAACATCAACAAAAAAACATAGTTCTCTTCTCTAAGCTTCAGAGAAAGAACACTGGAGAGAAGCAATAGTGAGAGACGTGAGAAGAGTGAAGTGAGTACTGAGAGCGCTCATCCTCTCAACCACCACTACAAAGTCACTTCACCACTGCAACTACTGTATCAATGATGTGGCTCACCACCATGGTCAATGTTCCTCAAGCAACGATCCCAATCTCTACTGCAGAAGGCGTTCCCACCACCAAAGGCGCACCCTACCATAGCTAAAATAATAGTAACAGTGTTCTTTCACTTGTAATATCTGTAGCATCTGTACGCCTTCGAGACCATAATTTCATTAAGTTTACGAACCCATTAATCTCTGCATAATTATCATCTTTACAATAAAAAGATCCGAAACATTATGTAAAAAAAGTAAAAAAAAAAACTTATTAAATAACCTCAACAACAGTTCAACAATTAATATTTATTTTGCACAAGTGTAATGGACGCATACGTTACAGAGAAAAGGGTGGGTCTTTAATATCGTCATCATCTACATGCTGCAACATATTTTTTGCATTGTGTTTCCGTTGATATAGTTTGGGTAGGTAGAAAATTAAATTTGTTTGCAAAAGTGTTAACATTATTAGAAAAAGTATTGAGAGGTTCAACTGGAACTGCTTGTCCTCCGCCTTTTGCGATGACTTCTTCATTTTGCTCGTACCAGCACATACCAAATCATGAGCATTATACAAGAAAAAGCATATATGCATAAACACAAAAAAAAGAGAAAAATAAGAGATGCAGAAACATGGCATAAGGAAGGAAGAAAAGAGATGAAAGAATGTGGAAGAAAAAGCAAGGGATAAGTAAGGAGGCTGAAATCAAATGCAGGAATTCGGAAAGCGAACCCTGAGTGCAAAGAGGAACTGCAGATTCAGAGGAATTCTCACCTTCAAAATTTTCATTCCCCCCCCCCCCCCAAATAAGAGAAGAAAAGAGATGAAAGAATAGGGAAGAAAAAGCAAGGGATAAGTAAGGAGGCTGAAATCAAATGCAAGGAAGTCGGAAAGCGAACCCTGAGTGCAAAGAGGAACTGAAGAATCAAAGGAATCCCTCCCCCCCCCCCAAAAAAAAGTCAACAATGAAGGATAAAGACGATGAATTTGGCTGAATAGGTTGATCTTCCTCTGAGGAAGAATAATAAGCAAGAATAGAAGCATGAACTTCAGAGTCCTCCTCGTCCTCAACAAGGTCAATATGATCAAGAGAAGAAGGGGCAAATGTAGCAGCGCGAGCTTGCAACCTATGAGAGCAGCGAGCTGGGACTACCGAAGAAGCTGTGAAGCACGCTGACTATTTTTGGGGGAAGGGAGGGGTGTCTTCTTTTTTACCACACGATCTAGTCTATAGACAAAAGACCACAAAGCGCCACCATACGCGCCACTACTGTCCAGAGGAACAAAACCAAGAAGACACTAGGCGCGCATAATCAGACTCTACAAGTCAAAGATACCCTCGGTCCTCGCGACGCTATCATTTCGAGTGGTAAAACTGTCTTCACGATACAAAGGATGAATACCCTATCCACCATCAAAGAAATTCACCACGTAAGAGCGAAATACAAACTCAACTTCATGATCAATGAGATGAACTAAAGGCTGTCTTGGTTTTAAAGAAAAACAACCCCATGTGTGAGGCTCCCAAAAAGCAACAATATCGCCAACAGCTGGTACCTTAGGAGTAACTCTAACAGGGTCGTACTTCGGAAAACACTCAAAGAGGAAGCACTAAAGGAATGACAAGTCAGCAAAGCAATTCATAGGAAAGCGCCCAAACAAATTGCGCTTCTGCTCGGCAATTTGATCAAGGCGAGCATAGAGACCACCGAGATAAAAATAAGACAAAGGCAATCTAATGCCATCAACCAACATGCATGCGAACACAAAGACAGAAGGACTGATAGATTCCCAGAGAGAACTAGGGAACACGTATCTGCTTAACCAAAAAGCTACGAAAGCAGCACATTATAAACACTGATTAGTGGTAGGACCAGCTTCGAACACACCATCATGAAAGTCACCATAAAAATAGCGAATCAAATTTGCAAAAGTATACTTCATAGAGGAGCATGGATTTACCTTCTTGGATTGAGGAAGGAGATTCCCAGTACCCCTCACCTTTTGGGAAGAAGAACCATCCTTATACAACGCTCTCCTCCGCTGGAAGAGCTCCTTGGATTACTTGACGCTCTCCACAGTAGCCATCTTCAAATCCCTAGCTATGATGCGATAATGATCATCAATGGTAGAAAGGTTAAGGTTGTTGTCTCCGAATGAGGGCAACTTCAATAAAACCACCACATCCTCAAGCGTAGGAGTGAATTCTCCCTAGGAGGCAAGGAATGTATGAGTGGCAGAGCACTATCTTTGAACTAACATGTGAAGATCCTTGGACCGTCGGTTGACGCCTAGCCTCGGAGAAGCTCTTATAACCTCAACAATACCCACCTGTTTTAGAAAACCCATAAAAGGAGCATCCTTCTAGAAAATGTGGTCCACCCACTCCTACCAAACCCTAGTGGCAAATGCAACTCAGCCCAGGGAAACTCCGAACGGAGAAAACGAGAGCGTAGCAAATAGGGACCTAACTCCCGATGGTCTTTACGGTTGGAAGGCTTGGAAAGGAGCTGAGCAACGACTTCCGGAATGATAGTGGATTTGGATGGCGGACCAGAAAAGAGGTTACCAGACTTCGGTGGCGGTGGAAACGATGACTTCATGCGCTGCCCCGCCGCCCATTAACGGCGGCCCAGCTCCACCGGATCGGAACATGCAGGTGGTAGCCCTGTCAGAAAACAAAATGCAGTAGGCTGAGGGAGATGTTCTAGACTTGTCTGGGTCTCCTCATCCGAAGCAAAAGACCTCTCATCTTCAAAGTATGATATTATCCTAGATTTCACCATCATTGGCAAAAAGAGAAGAATAATGAGAAGAGGGTTTCTGTTACTAAGAAGGAGAGGAGAAAGAGTGACTCTCTATGGAGAAAGAAATTGGAGAAGAAAAGGAGGTTTTGCACAAAGAAGTAGAATGAAATGTGGAGGAGAAGAGGAAACAGTGATGTGAGGGAGAAAATAAAAGGGGGTTTGCACTGAGAATAAAAGGAAACGTACAGTAAGAAAGGAAAGGGATTAGTGGATTCTGAAAGGATTTGAAAAGATTTCGAAAGGGAGAAAACTTCTCCTAAAAGATTGGGCTCGGTTACCCAAACCAAAGGAGAGAGGAAGAGTGGGACGTGACAACCACCCACGACAAAAAAAAAGAGAGGAAAGAAAAATTATTATCAGTGTTTTGCACTATAAAAAGGATTTTTTTTGTCTTTATCCTCTTTTTTGCAAGGGGGCTATTATTTATACCCTAGAAAAAATAAGAGGCTCATTTATTCAAAAGGCCCAATATGTGTCAAGCCCACTCTAAATCACTACAGCCAAGGCATCTAAAAAAGAAAGCAATAAGGATGTGATGTACTTGAAGCTCCAGAGCGCACCTGCTAGAGAGCGCACATGAACAGAAGACAAGGAGCAGAGTGAAGAAGGGGTATAATCAACTCTCTTCTTACTCCAAAGCTTGTACAGGAAGAATGGAATCTTTGCTCACCTCATGTTGGCCCTTCCCCTATCAAATGCCGGAGATAGTGTGGCTTGTACCACCTTCCTTAGGTACAATTAATGCCAAAGCCAAAAATGGAGAAAAAACAAAAAGGGAACTCATAAAGAGGATATGCTCAGCAACCGAAGTAAGATTCTGTTGTCCAATGGATAAAAGGAAGAAAAGTAGGAGAAACACTGCAGATCAACAAGCCAGGGAGAAGCACAATACTAAACATCATTTCTTTCTTTATAACTTAGAGAAAATAATTCAAGAAACACAATGAGTGAGAAATATTGAAGAAGGAGAGATTAAAAAAGGATAAATCATAACATTAGCAGTGTAAAACGAAGTCAGAGCGCACCCCCACTGTTCACCACCACAATAATATCAGGTTCTTGTGGGGGACTTGAGGAGTCATCATCATTTCCCCGGTGTGCAGGGTTTCAATCTTGACCTTTTTCAATGGAGAAAGAGATGTGTTGGTCATTTTCTTGCTGGTAACTTTTTCAATAGTGGACATATGTGACCCGTTTTGTTTGTTACGGACTAGTGTTTCGAGATACACCAAAATTTGTTTGATCTCATCACACCATGTTTCCGTTGACGATAGTTTGTTTGGGTAGATAGAAAATTAAATTTGTTTGTGTTTCTGCCAGGAAATCATGATTCTAGAGAGGAATAATAAAATGCAAGTGGGTTCGTAAACTTAATGAAATCAATGGCCTCATTTCATTGAACACTGGAGAGGGATACAAGAGAGAGGGGTATTTGTTACAAAGGGCAAGTATACAGTGGAGTAATACAAAGAAATAATGAATTTTGATAGGACGCCCTTTGATTATCTCCCTCAATCTCTCTACCGCATCTCCTCTCTTCTGAGTCGTTGTGTTTGTGTCGTTGTTGTAGTTCAGTGTTTTTGTGGGTTTTGCTGATTTGTGTTTGCTTTTATAGCCAAGGAAGGATAACTCTTGATAGGACGCCCTTCTCTTATCTTCCTCAATACTACGATACAGTATTTCAGTATTAGAGTTTTTCTCTCTCCTTTGGATGAGGTTGGCCTCCCCCTTTGCTAATGCTTTGGATCTCCTTTTATACTTGAACATCAACTTGGCCTTCACGTTTCTTTCCCCTTGATCTACTGGTTACTACACTGATCACCTCTTTACCGACTGGTTTACACTGTTACCTTCAGCATACAAGTAATTCCATTTTTGTTGTTGATGGAAATAGCACAATTTCCATTAATGACATATTGAGTGACATTTCCTGATTGAGTGTGAGGCCCAAGAGTGAAAAAGCTTGTTGGAGAAGACTTTGCCTTGGGACTTCACGTTCCTTCACTTTTGCTGCCTGGAGGGGACGCTCTGGGGAGGGACGCCTTTCTCATCCTGATATGGTCATGTGGAAGGGCTTCCTTCTAGACTTTGGGCCTACACTTTCTTGGGCCTTCTCTTAATTTTGTTTATTCTTTCTTTAATGGAATGAAGCCCAAAAATAATTATTCTGTCCGAAACAGTAGCCCCATTTTGCATGAAAGAGAAAATTTTTTCTCTTTGATGCAAAACCCTTTGAAGGCGAGTATACTTGCTTTTCTATTGGGGTTGATTTTGACAACTCCATTTCCTGTGACTATCAGCTCAACTTATTCGTACTTATGTATCACTTGGAATGCGCTTGCTGACTGCTGGACTGGGTTCACTTTGATTTTTGAACTGGTCTTGTCTTTTAATTGTGGTTGCAATTATTTTCTTGGAAGCATTCGTTCAGTGAGCTTCTTCATGCTTGTTTTTATTTCTGATTTACTTCAAAGGCGTCAGAAACTATGATTGTTTCTGAAGATTTCATTGCTTGTGAGTATCTGATTATGCTTTTCATTTCTTGAGGGCGTCTGAACACGCCTTTCTTGCTTGTGATTTTGTAAGTTCCTTTACTGTTGAGTTTGGGCATGAAGGGAATCTGCATTGATGACTTGGTCTTGACGGGACTCTTGTTTTTTGCCTTTGATAGGGCCATCTTGGAAGGGATCGCTTTTGTTAGGGCCGCCTTCTTTTTTGTTATACCTCATGGAGATTGATTCATGCTTACAGAACAGATTCACCCTTTTGGCCTTTGTTGAGCGTCAACTACCGTCATGCCATGTCTCCTTTAGTAAGTGCATTTTAAGATTCTCCAGGCTATTGCTTTGCTTTATTTTTGCATTTCTTTCTTTTGTGGGTATTTGCACATCAATATGTGGACTTTGGAGATGCTTCAAGCTTTGTACCACTATTGAACTTTTGTCAGCTCAGACACCATGAAGGCGCCCTTGGTGGGGCATGGTTGCTTACTGCATATACATATGATATGAAGGGTCAGCCCCCTTGTGAACTGAATCTTAACTTTTCACTTGCTTCTCATTCAATTTGATCTTCTTTTTGTGAATTTGTAAGGGAAGCGGGCTCTTCTTTCTATTGCATGTGCAACATCGCCTTTGGATTGTGCTAGCTTGCATACTGCTGAGTGTATTGGTGTACTTTGAGCTTTAAATTCTTGTTTTGTTTTCTGCAACTTCTTCGCTATATGCTTCTACATGCCTGCTTTATATCCTGAAGCTTCTACGCTTTGCACTTTTGCACCTTCTGATTCTTCTCATTTTGCAGTTTCTGTTTTGTGGATTTCTTTTGTGCATCAAGGGCCCGTTTTGTTTGAACGAATTGAATGAACAACTTGGGAGGCATTATTCTGATCTGATTACTGGCTTGATAATCTGTATTGGCTAAAGAGAGAGAGTCGACGTCCCTCAATTGACATGAAGGCGGGCAATGCTTGAAATAGAGGACACTTTTCTTTTCTACAGCGCGTCTCGGGTTGCACTCTTATGCTTCTTATGATTTATCTAAGGTGGGCAAAGAGCTTGAAGGAATTACTTTACTGTTGATCTTAGACTTGTTACTTTTGTCATGTAGTGTGTACTGCTGAGGACATTTATGCTTCTATTTTGGAAACCTGTGCGCCTTTTGTGGTCGCTGAGCTTTGTGTCGCCTTGGCAGACTTGGCTCTTGGAAATTTGTGTTACTTGCTTGGATAGTATTGAATTGAACTTCACTTTTTTGCACTTTGTATTATGCTGCCTTCATACTGTACAGTGATGCATTTATGCAATTTTGATACTGTTCTGACGTTGAAATATGCATTTTGCACCATGCTGCTTTAATAATTCTGTCTTTGGAAACCTGGATCATGCTTTTGGATTGGATCATTTTCATACTGTACAGGTTGTGATGTACTGCTTGTTATTTTGCTTTGTCATCTGATGCGTCTGGTTATGAGGATGTCTGCAGAACTTCATCCCATGACGCCTTCTTCAAGATTTGGTAATTGTACTTTTTCAAGCATGTTGTTGTATTTTAACTGCGTCACTGTTTTGACATTATGTTATTGCACCTTTTTTTAGACTTGGCTTTTATTCCATGTCGTTGTTGATCCTTCTTTCAAGACTCGAATCATGCAATCTCTCTTTTCTGCATTACTGTTGTTTTTCACAACTTGTGACATACTGGTATTTTTGTGTTCTGCCACTTTGATGCTGCCATTTTGAGGTTGCTTGATCATTATGCTGAAGGTACTCAAACTCTCCACTGCTCATGATGCTGATGCTTTCTATTGGGAACAGAAGGCCTCTTGATTTTTGCAATTGCTGAGGCTTCACCAGTATTCCGGTTTCTGGCTCGAGGGCGTCCTCAAGCAAATGGAAGGTCAGCGTGATGCTTTTGATGTTGATGCCTTGGCTGATCAAGAAAGGGAGTTGGCTACTTGTCGTGCCTCCTTCCTAAGCACCATTGAGAATTTATCTGTGAGTATGGCAAAAGCTACTGCTGATTTGGCTAGTTTGGATGTGGAAACAACCTTATTGCAGCTCAACGAGAGGCACGTGATGGTGCTTGCCAGTCTACACGCCCAAGTGCCTTCTTCCGTATCTAGGCTTTTCATTTTGGGTACGTTTACTGATGGTGTTTAGGCTTTGTATTTTGCATTTGGGTTTGTAAGGTGGTACTTGTATTTTGGCCTTTGTGTTTGGGTAACTAGTGACTTTATGTCTGATGGTTTGGTTGGGCAATCTTGTATGGAAGCTTTATTTTTCTATCTTGCATATTTTCTCTAGTATCCTTTTGCTTTTTACTTTTCCTTTGAATAGAATCTCCTCCAAAGATCTTGGGCGTAATTGCCTTTGCCATTGCCTCTGCTGCCTTTAAGGAACTTGAGCAGAATTTTCTTTATCATCTTCTTTATTTGGACACCCTGGCTTTTCCTTCTTTCTTTTTCTTCTTTTCTTCCTTTCTTCTTCTTCTTCTTTTCTTCTTCTTCTTTTCTTTCTTTCTTTCTTTCTTTGTAAATGAAGCTGCCCCTTTTTGTTGCACTTTTTCAACACTTTTCTCGGTTGGTTCTTTTTGAAGATTTTGTTGATCTTGGTGGCCAGCGCCCTTTGTGGGAACTTTTCCAGCCTTTGTAGCTAGCGCCCTTTGCGGGAACTTTTCTAGCTTTAATCTTGTGACTAGCGCCCTTTGTGGGAACTTTTCTAGTCTTTGTAGCTAGCGCCCTTTGTGGGAACTTTTCTAGCCTTAATCTTGGAGTAATATGTCAGATTAGTCCCTGACTTTGTAAGCGTAGGTCAAGTTAGTCCCTGACTTTATCGAAATAGAAATTTAGTCCCTGAGATAGGAGAACGTCGATCAAGTTAGTCCCTGCCGTCACTATCGCAGATTCGCAGGGATGTATTTGCTTTAAAATGGGATAAAGATAGGGACGTATGTGAATTAAAATGAAATCTCAGGGACTAAATTGCTATTTCGATAAAGTCAGTGACTAACTTGACCGATGCTTACAAAGTCAGGGACTAATCTGACATATTACTCCTTAATCTTGTGACTAGCGCCCTTTGTGGGAACTTTTCTAGTCCTTTGTAGCTAGCGCCCTTTGTGGGAACTTTTCTAGCCTTAATCTTTTGACTAGCGCCCTTTGTGGGAACTTTTCTAGTCCTTGGTTCTGTGGTGTTTTCCATTGGGGGGTGAGGCTTGCTCATCATAAACATTCTTATCCCTTTTTTTTTTACACCTCTTGTCATTGGTGCTGCTTTTCTTGCCGCTTTGCTTGCTATTATCAGTTTGCAAACACTTGGGTTTTTGTACTGCTCTGGCTCCTTGACTTTGTGCTTAAGCTCGCCTTTTCATTTTCTGCTTTGATGCATGAATATACCCAGGTGCGCCTTGTTGTAAGGGTAGACTGGGTTGGATTCTTGGATTTGACTTGGCTGCTTGTTCAAGCAAACTGAGTTCGCCTTGGTTTTGTCATATTTCTGAACAGTTTCTACCTCAATCACTTGCATGCTTTTAGGCCAGCTTTCGTCTTGAAACTTGCTCTTGCATCAGATTTAGTGCTTCGTCTATGCATTTAAGTGCGCTTTTGAGCAACATACTTTTTTGGATCTTTGTACTTGTGTTTTACCCTTTGTATTGCATGCATGCCTTTTGATATTTCAATTGATTTCCATGTCTGACTTTCTCAAAGGTGATCATAGCCGCCTTTCAATTCCGCTTTTATTTTCTGATTGGTTGGTTTGCTTGGAAACGCCTTCTGTTTTTTGTCCGCCTTTTGAGTTTTGTTATGTCCTTTTTTCCTTTTCATCTTGTCTTGATGTTGCGCTCAGATTTCTGCATTGATTTTGTTTTCAATTTATGACTCGCCTTTTCTTGCACGCTTTTGCTTTGAAGTCGCCTTCATCTTTCTGGTTTGGATTCACTGTTAGCTTTTGATTTTAGCTTCTGATATGACTTTGCTCTTCAGGTTTTTAGTTTGTTGTTTGCATTTTCTCAAGGATTTCTAGATTCAACACTGTTTCTTTTCCAATGCATCTTCTGTAGGGGTATGCTTTTGGCACAGGGGCGCCTTTGGTTAACTGATGGGTTGGAACTAAACGGTGTATTGAAACTGAACAGGGGGCGCTTTCAACGAGGGTGTGCCTTCGGTTGACTGATTCTATTGAATATGAACAATGAACAGGGGGCGCTTTTAACGAGGGTGCGCCTTCGGTTGACTGATTCTATTGAATATGAACACTGAACAGGGGGCGCTT
Source organism: Crotalaria pallida (assembly GCA_037953625.1). Classification (NCBI taxonomy): domain Eukaryota; kingdom Viridiplantae; phylum Streptophyta; class Magnoliopsida; order Fabales; family Fabaceae; genus Crotalaria; species Crotalaria pallida. Next base: position 93,072,354 of record CM075652.1, read on the forward strand.
TTGACAAGGGTGCGCCTTCGGTTGACTGATTCTGTTGAATCTGAACGATGTATTTGAAACTGATCAGGAGCGCTTTTGACGGGGGTGCCCCTTGGTTTACTGATACTGTTGAATCTGAACATGGTACGCCTTTGATAATGGTGTGCCTTAAGAAGTCGCTCTTGAACTTTCTTCTCCCTTTCTTCCCTTTGAGACTGAACTGTGGGGACTCCTTCAGACCGCATGACAGTGGGCAAGTAGTCGCCCTTGGGACTAAACTGAGGATGCCTTTAGGCTGCTGATTTTGGACAGGGTGTCACCCTTGGAACTGAGGACGCCTTTAGACTATTGATTCTGGGCAGGGCGTCGCCCTTGGGACTGAACTAAGGACACCCTTAGTTTGTTGATTCAGATTTCTGATTCTGGTCAGGGTGTCACCCTTGGGGCTGAACTGAGGACGCCTTTAGACAGATGATTCCGGGCAGGGCGTCGTCTTCTAATATGTTTTCATCTTTTCTCTTTGCTTGATTTCCCTTGATTGATTGTCACTGATCTTTCTGTTTGTGTTTACTTCTCTTGAAACTTTGCTTTTGTTTCATTATTTGCTTTCTGACTCCTCGCTTTTGATTGCCTTCTTACTGGGCGAGAGCGCTTTTCTATTCTGAATAGATCAGGAGTTTGTTGTTCACGGTGGAGGAATCGATCATCCCATGACATTGAGCATCTTAGCAAAACTTGGTAAATCTTGGCCTAAGAGCGTACCAAGGACTTCTCAAATCTTAAAACGAGGTCACATCTTGTTCCTACATAAAAAAATTTCATTCTTCGGATATTTTCATGCTACGCATGCTCGTTTTGTTAGTTTTCTCCAATAAATTATATACAAAATCATTCATGCATCATTATATAAAATTGTCAAGATCTTGTTTTCATATTAACATTTTTTCAAAAGCACGCTCTCTAGGCGTCTATGCAGCTCATATCATGAGACACTGTGTTTGCATGTTGGAATCATGAAAAATAGTTTTTTTTATAATCAATATCTGTATATATATATATACATATATATATGTATATATTTATATATGAGGGCGACATCATTCATGAATTCAGACATACGAAAACCAAGTCATACTTAACATAAAGTTATGCATATTAGACCATCCATCTCAATGTTAGATAATGATGTTATTTGGGACAAGGTAATCATATCAGTATAATGCTGTAAATTAAATCATGATATCACATTAGAGCTATCAAACCAAAGTTGTCATGGATGCATACAAAAGCACATACTGTAACTATTTTTTTTTAACTGCACGCAGTTCATTACATAATGAAATACACATATACAATTCCTTGCCATGACAAACACAGAGTTCAAATCATCTCCATATCACTTCATGTCATCCAGTCAAGGTAAAAATAAATCATTGTCATCAGGATAATGTTAGACATGAAACTAGCTAGGCAGAACATGATATCATAAGAAAGTGATCCTACCAAAGCCATATTTAGACATGGATGCAAACAAAAACTAGCAACATAATGAGTATATGTATACTGTAACTATATTTTTTATTTTATTTTCTTTTCTTTTTATTATTTTTTAACTGCACACACAGTAACTGATATAGTACATATTTTCTTTCATCATGACATATATATTTTATCATAATCAAATTCATGTAAAGGCATATATACCAGCATATAAATAATAGGCATGATAGTAAATTGGACTAAGTTGAGAGTTGTATGTACTTAGCTTATAACATAGATAACTGGTAGCAGTGTTGCTATGTGAACTTCCTAGGCGCGCCTTTGCTGCTGCGTTTTTACTTTCTGTAAAGGGACACCTTCTTCAGTAAGAGCGTACTTTCACCCCTCTAATTGCTTCATGCTTTCTGGAAAGTTGAGTAAAAGCGAACGTGGACGCTTTTTAGGAAGGACGCTTTTTGTGGCTGAAAGACAACCTCCTTGCTGCAACGCTTTCTGGGTTGGAGACTGTTGAGATTGATATCAATGAAGCGCTTCCCAGATGAGTGACTCGTGATACTGGTGCTTTTGGAGTTCCTCCAGCAACTGCTTCGGACAGAATAATTATTTTTGGGCTTCATTCCATTAAAGAAAGAATAAACAAAATTAATAGAAGGCCCAAGAAAGTGTAGGCCCAAAGTCTAGAAGGAAGCCCTTCCACATGACCAGATCAGGATGAGAAAGGCATCCCAGGGATGCCACCAACCAGAAAACACTTTGTATCTGGTTACAGTAACAAGTCTTCCCAGGGAGATGAAGATCAGAAGGCATCTTTCCTCAACAAGTCCCCAAGCCTCGGGCCCAACGCTCCATCATATGGGTCATTCATAAATATCATAAATGGTAATCTTACTACTCCACTCCAACAGAAAAATGGTGAAAGATGCTTAATCTCCTGGTTTGAGGAAGTTACAGCGTTAAACCAATGAGTAAAGGTGTCTCAGTGCAGTAACCATTGGGTTATGCAAGGGAAGAATGTGGAGGCCAAGTCAGGGGTCAAGTATAAAAGGAGATCCAAAGCATTAGTAAAGGCAAGCAAGGAGAGAGCAGAAAAAGCCACAAACACTAAACTCCAACATCAACACAACGACCCAGAGAAGTGAAAATGGTAGAGAGCTTGAGGGTGACGAGTGACAGGCGTCCTATAAATTCTCTACTGTACACTCCCTTGTAACAAGCACCCCCTCTCTTGTACTCTTTTCCAACATATAAATAAATGAGGCCATTGATTTCACTAAGTTTACGAACCCACTTGCATTTTACTATTCTTCTCTAGAATCATGATTTCCTGGAAGAAACAGTTGGCGCCGTTGCCGGGGAAATCATGGCTTCAAGTTTGGAAGGAAATACACTAGGCAGTGCTGCTGAAAGGGTGACTCTCGATGATGCCACAAAAACAGCTCCTGGAGGAACTCCAAAAGCACCAGTATCACGAGTCACTCATCTGGGAAGCGCTTCATTGATATCAATCTCAACAGTCTCCAACCCAGGAAGCGTTGCAGCAAGGAGGTTGCCTTTCAGCCACAAAAAGCGTCCTTCCCAAAAAGCGTCCATGTCCGTTTTTACTCAAATTTCCAGAAAGCATGAAGCAATTAGAGGGGTGAAAGTACGCTCTCACTGAAGAAGGTGTCCCTTTACAGAAAGTAAAAACTCAGTAGCAAAGGCGCACCTAGGAAGTTCACATAGCAACACTGCTACCAATTATCTATGTTATAAGCTAAGTACATACAACTCTCAACTTAGTCCAATTTACTATCATGCCTATTATTTATATGCTGGTATGCCTTTACATGAATTTGATTATAATAGATATATGTCATGATGCAAGAAAATATGTACTATATCAGTTACTGTGTGTGCATTTAAAAAATAATAAAAATAAAAAAATAATAATATGAAAAATATAGTTACAGTATACATATGCTCATTATGTTGCTAGTTTTTGTTTGCATCCATGTCTAAATATGGCTTTGGTAGGATCACTTTCTTATGATATCATGTTCTGCCTAGCTAGTTTCATGTCTAACATTATCCTAATGACCATGATTTATTTTTACCTTGACTGGATGACATGAAGTGATATGGAGATGATTTGAACTCCATGTTTGTCATGACAAGGAACTCTATATGTGTATTTGATTATGTAAGGTACTGTGCGTGCAGTTAAAAAAAAATAGTTACAGTATGTGCTTTTGTATGCATCCATGACAACTTTGGTTTGATAGCTCTAATATGATAGCATGATTTAATTTACAGCATTATACTGATATGATTACCTTGTCCCAAGTAACATCATTATCTATACATTGATATGGATGGTCTAATATGCATATCTGTATATTATAGTATGACTTGGCTTACGTATGTCTACATTCATGAATGATGTCGCCCTCATATTTAAATATATATATATATATATATATACACATATATTGATTATAAAAAAAACTATTTTTCATGATTCCAACATGCGAACACAATGTTTAATGTTATAAGCTGCATAGACGCCTAGAGAGCATGCTTTTGAAAACAAGATCTTGACAATTTTATATAATGATGCATGAATGATTTTGTATATAATTTATTGGAGAAAACTAACAAAACGAGCATGCGTAGCATGAAAATATCCGAAGAATGAAATTTGTTTATGTAGGAACAAGATGTGACCTCGTTTTAAGATTTGAGAAGTCCTTGGTACGCTCTTAGGCCAAGATTTACCAAGTTTTGCTAAGACGCTCAATGTCATGGGATGATCGATTCCTCCACTGTGAACAACAAACTCCTGATCTATCCAGAATAGAAAGGCGCTCTCGCCCAGTGAGAAGGCAATCAAAAGCGAGGAGTCAGAAAGCAAATAATGAAACAAAAGCAAAGTTTCAAGAGAAGTAAACACAAACAGAAAGATCAGTGACAATCAAGCAAGGGAAATCAAGTAAAGAGAAAAGATGAAATCATACCAGAAGACGACGCCCTGCCCGGAATCATCTGTCTAAAGGCGTCCTCAGTTCAGCCCTAAGGGCGACACCCTGACCAGAATCAGAATTCTGAATCAGCAAACTAAGGGCATCCTTAGTTCAGTCCCAAGGGCGACGCCCTGCCCAGAATCAATAATCTAAAGGCGTCCTCAGTTCCAAGGGTGACACCCTGTCCAAAATCAGCAGTCTAAAGGCATCCTCAATTTAGTCCCAAGGGCGACTACTTGCCCACTGTCATGCGTTCTGAAGGAGTCCCCACAGTTCAGTCTCAAAGGGAAGAAAGGGAGAAGAAAGTCCAAGAGCGACTTCTTAAGGCGCACCATTGCAAAGGCGTACCATGTTCAGATTCAACAGTATCAGTGAACCAAAGGCGCACCCCCGTCGAAAGTGCCCCTGATCAGTTTCAAATACATCGTTCAGATTCAACAGAATCAGTCAACCGAAGGCGCACCCTCATCAAAAGCGCCCCCTGTTCAGTGTTCAGATTCAATAGAATCAGTCAACCGAAGGCGCACCCTCGTCAAAAGCGCCCCCTGTTCAGTGTTCATATTCAATAGAATCAGTCAACCGAAGGCGCACCCTCGTTGAAAGCGCCCCCTGTTCAATTTCAAATACACCGTTCAGTTCCAACCAAATCGATTAACTAAAGGCGCACCCGTGCATAAGGCGTACCCCTGTAGAAGGCGCATTGAGAAGAAAAAAAGGTGTGTTGAAACTAGAAATCCTGGAGGAAATGCAAACAAAAGGCTGAGAGTAAAGTTATAGCAGAAGTTGAAATCAAAAGCTGATAATAAAATCAAACCAGAAAGACAAATATGATCTCAAAGCAAAATCGTACGAAAGATCGCAAGCCAGAAAGTTAAAAGAAAATCAATGCAGAAATCTGAGCACAACAGCAAGACAAGATGAAAAGCAAAAAAGGACATAACAAAACTCAAAGGGCGGACAAAAAACAAAAGGCATTTCCAAGCAAACCAACCAATCAGAAAATAAAAGCGGAACTGAAAGGAGGCTATGATCACCTTTGAGAAAGTCAGACACGAAAATCAATATCAAAAGGCGTGCATGCAATGCAAAGGGTAAAACACAAGTACAAAGATCCAAAAAAGTATGTTGCTCAAAAGCGCACTTAAATGCATAGACGAAGCACTAAATCTGATGCAAGAGCAAGTTGCAAGAGGAAAGCTGGCCTAAAAGCATGCAAGTGATTGAGGTAGAAACTGTTCAGAAATATGACAAAACCAAGGCGAACTCAGTTTGCTTGAACAAGCAGCCAAGTCAAATCCAAGAATCCAACCCAGTCTACCCTTACAACAAGGCGCACCTGGGTATATTCATGCATCAAAGCAGAAAATGAAAAGGCGAGCTTAAGCACAAAGTCAAGGAGCCAGAGCAGTACAAAAACCCAAGTGTTTGCAAACTGATAATAGCAAGCAAAGCGGCAAGAAAAGCAGCACCAATGACAAGAGGTGTCAAAAAAAAAGGGAGAAGAATGTTTTTGATGAGCAAGCCTCACCCCCCAATGGAAAACACCACAGAACCAAGGACTAGAAAATTTCCTACAAAGGGCGCTAGTCACAAGATTAAGGCTAGAAAAGTTCCCACAAAGGGCGCTAGTCACAAGATTAAGGCTAGAAAAGTTCCCACAAAGGGCGCTAGCTACAAAGGACTAGAAAAGTTCTCACAAAGGGCGCTAGTCACAAGATTAAGGCTAGAAAAGTTCCCACAAAGAGCGCTAGCTACAAAGGACTAGAAAAGTTCCCACAAAGGGCGCTAGTCACAAGATTAAGGCTAGAAAAGTTCCCACAAAGGGCGCTAGCTACAAAGACTAGAAAAGTTCCCACAAAGGGCGCTAGTCACAAGATTAACGCTAGAAAAGTTCCCACAAAGGGCGCTAGCTACAAAGGACTAGAAAAGTTCCCACAAAGGGCGCTAGTCACAAGATTAAAGCTAGAAAAGTTCCCACAAAGGGCGCTGGCCACCAAGATCAACAAAATCCTCAAAAGCACCAACCGAGAAAAGTGTTGAAAAAGTGCAACAAAAAGGGGCAGCTTCATTTACAAAGAAAGAAAGAAAGAAAGAAAAGAAGAAGAAGAAAAAAAGAAGAAGAAGAAGAAAGGAAGAAAAGAAGAGAAAGAAAGAAGGAAAAGCCAGGGTGTCCAAATAAAGAAGATGATAAAGACAATTCTGCTCAAGTTCCTTAAAGGCAGCAGAGGCAATGGTAAAGGCAATTACGCCCAAGATCTTTGGAGGAGATTCTATTCAAAGGTTAAGTAAAAAGCAAAAGAATACTAGAGAAAATATGCATAAAACCTTCAAACACATGGTAGAAAAATAAGGCTTCCATACAAGATTTCCCAACCAAACCATCAGACATAAAGTCTAGTTACCCAAACACAAAAGCCAAAATACAAGTACCACCTTACAAACCCAAATGCAAAATACAAAGTCTAAACATCATCAGTAAACGTATCCAAAATGAAAGGCCTAGATACGGAAGAAGGAACTTGGGCGTGAAGACTGATAAATTCCCAATGGTGCTTAGCAAGGAGGCACGACAAGTAGCCAACTCCCTTTCTTGATCAGCCAAGGCATCAACATCAAAAGTAGCACGGTGACCTTCCATTTGCTTGAGGACGCCCTCGAGCCAGAAACCTGAATACTGGTGAAGCCTCAGCAATTGCAAAAATCAACCTTATGTTCCCAAGAGAAAGAATCAGCATCATGAGCAGTGGAGAGTTTGAGTACCTTCAGCATAATGATCAAGCAACCGCAAAATGGCAGCATCAAAGTGGCAGAACACAAAAATACCAGTATGTCACAAGAAGTGAAAAACGACAGTAATGCAGAAAAGAGAGATTGCATGATTCAAGTCTTGAAAGGAGGATCAACAACATCATGGAATAAATCCAAGTCTAACAAAAGGCGCACAAGAAAAATATTAGCAGGATGCTAAGACAGTGATGCAGTCAAAATACAACAGCATGCTTGAAAAAGTACAATTACCAAATCCTGAAGAAGGCGTCCTGTGGTGAAGTTCTGCAGACATCCTCATAACTAGATGCATTAGATGACAAAGCGCAATAACAAGCAATACATCAAAGCTTGTACAGTATGAAAACAATCCAATTCAAGAGCATAATCCAAGGTTTCCAAAGGCAGAATTATCAAAACGGCATGGTGCAAAGTGCATATTTCAGCATCAGAGCAACATAGCACAAAGTGCAGAAAAGTGAAGTTCAAGTCAGTACTATCAAAGCAAGTAACCCAAATTTCCAAGAGTCAAGTATACTAAAACGGCACAAAGCTCAGCGACCACAAAGGCGCACAAGTTTTTAATAGAAGTATCAGTGCCTTCAGCAGTAGACATAAAATGACAAAAGCAACAAGCGAAAGATCAGTAACAAAGTAATTCTTTCAAGCTCGGTCATAAGTGCCACCCAAGGCACGCTGCAAGACAAGAAAAGTTTCCTTTATTTCATTCACCGTCCGCCTTCATGATAATTAAGGGGCGCTGGCTCTCTCTTCAGGAAATACAGATTATCAAGCCAGTAATCAAACCACAATTATACCTCCCAAGTTGGTCACACTATTCATTCAATAGAGAAGGTGTTCAACGCAGCAGGAAAAGACTGAAAAATTTGAAGATTCAGAATGCACAAAGTACAGATAGTTGAGTTTGAGTATGGAACTCAAGCATAAAGAAACAGACAGCAAAGAAATTTCAGAAAACAAATCAAGCATTCAAAGTACAAAGAAGCAAAGTCCACAAAGTCATTGATCAGTATGCAAGGTAACACAATCCAAAGGTGAGGTTGCACATGCAATAGAAAAAAGAGCCCGTTTCCCTCACAAATTCACAAAAAAGAAAATCAAGTTGAATAAGAAGCAAGTGAAAAGTGAAGTTTCAGTTTGCAAGGGGGCTGATCCCTCCTATCAGATCTGCATATAGAAAACAACGATAAAGGCGCCTCCAAGGTGCCTAACCAAATAGAAATTCAATGATACTCCAAAGTTGGAAGCATCCAAGTTGCCCAAAAGTCCAAAAGAGTAAAAGAAAGAAAGTATCCACATCTTGATGTGCAAGTGTCCACAAAAGAAAGAAAGGCAAGAATAAAGAAAAGCATCAGGTCAGAAAATTTGAAAACACAAAGGCGACATGACGCAGCAGTGTCAAGATGATGCTCAACAAAGGTCAAGCACTCACAACTATTTTGTAAGCAAAAATCAATCACAGAGAGGCATGACAAATAAAACAAAGATGACCCTAACAAAGGTGATCCCATCCAAGGTGGCCCTATCAAAGCCAAAAAATGATAGCCCCGTCAAGACCAAGTCATCAATATAATAGTAAAGAAACTTACGAAGTCACAAGCACGGAAGGCATATTCAAACGCCCACAGGGAATGAAAAGCATGATCAGATACTCACTAGCAGTGAAATATTTAGAAGCAATCCTAGTTTCTTACGCCTTTCAAGTAAAGCAGAAGTCAAAACAGGCATCGAAAGCAAAGTATAAAGCTCATTGAACGAATGCTTCCAAGTAAAAAATTGCAGCCACAATTAAAAGGCAAGACCAGTTCAAAGATCAAAGTGAACCCAGTCCAGCGCAATCCAAGTGATACATGAGTACAAATAAGCTGGTAACAAATTTTAATCACAAAAGCATACACTCATGAGCGCTCATGATATGCATTCATGCATAACATTCATGTCATTCATTCATACATAATGCCCATGACATTAATACATGCATAAACGCATACTGATCGAGGCCGTACCCGATACAAATAAAAAAACAGTTTAAATATAGTACTAGGAAGTGACTCTTAGGTCGTCTCCCAAGGAATATCTTATCAAGCAAAAGGTCAAACAGATAGTATGCACAGAAAATAGGGGGGGTTTTGTATTGAATGTTGAAATCTAAGATCAAAACAGAATTAAAATAAAAACGAAGTAACAGATAAGGAAAAGAGGATAAACCCCTTTGGCTCGCATTCACAATTCTATCATCGGTCACAAAAGATCAATTTCTTTCCTCTTCACTGTCCAACTCGTGAGAACTAAATACTGAGCGAAAATTCAATTCTCACCCCAAAACCCAAACCTCTAATTAAGCATTAAAAGCCAAAGCATGGAGATTTTTCGAGTTTGCATAAATTAGCATTCATACACATGAATTATCTCTATAGAATGGAACTAAGCGAACCATAACATATCAATAAGCATGAAAACAGTGAATAAAAACGAAATAGCATTAAGAATAAAACGTCAAGAGTATGTGATACATTACCAAAGGGATTTAACCTAAGAGTTTAGCCTTCCATGAAGAAAAATACCAAAAACGTGTAGAAAGGGAAGAGAGAGAAACCCTAGCAGCCATCACTAGCTTGGAGAACAAAACTAAGCCCTCTCTAAGAGAGAGAGAATGTAAAAACGTGATTATGGAAGGTGGCTGCTAGGGTTTACACGAAATTGGCTAATTAAATCACAAAACGGGCCTAAATCATGGGCCCAAATCCTAAGGAAAGCTAATCTCTAAATTAAATCTAAAAATATCTTATAGATAAAATCTAAATCTTAAAAGATATAAACTAAATCTCAAATAATCCTAAAGATAGATTACAATCTTCACTTCATCATATATCTTCTCTTCCAAAATTAAATATTCACTCCCAAAATGCCCAAAAAGCCCTTGTGCCAAATATGACCTGAAAATAGAAATAGAATTAATTAGGCTAAATAATCCCAAATTAAACAATATTCAGAATATTAGTCCAATAAACTCTAAATCACTAAATCAAGCTAAACAATGTCAAATGGGCAACAAGTATCAATAATAGGAGTAAAATAATGCAAGGAATAATGGGAAATAAAATGCTCATCAAACACCCCCACACTTATCCTTTTGCACTCCTGGGCAAAACTAAGAATTAGGACTGAGAAGATCAATATGCACCAAAGTGAATCATGCAACAAGATTACTACAACTAATGAATGCAAACCTAAGAGATTACATACTTCACAATGAATTCTAGGAAATGCAAAGAAATGGGAAAAATCGAGCACACGAAGAGAATAAGGACCAAAGAATCAAGGCATCCATGAACATCATCCAATTATTTCAAATATGCAAAGAAAACCAATGACATCAAGAGGGTAGTCACAAAGATGATAGAAACTCACAAGGATCACTCAAAAGTGTTTACACTCAAGTGTTTAAGGTTAATCAGTGTATACACTCAAGGCACATCATGAAAAACAAACAAAACCATAAGCTTGACAAGCCTCTAACATCTACAATCAACACACATGCACATTAAGATCAAAAGGTCTTTTCAGGGCTGTAATGGGGCCAAGGACAAGGTTGGATAAAATATGGGAAATGTAGCTAAAACCAAGGGAATAGAGGAGCAATGGGGAATAAGTAAAAAAAATAAGCACAATCCACCACAGAATGAAATGATAAACATAACAACAACCTCTAATTCCAATCCTCTATGCCTCAATCAACCTTTTATTCTATTTCTTTTCTTTTCTTTTCTTTTTTTTTTGTTTTTTGTTTTTTGTTTTTTTTTTTTTTGCATTGGAGAACTTCATGAACGAAAGGGAAGAAGAAACAACAAAAATGGCATAATGAGATAAAGCCATAATTACATCACCGACCATAGAGGCAAAACCCAGAACTCACAGGTGATGAAGAACAAAGCACCCTCGCTTACTTAATACCCATTCCCAAAACAATTCCAAAGCTCCAACATTCCCTAAGGTTAGGACAATCATGGTTTTTCAGTCATAGGCTTGTAATGAGCTAAAGAACAAAGAAAAGGGATATAAAGGCTCAAAGGGGCTATCAAAGGATAAATTCATTCAAGGTAGGCTCATATGGCTAGTGGCTTATTCAAGAAAAACAATGCCTAAATCATTTCAAAATGTGCATGGGAATATCAAGTATCAACAAGAGTCAAGTCAAGTTCTAGAGTGCAAGTAATCCAGAGTGCAATCACACATGAAAGAAAATTAGGTGGCATATATAGCAATCCACCCACAATTAAGGCTCAAATCCTCACAAAAGGGACAATTCTATCACAGTGTTACCACCTCTTAATTATCAAAAGCAACTTTACACACAGAAATGCATGAATTCAGACACAAGATACCAAGACTCTACTAAAATGAAGCAAAAACATGCAAGAAAATGCCCAAAACTTAGCAAAACCTAAAAAAATCAAAGCATAAATAAGCAACCTAAACTACTCTCCCCCCCACACTTAAATCACACATTGTCCTCAATGTAAAACAACCAGAAAATCCAGACAGACAAACCAGCCAACAGATATAGAAAAGTGCAATAAAAAGAGTAAGGAATGAGAAAAGAAGACTCCCTAAGTCATGGTGGGTCAAAAGTGGGGTCGACCAATGAGGCCTCCTCCACAGGTGCATCATCCAAAGAAGGGGTGGTGAGGAAGGGCTTGAGTCGATGTCCATTAACCTTGAAGTTCTTGTCCGTGGACTCACTCTTGATCTCCACAGTGCCATAAGGAAACACCTGGGTGACTACAAACGGTCCAATCCACTTAGAGCGGAGCTTTCCACTCATGAGTCCAAGCCTAGAGTTGTAGAGCAACACTTTTTGACCAACCAAGAACTCCTTTCTGGAAATTGAGCTATCATGGAGCTTCTTGGTCTTCTCTTTGTAGAACTTGGAGTTCTCATAGGCCTCCAAATGGATCTCATCTAGCTCACTCAACTGCAGCTTCCTCTCCTCACCCGCTTGATCAAGAGCTAAGTTACATTGCTTCACAGCCCAATATGCACGATGCTCTATTTCCACAGGCAGGTGGCATGCCTTACCAAAGACAACCCGATAAGGTGACATCCTTATGGGTGCCTTGTAAGCAGTCCGATGGGCCCATAGAGCATCCTCCAATCGTGTGCTTCAATCCTTTCTATTAGGCTTCACCATCTTCTCCAAAATCCGCTTGATCTCTCTGTTTGAAATCTCAGATTGCCCATTGGTTTGGGGGTGATATGGTGTAGAAACTTTGTGCACAACCCCATACTTCTTGAGCAAAGCTTGCATGGATCTATTGCAGAAGTGTGTGCCTTGATCACTAACTATGGCTCTAGGTATGCCAAACCTGCAAAGGATATTAGACCTGACAAAATCTACAACAACCTGAGCATCATTAGTCCTAGTGGCCTTAGCTTCCACCCATTTGGATACATAATCCACAGCAAGTAAGATATAATAAAAACCAAAAGAAACAGGAAAGGGGCCCATGAAATCTATACCCCAGACATCAAACACCTCACAGAACAACATAGGTTGTTGCAGCATCTGTTGCCTCCAAGATAGGGCGCCTCCTGCTCTTTGACATTGCTCACATGAGTTGCAGATGTTGCTTGCATCCTTAAAGATGGTAGGCCAATAAAACCAGAATCCAGCACCTTTCGTGCTGTCCTTTGAGTGTCATGGTGGCCTCCAACTGGTGAAGCATGGCAAAACTGGAGAACCGATTGGATCTCATGATCTGGAATGCACCTGCGAATGACCTGATCACTGCAAAAACGCCACAAATAGGGGTCATCCCATACATAATACTTGGCATCGCTTTTCAATTTGTCTCTTTGAGCTTTGGATGCCAAAGGTGGAAAAACAGATGCAAATAGATAATTTACAATATCAGCAAACCAAGGAGTAAGGGGAGGGGGGTGTGAAACATGCAAAGCTAAAAGCTGCTCATCCGGGAAGTCATCCCGGATAGGAAGTGCATCCTCCTCTCTCTCTTTATTCTGCTCAAGTGGTCTGCGACAAGGTTATGCGCACCACTCCGATCCTAAATCTCAAGATCAAACTCCTGGAGGAGCAACATCCACCTAATCAACCTAGGTTTGGAATCTGTCTTTTTCAAAAGATACTTCAGAGCAGCATGATCAGTATACACTACAACCTTAGAACCTAACAGATATGATCTAAACTTATCAAGTGCAAAGACAATGGCTAACAGCTCTTTTTCAGTTGTGGTGTAATTAACTTGTGCTGAATCTAAAGTCCTAGATGCATAATAAATCACATGAGACAGCTTACCAACCCTTTGGGAGAGAACTGCTCCCAAAGCATAATTCGAGGCATCGGTCATGAGCTCAAATGGGAGAGTCCAGTCAGGTGGTTGGATGATGGGAGCGGTGGTGAGTTCTCTCTTTAGCTCATCAAATGCCTTCTTGCATTGGTCTCCAAACTCAAATGCGGTATCCTTTTGAAGCAAGTTGGATAGTGGAAGGGCTATCTTGCTAAAGTTCTGAATAAACCTGTGATAGAAACCTGCATGGCCAAGAAAAGAACGCACCTCTCGCACGCAAGAGGGGTAAGGCAAATGTGATATTACATGCAGCTTAGCAGGGTCAACCTCTATGCCCTTATGCGAAATAATGTGCCCTAAGACTATGCCTTGTTCTACCATAAAGTGACATTTTTAAAAATAAAAGACAAGGTTAGTCTCAATGCACCTATTAAGCACCTTAGACAAACTATCAAGACATGCATCAAAAGAGGAACCATATACACTAAAATCATCCATGAAGACCTCTATGTAATGCTCAAGTAAGTCATTAAAAATACTCATCATACATCTTTGAAAAGTGCCAGGAGCATTGCATAGGCCAAAAGGCATCTTCCTATAAGCAAATGTACCAAAAGGACAGGTAAATGTGGTCTTATGTTGGTCCTCTGGTGCAATACAGATTTGGAAATAACCAGAGAAATCATCTAAGAAGCAATAGTGAGATTTACCTGCCAGGCGCTCCAACATCTGATCAATGAGGGGAAGAGGAAAGTGATCCTTCGAGTCGCCTGGTTGAGCTTCCTATAGTTAATGCAGACTCTCCAACTGTTCTGCACTCTAGTGGGAATCAGCTCATCCTTCTCATTTTTGACAACTGTCACCCCAGACTTCTTGGGAACTACTTGAACCGGGCTTACCCATGTGCTGTCTGAAATGGGGTAGATAATACCAGCTTGCAGCAGCTTGGTGACCTCTTTCTTCACCACATCAAGAATCTGGGGGTTCAACCGTCTCTGGGGTTGTCTCACTAGTTTAGCCCCATCCTCCAATAAAATTCGATGCATGCACATGGAGGGGCTAATACCAGGTATGTCTGCCAAAGTCCATCCTATTGCCCTTTTGTTTGCTCTAATCACATCCAGCAGCTGCTTCTCTTGATCAACAGAAAGGGAGGTAGAAATGATCACTGGAAGTTACTGCTCATCCTCCAAGTAAGCATATTTGAGATGAGGAGGAAGGGGCTTCAGGTCCAATAAAGGTGCCTGCATCACAGATGGAACTAAAGGAGCAGCATAATTGGATTCTGCCGCCTGCACCTGAACAAATGGATTACACTCATGCATAACAGAAATGGGGTTAGGGTTAGCATGATCTGAATCTATATCATATGAATCAACAGATGCAGTAGCAGAATTTAAAAACTGGTCGATTTCAATGCATGCAGTGCACATTTCGGAATCAGAACATGCAGAACAAGTAAATGAGCTAGTGAAAGATGGCAAATCATAATCATGCAAAAAGTCTAGAACATGCTCATCAATCAGATCATCAAGCAAGTCAACATGAAAGACAGAGTGGTCATCATAAAAATGTTTCATAGCATCAAAAATATTGTATCGAACCACTATGACATCAAATTCCATTGAAAGTGTACCTGCATGCACATCAATCTTGGTTCGGGCTGTTTTTAAAAATGGTCTCTCTAATATGATAGGGACAGCACTACGAGAGGTGTCCTCTTCCATATCAAGAATATAAAATCAGCAGGAAAGATAAGTTCACCAACCCGAACCAAGACATCCTCTATCAAACCTGCGGGGTAGGCAGTAGATCTATTTGCCAATTGGATAACCACACCCGTAGGTTGAAGAGGTCCAAGTGAAAGAGACTTGAAAACAGACATAGGCATAACATTAATAGATGCTCCTAAATCTAGCAAAGCATTCTCAAATTTAGTATTACCTATGATACAAGGCATAGAGAAAGTTCCAGGATCCTTACACTTTTCAGGAATATGAGGGACGGGTTTACCTATAAGAGCAGAGACATTTCTTCCCATGTTGATCCTCTCATTTTCCTTGAGCTTCCATTTGTGTGTGCATAGATCCTTCAAGAACTTTGCATACCTTGGAATCTGCTTGATTGCATCAAGAAGGGGTATGTTGACTTCCACATTCCTGAATGTGTCAAGTATCTCTTTGTCAATCTCTTCCATTTTCTTGCTTTGAGTCACCCCCCTTGGTGGGAAAGGAAGAGGAATGGGGGGTGGTTGTTGGGCAGCAGCAGGTGTTGTGCTTGTGGAAGGCTGAGCTGGATGGGATTTTTTTGTACTTGTGTGCTCACTCTCCTCGACCATTTGGCTCTTCTTGTTGGGTGAAACTAGATCATCTTTGTTGAGGTCAGATTCTGGTGGGGGTGTGACAATCTGCTTCCCTGACCTTAGACTAATGGCACTCGCATTCTGGTTTGGATTGATCACTGTTTGGGATGGCAACTTGTTAGAATTCTGAGATTGCATAGTGTTGATTGCTGTTGCCATTTGTCCCATCTGATTGGTCAAAGATTGAATGGAGGCCTCTTGTCTTTGAATGGATGCTCTAGTTTCCTATTGGAATTGGAGATTTTGCATGGTCATCTGTTTCATCAGCTCTTCCAATGGAGGCTGCTGCTCAGTACTAGGAGCTGGTGGTGCAGAATTAGCCTGTTGTTGCTGCTGTTGTTGTCTCTGTTGCTGGACTGGAGGAGGTACATATGGTGGTCTGGAATTGTTCTGAAATTGAACCTATGAAGGTTGCTGCTGATCAGACCATCTCAGGTTGGGATGGTTCCTCCAACCAGGGTTGTATCTATTTGTAGAGAGATCAAAGTTCTGTGGCTGCTGGTTTCTACTGTTGAAGATGTTGGCGGCATATGCCTCAGGTTGGTCAGCACCAGTCGTTGGTTGCTGTTGCAAAGAAGGGCATGCATCTGTGGGGTGCTCACCGGATGTGCATATGCCACATAATCTAGCAGGCAGAGACAACTTCTTCTGGTTGATGGCCAATTGAGTGACCAAAGTTGTAAGTGAGTCTATCTTCTGTTCAAGCTTCTCAACCTTACCAGAACTTGTGCCAACATCATTCACTCCTCTCACTACGATTGCATCGCTGTTGCCCCTTGCATGGAATTGTTGACAATTGGAAGCCATCTTCTCAATCTTGGCTCTGGCCTCTAAAGGTGTCATGTCTCCTAAGGCACCACCACTCGCAGCATCAAGCATGTTTCTCTCCATGAGGTTGAGACCTTCATAGAAATATTGAATAAGCAGCTGCTCTGAGATCTGATGGTGGGGGCAGCTCGCACACAGTCTCTTGAATCTCTCCCAATACTCGTAGAGACTTTCTCCACTTTGTTGCCTGATGCCTGATATATCCTTTCGGATTGCTGTTGTTCTGCATGCAGGGAAGAATTTCTCCAAAAATGCCCTCTTCAGGTAATCCCAGCCTATGATAGAACCAGGGGCCAGATTGTAACAGCCCGATTTTCGTAAACCAAAATATTGACTTAAAGTTGCAAAAATTGAGGCCAAATTTTTTTTTTTTTGAAAACATTATTAAGTTCCTACAACACACTCTCTTTCAAAAACCGAGTTGTTACTTGGAACCAAACTCACCTACTTCACTTTCAATAAACAGTTTAGTTCCAGTTAAGCAGCTTCATTCAGTTCTCAAAGAAAATTAAACACATTTCATAAAAATATAAAAATTCGGGCAGTATTCAGAATAGTGAAGTTACATCAGCATACCGTCGCTCAGGTAATCCTTAAAACAATACATTCACTACAAGCTAACTAACCCTACTATTTTTCAACTACTCTATTGAAAGCAATCGGATGAAGATTCTCCTTCTTCTTGTGTCCTCTCTTCTTTCCAAAGGTTGATACTCCTCGTGTGGCGATCTCTTCTGTGTCATCGTGCCACGGCTTTCTGTCGCCTCTGGTAGTATAATTCCACCGTTTCTCATACTGCGCCTTCTCCTTGTAGTTCTTATAGCCTCGCACGGTGACTTGTCTCAGAAGTGGTCCTAGATCGGCTCCGCTCAGTTGATGCTCCGGGTCAGGGATCACGATCTGAGCATGACCGACCCATACCCAACCCCTTGCGGTTCGCTTCCATCCTCTTCCATATTTACCCCACGTGGTGACATCCATACAGCATTTCGTCTGCCCGTTGGAATACCAGCGACACCGATGCGCCAACGAACAGGAGAGAGTAAGCATTCCGAGCGCATAGCGTCGACGGGGTGGAATTATGGTAGGTAAAATAATAGGACATACAAGCAATGTACATATACACACATAATAGCAAGCAAACATACTATCATCATTAATCACAATCTTTATTATTCCTTCATACTCCTTCATCTCCTTTCCAATCTCTTTCGTAGCTCTCACCCTCTTCTCCGCATTTCCATTCTCAATCTTTTTCTCATTTCCCACACTTATCACTCTCACTCATATGACTCTTTTCTTAGAATGTTTTATTGGATTATAACCCTCGATGATCAAGGGAGTTAAAGGATCATCGAGGTACGCGTTTCTTTCGTAGTTAGCACTCTCGTTTCAAGCCTACATCTCCTCGGCTATCCATCCACCTAGTCGGAAGCAAACAGGAGTACAGGACCTTTACCGTGCGGGCACGACAGCTGTCAATCACAAATGGTCCCAGACCAGGAGGCTCAGCCTCAATATCAATAACATGGCACACTGCCTAGCAGTGGCAAACAAGATGCCCCACTCCAGTCCCTCTCCACTGTTCCTGAACTGCCATAGGGGTGACAGCACTATTCCGGTCCCGGGTGCGGAACTTACCACGGCATTAGACCCAGTCCCTACCACGTTAGTACGCCACCTGTGGGATTCATTCTGCCCAGAATAGTACTCAAGGCAGCGTGACGTTTTACCGCCCGAGCCTACCCTAATGCATTCATCAACCCGAATATCCCTGATATCCGGGGTACCTTCCTCTCCACTACTTCGCGCTCTCATACCTCACCGTATTCGCTGTTAATGTCTTTTAGAATCTTTTATTTAGTTAGCCTATAGGTCGGCTCACCCTTCGTGCATCCCTTCAGTGAGTCCCGACCACTATCTTTGCACTTTCGAAGTCACACATGGCTCAGAGCTAGGAGTTCCTCAATTGAACCTCATCTCATTCTTAAACCCAATCACACCCTCAGTGTTTCCTCTAAATCTTTCTTTTACCATCCGGTCCAAGGTTTCCAATTTCACACATTTCCCAACACGTTCCAAATACTACTTTCCAAAACCATTACAAAACCCTCATTTTCACCAACTCTTACTAAAATATTATTTCACCATTGTTTTCAGAAATATTGTTTCTCAACATCCTCTCATAAAACTTCTTTCAAAAAGTCATTTCATAAAACTCCTTTGAAAAATATCGTTTCCCAAACTTCTTCAGAATCCTTTTCCCAAAATCTTTTCAAAAATTTCAATTTACAAACCTTTTCCAAAAGTTATTTTCACAATTCAAAATTTCTTTTCAAAACTCTTTTGCAGACTCCTTTGTGCTGAGCGCTAGTGGAGGAGCAAGCCCAGCTCAACACTAGCTCCCAGACTAAAACCAAGAACGGAGAAGCTCAGCTCAACTCGGTTCACTTCTCATCTCAACAATTCATATCATACTCCCTAGCTCTGGCCCTTTCTCAACTTTATTCTCAATTTCCTTTCCAGTCAACTCATATCTCTCTTTTCCACTCCATCTCTTATCTTTCCTCATCCCTCAATTTCATTTTCATTTTTCTTATTCAAACGTCGCTCAGCCATTTATTTAACGCATTCAACAACAATAAGTTTTATCAAGCATAATCCAATAAATAAAGAAAAGCATGCACACAACATCACACAATAGAGTGGTGGTCTTTGTCATCTTCGTATAAGCAGCCACACAAAACATACAATTGCCGCTTATACTACTGACTCCAACCACGTAGTCCCGATCTTTGAGATGATGCGGGACGTCCTACTAAATCACCTAAACACCACAATGTCTTAGGAAAGCTTCTCTCTCACCTGAGGTCCAGCTGTTGAAGATGTGCTTTACTTGGAACCTTGTGCTGCCATCTGCCCCAACCCCTTGTCTTTATCATTCCTCATATTAAATAGAGCACTTTATGTTATCAACTTATTAGAGAAAATCTTGTCTTAAATTAATACTTGTCCTTCTTTAGTTGAGAAAACTTTTGAAAACATAACTATTTTCGACTTTTTCTTAAATCAATTTCCACTTAAAACTTTACTCTAGCTCATATGGAAATATTTTTAATTGTAAAAAGGCAAGTCCAGGTAATTCTGGACAGCCAAAACGGTGTTATAAAATCACTTCAAGAAAACTTCCGAAAATATTGTAAAAACATCTCTTACTTTGAATAGCTTTTTAATTTAAAATAGTCATTTTGAAAATCCAGGTTTTATCATAGAACAGCTTAGGACAGCCACGAACACAACATGACATTCAAACAAACACTACTTAGTTTATTAAAACATTGAAATAACATCAAAGCAATTATGCATTCACACATGATTCATTTTCATAAATCACTTAAGCATGTAAGCATTCGTAAGCCAAACGTAATCAAGTTTCAAGCCAACATTTTCATATTTTGATGCATATCTTATTCATGCACTCAAACTTCCTAAATTTATCTAGACCATATAACCGAATGAAAGCAAAGGAAATAAATCTCCTGAATCAATTTATTTTATTTTAGACATTTAGATTCTAGTTTCTTTTTTTTTTAATCCTAGCCGAACACATACACACACATAGATTCGTTCAAACACAACATTCTTCTAAGATCAATTTAATTTATTTACTAATTTCCTTTATTTCTTCACAAAGGACCGATTAGAAAGTAATGTTCATAATCATAAATTCAAGCAATTTTATCTTAGCACAATTCTTAAAATATACTTATTCCTTTTAAGTTATTTTATTGAAAAAGAGATTCTAGGCTTTCTAACACATATGGACCGAATATGAGTGAGGCATGCATAAAGAACATGAATTAAAGCAAAAATTTTGTTTTCTTTATGGAAACCGTGAGTTGCACACAAATTCTAGCAAATAAAAGTTTAATTTCTTAACATAATAAGATCAAGAATTATGTCAAAGCCTTTAGCTTCTGGAAGTCACATACATGCACCTAAAATCTCTAGGTGGTACTATTTTCAACATGCATGTGAACAAAATGATGATCTAGGGTGATTCCCTATTCTACCTAGACTTTGGCCGAATGATGGCATGCAAGAAAGTAAAGTCTTATAATTTTAATTCCACATGCAAGAATCTAAATTCTTGGATCATGTGGTACAAGACATATGAATATCATTTTACCCTTAATCATCAGCCGAAGCATTATGACCTATACACAAGCCTTGGTTCAAACTCTTTTCTATACTAAAATCATTTTTAAAGCTTGTTAGGTACATTTGTTGTGAAAACCGTGTCATGCATACAAGAAAATCAAGGTTTTAAACTCAAATTAGGCATACAAAATTCAAGTTTCAAGTTTTCTTAAGAATTAACCATAGATCAAGACATGCAAAGGGAGGATCAAAACAAAAACATGAACTTGAACCCAAATCTTCACACAACCGTGAAAGTGAGCTAGACAATAACATATAGGAATCATAAAATCACTTAGATCAAATTAAAAACACAAAAAACCTAATCTTTCTATTCATTGCCGAATCATCTAGTTCTTGATTTGGTGATTTATAAGTCCATTCATTCATACAAATTCAAGATCAACACATAAGGAAAACATGCAAAAGAAAATAAGGGTTATAAGGCCACTAAATCAACATGCATGTGAAGATTAAATTAATTCATAAGTTTTAAGCACCATCAACAAATTAAAACCGTGATGAGGGAGAACAACAAGTGAGAGATCAAGGCTTTACAACATCATTCTCCAAGATCAAGGCATCAAACAACATGCAAAACACTTAGATCACAAGATCATTAAAATAATTACATGCATCATATTAAATAAATCCCTTAAAAGTCCTTTACAACACAAAATCATTAAATCAAAACCCTTTCTACCTTAAGTCTAACTTAAATCTTCAAGTCTTCTCTCCTTTTCCCCTAAAGGGTTTGCCTCGGTTCCTCCCTTTTCTAGGGTTGGTGGAGGTTTTCTTCTTGAGCTTTGATGAAGAAATTGGATGGAAGAAAAGGGTCGATGGTGTTTAGGACTAAGAGCTTGGGTTTTCACTCCTTTTCCTCTTTTCTTTCTCCTCACGGTTTGTTCTTCTCTCTTTAGGTCTTCAAGAGCTTGATGGTGCTCTTGAAGAGAATGTGTTTGAGTTGGGTGAAAAGAAAAGGGATGAAAGGAACAAAATTGAGAGCCAAAACCACACACTCATTTATGGTTTAAGGACAATTGCAAGGGGTAGGAATTCCCTTTTCTAGCCTCGGTTCAATAAGTGAAAGGAGGGGTAGTTTGGGTCATCCCAATTGTTGCATGGCTTGGTTAAAGCCGTGGGAGACTTGGAGGAAGGAAGTCCTCCTTAGGTTCATGACTAATCCCTCCTAGTCTCTCCCTAGGCCTCATGAGTCACACTTCCTACCTTCTATGGACAATCTCATTTTCTTAAGGCTTAAGGGATTGCACTCTCCTTAGTTCTCCTATCCCTCTATTCGGCCGAACCATACACACACATGCACATATAATTTTAATTTCATCATCACATACCATACATTTATGCATGTACTCAACATATATCTAAGCATATACACATTCACACACATAGTCATGCACACAATTAACACTTTAGATGGCAACATGTTCACATGGCTCACACATATACCCTACATATAAACTCACACATTCATACATCACACATTGTTCATACACATATACACATATTTATTCACATGCATTCGCACATAAATTTAAATCCTCTCATCATCCTAAGCACCCTTATACATATCCCAAAACCGTGTATACACACACCTAGGGATTGATTTTAGTTCATCACAAGATAACTCAAAAATCACAATATTTTATAAAACATCAAGCATATAGACTTGTACAAAACTTAATTTCTAAACTTTGGACATTACTTTAAGAAATCCTTCTTTTAAAATCCTTCATTAGCTTTAAAAACGTGAACTTTATAAAAATTATTTAATAAAATATCTTTTTCTCAGAAAATAATTTTTTTAGTGTTTTACTTTAGTATGAGGAATTTACGGGGTGTTACACAGATCATACAACCAATCCTTGGCTAGCCCCTCTAGGGAGTGTGGGAATGCCTTAAGACAAACATGATCCTCTTGCACATCATGTGGTTTCATAGTAGCACACACGATGTGGAACTTCTTGAGATGTTTATGAGGATCCTCACCTACAAGACCATTAAACTTGGGCAACAAATGAATTAGTCCAGACCTTAGCTCATACGGGTCATCAGGATACTGGATGCACAAATCTTCAATAGTGAAATCAGGTGCAGCCAGCTCCCTCAATGTCCTCTCACGTGGTGGAGGTTGAGCCATATTTTCATAATAAACAAAATAAGAGTCAGAATAAGAATCAGAATTTATAGGAATAGAAGAAAAAGAAGCAGACTCACTATGTAAAGACTCAATAGACTCACTACCTATGGACTGGTTCCTATTTTGTCTAACTAATCTGTGATAAGTCCTATCAATTTCAGGGTTGTAAGGATGCAAGTAGCTTGGGTTGCCCCTAGTCATGTACTGAACAGAACACCATTAAGCATAGCAAACTGTCACAGATATGCATGACCAAAATAGGCAACAAAATTTTTTTTATTTTTAAAAAATTTTTTCTTTATTTTTTTCAGCACCCTAAAATTATGAAAACATATCATAGAAAGTTCGAGGACAAAATTAAAAAGGGAACCAAGTCAAACAATTAAATCAGAGACCAAAAACTAAGAAAATAAAACTTGTAAAATAAAAAAGAAATAGTAAAACGCCTTTTTCAGGGTCCAGACGAAGGGTTTTTACGACGAATTGGTAAAAATCAGATTATTCAAAAAATTCCCTTCGATTTGATATAAAATTCGTCAAATTCCGAGTTACGGATCAAAAGTTGCGACGGTTTGAAGAAAGTGCTGCTAAAACTTGGAAAATTTTTCTGGAACTCACAACCAGTGATGACCTGAGTGATCGTGGTGCCTCAAAACCTTTTTATATGATAAAAATAGTGTGGATATAAATTTTCGTGCAAAAATTCCACCCACAACTATGTGAACTAGCAACCACAGAATCAATCAAATACACTAATAGCAACAAAATAGCAAAACAGCAAACAGTGCAACTTCAACCAGTTATCAGAATTGACTACTAGACCCTAAATCAGACACGACACACTATAATAACTATACTAACTACGACACTAACTAACTACTAATGACCTTTGGCAAGAACTGATAGTTCCCTGGCAACGGCGCCAAATTTGATCGAGGCCGTACCCGATACAAATAAAAAAAATAATTTAAATATAGTACTAGGAAGTGACTCCTAGGTCGTCTCCCAAGGAATATCTTATCAAGCAAAAGGTCAAACAGATAGTATGCACAGAAAATAGGGGGAGTTTTGTATTGAATGTTGAAATCTAAGATCAAAACAGAATTAAAATAAAATCGAAGTAACAGATAAGGAAAAGCGGATAAACCCCTTTGGCTCGCGTTCACAATTCTATCATCGGTCACAAAAGATCAATTTATTTCCTCTTCACTGTCCAACTCGTGAGAACTAAATACTAAGCGAAAATTCAATTCTCACCCCAAAACCCAAACCTCTAATTAAGCATTAAAAGCCAAAGCATGGAGATTTTTCGAGTTTGCATAAATTAGCATTCATACACATGAATTATCTCTATAGAATGGAACTAAGCGAACCATAACATATCAATAAACATGAAAACAGTGAATAAAAACGAAATAGCATTAAGAATAAAACTTCAAGAGTATGTGATACATTACCAAAGAGATTTAACCTAAGAGTTTAGCCTTCCATGAAGAAAAATACCAAAAACGTGTAGAAAGGGAAGAGAGAGAAACCCTACTAGCCACCACTAGCTTGGAGAACAAAACTAAGCCTTCTCTAAGAGAGAGAGAATGTAAAAACGTGATTATGGAAGGTGGCTGCTAGGGTTTACACGAAATTGGCTAATTAAATCACAAAACGGACCTAAATCATGAGCCCAAATCCTAAGGAAAGCTAATCTCTAAATTAAATCTAAAAATATCCTATAGATAAAATCTAAATCTTAAAAGATATAAACTAAATCTCAAATAATCCTAAAGATAGATTACAATCTTCACTTCATCATATATCTTCTCTTCCAAAATTAAATATTCACTCCCAAAATGCCCAAAAAGCCCTTGTGCCAAATATGACCTGAAAATAGAAATAGAATTAATTAGGCTAAATAATCGCAAATTAAACAATATTCAGAATATTAGTCCAATAAACTCTAAATCACTAAATCAAGCTAAACAATGTCAAATGGGCAACAAGTATCAATAATAGGAGTAAAATAATGCAAGGAATAATGGGAAATAAAATGCTCATCAAACACCCCCACACTTATCCTTTTGCACTCCTGGGCAAAACTAAGAATTAGGACTGAGAAGATCAATATGCACCAAAGTGAATCATGCAACAAGATTACTACAACTAATGAATGCATACCTAAGAGATTACATACTTCACAATGAATTCTAGGAAATGCAAAGAAATGGGCAAAATCGAGCACACGAAGAGAATAAGGACCAAAGAATCAAGGCATCCATGAACATCATCCAATTATTTCAAATATGCAAAGAAAACCAATGGCATCAATAGGGTAGTCACAAAGATGATAGAAACTCACAAGGATCACTCAAAAGTGTTTACACTCAAGTGTTTAAGGTTAATCAGTGTATACACTCAAGGCACATCATGAAAAACAAACACAACCATAAGCTTGACAAGCCTCTAACATCAACAATCAACACACATGCACATTAAGATCAAAAGTTCTTTTCAGGGCTGTAATGGGGCCAAGGACAAGGTTGGATAAAATATGGGAAGTTTTTTTGAAGATAGCAGAATCCAAAACATCTTGGATTCTATTTTCAAAAAGGAACTCTACTATCTTCAAAAGGAACTCTACTATCTTCAACTCATAAGTAGAATCCAAAACATCTTGGGAAGTTCCTATTTGCTCTCAAATGTATTCTGAAGCGTGAAAACACATTTATCTACTAACAAGTTTTTTTGCAGAGCTGATAATCACAGGAAATGGAGTTGTCAAAATCAACCCCAACAAAACAGCAAGTATGGTCGCCTTCAAGGAGTTTTGCATCAAAGAGAAAAAACTTTTCTCACTACAAGAATTTTCTCGGACAGCTACGGAATATTGCGTAGCAATTCCGTTGTTGTACTCTAGCAAAGTAGTCATAACTACGGAATTGCCGCGGAACAGCTACAACACGGTGCGTAGCGTAAATCAGGTCGCTAATTCGCTACCGAATAATGCCGTAGCTATTCCAAAGCTAATTAAAGAATAATTGTAGCAAATCCGTTGCAATACTGTAGCAAAATAATTGCTCACTTTAAAGTAAGAATAGCATTTTTCCGTAGCTATCCAGCTAGAAATATTCGATAGCTGATCCGTAGCCAATTTTTTCACAATCTGTAGCAACGTAGCATCTATTTCCTAGCTGATGAGTGAAAGATAACCACATAATCCCTAGCAATTTTGAAGCTATTCGATAGCTGTTTTTCCTAGGTGTTCTCTAGCTATTCCCTAGCTGAGTTGCAAAACAATTCTGTAGCAGTTTGGTACCTGTTTCCTAACTGTTCGCATCGCATTTCTGTAGCTATTCGGTAGCAGTTGGATGCCTTTTTTTCCTAGTTGTTCTCTACCTATTCTATGGCGTCATTGGATGGTTATTCTGTAGCAATTCCGTAACTACATTGGATTTCTATTCGTATAATTGCATTGGAATTCTATATTTATTCTAAAACTATTATTTTGTAGCAATTATATTCTATTTTTCTCTTTGGATTTAATAGCTATATTACATTACTAACATACTTAATTTTTATATCATCGAAATCATATTTATAATAACCTCCATATAGATTGTTTCAAACAAAGAACACAAACTAAGAAATATATCAAGCAAAATAATAATGCCATAATTTTTATATTAGCTAGCCACTTGTCAATAATGTCATAAATTCTAGTCTAAGTCTACTTCAAAACAAGTCTTCATTACCATTTCCTAATGGTCTTTTCTTGTTGGGACCTGAGGCTTCTGCCCACACCTCAGAGTCAACCACAGGGTGTGCTGCTGAGTCTTCTCCATACTTCTCATTCATTTTTGAGTCATATGATTCCTAAAACAAGAAATCAAGAATAGTCATCAATATTGTCATTTATTAAATAAGATTAGTTATTTATAATCTTGAAACACATACAATAAAATTTTTAGACCGCTCAGAAACAAATTCTCCATCCTTTTTCTTGTGGATTTGCACATATACTTCTTTAAAGTGAACAGGGCGTTTCAATTGTGCCTCCTGTAATAAACAAAAATGAGTTTAAATCTGAATGGTAAGCTTAATATAATTAAAAAGAAGATGCAATCTCATTCTTCAGATTTAATTCTCAAACCAATCAATCAAGTAAAGTTGTAGTAAAAATGTAATAAATCAACATTATTTGTATCTTTAATGGACACAATAAATTGAGAAGTAGCATTTAGGAACACAGGCCGGACTGATTTCAGAAGTAGCATTTAGTAACATATCAAGGGACACAATAAATTGAGAATGCATCTAATGTTTTATCTTTTCTTTTTTTTTCTTCCAAAAGCAGTACAAATCAGATACAAACTTATATCAGACAATATATAACTTATATCAAGGGACACAATATAATCAGTGAGCAATATGCAATGCATCTCAAAAGATGCATTCTCCAAATACAGTGGTCAACTATGGCAAGCCAATACTCCAAATGGCAAGCAATGCATCTGTGAGCAATATGCAAACAGTGGTCAACTAGGGCAAGCCAATACTCCAAATGGTAATTTACAATATTAGCTCAGTCAGCTCAGTCAGCTCAATCTTACTCCCACACGACCATTCCCAAACAACACAGGCCGGACTGATTTCAGAAAAATTGAAATTGCACTTCAGCCAAGCCAAGACAAAATTACTCTAGTTAACACATTGCATCTCAACCCAACCCAACTACAGCATCTCAAAATATCACAACCACAATTCCAAAAAAGACAAAGAAAACAAGTGAAAAGATTAAAGTATGATTTTTAATTCTCAAGAGAATAACAATTATCTGAGACGTATGAATTATATAATCTGCAGAAGAAAGAAAAACAAAGTTAGTGTTGGGAACAGAAAATCAACAATAAAAATCACAGTTGAGGCAATAAGACAAGAATAAACAACTTAGTTGCAGCTGTTACAGTACACCTAACTAATAATATTTCTATTCTCACTATTCTTAAACCAAACATATATAGGGAAACTAGTGGAGTATGATAAAACTTCAAAGCTTATACAGACGGACTCTTCCTTCTCTAAGTTAGTTGCTGAATATTGGTCCAGCAATTAGAAATTAAAACGGTGCTTGATAGAGATCAGAG
This sequence comes from Crotalaria pallida, assembly GCA_037953625.1. Classification (NCBI taxonomy): domain Eukaryota; kingdom Viridiplantae; phylum Streptophyta; class Magnoliopsida; order Fabales; family Fabaceae; genus Crotalaria; species Crotalaria pallida. The sequence goes on from CM075652.1 coordinate 93,100,610, forward strand.
AGTGTATGTGCTTGTGTCTGCATCCATGTGTGTTTTAGTGTAATGTATTTATGGGGCTTTTAAAGTTGTTGAAAATTCAGAAGCTAAGTTAGAAAAAAGCTGGAATCAGCAGCAGCTAGCAATAGTATCATCTTCCTCGCTCCTCCACCTTTTTCGTGGAGTAGTGTAATTAATGATAAATTATAGTAATAGTAGTAGAGATCTTTTCTTTCTTTTGGCATTTGAAATCAAAAGCAAACAACAACAAAATTGGAAAGAGAGAGATAGTAATAGTATCTGACCATGTCTTGGGAAATGAAACTGATGAGGGAAAGACATACACATATACGGGTGCTCGGGATCGTTTCATGACAAACTTATTATTACTACATACCAGCTTGGTCTCGTCTCTTTAAAGAAGTAGGGAAACAAACAATTGCACTCCTTTATTATTGTTTGACAGCTTCATCGTCTATATACACACACTACTCTACCCTCTATTTATTATCACTTGAACTGTTTTTGTACTCTACTGCCCAATAAGCCAGGCCAGCTCCATCCATCGGAAGGAAGATGCCCTTTTTTTAATAAATAAAATAAAAAATTCAAAACCAAAATTTCATTATTGGTGTTGAAGTAAGTTATGCATCGGATGGAAATATGCAAAGTTAAAATATCCCGGCCTCGTCTTAAACAAATTGAGTTAGGCTTATCTTTCATAATTCTTGGTTGGGGCCAGGCATAGCACAGCACAGAAGAAAGTCAATTTATAAATATTTGAATAAAGAAAGTCAATTTATATAAAAGCGAGAAGAAAAAAAAAGAGAGTTTCTATCAGGATTAAGAACTTAGCATAGCACACAGCACAGACTTAGCACAGACTTGGCATAGCACAAACTTAGCATAGCACAACACAAACTTAGCATAGCACAGACTCCACAAGGATTAAGAAATAAAACACATCAAACAACTTAACATAGCATAGACTCCACAAGGCAATCAAGTGCAAACAACTTAACATAGCATAGACTCCACAAGGCAATCAAGTGCAAATGAAGTCAAATGCACAGACTCCACAAACAAGATGGATGAACACTATATGTATGAGGCAAAAACACGCATATTCAAGAAAGCATCCAAAAAAAAAAGAACTTTAGCAACAATAAACATAGCAAAAAACAACAACAACAACAACAACAACAATAATAATAATACCTTCAAAGAGGGTGAACTTAAACATTACAAACAACACTTAAAAAAAGAAACCCTTTTCACCTTAAAGGCATCAAAACTGATAATTCTATAAAAAAAAAAAAGAAAGAAACCCTTTTCACCTAAAAAAAATCTCTGTTCCAAAAAGCCTCTATTCCAAAAAGCAATGTAATTTTGTTAATAGTAGCAGCATAAAACATAATTTCCAAGAAAATAGAATAAAAATTAAAGCTTCTACAATTGATCTAAAAATACTCATAATATAGACATATAACATGTTAAATCCAAGCTATACAGTTAAATCCAACTCTGTTTTAATTCTTTACTCATTTTTTACACCAAGTTTCATGGTTGGTACACACACTTTAAGCCAAAACATAGACATATAACATGTTAAATCCAAGCTATACAGTTATTAGAAATTAAGCCTTTGTTCAAAGACCAACTCAGAATATGCTCTACAAAATCAACACAACACACAATTTTGTAATCAACACACAATATGCTCCAAACAGTGAACACAATTTCACAATTTTTTAAAGCCCAGATCTGAATTCAGTGAATTGTTTCCCTTCCCATGGGGTTTAGTGAAAGTGGTTTATAACAAGAACAACAACAACAACAAACCAGAATAAAACAAAATTGAAAACCATAAAAAATCCCAAAGGGAATGAAATTAGTAAATGCCACAGTGAATGATTAATAAAAAAACGAATCTCCTTGTTAAATCAACAGAGAGATGCGCTTTGTCGTGTCTAGGACACGATGTATCAGATGCACCCCTAGCTCAAAGGTATAGAGAGACCCAAGAACTAGTGGATGGACTGAGGTTAGTGTGTAATTGTTTAGGTATGCTAGAGGTCCAGTTGGGACAACTAGGGTTTCCCTAATCACAGTGTGTGCAGATGTGCAATTAGGGAGAGAGAGAATGTACCAGAGCCCCTTGCTGGAGACAGCTATTTATAGGGGTGGCATTGTACCTTGTGGGCCTGTACGGAGGGCCAGCAAGGCAGCTGACGTGTCCCATTTAGGATGTAGGATGAGTCATTCATCCTTATCCTGTAATGGAGAATCTTATCCCTGTTGGCAAGTTAGGCTCACGCGCCCCTAGCTCGGACTCCTCGGGGGGTAAGCCCCATGTGGTCGGTCCCGAGGTCCTAGGATGGGTCCTGGGACAATCGCTCGGATTGGTATGGTGTGACCTATCAGATAGGGTAATCTGGTCGGCCGAGTATACTAAGGGTAGATCGAGGGTCGGTCTACCACATAAGCCCCCTAGTTCGGTAAGACTTTTTGAGTCTTGAGCCGAGCTGAGAGTTCCTTGAAGGTGTTTCCTGAAGGTTCCGAGTACTAGGTTCGGGGTGAAGCGATGAGTTCAGGACAGCTCATGGTGCCTCGCTGTCCCTTCGACTGACTGAGGGGACGTTTGAATGTCCTTCTGCTGACACGTGCCGTTTGTGTCAGTAGCGTCATTATTACGCATGTTGCCTTTTGGGTTTTTTAAATGCTTCTTTCCACTGATTGTGCGCCACGTGGCTTTTTGGGTGGCTCAATGTGGAATTGGGCTTCTGCCAATAGGCCCATTAACTGAAACGTGGGGAGGGAAGTTTCCTTTTGAACTTCAACTACCCTTTCCACTTCCCATTTTCCTCCAAACTCTGTCTTCTGATTTCCTCTTCTTCTCTCTGCGTTTTCACCTCTTTTAGAATTTCAGATTCTTTTAACCATTCTCAAGCCATTACTACAGTCATTCTTGACACCTGCTGCTTCCTCTTCATTGTGCCAATCAGTTCGTGCCCATCCTCTTCTTCCAAACTCAGGTATTTTGCTCTCTGGTCCTTGTTTCTATCTTACTTCTTTTTCTGTCTTGCACTGTTCATCTTCTTAGGTTTTGGGTTTCTGGCTCTTGTTGGGTTTAGAGTTTCTTTCTGTGTTTTCTGGGTTTCCTAAGCTTTCATCATGGGTGTTAACTGGTCATGGTATGAGGAGTTGTCAAGAGTTTTGGGTTTAGGCGATATTGAGGATTCTTCTTCCTCTTCATCTTCATCTTCTTCAGACTTGGAAGTGCTAGACTTCCTGCCGCCGCCTTTCCGCCATCGCATGGCGGATCCCACGGCGGAGGTGCCACTATCGGTGGAACTTCCCAAAACTTTTGAGGAAAAGGAGAGTAGGAGGTTACAGTATCAAGCGGTTTAGGAGCGGGCCCAAGTGGCCCGCCGCCCCTCAAACCGTTCTTGGGAAAAACCCTTCTGGGGAAAATCCTTAAGGGTTAGGGGAAGGTGTAGTAGGCTCGGCTATAGGACCAATAAACCTAGGGTTAGGTTGTTTAAAGATTTTGATTTTGTAGATTCTGACGCCGAGACTTCCCTTTCCCCAGGTATGGTTCGATGGTGCGTTACACATCCTCATGAATTTCCTGTGCCTCCGAACTCTGTGTTTTGAATTGAAATAAGTGTTGTAACATGTTTGATTAATGATATGTTAACTCTGTTGATCCCTGAAATGGACTTAAATTGAGTAGAAATGAAAATGGCATGTTAAAACCAGTTTTCAATACTGTCAGCTGCGAAACACTCGAGTAAATGGCAAAGTACTCGAGTAAATCGTGTTCAAAATAAAGTAAATTTCATAAGAACACTCGAGTCTTTTGTCTGGTACTCGAGTATCGGGCATGAACTGAGAATTGTTATAGGTCAAACACTCGAGTCATTCAAAGTCACTCGAGTATTCTGGAAAAGTCCAAGAACACTCGAGTAACTCATGAACTACTCGAGTAAATTGTTGAAATTAAAACCCAAATCCTCAGAATGACATGAACACTCGAGTAAGCTTAAGAACACTCGAGTAATCTGGAAAATCTCCAGAACACTCGAGTATTCTGAACTTTACTCGAGTAAAATGCCCAGAATCTGAAAACATCATTTTCAATTCTAACTTAATTAATTAAGGAATTATTGAGGATAATTCAAGGGATCAAAGGCTTAGAGAAATTGATAAATACAAATAGATCGTTCGGTGACGATCCATTTTGAAAATTAAGCCTAGGTGGCAAGTTAAGTATTAATCAATTTCCCCTAAGTCTAAAATGCATTCATTCTGGAGTTTGGATGGTAGGACGTATTCATGTTTCGATAAACATGTGGAGGGCCTCTGGGAGTGCCAATACGCTTGCTTGATGACACGTCGTTGACGTGGTCGGCTTTGTGGATGCCGATATGGATATATCGTTTGGATGACGATCCGTTTGGATGACGGGATATGCTCGGGTGGCATGGATACCAAGCTTGACGTGTACATTCTAGGTGAATGTACGAATTGTTGTATACCTAGGAATACAACGCACTGTGGAGTGCTGGGTTGTCAGGGATGGACGTCAGAGAGTGACTTAGAAAATGTGGAGATAAGTTGAGAGTTAAAGTGATGCATCATGTCATTCACTTAATGCAATTGATATACCTGAATTAAGTGTGAGCATCCTATGTGCATCTGATACTTGCTAGATGCTAATTGTGATTGTTATTAATTGATGCATTATTATCTTTCATATGTTGCATGATTTATTCTCTATTGATTATGTGAGTAGAATTGCATACCCCTATGCCCTTGTAGGTGATGTCTCGTTACATTGCTTGCATCGAGATCTGGCCACTTCCTAGTGGCGTATGGATCTATGAGGACCATCGCGCGGTGTATGAGGGGGAGGTAGAGTTCACATTCTACCACCCTAACCCGCTGATGCGATTCCGTCCTCGTAGATTTAGGATTCCCATTATATACACTATGCATGTACCCCCGTTTTATACTTACCATGGACCACCTCCCACGCGACCAGCTCGCTCTTACCATAGTTTTCGTTTTCGACCTACCCGCTCTCACCCTTTTTCTTCGAGAGTCGTCCGCGAGGAGTGTAACACCCCAAAATTTTAATCCCCGATTAATGAAATGTTAATTATAATTTAATTATAATTAATAGTTTTCAAATTAATCCTTGATTAAAATATGTGTGTATGTAATTAGCTTGCATGTGAGAAATTATTTAATAAATAATTTAAATGCCTAAAATGTATATTTTGCATATTAGTCCCTGGGTTGGGACCTAGAAGCAATTATAGGAAAGGTTTTGGAGGGAAAGTAAATAAAATAATTATTTTTCAAAATCTGGGTAAAACACTCGAGTATTTTCTGGAATACTCGAGTATTCTGGGTCAAACTGCACGAGTTAGTGCGTTTGATGAGTCACAGCCAACGAGTTCGCTTTGTTGACACGATTACACCATCTTCAACAGCTCAAGGATGTCGTGTCGCACTGCATGAACCTTCTCCAGGTCTATATAAGCTTATCAACCACGAATTCGTGGGAATTTTGCTCAATCTTGCTTGTGTTGACATAGTTAGGGTTTCGAATTTGTCTCGTTCGATTCTCTTTTGATTCTAAGTGTTAGGCTTCGAGTGATACACCAATACAAAGCTCACATCACGAGCTTTGTATAGACACCAAAGTTGTGAGGTTTGAGTGTGTGGATTGAGAGAATCGAAGGCTTGAAGTGAAGCTGTCCTTGCTTGAGTTGGTGTCTGGAGCTTACTTTGATCATCGATTTCGGTAAGCTCGTGAATCCCTGAGTCTCAAACTTAATTCCTTTAGTTAGTTGATGTCGTATAGAGTCTAGAAATCTAATTTTCCCCAATTCTTATCTCTGTTTTGTGGGTAAACCAATTCGGTTTTGGTGATGCACTCAAAACTGCTCTGCATGTGAAGTTCAAATTGATTTCTGGTGTTGGAGCTCTTTTCTTGGATTTCTTTCTGTTGATTCACATCTGAGAGGTAAGGGGAAGTAATTATATTCACTAGATAGAGTTTGAAATCCATTAAATGTGTTAGAGAGCCACCAAGAGGCTCTAAGGGCTTAGATTCTATAGGAACTTTGGTTTGGAGACCAATCCATGCTCTAAATCCGTATTGAGCAAGTTTGTAATCATGCATGTGAACTTAAATGAGCTTTGTTTCATGAATATTATGCTTATTGTGTGATTTGAGGTATTGAGTTGTTAAAATGCCTTTTTATGCATAATCAATGATTTCTCTGTCAATTCTGTGTTTTGAATTGAAATAATTGTTGTAACATGTTTGATTAATGATATGTTAACTCTGTTGATCCCTGAAATGGACTTAAATTAAGTAGAAATGAAAATGGCATGTTAAAACCAGTTTTCAATACTGTCAGCTGCGAAACACTCGAGTAAATGGCAAAGTACTCGAGTAAATCGTGTTCAAAATAAAGTAAATTTCATAAGAACACTCGAGTATTTTGTCTGTTACTCGAGTATCGGGCATGAACTGAGAATTGTTATAGGTCAAACACTCGAGTCATTCAAAGTCACTCGAGTATTCTGGAAAAGTCCAAAGAACACTCGAGTAACTCAGGAACTACTCAAGTAAATTGTTGAAATTAAAACCCAAATCCTCAGAAAGACATGAACACTCGAGTAAGCTTAAGAACACTCGAGTAATCTGGAAAATCTCCAGAACACTCGAGTATTCTGAACTTTACTCGAGTAAAATGCCCAGAATCTGAAAACATCATTTTCAACTCTAACTTAATTAATTAAGGAATTATTAAGGATAATTCAAGGGATCAAAGACTTAGAGAAATTGATAAATACAAATAGATCGTTCGGTGACGATCCATTTTGAAAATTTAGCCTAGGTGGCAAGTAATGTATTAATCAATTTCCCCTAAGTCTAAAATGCATTCATTCTGGAGTTTGGATGGTAGGACGTATTCATGTTTCGATAAACATGTGGAGGGCCTCTGGGAGTGCCAATACGCTTGCTTGATGACACGTCGTTGACGTGGTCGGCTTTGTGGATGCCGATATGGATATATCGTTTGGATGACGATCCGTTTGGATGACGGGATATGCTCGGGTGGCATGGATACCAAGCTTGACGTGTACATTCTAGGTGAATGTACGAATTGTTGTATACCTAGGAATACAACGCACTGTGGAGTGCTGGGTTGTCAGGGATGGACGTCAGAGAGTGACTTAGAAAATGTGGAGATAAGTTGAGAGTTAAAGTCATGCATCATGTCATTCACCTAATGCAATTGATATACTTGAATTAAGTGTGAACATCCTATGTGCATCTGATACTTGCTAAATGCTAATTGTGATTGTTATTAATTGATGCATTATTATCTTTCATATGTTGCATGATTTATTCTCTATTGATTATGTGAGTAGAATTGCTTACCCCTATGCCCTTGTAGGTGATGTCTCGCTACATTGCTTGCATCGAGATCCGGCCACTTCCTAGTGGCGTATGGATCTATGAGGACCATCGCGCGGTGTATGAAGGGGAGGTAGAGTTCACATTCTACCACCCTAACCCGCTGATGCGATTCCGTCCTCGTAGGTTTAGGATTCCCATCATATACACTATGCATGTACCCCCGTTTTATACTTATCATGGACCACCTCCCATGCGACCAGCTCGCTCTTACCATAGTTTTCATTTTCGACCTACCCGCTCTCACCCTTTTACTTCGAGAGTTGTCCGCGAGGAGACTCCTCCTTCTTATCCGAGGAGCCCCGTCAGGGTTTCACCATCACCTGACCCGGTACCCAGTGGTAGGGTACACTCTCCTTCGGATGAGATCGAGGAGGATCCGGTGGAGGACGAGAGTGGGAGCGAGCCTGTCGTGCATTCTACTGGGAGTGACTAGAGGGACGATGATCCCTAGGTACATGTATATGGTGTATGATGTGGATCCGAGGATCCGGTGTGTGGAGGAGATGTGCTGCTGCTGCTGTGATGATGATGCTACTACCTTTTTACCTATGTTTTGGGAGACTACTGCTGCTACTACTACTGCATCTGATGCTGATGGATCTACGTGACTATCCCTGGGGTTGTATTTTGATTATGTATATATTGTACATATGTTTTACTCTAGGGTTATAGTATCATAGTGATGTAGATCTGTTTATATGGACTTGTTATATTTTGGAACTTGGTGACTTATCTCATGGACTATGTATGTATGACTCTTTCGTATATATGAAAATCTATGTTCATATTATATCATATATCAGTTGCATAGTCCAGTAATTTCCGCTTACTCTGATTTAACTTATAAATGAGCTCGGCTATAAGTATTAATTGACGGTATTAGTTTTATTGAACAAAGTATGGGTAGCTTCAATTGATTGTAAAATGTAAAGAGATTTCTAAAGAACGAATGTTATCCTGCTTGAGAAAAGGTTTTAGAAATCGCCGAACTCGATACAAGTGTTTTAAAGGATTTTAGAATTTATTCTCCAAGAGTTCCATTAGATGAATTGTGCACCCGCTTTAAAGAAAATTTTATTTACCATATTATCTTAGCTCACAAGTCCATATATTATCCAATATAATAGCTTAAATATTAGTTTACAATTTGGGTAATCCGGAAGGGTGTCACACTCAATGGTATCAGAGCAAAAGTCAGATCCTGTAGTAGTAGAAGTGGTTCCAGAAAGGTAGCCATCAACATCAAGCAGGTATCTCCAAAGCACTTATTACCTTGAATGTTGTTATTTTGTTTGTTGAGGTTTAAATACCCTTGATTTGTTTGTATCTTGTCTCTTTGAGTACAAGACGCAATTGATTGTAGATTTAATAAGCTTAGGATAGAGCCTTAATATAGGTAGTGTAATGGAAGTTTCTTTAGTTCAACATATGTGACCATAAGTCCATAGCACAGGTCTAATATGGCAACTAGAAACCAAAATCACACTAATACGATGTTGGAACGAATCACCACGGTACTGGAAGCCATGCAAAGGCAGTCTCAGCAACCCTCTCAACCGGCAAATCCGCCTCATCAGTGTAATGTGGGTAACACTGAGGCGAAGACTCTGGCTGATTTTAGGAGCTGCAATCCGCCAAAGTTTGAAGGAGGATTTAAACCGGAGGAAGCCAACAAATGGATTCATACTATGGACAAGATTTTGAGGACTTTGGAGTGTTCTGATATTCAGAAGGTGGCGTATGCAACCTACATGTTGGAGGATGAAGCGGAGAATTGGTGGAATCACACCATGCAGCTTTTGCAGTATGAAGGAAGGGAAGTGAGTTGGGGAGTATTCATGGAGAAGTTCCTCCAAAAGTATTTCCCGGAGGACTTGAGAAGGAAGAAGGAGGTGGAGTTCCTGCAGCTGAAGCAAGGAAACATGAGTGTGGGTGAGTAGGCAGCTAAATTTGAGGAGCTGATGAAGTACTCTCCATACTATCAGAACAATCCAGATGAAAGGAGCAAGTGTATAAAGTTTGAAGGGGGCTTAAGGCCCAAGCTAAAGTCAATTTTCAGCTATCAGCGAATCCAAAGTTTTCCTGCACTCGTGGACATGTGTAGGATGTATGAAGACGACACCAAGGCCGAGGAGGTGCAAGTCTCGGAAAAGAAGGACAATCAAGGCTATGGATCTCAAAGGCGTAAGGGTTTCAACAATCGAGGCAAAGGTCCATATGATCGCAGAGGGAAAGGCAAGGGCAAGGTTGGTGGTTCTGAGGGAAGAAATTATCGGAGCGAAGCTCCATTCTGCGACAAGTGCAAACGCAACCATTATGGTCGTGTTTGCTGGGGAACCAGTGGATGTTTTAACTGTGGAAAGCCGGGACACTTTGCAAGAGATTGCAAGGAACCAGCCAAGGCCAATTCCAGAGGAGCTGCAGATAGACCAGTGACTCAAGGAAGGGTCTTCACCCTTAGTGGTGTGGAAGCGAATCGATCTTCTGATCTGGTGCAAGGTAAATACTTGCTTAATGGTCAGCCTTGTTATGTTTTGTTTGACTCTGGTGCAACGCATTCATTTGTTTCATATGAATGTGTAAGCCGTTTAGGCTTGAATGTGTCTGAAATGCCTTATGTTCTCAAAGTAGAAACCCCTACTAATGCTCCTTTAGTTGTTTCTAAAGCATGTCTTAACTGTTGTATAGAAATGTTAGGGCAAACCTCTAAAGTAGATTTGATCTGCTTACCCTTCGCACAATTAGATGTGATCTTGGGGATGGACTGGTTAAGTCAGAACCAAGTGATCATTGACTGTGATAGGAAACTGGTAACCTATAGAAGCCCAAAACCATCTGGTTACGTGTGTCTGTTCAATGCTGAGATGGAGGAAGTTGGTCCGAAGATGGAAGAGATTCCTGTTGTCCGAGAGTTTCCGAAAGTGTTTGCTGACGAGATTCCTGGTCTGCCACCAAGAAGAGAGATTGAATTCGGTATCGACCTAATTCCGGGAGCTGGTCCCATTTCTATCGCTCCCTATAGAATGGCACCACCGGAAATGGCGGAAATGAAGAAGCAGATTGAGGAGCTGCTGCAGAAATAGATGATTCGACCAAGCGTGTCACCTTGGGGTGCTCCTGTCTTGTTCGTCAGGTAGAAAGATGGTAGTATGAGGATGTGCATCGACTACCGACAACTTAATAAGGTCACCATCAAGAACAAGTATCCGTTGCCACGGATAGATGACCTTATGGATCAAGTTCATGGGGCTTTAGTATTTTCCAAGATTGATTTGAGGTCGGGGTACCATCAGATCAGAATTAGAGAAGAGGATATCTCTAAGACTGCATTTCGATCTCGATACGGACATTATGAGTATGTCGTGATGCCGTTCGGATTGACTAATGTACCAGCTATCTTCATGGACTACATGAATCGAATCTTTAGACCTTATTTAGATTCATTCGTGGTTGTGTTCATTGATGATATTCTGATTTACTCTAAGAGCCCGGAGGAGCATGCTGAACACTTGAAGATAGTGTTAAGCATCTTGAAGGAGAAGCAGCTGTACACCAAACTTACAAAGTGTGAGTTCTGGCTGAAGGAGGTTAAATTTTTGGGGCATGTGATTTCAGATAAAGGAATAGCAGTTGATCCAACGAAAGTAAGTTCGGTTTTGCCATGGGAGCAACCAAAGTCGGCCACGGAAGTCAGAAGTTTTCTTAGTTTGGCTGGGTATTATAGAAGGTTCATCGAAGGTTTCTCGAAGATTGCACTGCCTCTGACGAAGTTGACAAGGAAAGATCAACCGTTCCTATGGGATGAGAAGTGTGAGAGAAGTTTTCGGGAGTTGAAGGAAAGGTTGACATCGTCTCCTGTGTTGGTGCTGCCCGATACGCTGAAGAGTTTCGATGTGTATTGTGACGCGTCGAAACAAGGTCTTGGGTGTGTCTTGATGCAAGATGGACAAGTCGTCGCTTACGCTTCGAGATAGTTAAAGGTTCATGAGATGAACTATCCAACCCATGATATGGAGTTAGCAGTTGTGGTGTTTGCCTTAAAGATCTGGAGACACTATCTCTATGGCACTACGTTCCGGGTGTTTAGTGACCATAAGAGTTTAAAATACCTCTTTGATCAAAAGGAGTTGAATATGAGGCAACGCCGATGGATGGAGTTTTTGAAGGATTATGAGTTTGAGCTCCATTATCATCCTGGGAAGGCAAACGTTGTAGCGGATGCATTGAGTAGAAAGGCAATGCACGTCAGTGCGATGATGGTCAGAGAAGCTGCACTGATAGAGGAATTTCGAGATTTGAGTCTGACGATGCAAGTGGAGCCGACAAGCATCAAGTTGGGAATACTACAGATTGCTAACGATTTTCTGCAAAGGATACGGGAATTGCAACACAAGGATGGGAAACTCATGGAAAAGAGGAAGTTGATGCAAGAAGGTAAGGAGTTGGAATTTCAAGAAGGGAAGGATGGAATCCTTCGCTTTAAAACGAGGATTTGTGTGCCTGATGATTTGGAAGTAAGAAGGATGATTTTGGATGAAGCGCATAAGAGTAAGATGAGTATGCATCCGGGAGCTACTAAAATGTACCAGGACTTAAAGAAGTTATTTTGGTGGCCTGGTTTGAAGAGAGATGTAGCTGAATATGTGGCATGTTGTTTAGTATGTCAAAAGGCCAAGGTGGAACATCAAAGGCCAGGAGGAGAGTTACTTTCTTTAGAGATCCCGTTGTGGAAATGGGATAGCATCTCGATGGATTTTGTGTTAGGATTGCCAAAGACATCTACTGGTCATGATGCAATTTGGGTGATCGTGGACCGTTTGACCAAGTCAGCGCATTTCATTCCCGTGAATATGCGCTACTCATTGGAAAAGCTCACTCAGTTGTACATCAAGGAAGTTGTTCGTCTGCACGGAGTACCATCAAGCATTGTGTCTGATCGCGATCCGAGGTTTACATCAAAGTTTTGGGAAGATCTGCATAGAGCCTTGGGTTCAAGATTGAAGCTAAGTTCTGCATACCATCCTCAGACTGATGGTCAAACAGAAAGGACTATTCAGTCGCTGGAAGACATCTTAAGAGCTTGTGCATTGGAAGGACAAAGAAATTGGGAGCAAATGTTGCCACTCGTGGAATTCACTTACAACAACAGCTATCACACGAGCATTGGAATGGCACCATTTGAAGCTTTGTATGGGAGAAAGTGTCAGACGCCGTTATGCTGGTTTCAAGTGGGGGAGAGTTCTCTGATTGGACCAGATATTGTGCAAGAGACCACGGAGCAGATCAAAATGATACAAGAGAAGATGAGGGCAGCTCAGAGTAGGCAGAAAAGCTATGCTGATAGAAGGAGAAAAACCTTAGAGTTTGCTGAAGGAGACCACGTGTTCATTAGAATAATACCAACCAAAGGTGTTAGTAGAGCCTTGAAAACCCAGAAACTATCACCTAAGTTTATTGGTCCCTATCAAATTCTCAAAACGATCGGCCCAGTAGCCTATCAATTAGCTTTGCCTCCGTCATTAGCTAATCTCCATAGTGTATTCCATGTGTCTCAATTGAAGAAATATGTCCATGACCCAACCATTGTCCTTAGAATCCAACCGGATAACTTAGAAGTTCATAAGAACCTAACCTTCAAAGCTGTGCCAGTTCGTATTGAAGACCGAAGAATCAAGCAGCTTAGAGGGAAGGACATCCATCTGGTCAAAGTTGTCTAAGTCTGTGGAGATATAAGAGAAGCATCTTGGGAATTAGAGGATAAGATGCGTCAGGATTATCCTGACTTGTTTGTATGAGTTGAATTTCGGGGACGAAATTCCTTGTAAGTGGGGGAGTAGTGTAACACCCCAAATTTTTAATCCCCGATTAATGAAATGTTAATTATAATTTAATTATAATTAATAGTTTTCAAATTAATCCTTGATTAAAATATGTGTGTATGTAATTAGCTTGCATGTGAAAAATTATTTAATAAATAATTTAAATGCCTAAAATGTATATTTTGCATATTAGTCCCTGGGTTGGGACCTAGAAGCAATTATAGGAAAGGTTTTGGAGGGAAAGTAAATAAAATAATTATTTTTCAAAATCTGGGTAAAACACTCGAGTATTTTCTGGAATACTCGAGTATTCTGGGTCAAACTGCACGAGTTAGTGCGTTTGATGAGTCACAGCCAACGAGTTCGCTTTGTTGACACGATTACACCATCTTCAACAGCTCAAGGATGTCGTGTCGCACTGCATGAACCTTCTCCAGGTCTATATAAGCTTATCAACCACGAATTCGTGGGAATTTTGCTCAATCTTGCTTGTGTTGACATATTTAGGGTTTCGAATTCGTCTCGTTCGATTCTCTTTTGATTCTAAGTGTTAGGCTTCGAGTGATACACCAATACAAAGCTCACATCACGAGCTTTGTATAGACACCAAAGTTGTGAGGTTTGAGTGTGTGGATTGAGAGAATCGAAGGCTTGAAGTGAAGATGTCCTTGCTTGAGTTGGTGTCTGGAGCTTACTTTGATCATCGATTTCGGTAAGCTCGTGAATCCCTGAGTCTCAAACTTAATTCCTTTAGTTAGTTGATGTTGTATAGAGTCTAGAAATCTAATTTTCCCCAATTCTTATCTCTGTTTTGTGGGTAAACCAATTCGGTTTTGGTGATGCACTCAAAACTGCTCTGCATGTGAAGTTCAAGTTGATTTCTGGTGTTGGAGATCTTTTCTTGGATTCCTTTCTGTTGATTCACATCTGAGAGGTAAGGGGAAGTAATTATATTCACTAGATAGAGTTTGAAATCCACTAAATGTGTTAGAGAGCCACCAAGAGGCTCTAAGGGCTTAGATTCTATAGGAACTTTGGTTTGGAGACCAATCCATGCTCTAAATCCGTATTGAGCAAGTTTGTAATCATGCATGTGAACTTAAATGAGCTTTGTTTCATGAATATTATGCTTATTGTGTGATTTGAGGTATTGAGTTGTTAAAATGCCTTTTTATGCATAATCAATGATTTCTCTGTCAATTCTGTGTTTTGAATTGAAATAAGTGTTGTAACATGTTTGATTAATGATATGTTAACTCTGTTGATCCCTGAAATGGACTTAAATTAAGTAGAAATGAAAATGGCATGTTAAAACCAGTTTTCAATACTGTCAGCTGCGAAACACTCGAGTAAATGGCAAAGTACTCGAGTAAATCGTGTTCAAAATAAAGTAAATTTCATAAGAACACTCGAGTATTTTGTCTGTTACTCGAGTATCGGGCATGAACTGAGAATTGTTATAGGTCAAACACTCGAGTCATTCAAAGTCACTCGAGTATTCTGGAAAAGTCCAAAGAACACTCGAGTAACTCAGGAACTACTCGAGTAAATTGTTGAAATTAAAACCCAAATCCTCAGAAAGACATGAACACTCGAGTAAGCTTAAGAACACTCGAGTAATCTGGAAAATCTCCAGAACACTCGAGTATTCTGAACTTTACTCGAGTAAAATGCCCAGAATCTGAAAACATCATTTTCAACTCTAACATAATTAATTAAGGAATTATTAAGGATAATTCAAGGGATCAAAGACTTAGAGAAATTGATAAATACAAATAGATCGTTCGGTGACGATCCATTTTGAAAATTTAGCCTAGGTGGCAAGTAATGTATTAATCAATTTCCCCTAAGTCTAAAATGCATTCATTCTGGAGTTTGGATGGTAGGACGTATTCATGTTTCGATAAACATGTGGAGGGCCTCTGGGAGTGCCAATACGCTTGCTTGATGACACGTCGTTGACGTGGTTGGCTTTGTGGATGCCGATATGGATATATCGTTTGGATGACGATCCGTTTGGATGACGAGATATGCTCGGGTGGCATGGATACCAAGCTTGATGTGTACATTCTAGGTGAATGTACGAATTGTTGTATACCTAGGAATACAACGCACTGTGGAGTGCTGGGTTGTCAGGGATGGACGTCAGAGAGTGACTTAGAAAATGTGGAGATAAGTTGAGAGTTAAAGTCATGCATCATGTCATTCACCTAATGCAATTGATATACCTGAATTAAGTGTGAACATCCTATGTGCATCTGATACTTGCTAAATGCTAATTGTGATTGTTATTAATTGATGCATTATTATCTTTCATATGTTGCATGATTTATTCTCTATTGATTATGTGAGTAGAATTGCTTACCCCTATGCCCTTGTAGGTGATGTCTCGCTACATTGCTTGCATCGAGATCCGGCCACTTCCTAGTGGCGTATGGATCTATGAGGACCATCGCGCGGTGTATGAAGGGGAGGTAGAGTTCACATTCTACCACCCTAACCCGCTGATGCGATTCCGTCCTCGTAGGTTTAGGATTCCCATCATATACACTAGGCATGTACCCCCGTTTTATACTTATCATGGACCACCTCCCATGCGACCAGCTTGCTCTTACCATAGTTTTCATTTTCGACCTACCCGCTCTCACCCTTTTACTTCGAGAGTTGTCCGCGAGGAGACTCCCCCTTCTTATCCGAGGAGCCCCGTCAGGGTTTCACCATCACCTGACCCGGTACCCAGTGGTAGGGTACACTCTCCTTCGGATGAGATCGAGGAGGATCCGGTGGAGGACGAGAGTGGGAGCGAGCCTGTCGTGCATTCTACTGGGAGTGACTGGAGGGACGATGATCCCTAGGTACATGTATATGGTGTATGATGTGGATCCGAGGATCCGGTGTGTGGAGGAGATGTGCTGCTGCTGCTGTGATGATGATGCTACTACCTTTTTACCTATGTTTTGGGAGACTACTGCTGCTACTACTACTGCATCTGATGCTGATGGATCTACGTGACTATCCCTGGGGTTGTATTTTGATTATGTATATATTGTACATATGTTTTACTCTAGGGTTATAGTATCATAGTGATGTAGATCTGTTTATATGGACTTGTTATATTTTGGAACTTGGTGACTTATCTCATGGACTATGTATGTATGAATCTTTCGTATATATGAAAATCTATGTTCATATTATATCAGTTGCATAGTCCAGTAATTTCCGCTTACTCTGATTTAACTTATAAATGAGCTCGGCTATAAGTATTAATTGACGGTATCAGTTTTATTGAACAAAGTATGGGTAGCTTCAATTGATTGTAAAATGTAAAGAGATTTCTAAAGAACGAATGTTATCCTGCTTGAGAAAAGGTTTTAGAAATCGCCGAACTCGATACAAGTGTTTTAAAGGATTTTAGAATTTATTCTCCAAGAGTTCCATTAGATGAATTGTGCACCCGCTTTAAAGAAAATTTTATTTACCATATTATCTTAGCTCACAAGTCCATATATTATCCAATATAATAGCTTAAATATTAGTTTACAATTTGGGTAATCCGGAAGGGTGTCACAAGGAGACTCCCCCTTCTTATCCGAGGAGCCCCGTCAGGGTTTCACCATCACCTGACCCGGTACCCAGTGGTAGGGTACACTCTCCTTCGGATGAGATCGAGGAGGATCCGGTGGAGGACGAGAGTGGGAGCGAGCCTATCGTGCATTCTACTGGGAGTGACTGGAGGGACGACGATCCCTAGGTACATGTATATGGTGTATGATGTGGATCCGAGGATCCGGTGTGTGGAGGAGATGTGCTGCTGCTGCTGTGATGATGATGCTACTACCTTATTACCTATGTTTTTGGGAGACTACTGCTGCTACTACTACTGCATCTGATGCTGATGGATCTACGTGACTATCCCTGGGGTTGTATTTTGATGATGTATATATTGTACATATGTTTTACTCTAGGGTTATAGTATCATAGTGATGTAGATCTGTTTATATGGACTTGTTATATTTTGGAACTTGGTGACTTATCTCATGGACTATGTATGAATGACTCTTTCGTATATATGAAAATCTATGTTTATATTATATCAGTTGCAGTCCAGTAATTTCCGCTTACTCTGATTTAACTTATAAATGAGCTCGGCTATAAGTATTACTTGACGGTATCAGTTTTATTGAACAAAGTATGGGTAGCTTCAATCGATTGTAAAATGTAAAGAAATTTCTAAAGAACGAATGTTATCCTGCTTGAGAAAAGGTTTTAGAAATCGCCGAACTCGATACAAGTGTTTTAAAGGATTTTAGAATTTATTCTCCAAGAGTTCTATTAGATGAATTGTGCACCCGCTTTAAAGAAAATTTTATTTACCATATTTTCTTAGCTCACAAGTCCATATATTATCCAATATAAAGCATAAATACTATATTATATTTGGTTAATCCGGAAGGGTGTCACAGTATGAACGTGGAAATCAGTTCTTGGAAAGGTGTGGCATTTTAAAGACTGCCGGAGGTGAATTGAGTTCAAGTCAAGGCGTTACCCTGCGTTATTTTCAATTTTTTGTAAACGCAATTGCCTTTTTATCTAGTTGTGACCTTGATTTCTGCGATAATTCGACCCTTGCAAATTAAAAAGACTTCCTTTTTGTCAGAAAATACCCAATCTAATGATTACATCCATCCAAATATTCGACCAAATGCCAAATTTCGGTAAATTCAAAGTTATTTTCTTGGATTCTCGTGACTAAAACAGAACCCTACCTCATAAAGTTATGAAGGAAGTAACACTTGTATGCATAACACATGAATTTTAGGAGGCTGAAGGGACAAGGTGATGGTACGGCTGTGTGAAAAGTTAGGAATTATGGGAATAATGGTTTAGAGTCGGTCCCTAAGTGGTACTAAGAAGGCAAGGTAGTAAGTGAAAAGTCGGGTAGTTAGGGAGTAATCATAGTCTTATGGTGGGCTTTGATGTGAGGGTGTGTAATAGATGGTATAAGATTGATCAAAGTTGGGGAGCAAAAGGTTAAGTAGAGTCTATGTTAGAAAAGTATAGTGACAAGTACCTGTATGGCATATGTAGTAATTCAGCTGGTGATTATGGTTTTGATATGCATACAAGAAAGTACTTCTGGATTGACACCAAGTTCTAAAATAACAAACTCTTCTTATCAAGTCTATTATCAAATGCCAATATCCATTATGAATAATTCATACTCACTTACCTTTAATGCTTCTAATCTGGTTAAACAAAATTTTTGAGACACAATGATTGTTTGTTGCCTACCCTTGAGCTTGACTCAATTCAACTCCCGCGAGGCGTTACGGCAAAAGTTGACCAGTAAAAGAGTGTTGAACAACGAAGACATCAAAGGAAGGATATATTCTCAAAAGAAATAAATAACAAAGTGAAGGGTAGTAAGAATGTCTGAATAACCTTGTGTGTTTCCTTGCTTGTCTCTGTATGTATTTCTCGGGGACGAGAAATCTCTAAGTTGGGGAGGATTGTGAGACCCACAATTTTACTCAATTTATTTGTGATTTTATAATTGATATTAGGAAGTTATGCTTGATTTTGATACCTGGATTTAATTAAATATATATATATATATATATGTATATACGTGACATATTTGTATATATTATATGTATACCAATGTTTTCCCTAGCCTATTTAAATAAAACATTTTAAGGTAAAGTATTTGATTTAAATGATTTTTAGAAAATGAATTGTCTTTTGATGGATTAGAATATCCTATCTTTAGAAATTCATAACTTTTCAACCGTACGTCGAAAAATTACAAATGATATGTCAAAACGATCGTATCGAAATCTAGATTATGAAAATATAAAGCTTTGATTTTTATTTTATAGTTTTCGAAATTTTATCACTGCTACAGTAGTGAACGAATTTTTGAGTTTTAAGTTTGAATGAATGGTTTTAATGCATTAAATAACCTTTTCACTCAAGTATATTTTACTTTGAAAATAAAAATACATTTCTGAAGTTGTATAATGTAATATCATTTAAATAAAGTGTATTTTCGTATTTGTTTTTATTTTAAATATTTGAAAAACTTAGGAAGTGTATTTTTGAAGAAATGACCTTAGGACTTCAAAAATTCATAACTTTCAAACCGTAAGTCCAAAAATTATAAACTTTATATGAAAACGATCGTATTAAAATGTAGAATCTTAATATGTAAAAATAATTTTTTTATTTTTATATTTACGAAAAATTTTGTACAGTAGGTAGAAAATCAAATTTTGATAGTTAATATATGATTGGATAATTATGTAGGCACCTCCACAATAAACCAATGAAAAATTTTCTCTTCTATTTTAATATACATGTACAGTCCAAAAATAAGGTGGAAAGAGGGGAAGAATAGTTCTGATGTTTGTGAGAATAAACCATGAATTAAAAGGCTTTAAGAATCAACAAAATCCCATTTAATGCTAGTTCATGTTTCAAGTAGTGTTTGAAAAATTTTGACTAAGACTTGATGAAGGGGGGACGAATTTGCCTCTGAAAATTGAGGGAAATGGATCACTTCAACACCTATAAATAGATAGCCTTAGTTCCCACATTTTTCACACACAAACCTTGATGGTTTTACAAGAGAAAAAAAAATAAAATTCTAAGAGAAGAAGAGGGAGAGAGGGACGAATTGGCTTAGGAGGGAGGAAGGATTTGCTTTGTCTCTTGAAGTTTTCTTTAAGGCTTAAGGAGTAGAGGTAACCTAAAATCACTTATTTATTTAATCTATTTTTAAGTTGTTTTGTTTTTAGTTTTGAGTAAAGCTTCTAAATTCTTCTATAGCTAAGTTCTAAATTTTCCTTTTTACTTTTAAAAGTTTATTTTGAATTTGAGAAGTTGTTCTTAAGTCATATGAATTAAGAATAAGAAAGGGGACACAAAAAGGGTGTTTAAAGGGATTTATCTCCCCTTTTCTTTAATTCTTAAGATGGCTAATAGTTTTTGATGAGTTTGAGTAATTTAATTTCTGGGTTTATTTCAATTCTTAGAACATAAGAATTGTAGAGAATTTTGTGTGAACAAATATGTTTTTTTTATTCATTGTCTTTTTAATTGTTTTGTTCTTTGTTTAAGGAATGAAAAAGAAACAAGTAAATAATAATGGAAAATTTTATTTCTGGTAAATATATATATATGCCGTGTGATATATTGGAAGAATTGAAGATTGATTTGTGTATTTTAGTATGTGTATTGTATTATAAAATAAAAGAGAATGGAAATGAATAAAAAGATTAAAATGGATTTTTATTTTTGGTTTCATTTTCTTTTCTTTTCTGGACCGTGTATGTATGTATGTATATTATATGATAATTGTTGTTATTTCATATGTATTTGAGTTATAATTAAGTCTCTGAAAAGAATGAAAACAAATAAGTATTTTCCTTAAAGTAGAAATGAAATGAAAATGATTTATTGGAACTAAAAATGAATTTTAGAAATAAAATAAATTCTGGAAATTTTTAATGTTCTTGAAGTGTATGAAATTATAGTTTATAGGCATTTGGCTTAATTGTTATTATTTGATTTTATGTTATTTCTTCTCGTCTGATTTAAATTAAATAAAGGACAATGAGTAAAGGACTAAAAATAAATATTCTGGAAAAATAATAAAAATGATATACCGTGAGGTCTATGGTGTTCTTTTAAAATTATTTTTGTAATTTGTTGTTGTATGGTTTGTAATTAAATTATAGTTGATTGTTTAAAAGAAATAGGAACAAATGGTAGTTGTTATAAACCTATAAGAACATGTATTTTTGATTAATTGTATGAGTATGTGGTTGATATGTTTGTAAATGTTATTTGCTGGAAAAAGTGATTATTTTTCTAAAAGAGATCTATTTTATATTTTATTAATGATTAAATATCTTTTTTTTTGTATACGTAATGATGTAATTATATTATATAGATGCTTTAGGAATTGAAAATATTTTTCTGACTTTTCTATATGCTAGTCAAATTCTAGAGAAAAAGGAATTAAAGTAATTAAATTTTTCTAATTGATTTGATGATTTCTTTAGTATGTTTAGGGGATATATTACATGTTTATATGGAAAAGATTAATTTTGAAAGTTTTATTTTTATTCTAGAAATTTAAGTTTTATTTTGGAAAATTTATTTATTCAAGATCCCAAATGATTATTTTTAAGAGTGTTAATGATACTTTGTTTATATGTGCAAATGTAATATAGAAACAAATAGAAATAAGTATTTTTGAGTGATTAAAGTAATTTAAATAAAAATATTAAATTGCTGTCCAGAATTTAGAATTAATGAAAAAGTAATATTTTATTAGAAATAATTGTAGTTATAAGTCTTTGGCATAAGTTAGAATTGTATATAATTGTTTTGGACTTGAACTTATTGAAGTAATGCAACTTTTCTGTGGCTGTACAGCAGATGCAACTATTTTATTTGTTTAGTTTTGTCATTTTATTATAGTAGAAGTTGTAATAAGAATTTAGGAAGAAACGGCATGTGTTTTCGATTTTCTGTTTGAGAGAAATTGAATTTTTAAGTTTAAGTATGCATGCTGTCTAAAAATCTAAAGTGTGTGGCACCAATGATAGAAATTGTTTTGGATTAAATCAATATGTGAATTTTATGCTAAGACTTTTTATATATAGAGTTAAAAAGGAAATATAAAAATGACTTTGTAAATGTATGCCTAAATGTTCTAGCTGTTTACTAACTTGCTGTCTTACTGGTGCTTGTATGATAATTGTGGAATGTCTTGTAAAAGTGATTTTGAGTTTGTATTGTATACTGTCCAATTTGATAAATTGATTTAAGTAATTATAAAAATGATTTTAATGTATGTGTGTACGTTTGGGTATGGTTATCATATTGTTTGAATTTAGTAAATAAGAAGTGGGTTGTATTTTGATGTAAAAATATAATGTTAAGAATTTTTAGGCAAGTTATAGTATTTCATCAGATAAGTAAATGTATGCTATAAATATTGTTGTCTAAGTGATACGATACTTCTCTAAATAATCCATATGTAACTATTTTTATAAGTTATGAGTATTTTTGAGTTATAATTCTTAGTTCTTTGAAAATAGAGGTTAGAACTTTAATTTGATGAAAATTGTGAGTAAGTGCAATTTGTTTGAGTGGCTGTCCAGATTTGTTTTATATTTACCTTAGTAGTATAAGATTTAAGGTGAATTGAAATGATTTAAGTGATGCCCATAATTGAATAAGTGTGGAAAAAACATTACTTTCTTAAGCTTAATTTCATTTTTAGAATTTGGATGTGAATCTTTTAGTAGGAAATTGAAAAGAATGAATTTTTGGGTAACTGTGAAGTAATGCAACTTTATTCGTGCTGTTGTCCAGAGAAGATTTTTATATAGTTGCATGATATTTAAAATAGAACTTGTTTTGACTTGATAAGTGAATGAGTTCATAATTTAGAATGATTGTTGATGTGTTAAGTGTTTGCATTGATTTTAAAAATGTGTTTCTTGGCTGTCCAAATGATTAAAAAGGTTGCATTAAGTTTAAGTTATTTGTTTTAAATGGCTTATGTTAATCCTTGAGTGGTAGTTGTTGTTGATTTTGAGTTAATAATCTCTTTTGATTTAATAATTAGTTCTAAAAATTTCCATTGACATTTTAAAGGTTTTGATTTTGTAAAGTATGATTTATTTTAAGTATTGGAAGTTTTGGTTCAAGTCTTTTGGATTTCCTAAAAGTGATGAAGAAAATTGTTGTTAAGGATATGTATCTTGTGGTTTGCCTAATTGGAGCTGAGTAGTTATTTATGGAATTATTTGTAAATATTATTTGGTAAAGGCTTTCAAATTGTTCGGATTCGGGTGACGTGACTTCAACTCAGGAGGACACTAAATTGTATCTTCAACTCAAGGTGAGAGAGAAGCCTTCTTAAGACATAGTGGCATGTAGGGTAATATTAGGACGTTCCGTATCATCTCAAAGGTCGGAACTAGGAATCTATCGGTCGAGTAGTAAAACGGCAATTGAGTGTGTATCCCTGCCGTTTATACGAAAAACACGATTCCTCGATATTTATTGTATGTCGGTTGCTAATTGCTTATGCTATGTTGTATATTTTTGTATTGTATATTATATTTTGGAAATAATGGTTCATCTTATGGAAAGAAAATTAATGTTCGGTGGTTCCTATGAAAAGAGTTCTTTATGTTTTTCGATCAGTCGTTCCATGAGAAGGATTTGGCATATCTTGGAAATACTATTATGAAAATATAAGAATGATTAAAGAATAATGTGGAATTGCGAAAGCGATAGTAGTGTACAGTGATGGTGCAAGCGGCACAAAATAACTTTGCTAAATATCCCCTTTAAGTGACTGGCCACGTGGATGACTGTGTCGTGGTCTAAGTCTTGTGGAATCCACTGTACTGTAGAGGGTGCTTGATGTTTCCCTTAGAGGTCGTGACCCGTTAGAAGCGAGGCTTAGAATGGGTCGACCAAAACTTAGGTTTAAGAAGAGACTTAAAAGACTTAAAAGATTTAAAAGACTTAAAAGACTTAGGAACCCCTCTCCAAAACCTACGCGTTGAGAGTGAAGTAGTGGAGAGGAAAGATACCGAATACTTGGAGGCCGGTGTACTTTCAAGTGGTGATTGCGATAGGGGAGGGCAAGGACGGTGAACGTCAAGAAGCCTCGAGTGCTTCTCTAGGCGGGACAAGACTACAAAGACTTGTCTTTCGGTTGTAGGCAATGTCGTAGCGAGGAACTGCACGATCAACTAGAGATAGCGCTGTCGCCCCCTGGAGCAAATCTTAGATGGTGAGAGGGAACCAGAATGGGGCTAGACGTCGCTGTATTTTGGTGAAGCTGTATGAAATGATTTTACTTCGGTTGTTGGATACTTTTGGTGCGTACCCTTCGACATTCGATGCCAGCATGGTTAGGGTTTCTGTGCGTCCCATCTGCTTTCCGAACTAGGATGTGGTTGGAATGATGAAGGAGATGTAACGTGAGTGCTACCAAATCCTTGAGCTTCGGTGGTGGTACCCCTTCTCGAATTTCCGGTGGTTACGATAATAAAACTTAGAGCCTAAAGATAATTAAATATAATGGATATGGTTTCATGATAATTACCCTTTTGGTCTTAATATTCCCCTATTGTAAGCCCGCGCTGTCGACGATCATATCGTTTTTGAAGTGCTTACTCTCTCTATTTCCCTTTCCTGTGGACATTGGGGAACAATGTTCACAGATGACAGATCATGTACTATCTCGAGTAGCGGTTGCTCAAGTCGAAAGAGGATCACGAGACGACGTACATACGAGGAGGAAGCAGAAGCAGCAATCAAAGAATATTCCAGACAATTGCGGTGGAGGAAAATGATGAAGACTAATAGTCTAGGATAGTTTTTTTTTTGTATTCCATCTTTGGATGGGTAGGACATGATTACTCTATCCCGAATGTAACCCCAGTTGTAATATGGATTATTTTAAATGAAATAAAAGAAGTTTCTTTGTTATATGTCATGTTCATAAAGTAATTAAACTATTTTTCCGCAAGTTAACCATCGACTAAATATGACATTGAGAAAATGAGTTTTCGGAAATGTGTTGGATGTTAACATCTCTTTTTGGGAATAGAATTTTATGACGCAAGTCTAAGTACCAAAACATTTTTGTAAACCAAATGAATTAAATTGTATTTATGAAAATCTTTTTGTAAAAGAATTAAACCGAATTGACTTAGATAATGTTATAAAAAAAAATGGCGCAAATTTTTAGTGAAAATTCTATGTCCAAATTGGGGTGTTACAACAAGACGTAGTGCCATTGAAAGAGAATCTCACGTTCGAAGTTGGGCCAATGCGAATAGAAGATCGACGAGTCAAGAAGTTGCGAGGAAAGGAGTTTCCTTTGGTGCGAGTTCTTTCGGGTCAGAATGGAGTGTCTGAGTCAATGTGGGAATTAGAATCTAGAATGAAGGATGAGTACCCTCATCTTTTTGTGTAAACCGGAATTTCGGGGACGAAATTTTGTTAAGTGGGGGAGGATATAAGATCCTATATTTTGAAATAAATAAAAGGAATTAAATATTTAAAGAATAATATTATTATATTGAATAAAATAATGAATTTTCTGAAATTTGGTTAAAAGACTCGAGTATTTGTGGGAAGACTCGAGTATTGTAACTAGTTCTTAGAAAAATTTGAATTTTTGGTTGGAAGACTCGAGTCTTTTGGGAAAGACTCGAGTAGTTCAAGCAGTGGCTGTGTATGTATAAGTCGGTTTCAATTCAAACTTCGAACCAAAACTCGTTTCTCTTAGTTCCAAGCATAGAGCTGGACTTTACTTCGAAGGAGGGTAATCTTAGACTATAAATAGGTGATTGGGTAAGCTAGAAACTCATCAAAATCACTCAAACCCGAATTTCTGTTCAATTTCCTTTGTTTTCTGGTGCTATCTTTGATTCCTTCGTTCTCACTCAATTCCAGTAAAACCAAAACACAATTCGAAGTTATGATTCCAATCTTGAATTAGAACCAAGAACCACCCAAATTAACCTCCTGTAGATCAAGTTCTAAGCTTTCAAAGTTGAGAGTTTGAAGTTGTGAAAACAGAGCACAATTCAGTGTCAAACACCCTTCTTTCTTGAATTGGTTTGGTAAATCCAAGAACCCTCTTGATTCCAAATTTGTTTCTGATTAAAGTTAGCATTCCCTAGTTGCTTAAGCTAACCTGTTTCGTTGTTTTTCATGTCTTATTCATATTGTAATTAATTGCCAAAGTCAGTAGTGCAACTGTTGTGCACCAGGGCAGAATCAAGAATTTCAATTCAGCCCCTTTCTTCTTCAATCAATCGTTTCTTTAGCTTCATTAAGGTAAGTGAGGAGTTACCTAAATACTAGATTTAGTTATTTCAAGCTAGAAATGTAGGAACCATTAAAGGTTCAAGGAGGGATGCAACTTAAATTGGGAATTTGACTTGGAGGTTAGAAACCCATGGTTTTAAAGTTCAAACAAGTTTAAATGGACCTAATAATGCTCACTGGATTGTTGCACGAAATTAAAATTGAGTAGAAATGGATTTCATATGTTAAAATGGACATTTTCTATGTTTTCATGCAATCTATGATTTGATTCTGTTTTTTGTTGTTGTGATTGTGTTTTATACTTGTAACATGTTTATTTGATGTGTTAAGACTTCTGTTTTGCATTGAATTGGAATAAGCATGCAAAAATTTCAAATTGGTGCCTAAAACGCAGAAAACTGGTGCTATTGCAGCAAAAAGACTCGAGTATTTCGAGAAAGACTCTAGTATTCTGGAAAAGTAAAGAACAACTCGAGTATTTCTTTAAAGACTCAAGTATTTTTGCATGAACTACTCGAGTGGTTCATGAACTACTCGAGTATTTTGAGCAAAATTTCATAAAACTCTTATTTTCTTTAATTTCCAGAATTTAACTCGTTTAATATCATAATTGCTAAATCCTAAAGACCACTATGAGGATTTCACCCAGTGGCATAACTCAATTCCGTGTGGTTGATAATAATCCTGTAGGAGTCCTACTGGAAATTTTATTCAGTGGTTGATATTTTCCCTACAGGAGTCCCAACGGAACTTTTATATCCATTTGGTTGATGTTTCACCCTATGGGAGTCCCAATGGACATTGCCTCCATTTGGTTGATAAGTAACCCATCAGTGGTGTCCCAATGGATTAATAATTCCAATTGATTAATAACGTCCTAAATGCTATTTCTAAAACCATCACAAAGTGGATATGCTGCTGATGGCCTTTTTCCGAAATTATTAAGTTAAGAAAATGGAACTGGTTAAAACCATCACAAAGTGGCTATGCTGCTGATGGCCTTTTTCTGAAAGTGTTTAAGAAAGTTAAGGAAATGGAAAAGAATTGAGTATTGAAGTATCCGACGATGTACTGCCCAGAATGCTGATGAGAATAATGAAAAGAAATAAAGAATCCTTTGTGACATTATCATGCATGGTGTGAATGGGATTGCTCCAATTTCGATTTGGGACTCTAGCATAGGATAGAACAAAGGAATTCCATGGCACAGGATGCTATGAAGGCTAGCTCCCAAACGATCGGAATGACTATGTTATGGACTTCGCTCCGGTTCAATGGATAAGGTAGATATCTGGCCCAGGATCACAGAAAAGAAGGCCGAGTCTACCGAACCGTGATGCATGAATGAGGAGTAGGCATGCATCATGACACTAATGAAATCTAATGTGTGTTAAAATGGTTTGAGCATACGTACTTGCATTCTTTATGCTAATTGATAATATGTGTATATTATTTTTAGCCCCTGATATACTCATTTGTTATTGTATTTAGCTATGACTCACTCCTAATCCCTTGTATGTAGGATATGGCATGGAACATGCTATGCGTGGATATGAGGCCGCTCCCTAATGGGGAGTGGAACTTTGATGAGCATCGGGCCACGTTCGAGGGTGACGTGGAAATCACTTTCTGTCAACCCTTGGTCCCGAATGCGACCGCGACGAACGAGAATCCCAATGGTGTATATTATGCATATTCCACCAAACTTTGTCTTTCGCCATGGAACCCCTCCACCACCACCATGACGCTTTACAAGACGCACCCTTCCACCGAGTCCATCACCCTCACCCGAAAGAGTAATTTTTGAAGCTCCCACTCATCCTAGTCCTTCCCCCAGAGTCCAACCTAGGACTCCGGTTTATGTGCTATCTGATCCGACACATGAGGGGATGAGGAAGAAGAGGAGGACCCATTGAGGATGTGGACCCAGTGGAAGATGCTGACCAGGTGGCGGATGACGCTCCCATGGAGAATTCGACTGGAAGTCAATAGGGAACTGACGACTAAGTTGAATTCCTGCAGGTGGAATGTGAATGATATAACCCATCAGGTTTCTCTTTCTTTTGCTACTTTATATTTCGAGTTGTGAACCATATGCTCTAGGTTATTATACATTTTGTTATAATATATTGTAATATAGTGTAATGACCTAGAGTTCTAGCTAAGTTATTAGTATTTAACTTTCAGTTTCTGAAATGCGAACTCATGTAATGGAAGATATACTCCTTTTGACTATAAAGTTATAATATGAAGTTTGATATTCCCCTTTTATGATAACCGTGATTACTTCCGCAAGATTGAAAATGATGATGACTTAACTTATGATTGAAAGAAAAAGAAAAAAAATGGTTATATTTTTGAATATAAGTATTTTATTAAGAAGAGAAAGTTGGGTCGTCACAGATGTTCTTGAGTTCTTGGGCTTAATGTTGATGAAGGAAATGAAGTTGATGATGATGGGTGTTCTTGATGTTCTTGGACTTAGGGCTTAATAATGATATAGGGTTCTAGAGAGAGAGCTTGAAGATGATGTCAATGGTGTTGATGATGGAGTTGTGCTCTCAACACTTTGAAGGAGAGGAAGAAGAGATGAAGCTTGACCTTGGTGTGGTGTTGGGGGGGGTCTTGTGGTGCAGGGTGGTGGTGATGGGGTTGATGGTGCTTTCAACCTCTTGAGAGGAGAAGAGAGAATGGGGAATGAGAATGAAGGGAGTGAGTGAGTGTTGTTGTATTTGTTTGCATGGGAAATGGAATGAGTGGCTATGATTGAAAGCTTCCTTAAGAAGCCTTAAAATGTGGGGTTGTGAGGGGAAGCTTCCTTGAGAAGCTTCATTTGAGTCACTTATTTTTTTTTTATTCAGAACACGTGTGGTAATCGATTACCCTTCATGGTAATCGATTACATCCTTATTTTCACAACAATTTGGCTCCTCACAGAATGAAGGTAATCGATTACCTGTCCAAGGTAATCGATTATCTCCCTAAAAACTCATTTTAGGGTTTCTCACAGAATGGAAGTAATCGATTACATCCCCAAGGTAATCGATTACCTCACTTAAATTTCATGTACTGATGGTTTCTAACTCTAAGACATTCCTCTTAACTCCTACATGCACTTTGGCCACGATTAAGTCACTTTGACCTTGCTTACTCTTACTATTTCCCTTAGCTTAACTTAGAGTTATTCTTATTAAGCTTGGAATTAAAATTTGGGATGTTACACTCAATAGCTGTCAAGATCCAGTACATCATAATGAAAACCAAGTCCGGTGATACAAGTCCATAAGTTAGATAACATAAGTACTTACTAATAAAGACCAAGACTCTGAAAACATCTCAAAACTATGTACAGTATAAACATATCAAAAATAAGATGCCTTAGAGCTGGTCAACTAGTCCTCCGAATAAAATCCTCTATCTTGATCTATTGCAGTTAATACAACGATCCCAGACGCTCACCATCCACACTATGCTCATACCTAAGAGTTACCCATGTAACACCTTAGCTAAATTTACCCATAATTACCCAGATATTAAAAATAGTGGATTTAAAAATTCTTTTTTAATTAATTAAAATCCACCATTAAACGGACGGAGTTTCCTTTGATTTTAGGACTTTCCAAAAATTAATTTAAACCTGCACCTGATAAAACATCATTCATATTTCATTTCCAAAAGCCAGAAGGGATTAATATAAACAGTGCATCGTAATGCAATAAGTATCCATCAGTCATCAGAGTGATAAGCGGAAGCATATATACAAGTTTATATTTAACAAATCCATCAAAACACCCCTTATATCTAAGAGGTTGTCCTGGGCCCTACAAAAGCAACTATTTACATTTTTACAAACAAAAAGATATTGCATCATTATCAAAGTATCAATTATAGCACAATTCACCTTAACACAAAATCAAAATACCATTTTTAAGGCTTAGCACTTCCATAATTATTCACGTCATTTATTTCCCTTTTAAATTCCATTAATTAATCACTTTTCCTCTTCTTTTATCCATTTTCCTCTATTCATTTTCCTTTTTATCCTTTCCTTTATCCCTTTTTCCATTTATGTGTGTAACCCCAAACAGAGATCTACACACACAGTGTATGCAACCACAAATCAGTGATCTGCATACACTTCCCTTTTTCCTTTTTAATTGTACACCACTAGGATTTGGTTTACCCGCTAGGTAATTGGAACACCTGTCTAGGGACTTGGAACACCTGCCCATGACTTTACACCCATCCAGACCATAACCTGTAGGACTATGTACTTTTACCATTCCATTTATTTAATCAAATTATTGGTGTGGAAAATTGATCCTGTGGGTCACCTGGCGCCTGCAGGGCGGTTTGGCTTGATGGGTAATTGGGCTGGCAGGTAATTGGTCCTAACAGGTAATTGGAACACCTAGCCGGGTACCTAGTGTTCCGGGCACCATTGATCAGTTTCCACTTTAGTTACCTTTGCCAC
Organism: Crotalaria pallida; assembly: GCA_037953625.1. Classification (NCBI taxonomy): domain Eukaryota; kingdom Viridiplantae; phylum Streptophyta; class Magnoliopsida; order Fabales; family Fabaceae; genus Crotalaria; species Crotalaria pallida. The sequence continues at coordinate 93,131,262 of CM075652.1, forward strand.
TTTTAATTATCAACAATTCCAGTCCATTAATTATAACAAAATCACCATTCCATCAATAATCACAACATACATAATTATAAATCTATTCCAATTCCAATAAACACATATAACTCACTATATCCAGATTATCACTTTTATTTCCAATAAGTAAATATAACTAACCATTTCCAAGTAAATCAAACATATATTTCACAATAAGCATTTTATCATCATAAATCATAACCATTCACCAAATATTCATATATAAACTCATATTCAATATCTCATACTACATACCCATTTTCTAAATATATTTTCTAGGATCATTTTTTTTATGCATTATTTTTCTAATACTAACAATGCCCTAGCTCACTACCTAGGGTTTTCTCCTTAATTTTTCTAACCACATAGCTCCTAGAAAATCATTATAACTATAGGGATACCCATTTCTAAATCAAACCAACACCCACCCCCTTACCTCAAATGTAGTGAGATAAGTGACTTTTCTCCTTGCCCTAGCCTAGAACCTTGGGACCTTGAACCTCCTTAGTCTAGCTTGCCACCTCAATAGAGCTAAAATCCAATGATGGTAGACCACCCTATTGTGAGTATTATACTTGGGTAGAGAGTTCTCCTTGTCTTGTTCTGGATCACTTGGCATGGGGGCTTTGATTCTCCATAATAATGAGTTGATAAAATGATAATACCTAGAGAGAGAGAGAGAGGGAGGCGTGTATGAAGGAGAATGATAGGGAGAGTTCCTAACTCATTTTCTTGCCACCAAGAGGATGATTTTCAAGATTAGTCAAGGATCAAGGGTTCAAATGGTGCTTGAGACTTGGTTGCCCTAGGAGAGAGGAACTCAATATGAGAAGAGAGGGAGTTGATGTTGCTATGTTGTTTTTATTGTGTTGATGGAGTGTTTTGGTTTGTTTTTGATGCATGGCTGAACATATGTGTGGCCATGGTTTGTGGCTTCCCTTGGAAGCCACGAATGAGTGGTCCACACGCGTTTTATTTTTTACAGGTCTAACAGTTTTCGCTTGGGCGAGACAAAACTCGTTGGAGCGAGTTTTCTTCAGTGGGTTCTGGGTTGGCATGAATCGGTTTTCGCTCGAGCCAGCAGAAATTCGCTGGAGCGAACCTGGTTTTCGCTGGAGCGAGCCTGTCTTCGTTGGAGCGAAAACTACTCAGGAAGTCTGGGTTCAAAATACACTGGTTCGCTTGAGCGAGCTAATCCTCGCTTGAGCGAGAGACCAAAAGTCTGCACTTTTCAACTTTGAATTTCAATAACTTCTTTTCTACCCGTTGGATCATGCTCAAATTTTGAGACAATTTAAAACATACATCCTACTTCTTATCCAACAGGGGAATTCCTGATTTGAGCTATGGAACTTACATTTAAAATTCTCTAAAGTCTTAGGAGTCTAATTCCCAAATACCCTCTAATTACTATTTTAACTTAAACTCTTCATTTTCTTCACCCAAAACTCATTCTAATTACTAATTATACTTAGAAATGAAATTTAGGATGTTACAACCCACACCCCTCTAACTCCCAGAAGCATGCTCGACTGGCACGTCCCCACTCTCATCCTCCACTGGATCCTCCTCGACCTCGTCCGACGGGATAGGTACCCGACCATTGGGTAGAGGGTCTGTAGCCCTATCAGAATCTGTCAGAACAGGAGAAGAAGTCTCCTCACGTACAATCCTCAAAGCAAACGGGTGAGAGAGAGTGACAAAACGAAAACGAAATCTATGAAATCGACGAGCTGGTTGAGTAGGGGGTGGTCCACGATAAGTGTAAAAAGGGGTTACGTGCATAGTGTAAATGACGGGAATCCGAAATCGACGAGGGCGCACATGAGCCAAAGGGTTGGGGTGATAGAGGGTAACCTCTATCTCCCCCTCGAAGGTAGCTCGACACACCTCATAAGTCCATAAACTGCTAGGGTCGGGACGAATCTCGATGCAGGCTAGGTAATGAGCCATCACCTAACAAGGGCATTTTCATCTTTAACATATAACATAATATTCATAAATACCGATTTATGAATATAACATTTTACGATAAACAACTTTTTACGACAAAAACGCAACAATGGGAATGTGTATCGACAGGCACTCCCCGTGCATGTCTATACTCTAGTTGCAATAAAAATACAGCAAAAAAAATTCAGTGATGATAGGAATGCAAACCTAAAAATACATTGTTTTACGACAAATGATTATTTTAAGATAAAAGCACAACAATAAAAATTCGGATCGACAAAAAGGATAGTACCTATAGACACGCTAGTTCTAAATAAAAGAAACTAAACTTCATAAAGTTACATACCTTCTATTGTAACTTCCATGTTCCACTTGTTGTTTGTGCTCTAAATGCTCTCGTTTTAACTTGTCAAAGTCTTACTAAAAGACTACACGGTCGAAGTTACATATTATGGCTATGTAATATCCCATCATTCTTTTATATAAGCACTAGATAGTAAAAGTGTCTTGATTCGTTTTATAAGCACTTTGTCCAATTTTCAATGATATTAATTATTTCTTTTCCACAAGTACCTTTATTTATTCAACATTTTTTAGAGTCCCAATAATAATTATAGGGGTAATTTTAAAAAATTATATCAAGTGTTATCAATTCCAATGTCACTAACAATATTAATTAACTTCCTAAATCCATGTAAAAGTCAACTTTAGGAGCTTATATATAGGAATGAAGGTAGTACTATATAGTTTAAGGGCTTTGCTTCCATACCCTTCCTAGATAAAGGGTTGCCATACCCTTTTTAGGTGACCCAATAAGAAAATGCCACATATTTTTATGCTACGTTAGCTAGGCATACACATAAATGATAAATTTTGCAAATTAGGTCCCTGAGTTATTTACGTAAAAATAGTAGTTTTACCCTTAATATAATTTGCCCATAATACATTCCATTTATTTTTCATTTTTCGTTACTTTTTAGTTGGGGCTAAGGGCTGCAAGAGGGCGAATTTTTTAGTAAGGGTTGTTGGGTGGTGGCGAGTATGGGAAATGGAAGGAAAGGGAAAGGGGTCTGTTGGCAAAAGGAAGAAGGTTGTGGGGGGTTTGAGTGAGGAGAGAAGGGAATTGGCGAGAGGTTGGGTACCGTTGGGTTGCAGGGAAGAAGAAGGGGTAATGGAAAAAGTAATGAAAAATGAAAAACTAATTTAGGGTATTTTGGACAAATTACATTAATGAAAAATAATGAGAAATTAATACAGGATAAGGGATCTAATTATAAAATATAACTTATATGTATGTCTAAGTGAGGTGGCATAGAAAACATTTAGTATTTTTTTATTGGACCATCTAAAAAACAGCATGGCTACCCTTTTTTTTAAATGGTATCGAGGAAAAATCCATAGTTTAATTACTGTTTGGACCTGTTTTTTATTATGGGACATAATGTATATTTAACGATTTAATCTTGCAGGAAAGATAAGATAATCATATTTGCGACCAAGATGAAAGGAGAAACGGTAAGGTACTTAGTGGGCCCATGTCGCCTCGGTGTAGGACGACACATCGGCGGCACCACTAGGTTGGGAACTTCATGGACTGCGTGGCTTGGAAGGCTTTGGATGGAGGAAAGTGCACAAGGCGCTAATGCCTTGACAAAGCGCCTTCATGGTAGATAAAGGACGGGGACACTCTGACACCCATGACGCTCTGAGACCTAGGACGCCTTAGGACAAAGCCACTCTAACCTGACCGCTCACCTACCTAGCCGCTCACTTATATGACCGCTCACCTACTCACAGCGTCCACTCGCCTCACTCAACACCCATCGCTCGCTCACCACTCATCGCTCACTACCCATCGCTCACCACAATAGCTCCTGATGGCTCACTTATTGCATGAGCGGTGACTAGCCCACCTCGCTCACTTACTCACAGCGTTCACTCACCTAGCTCATCCGTTGAGAGAAGACTTGCACAACTCCTAAAACTTAGCCACTAAGTTTTCCCAAGACGTGATCACCAAGTTTACTTGGTCACCAAGTTCTAACTCTCCTTTATTACCCTTCACTCTCAGCACCCTAGAGAACACACGCATGACCTTATCATTTCTCATCACCAACGCTCTAGAGTCTAAAGAGTCATGCCACCCATAGAACCAAAAAACACCCTTAACACCCTTAGCAACCCGGTTAGTCTCAGCGTTACTTCTAAGCAACCAGGAAAAATATCAAGACCAACAAACACCAGAAACATCATAGAATATATAATCACTCCATCAACTCCATCACTCTACTTCTTAACAAAACTTACCATATTCATACACTTAGACTAATTTTCCTTGAAATCCCCTTTGTGACATGGGTTAAGAGCACCTCAGTCGATCCTCCCGATGATTCTTCATGATGCTCCATCCGTTCTCTCCAAGCAACGGAGGCATGGATTCGGTACTTCTACATACATCTCTCAAGCTTACGAACTTAGGATCTCATTTTTATTGTTAAAACACTTTTACACAAAGTGGTCCAAAACAATTGGCGACTCCACTGGGGAGATGTATGTATGAAGTTAAGAACATTAATGAGAAGCAGAGGCGTGAACAAGACCAGAGTCCAGAAATAAAAATATTAATGAGAAGCAGGAGCGTGAACAAAACCAGTGTCCAGAAATAAAAATATTAATGAAAAGCAAAGGAGAGCGTTCAACAAAGGTGAGCATTCAGCAAAGAAAGATAAGAAAGTTGGAGGTTTATCATGGCAAACTAAGGTTCTACTGGTACATCAAAGTTTGAAACAAAGAAGGAGCAGAAGCAACAAAACTCGGGCAGTCAAAACCACTACCACACAAAGATGAGCGTCGTTATGCAACCCAGCCACCGCCACTCGAGACCGTCGTCGCTCAGCCTTTGCCATTCACGAACGTCGTCGTCGCGACCCCTGGAAGCGTTTTAGGTCCCTGAGCCCAGCCTCGTCACTGTTCATGGCTGTCACCGCCACATGATTCCCACCGCGTTCATCGAGTTGAGAAGGAAACCCATGAGTTTTTTTCCGATCAGACTCGCCCCATGAAACAACACAGACGCCTGATCCGGCCAGGGAGAAAATCGAAGAGAGATGGAGAAGAGCTTTCATGTCAGGGGAGGAAAGGGACTGCCTTGATCAACACAAAGGAAAGGGACAACACCTTTTTTGTTTGGTCAAAACAAGAGAGAGTAAAAGAGGGGCAGTGTTTAGAATAGACGGTAAGGCCCAAGAGAAGGAAAGTTTAAGTTTGTAACATTGTCAAAAGGAGAGAAAGGAACAATCTTGCACAAATGAGGAAAAGTTCGTAGGGTTAAAACTGAACCTAGTGAACTCTGAGTGACTTGAAAACTTATCATGATACTCTTCTTGTGTAGGGACACTACTTGGAAAATTTCAAAACATCAGGAAAATGAAGTGATGAAAATGTATTTTTATTACCCTCAGTAATCCTATTCCCCGAACCCTTTTCTTAAACCGATTTTCATATATGTGATGATTGTTAAGATTGTGTGGATAGATGAAGATTTACCCTAAGTTAGGCTAGATAGATAAGGACTAAGTTAAGAAGAGGTAGGGATTGAGTAATGCTTGTGTTTGAAGTATATGATGTTGTGAATTATTGTTGCATATGTTTGAATTGTGTATGATGCGTATGTGATTTATAACTGCCTAATTGATGAATGTGCTTGACTAGGATTTAGGAGTAGGGGATAGGTTGTATGTTTTGGGGTTAGGCTATAATCAAACCCTTGAGGGTATTAGTGTTTAGGGCCTAATAATACCCTTTCCAAACCTCTGATATAAAATTCCGGAGGAAACCCAGTTGATCTTAGAAACCATTTCCGACTTCCTTGGGAAGCAAAACCCGAATTTTGGGAGTCCTATTAGTGGGACTCTTGAAATGTTAGTCGTAAGGAGAGTAAACCTTAGAGAACCTGTTAGAGTCTTCGCGTCGAGACTAACCAAATCAAACCATAAATTCGTACTCTTCATTGAGTGCAAGAGCTTAGTGGCGTACTAATGCAGAATGGTATGCCAATTTCCAAGTGGGGGAGTAAAACCAAAGGAAGTGAGTATCGTAATTAAGAAACCCTTGTTCGGGATGGTTCTCCATTTAAGGATTTTGAACGGAATTTCGGGGACGAAATTCCAATAAGTGGGGAAGAATTGTAACATCCCGTTATTTCTAATACCTCTAGTAAAATAATTAAATGATTTAATATGATGTTTTCAAGATTTGAGTCTCGGAATAAAATTCTGATTTCATCATTATATTTGAAATATGTTTTCTAGTCAAAATAAGTATAAATTTGTTATCATACGTTTTCTAAAAATAAAGTAATACTTTTATTTAGTTTAATTAACATTTTGACAGGGAGCTCAAGTGACAAGCCTTAGAGGCATTTTTTAAATAGTTTCTTAAGAAAAATATGTTTAACTTAATATTTTGAGCGTCCCTGTGAATTTTCATAGTGTTCGAAGGTTGTTTTATTTTTAGCTTCTGCACTGGTTTAATATATTACCGGTTTAATTTAAGTTATATATAATAATCTTCTACTTCAAAATTTTAAATACTATATATTATCAAGTTTAATATCAAGATTGAGAAAATATATTTACATTTGAATTTTTATATTTTTTCTTACACAATAGATATCCTTAAAGATCGGTGAATCAAATTGTCTCTTTTCAAACTAGACAGACAACTTTACTATTTTTAATCTATTTTTGAGTAATTCAAAATATGATATTATTTTACCTAAATGTATTTTATTTTTGAGATTGTCAAACTTTTAGTTATAATGCAAAATACTTACGATGTTTAACCCACAAATAAAAACAAATTATTAGAATATATTTTATTTTCTAACTATCTACCCGTAACCCACCCAATCCCGTGAATTAAAAAAAAAAATAAAAATAAAAGGCGTGGCCCTTAGGCCACCACGTTAACACACAAAGAAAACAAAAGCACAAGCAGTTAAGCAGCACCATCTCATAAGTCATAAGAATAGAAAAGAAAGAAAGAGACTATGTGCGAGAGAGAGGGTGCGAACAGAGGCCAAACCGGAGGGAGGCGTTTTTGGTCTTTTACCAACTTCTCAGTCCAATAACTCAAGATCCAACCGTTCAATATCAAATCCTCCTTAGGTAAATAACATCTTCAACTCCCTCTACCCATCCATGTAATTTATTCGACGATCCGTTAATATTTTTATTATCCCTATATTTTCAAATAAAGATGTTTTAGGGAAAAGTGATATACCTTTATTGTATAATGATATATATTTATTATTTTGACAAAAATGAATTTATTTTATATATATATTTTAATATTATAATTAGTTTTATTATATGTCCCTATTTAGATCCAACACGCTATTGACCTTGACCCTAGAGCAAGTCGCGGATGTAAACGGGACTCTGTCGTTATTGCTAGGATTTCCAGGTAAGGGGAGTCTCTTTTCCACACTTTGGGTTAGGGATAGTTAGGATGTATAATAGGATTTGAGTTTAATACTTAGATCGGGTTGTGGGTAGCAAAATGATTTTAATTTAAAGTTGATTTAGGGGTGATTAGTATGTTTATGGTTGATTTTATAGTAATTAAATTGTTTATGTCAAATTCTCTTTTTATTAATATTAAAGTAGGAAGTGAAGAACCCTAGGGAGTTGATTTACATTCAATGTACTCTGAGACATACCTGAGTATGTCGATTGATTTGTGATATTGGTTGATGGTTGTTAAATTGATATGCTCGCTAAGAGTTTTATATGTGATTATTCGAAATGTGACCCTATATGTGAGTAATCGGTGGTGTGTTTATAAACATTGAAAATGGAAATGTGATGTAAAAAGGAACAATAAACTGGAATTTGAAATGAATTTATATATAGATATAACTTGAAATGTTTGCGTGTGAAGAATGTTGGAAATATGTGATTTGTGAAATACTTGGTAAATTATGGTTTGATTTATAAATTAAAGGAATGATTGGGTCCGATAAAAGTGGTGAAAATGAATATTTGATATTACTTGCAATTCTCCGAGTATTTGATGAATGGTGTGTATGTTGTGCTTGACTTTTGTGAATGAGTTGTGATATGGAATAAAAGGAATGCAGTGTAGTTGATCCTTGGATGCCCCGGCACACTAGGTGCCCTGCTAGGTGGTGAATAGCCGGCTAGGGCCTAATTGCCTGTCAGGCGAATTGCCCATTAGGTCCTAAATTCCCGTTAGGCGTCGGTGCGCCAATGGATCAATAAACTGCATGACCACCTGAAAAAGATAATAAAATGTGAACTGGAATTGTGAAAAATGGATAATTAATGGAAAGGTAATTAATTGCGTTGTCCTAACGGGTGATGCCTAATGGGTGTCTCAGTCCTGACAGGTGTAAAGTCCCTAATAGGTGCCGAATTGCCTAGCAGGTGCGCTAATTCCTAGTGGTGCAAAAATAAAAAGAAAAAGAGAATATGGTTTGTATGTTGTCCTCTGATCGTGAGGAGACATACAATGTATATGTGGTTTGTATGTTGTCCTCTGACCGTGAGGAGACATACAATGTATAAGTGGGTATGTTGGCCTCTGACCGTGAGGTGACATACAGTTTTATGAACCTGGAAAGAGAATGAATATGGAAATGTATTTGGATATTGAAAATATGGGATTATGATACATTTTGTTAATCCATGGCTTGATTTACTTATTATCCTTGAGTTTTTGTTATATACCATTTTACTATCTTTTAATCCACTGTGTTGTGAAAAGGTCTCACCCTTATGTGGTTAACATTTTAGGTACTTGAGCAAGGAGCTTGGAGTTAAGAGTGCTCAGCGGATCAGTCGAAAGAAAGGAACTCAAGTGTATTTTATTATATTGTAATTGAAAGCCCCCAACGCTATTTGTGAACTCTGATTTATAAAAGAAAATTTAAAGTCCAATGTTTCATTTTTCAAACGTTTATTGTTTATTATTCATTATATTACGAGGTGTTACAAAAGGTGGAGTGCATATTTGCACAAGGGGCAACCAAAGGACCAAGAGTTATTATCCAGATATGCCTGTCAGATCATATAACACATAGAGCAAAAGCATCATCCAACAAAGAACACAGGGGAGTAAAAAGTTTCTTTACCTCTTTTCTATTGCAATTTATTAATTGTTATTTATGTTTTTTATCAATTAATTATTGTTAGTTTTTTTTTATTTTCTAATAAAACATGTTAAGAATAATATGATTAAATATTGATTATTGTTAATTGTTCAGAGGTGTGGAATGTATGATAGGCATGTTTTATAATTTGACAAATTATTTGCATAATTATTTTATGAATTAGCTTTCAATCATGCTTCATGGATGTCATTTTATGTGGTTTTATCAATCAAGCTTACAAATTTTGTTATCAGCTTTAATAGATATAAATTTCACCATATGCAAGAATTTTGTTGTTTGATACAGTAGTTTTATATCTAAGTAAAAACTATTTTTTTATGATAAATGCATGTTGTGTCAAATGTAGACCATGAATATTTGATTATTTTATGAGTAGTAGAACTTAAATGTTAAATTAGCATAAATTTATTGTAGAAAAAATTATTATGTCATGCTAATATTAGAGAAAAATATTTGAGTCTAAGTAGAAAGCCATAGCGGGCAGGAACGTCCTTCACACCCAAAGCGTGAATTACGCTCCCCATGCTCGAGAGCGAGAAGATACGCTCTCTATAACATCATAAAAGGATCGCTCATCTATACATAATTTTGTATGATGTTATGCAGTAGAACCTAAATATTGAATTGATTGATTGAGAAATTATTATGTTATTAGGTACATAGAGCAAAATATTTGAGTTTTATTTTTTGTTTCAGAGATAGCCAAAGTGGCAAAGAACATTGTTCACGTTCAAAGGCGAGACACTTAGAGCGGGAAGGTGTGTTCCGTGTAACACCTTCCATTTTAATCCCTTATATCATATTATTATAAAAGTTTTTAGGAAAATTTTGACAGGGTTTATTCTAAAATTTGGACTTTACCTTTATGATTAAAACCTGTCACCTGTCAGCCATATTACTCAGAAATTAATTTATTTATTCAGTTACGTCAAAATACTTATAACAGAATAGATGAAAACCATGTTCCAAAATGAAATTAAGGTTTACCAGTTAAAAGTGGAATATCACCATTTTACCAGTAAATACATATAATTTTTTTTTCCCAAATATTAAACCAAATGGTGATAACCCAACAGTTTATATAAAAAGTCCTGAATACAAAATAATCCTACATTATGTGCTAAGAGAGCATAGGTTGACTGTGAAAAGGGATAAACCCAATGTACATAGGGTTACACCTTAGTGTACCCAACCTCGGTCTTCTGGCAAACTGTAGTGACTCTTTCCTCAATACCTAAAATGGTCAACACAGAGAGTGAGATATAACTCAAAATCAAAGGAAACACCTAAAGACAGTAATAAAACATAACAAAATACATGACGCCCAAACATATAACTAAATATATATATATATATAGTTATGCCCTATTCCCTTCTAATGCCATATGATGCCATGTATGCAATGATATGCAATGCACCGCCATTTTCCACAATATTCCATGTACCATTTCCATTTGTCCATGTTTCCCTATTTCCATATATTTTCCATAATATAACCATATACCATGGTTTGCCATATATCCTCACATCGCCCTCCACACAATTTGGAAAAGATCAACTAGGAGTAAGTGTTCCCCAACCGATGCTTGCACAATACGATGTCGGGTGGATTTCCCCTTAGCACGGTGGGAAGCTATCCCATCCTGTGTACATCGTACCATTTGGGCCGGATACCCAAATTGGCTATAGCAGGAACCACTTTACACTAGTCCCGAAGTGCCTAAGTGGCTGATAGAACTATCATAGTGCGCGTAGGACCAATCCACGGCTTAGCCCAGTACTTCATCCCTTTGTAGAATACCTCATACTGTATTAGACCCATCTTGTGGATCAAAGTCCTCTATGATAAATTCCCACAATTGTGTTGGTACACAATTGAGCCACTATATCACTCTCGTCCGTCGATTCTATGGAACCTTCGCATGACTGTCCTTCAGTCCACATAGAATGTTCTCGTATCTTTTCCAATTCCTAACGTCCTTCCTCACTTACTGATGCACGTGTTTCTACTAATTTTAATTAACTAGAATAGCCAAGCCGTTTTATATAATCATGTTTCCTTTTTCCTCTAATTAGTGTAGATTAATTAATCCAACCATATATATATAGTCCTTTTATAAGTTATTAATTATAACTTAAAATAATTCAAACATAACCACTTTGCACCATAATCAAGTTCCAAGCATAGAAATATGCATAATAATAATAATAACACCACAGAAACAACCAATTAATGCACAAATGAAACATAATCAAACACTAATTTCACCATTCAATACATAGAGAAAATCTAGGGTTCCTAATACTACTTAACCAATCAACAATTAAAACCTAACACATGCATAATATTATATACTTATTACTAAAAATAGGTCATTCCTCTAATTAGGAGAATATCTCCTCTCTTACCTTTTAGAGAGAGAAATTGAGAAAGTGAAGGGTTGAGAGCCACAACCCACATCTCGAATCCACACCTCTAGCTTCCTAATTCCTTGCTCCAAACCACCTTCCAAGCCTTAATTTGAACTCCTATGGCAAAACCCCTTTGATTGAAGAAGCTAGGGTTCCTATGGGGTAAGAGAGAGAAAACGTGTGAGAGAGGAAAAGGAAGAAGGATGATGGTGTCTGATGTCATGAGGAGGTTTGTGGTGCCTTGATTTATGAAGTTTGGGGTGTTGTTGGTGGGATTTGGCTCATGGAACCAAGAAGAGAAGAAGAGGGAAGATGGAGAAGAGAAAACAATGGGAAATGCTACTAAATTTCGTGTTTACTAACTTAAATCTGGTGCAGCAGGGTCGTGGATATCGATATCCACCTATGGATATCGATATCCAACATCGATATCCCTATGTTGGATATAGATATCCAATGTTAAAAATGACAGCACCTTTCGCACTTCAAATGGCCATAACTTCTTCGTTAATCGTTGGATCTTGCTCAAACTTGGAAGCAAGCTCCCTAATAATTCCAACTTCACATCCAACGGTGGGTTTTGGGTTCTGATCTCTAGATATTTAAATCCTAATTTTTCTCCCTATTTAGAAACTTTAACTATTTTCTGACTATTCTTGGTTCTAATATCTAACACTGGGTTTTTCTCTTACTTTTACCTCCTAAGTCTAATATTTCCTCAATTAAATTAGGAAAATAAAATTAGGGATGTTACAATTCTCCCCCACTTACTGGAATTTCGTCCCCGAAATTCCGTTCAATTCCATCAAATGGATAACCATCCCAACCAAAGGGTTTCTCAACTACGATACTCACCTCATTTTGGTTCTACTCCCCCACTTAGAATCGACATACTACTGGCATCAGTACGCCACTAGGCTCTGGTACTCTGTGAAGAGTGCGAATTATGGTTCGATTTTTATTGATCTCGATACGGTCTTCTAAGGTTTACACTTAATGAAGAGTGTGTGTGTTGACTGGTAAAATCCAAGAGCCTTGCTAATGGGTCTTAGACTCTCCAAAATCAGGTTTAGCTTCCTAAGGAATTTGGAAGTGGTCTACCGATTTAACTGGTTCTCTTAAGGATCCTATCTCAACGGTTGGAAAAAGGCACTTTTACATCCTATGCTATAATGCCTTCATGGTTTTGACTATCCATCTATTCAAAATTTACAACTCACTTGCTAAATCTAGGATCCTAATCAAACATATACAACTTATCAAAACAAACATAGAACATATAAACAGACTTCGACATTCAAACATTCACAACCACAATACACATCAGCATACACTTCAAACATAAGTCTTATTCAATTCCTACTTCCTTCTAAGCTAGTTCTAGTTTACCTTACCTAACTTAGGGTTAATCCTTAATCTACACACATATTCATAGCATTCAGCACATATTCAGAAATTAGTTCCAAAAGGGATTCGGAAAACAGGATTTGCATGATTTTCATTCAAATACTTTTTCATCATCTACATCCCTAATGTCGTGAAAGTTTACAGGTAGTGTCCCTGCATATAAAAGGACATTGTTTAAATTTTCAGGTCAATCAGAGTTCATTAGGTCCAGTTTTAACCCTACGACCACTTAGTCAAAGAATTGTAATTTGTCGGGGCTGAACCTAAGTCAAATTTGTTTTAAAAAAATAGTAGGGAATTCCAAACGACCTCAAATTTAAAAAGGGGCAACTCATAAACTTACTCAAAGGTTGAGTAAAATTGTCCAACCGATCGGAGCACGTTAGATTCAATTTTTTTCAAAACACTAATTTGCTCCAATTAGCTTGGAATTTTACATAACACATTGATCCAACCTTATGGTACTTATGCCAAACATGTCAAATTAAACTAGTATCCCAAGCCCAAAAACTCTGCTTTTTCGTTGTATTTAAAAACCTTGATTTCCCAATCAACAAGAATCTATAAGCACCACAACATATCTATGAGCTAGCATAATTTCCTAAGAAAACAAACTTATTCATTTATCATTCAATTCCAAACATACACATATAGCATCAAACAATTCCTAAGGTTCAATCTCTTAATTGGCCTACTCTAATGATGACTATTCATCACTAGTTTAGACTCTAGGGAAACACTAAAGTAAACACCTAGTTCCTAGGAAACATGAATCTATTCATTAGGAATGACTACATCCTCCCTTACATTCATTACAACTACACATTCAAGTAAAACAAAGTTTTTTAACATTCAAACCATACCTATGCTATGTTGAAAACTTTGGTAAAAACAATCATTGTATACGAGGGTTAAAGTAAAACAAATGCAACCCTCATATTGTAAAAGTGTTTACACCTTTAAAAATCAATGCGGAATACCCAAAAATCAGTGATGCGCACACACACACACACACACACATATATATATATATATATATGAAAACAAAATAACCGATTAGAAAATAGGTATGTATTACTTATGTTATAAAAATCGGAGTTGCATACACGAACACATTTGCAATGGTATGCTAATGGAATCAAAACCTTTGAAAATTGGATTCTTTCTTTTATGAAAAACTTTTGTGTTTGGATGAAATCTTAATGAAAAACTCAATCATCCGAACAGGTTAATGCTTTACAATCTTAGTATTTTTCCCTTGTGAAAATGACTTGGATGAAACTTTGAAAACACTTTGCAATTCAATTTCTATGTCTTTGAAAAGTATCACCTCCATCCAACCTCGGGAAAGTTTAGGTGAATGAGTATAATTTACTTAGGATCAACAAACTCACAGAAAAGGAAATATGCTCTTGGTTTAGAAAACTTGTTTTGGTTCATCTTCGAAAGTTGAAATAATCACATCCCTTTGACTTTGAGCTTGAAGGCTAAGTTTCATTCCAAATTGATTAGTGTCGTATGTAAAGGTTTCTATTTAATCGGCGCATAGTTTGAACCAAACAATAAATTAGTTCACCGCCCGATTACTTAGAAATCCTTTGTTTTCTTATTAACCTCTCAAAATTTCATCATACGACCTAACACTCACTTTGGAAAGATTTCCGATTCCTTTCAACCTAATGAAATTCATTTGAAATACTATCAAGTCTAAATGTCAATTAATTTCCAACATCATACCATTATCCTTGGAACTCAATTGATCTCTTGATAGCATGCCATTTCATGAGAAAGTTTTCTAAATAGTTTTTACACTTAAACAAATTAGACATTCACAACCAATAGTAAACATCATCAAAAAGTACAATTTATCAGTTAGATAACATAAGACAACACATAGAAATTAATCACTTAGGTAACCACAAAACAAAAATATAGCATTACACATAAACGTATATATATCACACATATAACCTAACACACTGCAACCACTTAGAGTTTTATGCCTCTACTTGCTTAAACCTACAGCTAACACTCTGCACCAACTTGGGTCTCAGACCTTCTGATCTAGGAACTAAGACTCTAGCCACTATTATAGCTGACTAGAATTCTTGAACTCACTATCCTCCTATCTCAAAACAAAGCAACTCTTACTACCCCTCCGCTGCGCAACTCTGACATAACTCAAATACCTTCTAACACCCTTCCTATTCTTAGGCCTAGGAAGTAAATTCAATAATTATTCGATTGTCTTCAAGGACTCAATGATACCATCTTCCAATTAAATGTAAATCTCGAGGGTACCATCTCGATTCTACATCATACTGGAAAATAGAATCACTTATCGTACAACCTGAGTTCCAATCAAATAACAGGTGACCCACTTTCCATTCAAAAGAGAGTTTCACCGTTTTATTTTAAAGAAAAGTTTCAATTCTCTGTCATATTTGAAATAGACATACTTAATTCAAAACTAAGAGTTAGTCCTTCCCGTTGGGGTAGCAATTTCATGCTCTGTCCCGTTGGGAGTTTTCCTTTCCCTTAGCCTCTACTTTCTGTCCATTTCTAATTACAACAAAGTTACACTTGAAAAATTATGTTTCACCCTCTTTAAAATAAAAAATACAACCTTATAATCACCAACTATGACTCACTTTGTGCCAACACTAACGAGCTGTACCAAACTCAACAAAATGCATGCATAACTACTAATGTATACCACTAACCTATGATACATAACCAACTATTTATTGGTTGCTCTCAAGTGGAGAAACACATGGGAGATATGGAAATCTATACTCCAAAGCCGAGGATTGCAACCATTGCTCTGATACCATAAAATGTAACACCTTCCATTTTAATCCCTTATATCATATTATTATAAAAGTTTTTAGGAAAATTTTGACAGGGTTTATTCTAAAATTTGGACTTTACCTTTATGATTAAAACCTGTCACCTGTCAGCCATATTACTCAGAAATTAATTTATTTATTCAGTTACGTCAAAATACTTATAACAGAATAGATGAAAACCATGTTCCAAAATGAAATTAAGGTTTACCAGTTAAAAGTGGAATATCACCATTTTACCAGTAAATACATATAATTTTTTTTCCCAAATATTAAACCAAATGGTGATAACCCAACAGTTTATATAAAAAGTCCTGAATACAAAATAATCCTACATTATGTGCTAAGAGAGCATAGGTTGACTGTGAAAAGGGATAAACCCAATGTACATAGGGTTACACCTTAGTGTACCCAACCTCGGTCTTCTGGCAAACTGTAGTGACTCTTTCCTCAATACCTAAAATGGTCAACACAGAGAGTGAGATATAACTCAAAATCAAAGGAAACACCTAAAGACAGTAATAAAACATAACAAAATACATGACGCCCAAACATATAACTAAATATATATATATATATATATATATATATATATATATATAGTTATGCCCTATTCCCTTCTAATGCCATATGATGCCATGTATGCAATGATATGCAATGCACCGCCATTTTCCACAATATTCCATGTACCATTTCCATTTGTCCATGTTTCCCTATTTCCATATATTTTCCATAATATAACCATATACCATGGTTTGCCATATATCCTCACATCGCCCTCCACACAATTTGGAAAAGATCAACTAGGAGTAAGTGTTCCCCAACCAATGCTTGCACAATACGATGTCGGGTGGATTTCCCCTTAGCACGGTGGGAAGCTATCCCATCCTGTGTACATCGTACCATTTGGGCCGGATACCCAAATTGGCTATAGCAGGAACCACTTTACACTAGTCCCGAAGTGCCTAAGTGGCGGATAGAACTATCATAGTGCGCGTAGGACCAATCCACGGCTTAGCCCAGTACTTCATCCCTTTGTAGAATACCTCATACTGTATTAGACCCATCTTGTGGATCAAAGTCCTCTATGATAAATTCCCACAATTGTGTTGGTACACAATTGAGCCACTATATCACTCTCGTCCGTCGATTCTATGGAACCTTCGCATGACTGTCCTTCAGTCCACATAGAATGTTCTCGTATCTTTTCCAATTCCTAACGTCCTTCCTCACTTACTGATGCACGTGTTTCTACTAATTTTAATTAACTAGAATAGCCAAGCCGTTTTATATAATCATGTTTCCTTTTTCCTCTAATTAGTGTAGATTAATTAATCCAACCATATATATATATAGTCCTTTTATAAGTTATTAATTATAACTTAAAATAATTCAAACATAACCACTTTGCACCATAATCAAGTTCCAAGCATAGAAATATGCATAATAATAATAATAACACCACAGAAACAACCAATTAATGCACAAATGAAACATAATCAAACACTAATTTCACCATTCAATACATAGAGAAAATCTAGGGTTCCTAATACTACTTAACCAATCAACAATTAAAACCTAACACATGCATAATATTATATACTTATTACTAAAAATAGGTCATTCCTCTAATTAGGAGAATATCTCCTCTCTTACCTTTTAGAGAGAGAAATTGAGAAAGTGAAGGGTTGAGAGCCACAACCCACATCTCGAATCCACACCTCTAGCTTCCTAATTCCTTGCTCCAAACCACCTTCCAAGCCTTAATTTGAACTCCTATGTCAAAACCCCTTTGATTGAAGAAGCTAGGGTTCCTATGGGGTAAGAGAGAGAAAACGTGTGAGAGAGGAAAAGGAAGAAGGATGATGGTGTCTGATGTCATGAGGAGGTTTGTGGTGCCTTGATTTATGAAGTTTGGGGTGTTGTTGGTGGGATTTGGCTCATGGAACCAAGAAGAGAAGAAGAGGGAAGATGGAGAAGAGAAAACAATGGGAAATGCTACTAAATTTCGTGTTTACTAACTTAAATCTGGTGCAGCAGGGTCGTGGATATCGATATCCACCTATGGATATCGATATCCAACATCGATATCCCTATGTTGGATATAGATATCCAATGTTAAAAATGACAGCACCTTTCGCACTTCAAATGGCCATAACTTCTTCGTTAACCGTTGGATCTTGCTCAAACTTGGAAGCAAGCTCCCTAATAATTCCAACTTCACATCCAACGGTGGTTTTGGGTTCTGATCTCTAGATATTTAAATCCTAATTTTTCTCCCTATTTAGAAACTTTAACTATTTTCTTACTATTCTTGGTTCTAATATCTAACACTGGGTTTTTCTCTTACTTTTACCTCCTAAGTCTAATATTTCCCCAATTAAATTAGGAAAATAAAATTAGGGATGTTACATTCCGCACGCCCAAGAGTGAGGAGCTAAAAAATGGGACGCCTAAGTGGGAAAAAACACTCAAAGCAGGACGCCCAAGTGGGAAAAGAGACCCAAAAGTGAGATAGCATATCCAAAAACGGACGCCTAGGATGGGAAAGCGATCATTTTCCATCAGATAAAGAACAAGTCCATGAATCATGGAGAAAATAAGCTGGCAAAAAGAAAATCTCGATGACACGCTCAAGAACCTTCAAAGTGGGGAAAAACTACCTCACTAACACAAAGTACGCTCAGCGAACAATGGACGCTCGGAACAAAAAATGGAAGACACACTCTCAATGAAATAGAAAGGCGAGCATTTTACAAAATGGAGAGCAGAAGCAAAAAATATGCTCTCTATAAGGAAACACCCAAAATCGAGAGGAACGCTCTTCACACTCAAAAGTGGACGCTAAGAGTGGGAAAGCAACCACGTGTCACCAGATAAATAACAAGTCTAGAAATTATGGAAAAAAAGGTCAGTTGGGAGAAGACTTGGATGACATGCTCAAAGATTTCAAGAGAGAAAAATAAAATAAACTACCCCACTAATGAAAAATCAATTATTCACTAAGAAGCAAAGTGGTGGAAGATGTGCAGCAGAGGATGTACGCTCTGGAGAGCAAAGCGGGAAGCACACTCTAGATTAAATAGAAAGGCGTGCATCATCCAAAAATGAGGATCAAAAACAAGAATTATGTTCTCCGTAAGAAAACACTCAAAATCAAAAGGAACGCCCTTCCCCTGAAAGAAGAGCGCCACCAAGAGAACGCTCTTCACACTCAAGAGAAGGACGCTCGAAGTCGGAAAGTGCACCCCTCATACCCAAAGCGGAAGTTATGCTCTCCATAACAAGACTCTCGAAAGCAAGGGCAACGCTCCAGTCGGACAAGGCGCCACAACACAAGACAAGACATGAGGCGAGCGAAAAGCTAAGTATTACATTTAACATAATTTTTATTTGACATATTACTTGCAGACTAATTATTCCAATATTTACCAACATGATATGAAATTAATCATATAGAATATTAATGTTGATAAGTATCAATTTAGTATGTCATCATGCACACATAGAAAATATATTATGACTAGAGTGGGTCAAGACTTAGGCGTGATGGTTTACCACCCCTAAGTATGCCCAGCTTAATGCATGAAATAAAATTATTGCTAAGGGGGCTTGACGCGTGATGGTCTTAACCTCCCTCAAGCAAACCCAAGCGGGCGCGTTGGTATGAATCTCCCCCGAGAAAAAAACAAAAAGAAAGATATGATATCTTTGCATGATTTTAATTATTCATTAATTTGATAGAAATTTAATCATTGCATCTGGATGAGCATTTAAGATGTGGGAAACTAAGCGTTTACGTTTAAGATACAGATAAACATATAAACAAACGCTTGAACGACTAGCCCTGAGCGTTTGTTAGAGGGTCGACGGAAGTCTGGCCGTGTGGAAAAGAAAAAGAAAAAAGAGAAAGAAACAAAAGAGAAAAAAAGAGTTTTCCACACGCCAGGCGAGGCCACATAGAAAAATCCAAATGGTTGAGTGGGTGTCGTCCCCACATTTGCGATAAAGATAAAGAATATCTGAAGGTTCGCGATTTGATGTCGTTCCCCGCCTTCGGATGGATAAGTCTAAGTGTACAGAGGCCACCCACTTACGACTCAGAATTACAAATACTTGAATGACTAGTCCTGGGTATTTGTTTGAGGTCCCCAGGCGTTCAAAGGCAACAGACTTGTCAAGCGCTATGGATAAAGACCACCAAAACAGATAATCCAAATGGTTGAGCGGGCTATGTTCCCCACATTTGCGATAGAAAAATCTAAACGTAAAGAGGCAAGAGCCACGCTTAAGACACAAATAATTTCCACATCTTAATGCTTAAAATGCCAAATGCATGAATAGTTGCATGAATAGTCACATGGATAATTGCGTGAATAATTGCATGAATTTAAACTTGTTTGATTCCTGCTTGATAAATAAAAGACAGTATTGGAGGAAAAGGGGTCGTCATCACCTCTTAGATACTCCCCTCTAAATGATCCAACATCAAAGTCCACTTCAACCACAAAAACATAAGGAGAAGAAAAAGTGTCACCCCAAAGCGGAAAAGCATACTGAAACATGAAGGAGCACGACCTAAGCGGATCAAACCAGCAAAAAGAATCACCATGACACAGGGCGTACTGAAGAGTTGGCAAAGCGCAACAATGACTAGGGGGCTACCCCACGACGAGACAATGATGCTGGCTCATGAACTATCAGAAAGGGAAGTTTTCAACCTTTCAAATCTTTTCCTTTCATTTTATATACATATGCACTTTTATTTATGCAATTTTTAACATAAAGATTATGTCCCTTGAAGATGTTATGCACTTGAGAAAGAATAAATTCTTCCTCAAGTGCAAGGGGGCTATTGTTTGGACCTGTTTTTTATTATGGGACATAATGTATATTTAACGATTTAATCTTGCTGGAAAGATAAGATAATCATATTTGCGACCAAGATGAAAGGAGAAACGGTAAGGTACTTAGTGGGCCCATGTCGCCTCGGTGTAAGACGACACATCGGCGGCACCACTAGGTTGGGAACTTCATGGACTGCGTGGCTTGGAAGGCTTTGGATGGAGGAAAGTGCACAAGGCGCTAATGCCTTGACAAAGCGCCTTCATGGTAGATAAAGGACGGGGACACTCTGACACCCATGACGCTCTGAGACCTAGGACGCCTTAGGACAAAGCCACTCTAACCTGACCGCTCACCTACCTAGCCGCTCACTTATATGACCGCTCACCTACTCACAGCGTCCACTCGCCTCGCTCAACACCCATCGCTCGCTCACCACTCATCGCTCACTACCCATCGCTCACCACAATAGCTCCTGATGGCTCACTTATTGCGTGAGCGGTGACTAGCCCACCTCGCTCACTTACTCACAGCGTTCACTCACCTAGCTCATCCGTTGAGCGAAGACTTGCACAACTCCTAAAACTTAGCCACTAAGTTTTCCCAAGACTTGGTCACCAAGTTCTAACTCTCCTTTATTACCCTTCACTCTCAGCACCCTAGAGAACACACGCATGACCTTATCATTTCTCATCACCAACGCTCTAGAGTCTAAAGAGTCATGCCACCCACAGAACCAAAAAACACCCTTAACACCCTTAGCAACCCGGTTAGTCTCAGCGTTACTTCTAAGCAACCAGGAAAAATATCAAGACCAACAAACACCAGAAACATCATAGAATATATAATCACTCCATGAACTCCATCACTCTACTTCTTAACAAAACTTACCATATTCATACATTTAGACTAATTTTCCTTGAAATCCCCTTTGTGACATGGGTTAAGAGCACCTCAGTCGATCCTCCCGATGATTCTTCATGATGCTCCATCCGTTCTCTCCAAGCCACGGAGGCATGGATTCGGTACTTCTACATACATCTCTCAAGCTTACGAACTTAGAATCTCATTTTTATTGTTAAAACACAAAGTGGTCCAAAACAATTACTAGAAGCCGTTGAAGTACAGCCCAAACTAACCAAAACTCAAGCACGACTTGAAGGTTTTTTTGTCCCAAAAAGTCAAATATTTGATGAAGTTAAAATATCCTTAAGTCTAGGAAGAAGAATATAATAATCTTTACACATTGTTCAATATTTGTCTTTAAAACACGCAAATTTCATGCACAGTACTTGCTAAACATATCTGAACTTACTTGATGAACATATTTAAACATATTTACGTTTCATAAACATTAACCAATTAAGCTACACATCATGGATTAACTCTTCATCCATCCTCCGCAATTTCAGTATGCCAATTGACAAATTAAGTTACATTAATGTTTACCAGAATGAGTATCAAATTCTGAGGTCTATGAGAGACTACAACAAAGGGGCAGAATCATAAACATTAGTGTATTTTTACATTAATTAAGCAAGTCATTATAGTCTATAAACCTTTGAACCTCAAGTGCTATGCATGAAAAGTACACGTTGAAAAGTCCTTTATACCAAACTCTATTGTCAAGCCACTCTTTCATGTTAAACTTGATATGTTGTTTGTTTTTCACTCTAGGAAGATGCATACAGTTCTCAATAGTTGAGACTTGTGACATCGTTAGAATTTGATAAACCTTGTTACCAAGATCATGTTTTTAATTTTTGTATCCATGATTTACATAGGATGGAAAAATCCACAAAACCAAACCTATCAACTTTTTTTTCTTTACAGAAGTTGAGCCACTATGCTTCTTAAGAGAAACTAAGTTCGACACCCCATGGAGTGCTAAATTACCAAAAATAAGAGAAAATCATCCACTATATCTTAACATACTGGCAGTGCCTCCCTATATCGAATGCTAACACTACTACTACCCTTTCGACCTTTCTTACCCACATCTGCATTGCCTCTCTGCATCATGGCCACAAATTCATTGTAATCTATTCGTCCATCCTGAAAGGGAAAAACATAAACAGAAACAATGTTATAAACAAATTATTGGATTCCAAATTTTTTTTAGGACAACATAAATTTATTTTTAATTTCAATCTAAAAGCAACAAGCTTCTCACCTAACTTTTCCAGTGAGAATTAAATATGAAATATGCAGAACAACCAAGAAAACATGGTGAAGAATGAAGATATTAGTCGCAGTTTACTTCCACGGAGACTAATCACCGATTCATACCAAAAGGTAGTTTACTTCCCAATTTATTATTAGAAACCCAGATAAACACTAAAACATTACCAGCTTGTTCAGTTCATTATTTATGTTTTTGAATCAAGGTAGGAATTAAGAAGACAATTAAGCACATTCACCCATTTATTTTGATAATAAATACAAGAATTCTATAGCCTATTACTCTAATGTGTACCCGCATACATTGATGAAAGAATATGAATGAGTGCCTCCTAAGACTAAGAGTCTAAAGAGCATCTTTTTTTTATCAGTATTATGGTTTCATACTTTCTTCTATCATGTAACAATCTTTAAATTATGCTTCAATAAAACAAATACTCACATTATCCTGATCAACTTCTCTGATCATTTCCTCTAAGCGGATATCCTCTATACCAAATTCTTCGCATGCTTGTTGAATCTCATCTTGAGTGATGTAGCCACTTCCATCTTTATCAAAATATGCGAAAGCTGCAACTAAGTGATCTTCTCTTTCAACTTTGTTTAAATGCAACGTTGCGGCTATGAATTCTCCATAGCCAATTGTGCCACTGTTATCAACATCTGCCTGTAATCCAAAAAAAAATCGAGATAGATGGATTAAAGTGATATACTAGAAAGAGAACAACATTGCCTTTCTTGTTTTAATTATAATTTATTACTCAATCTATCATGGTGCTTTGCAACCTTAATCACAAACGTAGATTCTATGAAACAAAAAACAACAAATTGGTGCTTGGGTCTTTGTGGCATGAAAAATTAGTTACTAATCTTTAACTTCACTTGACGATCACTATGCAAGCAGAGTTATAGGAACAAATTCATGAATGGTGATAAATTATAGATTAGAAGGAAAAAAAATACCAATTGGAATACACAATGATTGAATGTGTTGCTTATTGGTATTTGAATCATCCCCTCATCCCCAACCCTATAAGTTTTATTTTGCTCAATTGTGACATGGGGACAATTAGAGGTAATCAATGTAGCGCGTTTGTTCAATTTCAATGCAATAAATTGGAATTAAGATTTTAAGTGATCAATTTCACTAGCTATTAATGTAACTAGAGGAATAAAATGATCCACAAGAAATGGTACTTACACTACATGTGTGTATCAAAGTGGAAATTGACAATATTCATATTAAAGGTAAACAAATAAGTACATACTATAGAAGCTATCAACTAAGTAAATTATAAAAGGAAAATACTTATGATCATTGATGAAAGAAATTAAAGAAGATGATTGGGAAACTTACAGCTTGCAATAAATTATAAATTTCAGATTCGTTGAGATTAGCACCAAACTTTTTCAATCCAACCTTAAGTTCTTCAAAAGTAATCTGACCACTATTGTCTGTGTCTATCATCTTAAACATTTCTTTCAATCCAGCAATTTCTTCTTCAGAGAGATTCTCAGCAATAACCTTAAGAGAGCAATATATAATATTTAGAAGAGCAAATTTTGACAATCCAAGCAGAAATTTCCCAAACTGAGTTTAAGATGTTTACTTATTCTCTCCCCCCCCCCCCCCCCCCCCCCCCCGAAACTTTAGTAATAAAAATAGTGAATGATGTTGAGGTATTCAACTTTGGAAATATAATTAAACAGCAGAGGGTCCAGGTTACCAACTCTTCAAAAATAGAGGAAAATAAACACTCATATGACTATTTACCCTGAGAGCCATTTTCTTGAGCTTGTTCATTGCAGAAAACTGCTTCAATCTACTCAAAACTGCAGAGTCAAGAGGCTTGTCTGGAGCTGCTCCATCAACTTGAATCCAGGGGTGGCCTGCAAAGAATTAGAAGTTTAGAACATCATCGTCATTAATATCATAACAATAACAGATCTCATGTTCAATGATATTCTATTAAGATTGTGTCACAAGTATTTATATTCAAGAGGATAAAAGTGTAGAAACTTACGAAGAACATCGTAAGCGGATATCC
The DNA here is from genome assembly GCA_037953625.1 of Crotalaria pallida. Classification (NCBI taxonomy): domain Eukaryota; kingdom Viridiplantae; phylum Streptophyta; class Magnoliopsida; order Fabales; family Fabaceae; genus Crotalaria; species Crotalaria pallida. Next base: position 93,156,170 of record CM075652.1, read on the forward strand.
TTTTAGGAGGATCTCTGAGAAGCATTTTCCTAACCAAGTCTTTTGCGCTTTCAGATATAGTAGGCCAGGGATCAGAAGTGAAATCAGCTTCAGCATTCAAAATAGCCTCAAATATCTGTTGCTCCGTTTCTATTATCAAGGAATAAAGTAATTGGAACAATGGTTAACAAACAAGAAACTTGTAAAGGAAATATAAATTATGCAAAATGACTGAATAATAATGTGCTAGGTATGTTTAATAACTCTTACCGCCCCAGAATGGAGGCACACCACTTAACAGAATGTATATGATAACACCAGCACTCCACACATCTGCTTCTGGACCATAACGCTTGCGAAGAACCTCAGGTGCAACGTAATAAGGACTTCCCACCACATCATGGAAAATGTCTCCTGAAAATGATGAATGTAAAGTGATAAAAAATTCATGGTGATCATATATTCATATAATATAATATAATAGAATAATGAGATAACTTTTTGTGATGTCACAGGAAATACAGTCCACGGTGTATTATTGCAATTGCGAGAGGTATTAGTATTAGTATTTTGTACATATTTGAAGGTGGGATAGACATATTGTATGTTAATGTGAGAGAGGCGTCAATTGAGATATTAAAATACATAATATAATTCTATCCAAAAAAAAAAAAGTTGTAACGTTATAGTTGTTGAATGAAGAAAAGTAGGGACAAAAAAAGGAAAATTTTGCCAAACCTGGTTTGAAAAAGGTAGACAATCCAAAATCTATTGCCTTAAGAGGGGAATCTTCTTGCTGATTGATGAAAAGGAAATTCTCAGGCTTAAGATCTCTATGCATGACTCCAAGGGAGTGGCAAGACTCTATAACACCAACAATAGTCCTTGCGAGTTTAGCCGCCTTTCGTTCCGTGTAATGTCCTCTGTCCACAATCCTATCAAAAAGCTCACCCCCTGCACACAACTCCATCACAACATGAACGGCAACGGCGTCTTCATAAGCCTCCTTGATCGATATCACATTGGGGCTTCCGGCTAAGTGATGCATTATCTGAATCTCCCTCCTCACATCCTCCACATCATCATCAGTTAGTAATTTCCTCTTCACAATAGACTTACAAGCATAATCTTTCAAAGTAGCTTTCTCCACACAAAGGAATGTCGTTCCGAATTGCCCTTTTCCGAGTTTCGGTCCCATGCTATAAAAATCCCTAATATTTCCTGTTTTTCTCAACAAAACTGATTCTGTTTTAAGACCAGCACTTGCTTGCCTCCTCACATTGAGAGGGCTCCTCGGTGTCGTAGGCTTTGTTTGTTGCGCCAGTGAACCAGTTTTGTCTATGCATCGTGTTGGTTCTGCTTTATTACTGTCTCTTTGTTGCTGTTGTTGAGCTGGTTTCACCTCCTCCTTCTCAATCTTCATTACTTGAGGAGGCTTGTTCTCGGTTTCGCATTTTTGTGCATTATTATTATTATTATTATTATTATTATTATTATTATTATTACTATTACTATTCCTATTACTGTTACTATTATTATTAGAAACCTCTTTCTTCTTCTTCGGTCGTGACCACCAGAATGAGCCTGAACAAATAGGGCTTGTACTTGATCCAACACAGTTGTTTCCCATCTCACACTATTATTAACTCTTCGTTGTGCCAAGCCTCTAAGAAAACAAAAAAACCAAATGAGAGATAAAAAACAAAACCCAAAATCCCAGAATTTTTAAACAACTTTGTATTTGTATTTTCCGTGTTACAATAAATTATTATAAGTTGTGGGAAATTTATTGTACGCATATAACATTGTTGAATAGAAAGAAGATATTGAGAGATAATGAAAATCTTTTTTTTTTTTTTTACCAGGATGCGTGATGGATGAAGATTTTGCCACATACTGAGGAGCCCGAAGATGGAAGTGATCTAAGAAGAACGTGTTGGAGATTTGGAGAACACGTAAAAATAACTCACATTAAAGGGTTTTTAAATAATACGATACCAACTTCAATGAACCCCATTAACAAAAAAGAAAGAAAGAAAATATGAAAATGTGCGTGATGCAGGGGTTTTTAATTCGAAGACAATAGAGAGGAAATTTTTTTAAAGATGATTGAAGATGAATTGCAAAAAATAATGAGAGGATGAAAATTTTAATGTTAGTTAGTTCTCACCCCCGTCACGTCAATTCTCTCGTGAATGTGGAGGATAGGGAATGAGAAAAAAGGAGAAGAAGAAAAGAGGAGGGGAACAAGAGGGAGAAGTTTCAAAAAGGAAAAAAGAAAAAAGGAAGAGAAAGAGAGAAACAGAGGGAGTTACTGGTTTTTCTGTTAGAAAATAATGCATCAAAATGAGGGCAAAACGCGTTTTGGATAATCCGACGATCATTACAGATGGGACAATTAAAATTAACGAACCGGATATCAAAATATGGTTGTGGATTGTTGCATGTACAACCACCAGCCTCTGACCCTCGCCAGTGTTTGTTTTATTTTACTTTCTTCTTTTATTTTACCCGTCCGGTACCATGGTTGTTTGTTAAATTTAATTATAATATTATATAAATATTTATTATCAAAAATTATTTTCTGTAAAATAAATATTTCAATTATTTAGGTCACTTTGGTTTCATCCATTTTACAATAATTTTTTTAAACGTTGAGAAAATAAATTATGTAGTTATGATGTAGAATATACATCCATTATTCATAAAGAGTATAAATCCTCTATCCCATACTTTGTACGGTCTATATGCCAAAGTGTGTGATTGGTCAGAGTTAAAAAAAAACGATAATAATATATTAAATATGTAAAAAACTTAATAATATTTTTATTATTTATTTTTCAACCCTCTTTTAATTTATTTTGTCTTCCATTTGAAGCTCGTTCAACTTCCCGCAAACAAAGTTACATCTGCCGCTAAAACTATAAGCAAATGACTAAACTGCCACTTTAGTCTCTCACTTTGTAAGGAATTTTTATTTTAGTTCCTGATTTTTCAATAATTCATTTTTAGTCCTTCACTTTGAAAAAAGTTACTCACGTTAGTCCCTGACAACGTTTTCTATTTATAGACGTTAACGTCGCCGTTAATTTATAATATTGTATTTCATTTTTGTCTCTAACTTAAAATTTTTAATTCACTTTAGTCCCTCACTATATCGTGTTTCATTTTAGTCCCTAACTTAATAATTTTAATTCACTTTCGTCCCTCACTATAATAACAATGATATTTCTTTCTCTTTTCTCTTGTAGTGTGACTACCTTAAAAATATTGACTGTATGTTCTTCTTGGTATTCTGTAAACTAACTTTATAGTTTATATAAGCACGCGTCAATAGGAAAGTTTCCTTTGGATGAGCACTTCAGAGTACATTATTTCATTATCCATATAACTAGTATGTTTTTCCTCTAAACTCTTTAATGTTTTAGTTGTTTTTATACGCTTTTTAGTGTTTTAGTTATCTATCCATGTGTGAACTAACCGAAATCCTACGGACAACAAGTTAAGATATATGAAGGGTCTTCCATAATACAAAGCAGCGCCTCTGTTTGATATGCTTGTGTTTAACAATGTATTTCATATCCACTTTACACTTATGAAATTTGCACATAGTTTGATCTCAAAACTAAAACATTGTTTGTATTGATAGACAAAACAAGCACTAGGTGAACAAGTTCGTATCTTGCTATCAAGAGCTGCTCCTTTGCCTAGGCATGTGGAGGAATTTTTTAGGATAACTAGTGGATTTACATTATCACGAGGATATGGTATGACGTTTGAATATCAAGCTAAACAAATTGGGGGAGTTTACAACATTTTGGTAATAACTCTTAAACACAGAACTCAATAGAATATTTTTGAATCAAAACTATTCATACCTTCAGATGCAAAGCTTGGAGTCAGTGCTTATATAAACTATAAAGTTAGTTTACAGAATACCAAGAAGAACATACAGTCAATATTTTTATGGTAGTCACACTACAAGAGAAAAGCGAAAGAAATATCATTGTTATTATAGTGAGGGACTAAAGTGAATTAAAATTTTTAAATTAGGGACTAAAATGAAACATGATATAATGAGGGACTAAAGTGAATTAAAAATTTTAAGTTAGGGACTAAAGGAAATACGATATTATAAATTAACTGCGACGTTAACGTCCATAAACGGAAAACGTTGTCAGGGACTAACGTGAGTAACTTTTTTCAAAGTGAAGGACTAAAAAGGAATTATTGAAAAGTCAGGAACTAAAATGAAAGCTCCTTACAAAGTGAGGGACTAAAGTGACAGTTTAGTCATAAGCAAATCCTATAATTCATCACTGAATCGACAATTTGCTGCATTAGATAAGGATTAGGATATGTCTTCCTCTTAGAGCACCTCCACCCCCTCCACAATGTACCTACTTTTCGTTCATAAATGGATCCCACACATTATTTTATAATTCTTCACATCTTTTTATAATTTAAGAACCATTAAGAACTTCAACCACATTTTCACTTTATCCATGAACCTACTTTTCGTTCATAAATGAGTCCCACTACATACCCCACACTCCTAATATTTTATTATAAATATAACCACCATCAAATAACCAAATTTTTTTACCGCCAAAAAAACTAACTACATTTTGAATAATTTTTTTATTTTTCAATGGCTATTTTTTTAAACTATTTTTTTCCCATAAACTCAAAAGTACAAAAGCATAAAATATCATAAATTCAAATTAGTAATGGTTATTGGTAATTAAAATAATACATTTAAAATATCATAAACTTATAATAATACATTTAAAATTTCATAAACTAAAAATACATTTCTCATAACTTAAAAATGCATTAAAAATTACACATAATTACCTTAGAAACTCGATAAAGATTATAAAAGTACTAAAAATACATTTCTCATACTCTAATCATCCACACCTTCATAACCATACATGCTCAATCAAATCGACTTGGAGTTGGTTATGGACATCCCTATCATGAAGAGAAGCTCTAATATGTTAGTACTCCTGAAAATATGGATCATGATCATTATGTGTTTCTGAACTGCCCACAAGATCAGTGTAATGATCAAAATCCCCAACATATGTGTCTCGTTCGTCTTCAACAATCATATTATGTAATATGATGCATGCATATATTATACGCCTCAATTGATCCAAATGTCATTGTCGAGTCGGGCACCGTATTATTGCAAATCGTTGTTGTAATACTCCAAGTGCCCGTCCGATATCCTTTCTAAAGCTTTCTTATTTTTTTTTTAGAATAATTCTCTCTTAGGTCCTTGAGGTAATGAGATGCTTTTGACAAATGCAGCCCATAGAGGACAAATGCCATCCACGAGATAATACCCCAAATTGTATGGAGTCCCATTGACTGAGAAATTTACCTTTGGTGATTGTCCATTAAGAACATCGCTGAAGACATTGGATCGATTCAACGCATTTATATCATTGTTAGATCCCACAACTCCAAAAAAGGCGTGCCAAATCCGTAAATCTGCAGAAGCTACTGCTTCCAACATCACCGTTGGCTTTCCATGATCACCTCGAGAAAATTGTCCTTTCCATGCTACTGGGCAATTCTTCTACTTCCAATGCATACAATCGATGCTACCTAGCATCCCTAGAAATACACGATCTTCCCCGATTTTCATTAGGCGCTCGACATCATCATCGTTGGGCCTTCTCAAGTATGTGCACCCACAACCCTTGTAAAACTGTCGAGGCATTCGATCGAGGTACTCTCGGTCATTCTTACATACTTGACAAGACTATCAGCACTTGCTCCATATGCCAACATTCTAACAGCACTAGTGCATTTATGTAACGGTGAATGACCAAGTTTACTAGTTGCGTCGGGCTTTTGTAAGAAATATTCGTTATGCTCAGAAACAGTATCTACGATTTTGAGGAAGACAGGCTTATGCATCCGAAACCTTCGACGAAAGTGCTCTTCTGCGTACACCGCATTATAAGAGAAGTAATCGTTGAACAATTGAACATGCCCTTCTTCACGATTTTTATCTGTGTTTGATCTTCTGCGAGTACGTCTACGCCACACAACACTTTTGAAATTCGGGAGGAATGTTTGGATCCATTTGAGAGGTATTATGAGAGAAATGAGAATGTGTGGGATGGTGTCTGAATGATCGTAATATTTATAGCTTTCATATGCCAAAATGTTGTGTTAATTGAGTTAAAACAAAGCTAGTATTTATAAGAAAAAAAATTTAACGTTAAAAAATTTATCCGTTTTAATCTATTCGTTGTGGCAACAACGGATCTATTCATTCAGTTGATAGAATGTGTGGCAATTTTTAGTAGTATTTTTTTTTTTTTTTGAAGTGGGAACTATTAGCTTTCAGATTTTTATACCATTAAGAGTAGTTGGTGCATTACATAAATTATCTTTTATGTAGAAACTTCCTTCTAGTAGTTCCCAATTTCCTTAATAAGGTGCATTACAAAAATTGGTGCATTACTACCTAGATGCAGTGGGAACTACTGGCTCGGCAAATTCCCTTTCTTCCCTTCTCTTTTTCATCGCCACCGACCCAACACCATCAACAACATTACCGCCACTCATCACCACCACCGCCACTCATCTCAAGGACATATGCAATCGTCACCGCCACTCATCATCGCCACCGCCACTAGCTACGGTACCACCGTCACCCTTGTCATCAACACCACCACTCATCTCCGCCACCAGTACACATCTTGTAACACCTACATTATTCTACCCTTAACTACCCAATTATTAAAAATGTGAACTTAAAGTTTCCGTTTTATTTGTTAAAAAAATCTCCCGTCAAACGGACAGAGTTTTGTATGTTTTTCAGACCTTTAAAAAAAAAATAGATTTTTCCTGCAACCTGTTGTACATACTTCATATAACACATTCAAGCCAGCACGGCTATCAGCAAACATATATCACACAGTTAGTTTTGTCAGAGTAGCAGCCTATATACAAGTTTGTGGAAATAGTTTGTTTTCCCAAAAGGATTCCTTTCCCCAAGGAGTTGTCCTGGACCTCCAAAAAGCTATTACTTACTTATTTACATCATAACCAAAAAGAAATCACATAACCATCAAGTCATGAGGTCCAGGACATCATCATGTCCTCCTAAATAAACCCCTACTCTCCCTGTAAGGGAGAGTACTCCTGCTCGGCCTGGTCAAGTGTAAGCTCCGACTCAGTACCTGAAAAATAGTAAGAAGGTGAACATTACACATAAATTAAGAATAACATTTTCTAATATGGTATACTACCCAACTAAGCCAAACACATTTAGCACAAGTAATGCATATATTCACAACGTCAAGCCATACCATGTTCACTTGCTAATAAAACAATATTCACTCAATAAACACTCCCATATTATTCCTCCTCTCATATTTTAATTCTTTTAGAGTTTTTCTTATTTCTTGACTTGTCTTTGTTCTTTTTCATACTTCCTCCTTCTTATGATTATATCTATCTTAGGTTAATATTAGTTATTGCGCTTGGTCGATTTGCGGCTTGTCGCAGTCGACCTCGCATTATGAAGTTGTAATTATCGCGCTGGGTCGATGACCTCGCAATATAAGTATCATTATCGCGTTGGGTCAATATGACCTTCGCATTATTAAATATCATTATCGCGCAGGGTCAATACGACCTTCACATTATTAAATATCACTATCGCATAGGGTCAATACAACCTTCGCATTATTAAATATCATTATCGTGCAGGGTCAATACGATCTTCGCATTATTAAATATCCTTATTACGCAGGGCCAATACGACCTTCGCATTATTAAATATCATTGTCGCGCAGGATCAATACGATCTTCGCATTATTAAATATCCTTATCGCGCAGCGTCAACACGACCTTCACATTATTAAATATAAAATATACACATATTCACAAGTACACACATATTCACAAATAAACACCTAGTCTCAAATATACACATATTCACAACATCATCATCACAATTAATTTTCGCATTTACCCTTATATTCCTAACTTCCAAGCTCAAATAATCAATTTTATCAACTACCCTAATGTGCAAAATCCTAAACTAACATTTAACTCTTAGTAAGCAGTATATACATACTAGAAACTTATCCGTAAGATAAGGTAACACTCACTCTTTACCTCAAAATACCAAAAAATAGAGAGAAACCTTGCTTTTGAGCTCTAGAACCTAGGGACCTTGAACTTCTGTTGCGATTCTGGCAAGTGTACCAGATCGTACAAGTAATAAAGTGATAAATAGAGTATCGTTCCCGACGAGGACTGAAATTGACTTTAATAATTCTCACCTATTCGTAGTTACTAAATGAAAATTAAATTGGAATTCAATTGATTGAGTAATTTTTGATTTAAATAAATTAAAATAAATATATAAAACGATTCTTGAACAATGGGAAAAAGAGGGACGTAGTTTCGATGAGGGTTCCTAAAACGTTTGACAATGAATTAATTTGTTTTCCTAAATTCTGAATTTGTTTTTGCAAAAGTAGGAAACGCCTAATGTCTTAGAACGTTTCCGTATTTTAGAGATTAATCTCCCAATGATGTCTCAAGAGAGCCTTAAAACCTAACCCTTAATTAAGTTCAACCAAAACTTGTAAAAATTATTCAATTCATAAGAAATATGTCTATCCCTATGCAATTGAACTGTTTGATTATTGGGCACAATCCTAAATTAATATGTCTATTAAATTAGGATTCCTAGTCATGAACTGCGCACATTCATGAACAACAATAAAAATATAATCAAACATAGAATTTATAATGGAAAGACAAAATCAATTCATTGCATAAACATTAACAAGGTTCCATGTTCATCTACTCCTACATCCCAAAGAAGGATTTAGTTCATAATTGGAAGAAGAAAAACAATAAAAGTGATAAAGAGTGACATGATTACCACCAATCCTTGCCTCTAATCTCCGTTCTTCACCAAAATCAATGCAAAAACTCTCTTCCATGTTTTCTGAATCAATTCTAATTACCAATCCTAGTATTTTAAAGTCAAAAGATGAAACAAATCCCTTCAAAATCCCTAAAGATATGAAATTCGCAATTCCTGGTCTGCGACACTCGCCCAGGCGAGAATAAGGCTCGCCTAGGCGAGTTTTCCACTGAGAAAATTAGCCATGTAAACCCATTTTTTAAAACAGCTCCACCCCACTCGTCTGGGCGAGTGGTAACCTCGCCTGGGCGAGTCTGCCACTTTTTCACTGATTTTGACCGCTTTTCCCCAAACTCCTGATTCCAAGGCTTGCTTTTTCCTTCTTTTCCATAAATCATCAAATTAAGCCTCCAAAACCTGAAATCCACAACAAATCGATACAAAATCCTCAAGGATCTCGTTCATCACATTAGTCAGTGTAACACCTAAGTTTATTTACCCTTATATACCCTTAATTAAAAATAGCAACTTGAAAATTCCTTTTTCGACTCAAGAATTGATTAGGAAAAACTCTTAATTACTTTTCTCTCATATGAAAATCTCCCGTCAAACGGACGGAGTTTCGTTTGTTTATTGGACTTTTCCAAAAATTCCTGTTTTCCTGTAACCTGATAAACAATAATATTTTCACATAACAAAGCCTGCAGGGCTATTCACATACATATACCAGCTAGTGCATCTTCGTGCACGCATCAAAAACAGGTTTAAGACATCAAAGTATCAGCATCAGAGTTAGCGGAATATAAACAAGTTTTAGGAAATAAGTTTTTCCCCAAAATAGACCCCTTTCCCAAAAGGAGTCGTCCTGGGCCCCCAAAAAGCTATTTACATTTATATACAACAAAAAAAGATTCACATCATCGGGCCCAGGACATTCCCATGTCCTACATCACTAAAGGTAACCTACTCTCCCTGAGAGGGAGAGTACTCCTGCTCGGCCTGCTCAGGTGCAAACTCTTCCTCAGTACCTGTGGTGATAGTAAGGAGTGAGTATTACACATAAAATGGGGAGGCAGTTTCCAATTAAGACATAATGCAACACTAAGCCATACACAAATAAAAATTCAATGGCAACATAATAAGAGTCAATTCACCACAATTCAATTTCAAGTATTCATTAGTTTCTCAAATCGATTTTTATTTAACATTTTCTTAAGTCTTTCGTTCCATGTGTTTTAATCATATTTATATTCCTTTTTATCTGTCCCTGGTCACGACCTACTGCGTCTGCACTCCTGTGCACTCACGACTTACTGCGTCCGGGTGTGTTTCTCAATCCCCTGGTCACGACCTACTGCGTTCGCACCACCGCGCGATAACGACTTACTGCGTCCGGGTATAATACAATCTCCCCTGGTCACGACCTACTGCGTTCGCACCCCCGTGCGATAACGACTTACTGCGTCCGGGTATAATACAATCTCCCCTGGTCACGACCTACTGCGTTCGCACCCCCGTGCGATAACGACTTACTGCGTCCGGGTATAATACAATCTCCCCTGGTCACGACCTACTGCGTTCGCACCCCCGTGCGATAACGACTTACTGCGTCCGGGTATAATACAATCTCCCCTGGTTACGACCTACTGCGTTCGCACCCCCGTGCGATAACGACTTACTGCGCCCGGGTATAATATAATCTCCCCTGGCTGAGCCTGGGTATAATTTAATTAGTTCTTTATCATTATCAATTCTTTAGCAAATTTCCATTATTCAAAATTAATTACCACATTACACGTTTTCATTATCCAATGATCACCAATATATTTTGTAACTTAATTAGCACAATTTCACTTATTATCACAACTCAAATTATTAAACAACATAAGCATATAATTCATCAACATCACCAAACCACAAAATGCGATATATCAACATCAAAAAAAATTCCCTAAGTCATAGATTCTATTCTAACAATTATTTTATATTATATCAACCTAAACTAACACAAAATCTTAGTATTCATTATATGCATAATGTAAACTAAACCCCAGAGTAAGGTAATACTCACTATAACCCACTCCTTACCTTAACTTAGTAAAGAGTAAATAGAACCTTAGTGAGCCCTAGCTCAAAATCTTGGAAACTTGAATTTCCAAAGCTTAGCTTGCCACCACAATAAGGAAATGATGAAATGATGATATACCACCCTATTTGTGAGAGCACAAGAAGAACTATCCTTATCCTTGCCTTGGTTTGAGTTTGAAGGCATGAGACTCAACTCCTACATGATCATGGTGCAAGAACCCCTAGGGTTTTAGAACAAAATCCATAAACTAAGAAGAGTTTGATTGAAAAGGAAAATACTTATGGCATGAGACTCACTTACCCAAATCAATGATGAGAAAATGAAAATCCAAAGAGAGGGAAGAAGGGAGTATCACGTGTGAGCCAAGGAGGAAGAGAAAAGAGCTCCTAGCCAAATTCCATGATGCAAGCTTGATGGGTGTGTTTGATTTTGGGTTTGGGGTGCCCAAGATCAAGTGTTTATGGTGGTTTGGTGGAGGAAATATGATGAAGTTGCTCTTGGAGCTTGAGAGAAATTGATGAAGTGATGAGTTGCTTTGGAGTTGAAAAGTGGTGGAATGAAGTGTGTTTGGTGCCTTTTTGATCAGCCTAGGGTGCAGGGAAATCGTGTGGCCAGAAATCAATACTTTGGCCCCAAGTTTGAATTTGGACGCACCAGATCTGATCTGGTGCGCGCCACTCGCTTGGGCGAGCCCATTACTCGCTTGGGCGAGTCTTGGCACCAACTGGTGCTGATGGTGCACCTGGTGCGTGCTGGTGGGGGCTCTGGCGCGCCAACAGAATTTCTGGTGTGGCTGGCGTGCGCATCATCTCGCATGGGCGAGACATTCCCTCGCCTGGGTGAAAAAACTGCACCAGAACCAAGCTGGTGCATGACTCACACGGTCAGAAATGAAAGTGGTGCGGCTGGTGCGAGTTTTGGTGCGCCAAGGAGCAAACTGGTGCGGCTGGGTTGGTGTTGCGCCCGCCTGGGCGAATGGTGGGCTGGCCTGGGCGGGAATCTCACTGAATGGTGCGCCAAATGAATAGTGACTCGCCTGGGCGAGTGACTCATGCGCCTGGGCGAGTTTCAGGGTTTCCAACCTTCGATTCGCCATAACTTTTTCGTCGACCGTCGGATCGAGTCCAAATTTTTAGACATGCTTCTTTACCCCATAAACTTCACATCCAACGGTGGAATTTATTTTCTTAGCTTCCTATAATGAATTTCTAATTTTCTCTTTTCGGTTGATTCTAACACCTAAAACGCCGATTTTACTCCCGATCTCGCTTATTTGACCCTGCCCAAGGCCATATATACCTCCTATACAACTACTAGGACCTATAATCACCACCCACATATTTGGCAAAATTCATTAAATCACTTTTCCAATTTTTCTAAGGTTTTAAATCAATAATTTCCTTAAAATCAAAGTTCAGGATGTTACAATTTCCCCCACTTATTGGAATTTCGTCCCCGAAATTCCGTTCAATTCCTTCAAAGGGAGAACCATCCCAGACAAAGGGGCTTTTAACTACGACACTCACTTCTCTTTGGTTCTACTCCCCCACTTGGAATCGGCATACCTTCTAGCATTAGTTCGCCACTGGACTCTTGCACTCAATGAAGAATACAAGTTATGGTTTAACTTGGTTAGTTTTCGAGGCGAAATACTCTAAGGCTTTCAAGGTTTTACACTATCAGCAGTCTCTCATTTCAAGAGTCCTACTAGGAAGACTCCTACTTGGTCTTGGGTCTCAAAAATCAGGTACGATTCTCCCAACGATTAGACATAGTTTTCTAAGGTCATCAGGGTTTTCTCAAGGGATTTTACAATAAGGGTTGGGAATACTACTATTCAGGCGAATTCCTTCCTTCATTGCCTGTTTGGTTTTGTGCTATTAAAGCTTCCCTAATGATATTGGCGATTAATAACTAAAAGATTGAGGTGCCCATCCCAATCTCTTATCCATCAACGGTGACATCGTGGTCAGGTTCACTAACAGCACTGTCACCGCATTCAATTGCCTATAATCGGTGAACATTCGGAGACTTCCGGAAACTCGCAGACTATAGGAATCTGATCGATCTCTGCCTCCTAATTCATTTCCAGGGCAGATAAAGACAGATCACTAATAGTAATTGATTTCTGATGACAGTCAATCAGAACATGGTGCCGAGACATCCAGTCCATGCCCAGAATGATGTCAAGCTTAGTTAGAGGCAAACAGATTAGATTGACTTTGAATTCCCGCTCCAATACTCGAAGTGGGCAATCCAAACACATAGTTGATGTGACTACAGAAGAATTTGTGGGTGTAGAAACAGATAATTTATAAGGCATTTCTATTGCAGACAACCCTAACTTCTTCATGCAATCGGAAGAAGTAAATGAATGAGTGGCTCCGCAATCAACGAGAATACCACAAGGAATACTATTAACATAACCGGTACCTCTAATCAGTTCATCAGCATCAGTAACCTCCTCGCCGTCCAGAGTATACACCTTGCCCTTCCGAGTCACCCGATTATCACCAGCTTTCTGAACCTTAGCCACATTCACCTCTTTCTTAACTGCATTGTTTGGACAATTCATCACAATGTGACCCGGCTGCCCGCACTTGTAACAGTTTGGACCCTTACTCGGATCCAATGTCCAGCAATCTCCCCTATGGTGCCTACCACAATGTGGACAAGTCGGAATAGGATCATAGGTACTCACTGCCGGGCCTGTTCTAGGCTGGGAGTAAGGACCTGGTCGCTGCACCGAACTCTTGTCCCTGATCGGGCCGGTCCGCTGTATTGCTTTTCTCTTATCCTCCGCCTTCTCTTGCTTTAGAGCATTTTCAAATGCACTAGTCATGTTCAGTAATTGAGCCAAATTTGATATGCCCTGATAAGTAAAGATGGTTCTGATCTTAGCATTCAACCCAGCTTCAAACTTAATGCACTTGGTTCGTTCATCAACATCTTTGTACCCTCCAGAGTATCGGATCAAATCCTCAAACTGAGCTGCGTATTCTCCGACACTCATTGTTCCCTGTTCCAACTTCAAGAATGCTAACTCCTTCTCCCTCCTGACTTCTTCCGGAAAGTATTTGTTCAGAAATCGGATCTTAAAAAGATCCCAATTGATCACCTCATTACCAGCTTCCAAACTACGCCTCTGATGCTCCCACCAGTGTTCTGCCTCACCTGACAGAACATATTCCACCAGTCTAACATACTGATCTACTGGTGGTTGCAGCGAGCGAAGGATTTTCTCCATTTCCTGGAGCCATTTTTGAGCCCCATCTGGATTGAATCCCCCTTCGAACCGAGGTGGATCGTTCTTCCTGAACCTTGACATCCAATCAACAGGAGCTGGTGGAGGATTTATTGCTGCTGTTGCTGCCGCTGCTGCTGCCGCTGCTGCTGCTGCAATGTTTCCCGCTTGGTTCTGTTGCATTTGTGCCAAAGCTGCTGCATGATCCTGCTGTATCTGGGTTTGGGCCTGTTGCACTTGCACTAAGTTCTCTAGTATCGCCGCCATTCTATCATTATCACCTCGTCGCCCAGCCATACTGCTAAGCCATTGAGGAGATAAACAATTAAGCATTTAATATTAAATAAGAATATAAACTTCCTAGTGTTGGTCTTAGACTCTTAGCTAAGTAATTCAGTTACTCTCTTGGTGAGTAACTATTGGAGATGTGAGTCCACACTCCAAAGGCCGAGGGAAACTGCTCTGATACCATAAAATGTAACACCTAAGTTTATTTACCCTTATATACCCTTAATTAAAAATAGCAACTTGAAAATTCCTTTTTCGACTCAAGAATTGATTAGGAAAAACTCTTAATTACTTTTCTCTCATATGAAAATCTCCCGTCAAACGGACGGAGTTTCGTTTGTTTATTGGACTTTTCCAAAAATTCCTGTTTTCCTGCAACCTGATAAACAATAATATTTTCACATAACAAAGCCTGCAGGGCTATTCACATACATATACCAGCTAGTGCATCTTCGTGCACGCATCAAAAACAGGTTTAAGACATCATAGTATCAGCATCAGAGTTAGCGGAATATAAACAAGTTTTAGGAAATAAGTTTTTCCCCAAAATAGACCCCTTTCCCAAAAGGAGTCGTCCTGGGCCCCCAAAAAGCTATTTACATTTATATACAACAAAAAAAGATTCACATCATCAGGCCCAGGACATTCCCATGTCCTACATCACTAAAGGTAACCTACTCTCCCTGAGAGGGAGAGTACTCCTGCTCGGCCTGCTCAGGTGCAAACTCTTCCTCAGTACCTGTGGTGATAGTAAGGAGTGAGTATTACACATAAAATGGGGAGGCAGTTTCCAATTAAGACATAATGCAACCCTAAGCCATACACAAATAACAATTCAATGACAACATAATAAGAGTCAATTCACCACAATTCAATTTCAAGTATTCATTAGTTTCTCAAATCGATTTTTATTTAACATTTTCTTAAGTCTTTCGTTCCATGTGTTTTAATCATATTTATATTCCTTTTTATCTGTCCCTGGTCACGACCTACTGCGTCTGCACTCCTGTGCACTCACGACTTACTGCGTCCGGGTGTGTTTCTCAATCCCCTGGTCACGACCTACTGCGTTCGCACCCCCGTGCGATAACGACTTACTGCGTCCGGGTATAATACAATCTCCCCTGGTCACGACCTACTGCGTTCGCACCCCCGTGCGATAACGACTTACTGCGTCCGGGTATAATACAATCTCCCCTGGTCACGACCTACTGCGTTCGCACCCCCGTGCGATAACGACTTACTGCGTCCGGGTATAATACAATCTCCCCTGGTCACGACCTACTACGTTCGCACCCCCGTGCGATAACGACTTACTGCGCCCGGGTATAATATAATCTCCCCTGGCTGAGCCTTGGAATAATTTAATTAGTTCTTTATCATTATCAATTCTTTAGCAAATTTCCATTATTCAAAATTAATTACCACATTACACGTTTTCATTATCCAATGATCACCAATATATTTTGTAACTTAATTAGCACAATTTCACTTATTATCACAACTCAAATTATTAAACAACATAAGCATATAATTCATCAACATCACCAAACCACAAAATGCGATATATCAACATCAAAATAAATTCCCTAAGTCATAGATTCTATTCTAACAATTATTTTATATTATATCAACCTAAACTAACACAAAATCTTAGTACTCATTATATGCATAATGTAAACTAAACCCCAGAGTAAGGTAATACTCACTATAACCCACTCCTTACCTTAACTTAGTAAAGAGTAAATAGAACCTTAGTGAGCCCTAGCTCAAAATCTTGGAAACTTGAATTTCCAAAGCTTAGCTTGCCACCACAATAAGGAAATGATGAAATGATGATATATCACCCTATTTGTGAGAGCACAAGAAGAACTATCCTTATCCTTGCCTTGGTTTGAGTTTGAAGGCATGAGACTCAACTCCTACATGATCATGGTGCAAGAACCCCTAGGGTTTTAGAACAAAATCCATAAACTAAGAAGAGTTTGATTGAAAAGGAAAATACTTATGGCATGAGACTCACTTACCCAAATCAATGATGAGAAAATGAAAATCCAAAGAGAGGGAAGAAGACAGTATCACGTGTGAGCCAAGGAGGAAGAGAAAAGAGCTCCTAGCCAAATTCCATGATGCAAGCTTGATGGGTGTGTTTGATTTTGGGTTTGGGGTGCCCAAGATCAAGTGTTTATGGTGGTTTGGTGGAGGAAATATGATGAAGTTGCTCTTGGAGCTTGAGAGAAATTGATGAAGTGATGAGTTGCTTTGGAGTTGAAAAGTGGTGGAATGAAGTGTGTTTGGTGCCTTTTTGATCAGCCTAGGGTGCAGGGAAATCGTGTGGCCAGAAATCAATACTTTGGCCCCAAGTTTGAATTTGGACGCACCAGATCTGATCTGGTGCGCGCCACTCGCTTGGGCGAGCCCATTACTCGCTTGGGCGAGTCTTGGCACCAACTGGTGCTGATGGTGCACCTGGTGCGTGCTGGTGGGGGCTCTGGCGCGCCAACAGAATTTCTGGTGCGGCTGGCATGCGCATCATCTCGCGTGGGTGAGACATTCCCTCGCCTGGGCGAGAAAACTGCACCAGAACCAAGCTGGTGCATGACTCACACGGTCAGAAATGAAAGTGGTGCGGCTGGTGCGAGTTTTGGTGCGCCAAGGAGCAAACTGGTGCGGCTGGGTTGGTGTTGCGCCCGCCTGGGCGAATGGTGGGCTGGCCTGGGCGGGAATCTCACTGAATGGTGCGCCAAATGAATAGTGACTCGCCTGGGCGAGTGACTCATGCGCCTGGGCGAGTTTCAGGGTTTCCAACCTTCGATTCGCCGTAACTTTTTCGTCGACCGTCGGATCGAGTCCAAATTTTTAGACATGCTTCTTTACCCCATAAACTTCACATCCAACGGTGGAATTTATTTTCTTAGCTTCCTATAATGAATTTCTAATTTTCTCTTTTCGGTTGATTCTAACACCTAAAACGCCGATTTTACTCCCGATCTCGCTTATTTGACCCTGCCCAAGGCCATATATACCTCCTATACAACTCCTAGGACCTATAATAACCACCCACATATTTGGAAAAATTCATTAAATCACTTTTCCAATTTTTCTAAGGTTTTAAATCAATAATTTCCTTAAAATCAAAGTTCAGGATGTTACAGTCAGCAAAATTTCCATCTTTTTCCTAAAATACTTGAGAAACAAGTTAAAATTACTAAGCAAGAGGGTTAAAAATCATCCAAAAACATCATATATTGAGCTCAAATCACTCCCCCAAACTTAGCATTTTGCATGTCTCAGGCAAAAGTAAAACAAAAATTCACAACTTAAGAACACTTCCTCTA
This sequence comes from Crotalaria pallida, assembly GCA_037953625.1. Lineage (NCBI taxonomy): Eukaryota > Viridiplantae > Streptophyta > Magnoliopsida > Fabales > Fabaceae > Crotalaria > Crotalaria pallida. The sequence goes on from CM075652.1 coordinate 93,174,022, forward strand.
TCAAGATAAATCAATCCAATCAAGAAACTCGGCTCACTTTCTTCAAAACTTTTCTTCACAAACAAATAATCCAATCAAAATTGGTTAGAGGGGCAATCTTCAAAAGAATAATGTGACTAGCAAACAACTCACAACTCACAAATTCCTCTCATGTGTATCAAGGTTCAAAATTCTGCACTCAAGTTCTAACAATTACAATGTGTTACCATAAGCTTGACTATAGACCTACATCTCCACTGAATTTATTGACAACATGCACAAATCATAAGGTCTTTATTTGGTTGTAACGGGGCCATGGCTAAAAGTGTCAGGTGGGATAAAAGAATAAAAGGATAAACAAGGGGCTCTATCAATGAAATCACAACACTTCCCTTTTACATTATGAAATGAGCAATAATGTAATTACACAATCATACTCAATTCACTTGATTTTTTCCTTTCCTTTTCTTTTTCTATTTCTATTCTCTTCTTCTTTTTAATTTAATATATATATATATATTTAAGAAGAGAAATAGAAACACAAATTTTAAGCACTTACACTTTCACCATTTTTCCTAACATTCCACTTAATTGCTCATTCATAACTTCAAAGGTACTTCACAAGAATAGTTCAATTTATGTAGGGTACCAAAGAAAATCCTTAGATCTCAAAGCTCAAAATGGGCAACTAAGGGATCATTATGTCTCAAAAATATGTTGAAGGCCACAAAAACACAAACCTAAGTGCCTTAGTCATGTTCATGCATATGCAATCAATTGTCAATTTTGAAAAGGTCACAAGTCAAGTTCTAGAACACAAAGTAAAAGAGAACACACTCATGAATGAAATGGGGGTTTAAAAATTCAGTCATCAATAATCAATTACTACCCCTTTTGTGTATAAGCCCAAAATCTCTCAGGTAAGGTCAGTTTACTAAACACATATTCTCAAAGAGTTTGCCCAAGTAACCAATTTTTAAAAGAATTACACATTCAATCCAAGCAGTTTATTTTAGAGAAGTGAGCCTCATTCCTAAACCAGACATCTAAACCTATCAAGAGAAAGAAAATCCTAAGCCTAGAATAATCACCTACTTCTACCAGGACATAACTAACACAAAGCTAGGGGAAATCATCAATGAAAAGTTATATTTTGTTGGACTCCCCCAAACTTGAAAGTTAACTTGTCCTCAAGCAACACACTGATCCTAAACAACAATATAAAACAAAAAAATATAAAAAAAAATAAAAGAAACAAAAGATAAGAGACTTCCCTCTCTGAATGCAATCGGAAAATCTAAGGGAGACGCATGTCCTCCCCCAAACTTAACACCTGCCACTAACAAGTAAATCCAAGGTGCATCAGGCACCACCAAATATCACCTGTGACAAATGCAATCCAACTACACAAAGCGATTAAAGTCAACATGACACACAAACCGAAATAAACAAATATCTGAAAACACAAAAGTGCCACACCAAGGCACAAGCAAAAAGGACTACAGGTCTGATTAAAAGTCTCCAAAGGAAAATGAAAACCTAAAGCAACTAGAAAAAATTGCCGCCAACAATAGCAAATCATACATCTCACACCCCACCAGCATCTGCATCCTCATCCATCCCATCCTCATCACTCTGATCCAGGACCTGCAAATCCTCCTGAGAATATGGAGGCAATGGAAAAGGAATATTCATCTGATCAGTCATAGCACGCAAGGCATCCTGGACTATCTGATTCCTGCGCATCTCGCGCTGGAAATACTCATTCTGACGGCTCTGCCTGCGAAGAAGCCGCTCCATCATACTAGTCAAACCAGCCATATCACCACCACAGCCGCGCCCTCGTCCCCGAGGCGCAGCTGGAGCCTGAAGCTCTACAGGGATCGGCTCATTGTTACCATACTCGTGCCGAGCAATATCCAAATAGCGCTCATAAACCTTCATGTTCATCCTTTTGGTTGGCGTAAGCTCTAAAAGATCATCACCCAAATCCACCTGCCAAGCTAAACACAGCTTGGTAATAACCGCAGGCAAACCAAAGGAGCCCGGGTTGCTTTCCCGGGCCATGTGAAAAATATACTCCGACATCAGGAAGCCAGCATCAACCACCATATCCCTCATAATCCCATAGACAATACGCATAATGAAGGGTTTGATATCGGTTTCATGGGACTGGGGGTGCAAGTTATGCATGACAAAATGTGCCCAAAAACGAGCTTCCGGGCGAAGGTATTTGGCTGTCACATGCTTGACTGAGTTGTTCGAACCATGGTTCCAATCTTTGTTTGGCACGAAGAGAGCATTTTTGATGTCATCAAAGCTCTGGGGATCAAGGGTGTCCCTAAGATAGTATTGCTCATAGTTGGTGGGTTCATTGTAAATAGGGAGTCCTAACACTTGGTTAATTTCCTGCCGGCTGTAATCAATTTCTACCCCCCGTACCCAGCTCTTGCGACACCCCGGATTTTGTTGCTCACGATAGTGTGCGTGAGCGAAAAATTCCCAAATTAATGGCTTGCTCATAAATTCCGGGGGTGCCATAGTAAATGGTGCCCACCTGAGATTATGCAATGGGTCAAAAAGCGCGGGGACATCCGAGATGCCCCCCTCATAATCCTCAATGCTAGTGTCCGAATTAATACCCTTCCCTACTACTTTTTCAGTGTAAAATTTCTTGGCAATTTGGTGTTCAAAATTCCTAGAGTAGGGTCGACTAGAGCCACTAGCAAGCCTAGGTTTCTTTCCCTTGTCCCTTGAAGCCATTTTTTCAAAAAAATTCCTAAGTGGCAAATTATCAAACACCTTGTGGGCACTATAACTGAAGGTCCTAAAAGGTGCAAATCAAGCACAAACACTACCCAAAAACAATACCTAGGCCACTAATCAGTGTAGAGACAAGAGAGGAAAGAGACTTACCCACAAATAGAGCAAAAATTCGTGAACCCTAGAGGAGAGAGAAGAGAACTCGAATTGGTGGGGAGGTGAACAAAACCTTCAAGCATGTGACAAGGAGGGAGGAGGAAGAGCAAGGTAGAACCGAATTTTGAGAAGAGGGTGAAAGAAAGGGGTTATTGATGGTGGTTGGGAATGGTTTTGAAGAGAAGAGGGGTAAGGAGAGAAGAAGGATCGGTTGGAGAAAGAGGGAATGGTGATTGGGGATGAAAACCACTTCTTTTATTAAATCAGCAACTGACGCCTCTCGCCTGGGCGAGGGTCATGGCTCGCCTGGGCGAGCCCCTGTTTTTCCACGACGCGTTACAGACCCCCTCACTCGCCTGAGCGAAATTCACACTCGCCTGGGCGAAAATCTCACTGTTTGGCCTCCTCTATTTTCCTTATACGAATTGACTTTTGAACCCCCTTTTCACCCCACCTCGCCTGGGCGCACAGGTGTCGCGCCCAGGCGAGTCTATCAGACCTGTAGCTTTTGCTTTTTTTTTTTAAATGGAGTCAGGAAACAACCTACACTAACAATAAAATCAAGAAAAAGAAAATGAACTTACTTACTACTGGGTTGCCTCCCAGAAAGCGCTTGTTTAACGTCCCGAGCCTGACGGATGACAATACTTCCAAGACTAAGGGTCACGGAGCTCCAATTTGGAAGAGCTTCCCTCAAAAGCATCGCCATGGTACAATTTCAAGCGCTGTCCATTCACTTTAAAAATATCCCCAGACTTGGGGTCTCTTATGTCAACAGCGCCAAAAGGCGAGACCTGCACAATCACAAAACGACCAGACCATCTAGATTTAAGCTTTCCAAGGAAAAGCTTAAGTCTAGAGTTAAATAGCAAAACCAATTGTCTAGGCTCAAATTTCTTATTAGTCAATTTCTTGTCATGCCACTTTTTAGTTTTTTCTTTAAAATCACGAGAAGTGTTATATGCTTGCTCTCTAAACTCATCAAGTTCAGTTAGCTGCAATAACCTCTTCTCACTTGCAGGTTGCATATCCAAGTTCAAAAATTTAGTTGCCCAATATGCCTTGTGAAGTAACTCCACTGGCAAATGAAATTTTTTACCATAAACAACCTGAAAAGGTGACATGCCAATGGGTGTCTTATAAGCAGTTATATACGCCCACAAGGCGTCATCCAACTTTTTTGACCAATCTTTCCTACTGCTATTAACAGTTTTCTCTAGGATTCTCTTAAGAGACCTATTGGACACCTCTACTTGACCACTGGTTTGTGGATGGTATGGGGTAGCCACTTTGTGGTGCACCCCATATTTGGACAAGGCTTTCTCCATAACCTGATTGCAAAAATGACTCCCACCATCACTAATAAGCACTCTAGGTACTCCAAACCTGCTAAAGATTTTTTTTCTCAAAAAGTTCACAACTACAGAAGAGTCATTGGTGGGAGTGGAGATTGCCTCCACCCACTTAGAGACATAATCAACCCCCACAAGAATGTATCTGTTTTTATAAGAAGGGGGAAAGGGGCCTACAAAGTCTATGCCCCACACATCAAATACTTCAACTTCTAAAATGCCTTGAAGAGGCATCTCATCTCTCCTAAAAATATTCCCAACCCTTTGGCATCTATCACAGTTCATCACATGGGTCCTAGCATCTTTAAAAATGGTGGGCCAGTAATACCCACATTGTAAAACTCTAGAAGCTGTCTTTTCACTGCTGTAGTGACCAGCATATGGTGAATTGTGACAATGCCAAAAGATGTCAAGAATTTCATATTGGGAGGCACAACGCCTGATTACCCCATCTGCACTCCTCCTGAACAGGAATGGTTCATCCCAAAAATAAAACTTGGCATCGTGTAAAATTTTTTTCTTTTGTTGCCAAGTCATATCCTTAGGAATCACGTTCGCTGCTAAATAATTAGCTAGATCAGCATACCATGGGAGTTCAGATGCAGCAAATAGGTGTTCATCAGGGAATTTTTCCTCAATTGGAACCTGCTTATCCCAATTACTATCCTCAAGGGGGAGCCTAGATAGGTAATCAGCAATAACATTCTCTACCCCCTTTTTATCTCTTATTTCCAAGTCGAACTCTTGCAATAGCAAGATCCACCTAATCAGCCTTGGCTTAGCATCGTGCTTAGCCAATAGGTGCCTTAAAGCAGCATGATCTGTGAACACTATCACTTTCGAGCCTATCAAATAGGCACGAAACTTTTCCATTGCAAAAATCACTGCCAAGAGTTCTTTTTCAGTGGTCGTGTAATTAATTTGTGCACTATTCAACACACGACTGGCATAATATATTGCATGAAAAATTTTATTAATTCTTTGACCAAGTATAGCTCCTATTGCGTGGTCACTAGCATCACACATTAGTTCAAAAGGTTCACCCCAATTGGGTGCAACCACGATAGGAGCTGTAATCAATCTCTCTTTCAAAAGTTCAAAAGATTTCATGCAATTATTATCAAAAATGAACTCAGCATCCTTCTCCAGTAAATTGCATAGGGGTTTTGCAATTTTTGAAAAATATTTAATGAATCTCCGATAGAAACCGGCATGACCCAAAAAACTTCTTATCCCCTTAGCATTTACTGGAGGAGGTAGATTTTTGATGACATCAATCTTTGCCTGATCAACCTCAATACCCTTTTCTGAAATCTTATGTCCTAAACCTATCCCCTCCCTGACCATGAACTGATACTTTTCCCAGTTAAGGATTAGATTAGTTTCTTGACATCTTTTTAAAACTTTACCCAGATTGGCAAGACATGCATCAAAGGACGACCCGTAGACCGAGAAGTCATCCATGAAAACCTCAATGAAATTTTCGACCATGTCGGAGAATATAGCCAACATACACCTTTGAAAAGTCGCGGGTGCATTACAAAGCCCAAAGGGCATTCTCCGATAGGCAAAAATCCCAAAGGGACAAGTGAAAGCGGTTTTTTCCTGGTCTACAGTATCGACACAGATCTGATTATAACCTGAATATCCATCCAAAAAACAATAGAATGCACGTCCTTCTAATCGTTCCAACATTTGATCCATAAAGGGTAATGGGAAATGATCTTTCCGGGTGGCATTGTTTAATCTCCTATAATCAATGCACACACGCCACCCAGAAACAGTGCGGGTTGGTATTAATTCATCTTTCTCAGACTTAACCACAGTTAACCCCCAATTCTTAGGCACTACTTGCACTGGGCTAACCCAAGTGCTGTCGGAGATGGGGTAGATAATGCCTACATCTAGAAGTTTGACTACCTCCTTTCTCACGACTTCCTGCAAAGTCGGATTCAGCCTCCTCTGAGGCTGAATTACTGGCTTAAAATTCTCCTCAAGGAGAATCTTATGCATGCAGAAGCTGGGGTTAATCCCCTTCAAATCAGACACACTCAGTCCTAAAGCAGCTTTGTATTGCCTCAAAATTCTCATTAATTTCTCAATTTCAGTTTCAGTCAAGGCATTACTAATTATAACTGGATAGAATTTAGTGTCATCTAAGAATTCATACCTAAGATTTGGTGGAAGAGTTTTGACCTCTGGTATTGCCCATGCCTCCTTTTCATGCATCTTCATCTCCTTCATCTGATCTGTCCTTGTGTAAGCTGTAGGTGCATCTAATCTGGCCACCACCTTCTTCATCTTCAGATCTTCACTCTTCTCATGTATCAGAGCTGCTGCCAACACATCTCCATGCCCAATTTGCTCAAAGGTAGACGTGACTAAAGTGTCAATCATGTCCACTAAGAAACATTGGGAGCTTTCCATCAGATTCTTCATGGACCGGTAGACATTAAATGAGACCTCTTCCTCATGAACCCGGAGCTTGAGCTCGCCCTGTTGAACATCTATGAGGGCTCGCCCAGTAGCTAGAAAAGGTCTACCCAAGAGGAGAGGAATGTCTGAATCCTCCTCCGTATCCAAGATGACAAAGTCAGCAGGGAAGATGAACTTGTCCACCTTGACAAGCACATCCTCCACTTTCCCATAGGGCCTTTTCACAGATCGATCAGCTAGCTGAAGGCACATCATTGTTGGCTTTGCTTCTCCAATACCAAGCTTCTTGAAGATGGAGAGGGGCATCAGATTGATGCTTGCCCCCAAGTCGCACAGAGCCTTGCCAATGTCAAATCCCCCAATGTTACAAGGGATTGTGAAACTCCCAGGATCTTTTAACTTCTGAGGGAGCTTCCTTTGCAGAATTGCACTACACTCCTCTGTGAGAAGCACAGTCTCATCATCTTGCATCTTTCTTTTGTTGGTCAAGAGCTCTTTCATGAACTTAGCATACGTGGGCATCTGCTCAAGGGCCTCCGCGAATGAAATGTTGATCTGGAGCCTCTTGAACACCTCCATGAACTTGGCAAATTGCTTCTTATTCTCCTCCTTTTTCAACCGCTGAGGAAAGGGAACCTTGTGAGACATCTATGGTTTCTTCTCTTCTTCCTGAGTTGCAGTTGAATTCTTATTTGGTTGCACTTCAGGAGTTGTGTCCTCAGCTGGTTGTTCCTTTGCCTCTTCCTTCTCAAGCACCACCTCATCACTCTTCTTCCGTGGCTCCTTAAGAGACTTGCCACTTCGAAGAGTAATGACCTTGCAATGCTCCCTGGGGTTTGGAATGGTGTCACTAGGAAAGGATCCCGGTGACCTCTCTGACATCTGCTTGGAGAGTTGACCCATCTGAACCTCCAGATTGCGAATGCTGGCACCCTGGTTTTTGAAGTTGGCTCGCGTCTCCTCGACAAAATTTGTTGTTGTTTGAGCGAGCTTCTCAATTGCTGCCTCCCAAGGTGCCGGTTGCTTCTCTTGTGGTGGCTGGAGTGCTGGACTGCGCCACGAGAAGTTAGGGTGATTTCTATACCCTGAGTTGTAGGTGTTTGAGTAAGGATTGTTCTTCTGTCCTCCTCCCACAAAATTCACCTGTTCATCGTTACCTGTGCTAGCACTAACCTCAAATGCACACTCACCATTACGGTGGTTGCCTTTACAGAAATCACATGTTAGTACTAAAGCAGGATTATCAGAAGGGATAGGAGGTATACCTGATGAAGCATTCATTTGGACCTGACCCAATTTCTGAGTCAATGCAGCTATCTCTTGCTGCATCTCTTTATTCTGTGCGAACAGGGCTTGCACATTCTCAGGCTCCAAATCACTCTTCTTCATGATGCGCTTCCTAACAGTAGCACGAGTGCTGTTGTGAGCCATCTTCTCAAACAACTGTCTAGCCTCTGTAGCGGTCTTGCTCTCTAATGAACCTTGTGATGCACAGTCGACTAGATGCTGATTAGAGAGACTCAACCCATCATAAAATGTCCTCATCTGCATCCATTCAGGCATAGCGTGATTGGGACACTTCTTCAACATCTGTTTGTACCTTTCCCACGCCTCATGTAAAGACTCTCCATCCTACTGAGTGAAGGCGTTGATTTCTTGCCTAAGCTGAGCTTGCCTGGAGGGTGGGAAGTACTTGTCCACGAAAATCGTAGCCAATTCCTCCCAAGAAGTGATGCTCCCCTGTGGTTGTGCACAGAGCCATTGAAGTGCCTTTCCCCTTAATGAGAGGGGAAAATGCCTCAACCTTATTGCCTCATCACTTGCACCTTGAATCTTGAAGAAGTCCAGGTAGCTCAGGAAACTGGCAATGTGATCACTCGGATCCTCTTCTGGGGCACCGCTAAATTGATTTGATTGCAGCATGTTCAGATATGCCCCCTTAATGTCAAAATTCGCGGCAGTGACAGCAGGTCGTACTATGCTAGTACCAAACAAATTCGGGTCGACTAAGGCGTAATCTGCCAAAGTACGCCTGTCAGGTTCCTGCTCACGCTCATGCCTGCGTTCTCGCTCGCGCTCTTCAGCCATTATTCTTGCTCGTTCCCTTTTCTCTCGCTGTGCTTGTTTCCTTAGCTTCTTTGTTCTCAACTCGATCTCAGGATCGAATTGTAGGCTGCTGTAATCACCTGCAGAACGCAAGTGCATATACCAATCTCGGCAAAGAGGGTTAAAAGCACCTGTTGAGTAAATAGAAATGATTAAAAATAAATAGCTAGAGTAAACTTTCACTATGTAACTACTAAAAGTACCGAAAAATTATCAAAATCTAATTTTAGTTCCCCGGCAACGGCGCCAAAAACTTGTTGAGATTTTGGCAAGTGTACCAGATCGTACAAGTAATAAAGTGATAAATAGAGTATCGTTCCCAACGAGGACTGAAATTGACTTTAATAATTCTCACCTATTCGTAGTTACTAAATGAAAATTAAATTGGAATTTAATTGATTGAGTAATTTTTGATTTAAATAAATTAAAATAAATAAATAAAACGATTCTTGAACAATGGGAAAAAGCGGGACGTAGTTTCGATGAGGGTTCCTAAAACGTTTGACAATGAATTAATTTGTTTTCCTAAATTCTGCATTTGTTTTGCAAAAGTAGGAAACACCTAATGTCTTAGAACGTTTCCGTATTTTAGAGATTAATCTCCCAATGATGTCTCAAGAGAGCCTTAAAACCTAACCCTTAATTAAGTTCAATCAAAACTTGTAAAAATTATTCAATTCATAAGAAATATGTCTATCCCTATGCAATTGAACTGTTTGATTATTGGGCACAATCCTAAATTAATATGTCTATTAAATTAGGATTCCTAGTCATGAACTACGCACATTCATGAACAACAATAAAAATATAATCAAACATAGAATTTATAATGGAAAGACAAAATCAATTCATTGCATAAACATTAACAAGGTTCCATGTTCATCTACTCCTACATCCCAAAGAAGGATTTAGTTCGTAATTGGAAGAAGAAAAGCAATAAAAGTGATAAAGAGTGACATGATTACCACTAATCCTTGCCTCTAATCTCCGTTCTTCACCAAAATCAATGCAAAAACTCTCTTCCAAGTGTTCTGAATCAATCCTAATTACCAATCCTAGTATTTTAAAGTCAAAAGATGAAACAAATCCCTTCAAATTCCCTAAAGATATGAAATTCGCAATTCCTGGTCTGCGACACTCGCCCAGGCGAGAATAAGGCTCGCCTGGGCGAGCTTTCCACTGAGAAAATTAGCCATGTAAACCCATTTTTTAAAACAGCTCCACCCCACTCGCCTGGGCGAGTGGTAACCTCGCCTAGGCGAGTCTGCCACTTTTTCACTGATTTTGACCGCTTTGCCCCGAGCTCCTGATTCCAAGGCTTGCTTTTTCCTTCTTTTCCATAAATCATCAAATTAAGTTTCCAAAACCTGAAATCCACAACAAATCGATACAAAATCCTCAAGGATCTCGTTCATCACATTAGTCAGCAAAATTTCTATCTTTTTCCTAAAATACTTGAGAAACAAGCTAAAATTACTAAGCAAGAGGGTTAAAAATCATCCAAAAACATCATATATTGAGCTCAAATCAACTTCCTTAGCTTAGTTTTCCACCTCAACAAAGCCAAAACCCAGTGTTGATAAATAACTCTATTATGTGGGTTGAATGATGGAAGTTGATTGCTCTTGTCTTGATCTTGAATAGAAGGCATGAGGTAGGGTGTCCTCCATGGTTATGAGCTTGAACATGAAAATCAAAGAGAGAAAATAAGGGGGAGAGAGAGAGGCGTGTATATGGAAGGAAGAGAGGAAGAGATATTTTTACCTATTTACTTGGCTTGATAATCAAGAGAAGGAAATGGTGATGGAGATGATGCTTGATGCGAGTGGTTGATGATGAAGATGGAGGAGGTATGTTGATACCCTAAGAGTGAGAGAGGAAGGGACGTATATCATGAAGAAGGAAGGGAAGTGTGTGTTTTTGGTGCCAATAAGTTAGTTTGCATGAAGGGAAAATAGAATGTGTGGATGGGGTATGGTGGCTTCATGTGAAAGCCACCAATTTTGTGGTTGGAATGGTGCCACTCGCACCAGCTAGAATTTCTGTGCGCCTGGGCGCGGTTCATGGCGCGCTGGGGCACCTGACTACTTGTGTTGCGTGCCAATTTGTTTTTTTTCGCCTTTACAAATGTCGTATTTCTTCGTTACCCGTCGGATCTTGCTCAAATTTTGAGACAAGCATCCTAAGACTCTAAACTTAACATCCAACGGTGGAAATTGTGTTTGAAGGATTGGACGTTATATTTCAAATTTCCTAACTTAGGATGTTCTTAAAATCAAACTTACTCCTTACTTCGACTTATTTTGATAAAATTCCACATTCTAAATATCCTAAGGTAATTATCATAATAGATTTACTTGGAAATTAAAATTGAGGATATTACAATTCTCCCCAACTTATTGGAATTTCGTCCCCGAAATTCCGTTCAATTCCATAAATGGAGAATCATCCCAGAAGATAAAGTCCTTCAACTACGATGCTCATGACTCTTTGATTCCACTTCCCTACTTAGGACGTTTCTAGGACCACGCTACTCAATAATTCCATGCCTATATTGGGACATACCACCCACTTATTCTTAACCCGACTTCTCTTTTCGCTTCCTCTGCGCCACTCCAATAGGTTAAGACCTATTATCACCTCGACAAACATCCGAGTCGCCTACCAAGTTCTCCCCCACTTGCCGATACCAAGGAGCTGAATGCGTCGGCTTCCAATTCAACTTGCACACCCTTTCCAAAGGAGGGCAAAAGGCCTTAGCACTAACTAGAAATGAATTCTTTGGAGCTCACAAGGAATTTGGGCTTTTGCTTTAAGGAAAAACAACTTAAGATCATGCAATCAAAAGACTTATCATAAAAAGCAACAATCTATGGTGGAACTATCCTCATCACTGAGGAGACAAATAGAATAAACAAGACTGGAACTCTAGGAACGATTGGTATTTAAGGATAATAAGCAAAGAGAGAAGCGTGAGTTCACAATCATTGGTCAGTTGGGAGCAAAGAACCTTTGATTGCGGGCAAAAATTGATACTTCAAGATTGACTCGGACCACGAAGAATAAGAAGAAAAAAATTTACTTCCACTAATTGAAGCATTACTTAAGGCTCACACAAACTCTAATAGAGTTTTGAAGGACAGTTAGCAATCACGACTTGAGATAAGCTGAAAATCTTAAGAGTAGGACACTTCACTACCCACTAACTTGGGGTAATGGAACTTAGGTCGAACTGTGGGTGCATGACGGTCATTCCATTACAACTTACTCCGAGTTGGATACAAAAAGGAACTTGTTTGGATTCAGAAAGGAGTTTACCATCAGCTGATGGTCATTGAATTGAACTGTCTTTCCTAAGACTTGAGAATTCCCACACCTATATAGGTTTAAGCTCTCGTCCTATCATTTTGCTCTAGGTCTATATCTTAATTTGACCTGAAGATTTGGAAGGAACACCTTCTAGCTAGCCTATTCTCTTCTAACACTTCTATTTCTTAGAGGTTACAACTCTGGTTACCTTAATCTTACTTAAAGATTGCAATGATATCGTCTATTAATAGATGTAAGGATTGAGGTGATCAAGTTCAACCCCACGTCTATCAATATCGCATCACTGCTGAATTCCACTAGTAATGTCATCATTTAGCAGATGTAAGAATTAGAGTGATCAGTTCTAACCTTACATTCCATTAAACAACAACATTATCAAGGTCTTGGGGTAAAACTTCACTCAAGGTTCTACGCTGTCTAGTTCTCCTTAAAGTTTTCCATAACTTTCTAGAAAACTGGTTTAACACTGGGTACCCCTTAGGTTTCATACTCTTTTGTCACGGAAAATCAGGTATCCTAAGTCTCTCCTTACCCCCACTAACTGCTCAAACAAAGCCTATATCATAAACATAATCTAAAGAATATAAATATCTACAGCGGTTTCCTAAAAAATCGCTTCCCGAAAAACTTAAGGATATCTCCTATCTATTTTAATTCGATCGAGTTCATCTATTAATCTGGTTTTGGGACAATTGACCACCCAGAAAAAAAGAATAACTAGGATATAAATTACATGCTTTTACTAAAACTAATAAAGATGGATACCTAACATGTACCTCTAACCAACTCATCAGCTTCTACTACTTCTTCGCCATCAATTGTATATATCTTACCCTTCTGATGTGGTTTGTTGTTACCATCTTTCTGCACCTTAGTTATGTTCACCTCTTTCTTCATTGTCCTTTGGGGACAAGTGACTGCATAATGACCAGGTTTTCCACAATGATGGCAAAGTTCTTCTTTTCTATTCGGGTTCAGACGCCAACATACTCCCCTATGCATCCTGCCACAATGCTGACAAGCAGGAACAGGATCATAAACATTCACCGACTGTCCAGGTTCCCTTGGAGCTGCTGCTCTAGGTTGAGGATATGGTTCTGACTTCTGAATTGGTCACTTTTCCCTAATGGACCACCTGACCTTTGAACTGCTCTGCTTCGTTCATTAGCTAACTTCCGTTTGAGACCCTTTTCATAAGTACTTGCCATGTTCACCAACCGAGAAAGATTATCAATGTTGTGATACTCACAAGAGAGGCGCACATCATGTAACATCCTACTTTTTAAACTTTAAGAAATTACTTTAAATTAATATTTATTTATGAAAACGTTCTGGGTTTACGAAAAATTGACAGAGTTTCCTTTATAAATCGGACTTTCCCCCGAATAGAATTAAACCTGTCAGTCCAGAACAGTTTTCAATCAAGTAGAAATATCACTTTCAGTTCAAAATATACAATACTAGGCCATGCTTTAAAACTTATCAAAATAAGGATATACACATAATTCTTCAAATATACAAAAATGCTTAAACAAAATATAATCATTATTTACAATTACAATTCTTTACAAAATGGATTTTACACATTAAAGAATCTAGGAACGGTTGCTCGAACTTCGTGACCCTTAGGTCACTTATACCAATATACTCCCTACTATGAGTATACCTTTCTCGGCCTTGACATTTTGTGCCTGAATCCTTGGTGTACCTAATATGTCCACTGTAAGGGTGAGTACTTTGAAATCTAGATCAAATAAAACGTTTAAAAACATTAATAAATCATAAAGAGGCATATTAGTACACAAACAATAACAATTACACAATTCACAATTCAATTAACAGGTAAAGCATCGTAGCATTATCCAATTTATAAATTATACATCATAAGAGTACAATACTATAATATAATACTATAATGCACAATCACATGGTTATGCTATGCTAACGTCACATTAGATGATTTCATTCTCGAATCCGGTATTGAACATTTCATTTCATTTTAGTACTTTAACACTTGGATCGGATTCAATGAATTAAAACATCTATAACAATGCATTCACACTTTCCCTTTCACTTTCACACTTTAACAATAACATTTTAACACTTTTAACAATTGGGTACATTGTGCTTCACATTCTCCCCGAAGGAGGGTTCCTCACACAATGTACCTTAACACTTTTCCCTTTTTCCAATAACAATATACATCCTCACATACACCCTCCACTCTGGGGAAAAACCGACCAGGAGTAAGTATTTCTCAACCTATAATTGGGTGCTTCACCTCCACCTAGGAAGGTCCCTCGCTCACCCGCTTGCACAGCACTTCACCCCTATAGGGTTCGTCATGCAATTTGGATTGATTTCCCAAATTGGCTTTCGCAGAAATCACCCTCGACTGGCCAAAACGAGCCAAAGTAATGGAATTACTATGGTTTGCGTAGAACCAATCCCAAAACGGAAAGCAAACCCGTGTCCTTTGCAGGATCAAAGTTCTCCATAATAATCCCAATATTTTACTTTTGCCCTCATCAATCGTAAAACGACGTATGTTTTTCCCCTACTCCTAACGTCCACCTTTACTCCATGCATGATCCAAAATTCTAAGTATTTCTCAGTTGAATTCAAAGCCCTTTTTGTCCTTTAGAAAAATATCATTTGTTTGGTTCAAACTCAATTGAGAAAACTTAGTCCTATTTAATGCATAACTATATGAATGCCACTTTATGCTTTTATAAACACACTAGCCATATACAAACATATTATTTACACTTATAACATTAATATTCACAAGTACAATAACAATTTCTAATCAATTAACATAAAGCATACATAGAGAATAGTCATTAAAACTTAGGGTTTCTATCTTAACACTACCCTCCTAACCTTAAACTTAACCAATCAACTAAATACACCTATTTATAATTTTATTACTATAATCAGACCCTCTCTCTAATACTAGACCAAAGTAAACCCCTTACCTCTTGAAGAGAAGAGGAGAAGATGAGAAATTGAGGGAGCACCGACACCAACTCCAATCCAAGCTCCTACGTTCTTCCTCTCTTGATTCCTATGGCTCCCCAAGCTCCTTGAATGGATTTGAGACTCCACTTGATCAATTTCACAATTTGGGGTTTCGGGTTAATTTGGGGGTTTTGTGAGAAAGAGAGAAATTGAGAATTGAGAGGGGAAAATACATGAGGGAGTGGTAGGGAGATGATTTGGGGGTTTAATTTGATAACCTTTGGGTGGTGGCTTTGAGGAATCAAAGCCCTAAGTGAAGGAGGGAGAGAGAATTCGTGTGAGAGGAGAGAGGAAACTTTGTGAAAATGAACTCCAAAACGTGTTTAGAGTCTGATATAGCAGTGGTTAATCGATTAACCACTTTGGTTAATCGATTAACACTTGACAATTACAAAGGGTTAATCGATTAGCCTTGCCCTTATCGATTAGTGCCTGAATGTGGCTAAAAATCTAATTGATTATGCCACCCACTAATCGAGTAGTGGCTGAATGTTGCATAAAATCTAATCGATTAATGCTTCAGTTAATCGATTAACTCACTGAAAATTGCCTTTCTTTCATACTTCTAAGAGTTCTAAGCCCTCACCACTCATATAAACTTACTCTAAGCTAAAACCTACATACTAAACACATACGAATCTATTCTTAACCCATAACCTTTCACACTTAACTAAATACTAACCCTAACACAAACTAATTCTAATACCAATTAACGTTTCTAAATGAAAATCGACGCTTAAGAATACTACGACACTTATGAAAATTCTACTAACCACTGCACCTAACCACTTAGTAAATTTGGGGATGTTATAATTCTCCCCCACTTATATGAATTTCGTCCCCGAAATTCGGCTTACTTCAATGAAAAGGATGATACAGAGCTACATGCTCGACTGAACAAGAGGTCTTAACCTACTTCAGGATAGACAGAACCTTGGGGATTCACTCCCCCACTTAGGCTGCAACTCCGGTTGGGTTTCTTTACTAGGTCTACTTGCTTGCTAATGAAACTTTCTGAAAAAGTCCCCCCACACATTAGGGTTCTACTCTTGGGATCCTATTCCATTACTATTACTCGTGACCACGGAGAGAGATTGACCTATGCTCAAATACAATATGCAACACCCCGATTCGGCAACTTGAAAACTTCCGTTAAATATAGTGAAAATTAGGGCCATTTTTTTTAAGTGTTACACAAGATGAGAACATTTAGGTTTCCAAAACATAATTACATTTAAAACATCATGTTCTCATATTGTGCAAACCCCTTTCAAGTTCCAAACCGAGGTGTCACGAGACACCGCACTTTGAAACCCGTTTTCACAATATCATTTAAAACCTAGCCCGTTTACTTGTTTCAAAACCTCATTGTTAAGGAAAACTTTAGCCGGGGTACAGTATGGTAAAGAGAAGGTAACTAAGGACTTACACCGGAATACATTCCGCCAGGGAATTCCTAGCTTCTAGTCAGACCTTCTAACACTCGTCATCTCACTCCGGCCTTGATAGATTCCACTCACGGTTCGCTAGTAGAGTTGTCCTCATTCGTGCCCCAGGGTTTCTCCACCGAGTCGTCTCCTTTTAACGCAGATGTGCCTACCTCCCGAACAAGCTGGATCTGGAACCTCAATCTCTTTGCATCTAGTAGCCGTGCAAATTTTCCAGAGAAAGGGCAAAAGTACAGAAGAAGAGGAGAATAGAAGAAGAGGAAAGAGTAAGCTACCCAGACAGTTATGTCGACTATGTGGAATTACAATAGGCGAATACTAAGGAAAGACAATGAACAACACACAAACCACAACAACATGAACCTCAGGTGCACACATATGATTAAACACAATCTTTTACTTAGCCTTTTCATAATCACATTCTTATAAACTTCCACAATATCTCTCAATCCTTCCTTCTTATCATACATCGCCAATTTCATCACGCGTTCCCAGAATCCTTTCTTATAGTTTTTATTCGATGTTGGATATTTTATTGTATATCTCATTAAACATCTTTGTGCTTTTAGGTTTTATTATTTCGGATAGCTTCAATGATGAGGGGGAAACATCATTGAGCTCGCACACGTCTACATCTCCTCGGTCAACCACCCAACCTAGTCGGAAGCAAACAGGAGTACAGGACCTTTACCACGCGTGCACGACAGCTGTCACACACAAATGGTCCCAGACCAGGAGGCTCAGCCTCAAATCATAATCATATCATTTAATCAATGCACGCCCTCGGCGGCAACACAAATGCCCCGTTCCAATCCCTCTCAATGTTCTAGACTTGCATCGAGGGGGCGACAGTATAATTTCTAGTTCGCGATGCGGAACTTACGACGGTATTAGACCCAGTCCCCACCACGTTAGTGCACCGCATGTGAGATTCGTTCCGCCTAGAAATATACTCTAGGCTTCTTGACGTTTCACCGTCCTTGCCCTCCCCTCCTGCAATCTCCACCTGAGTATCCGCAGATACCCATAGTATCTTCCTCTCCACTACTTCGATTCGACTCTCATACCTCACCGCGTTGATAAATGTCTTTTAAAATCTTTTATAGCTTTAATGTTTTAATTAGCGGCTTAGTCCTAACAGTCGGCTCGTCCTTGGTGCATCCCTTCAACGAAGCCCGACCACTAAACGTAAATTGTTCTCCCTAAAATCACAATGGCCCCAAGCCACACATCAATCTCATCTCAATAACAACATTCTCGTCAGCTCATGCTCAGCATAATTCTTTCCAACTTCCTCAAAACTCATTTCCTCTTCTTTCTCAAAAACTCTTTTCGCAAAGCTTTTTCAAAAAGATGACTTTATAAAACTCTTTTAAAAATATTGTTTCACACTTCCTTCAAAATATCTTTTCACAAATTCTTTTCAAAAGTTTCTTTTCAAAAACTGTTTTCAAAAGTCACATTTTTGGGTGAGTGTTAGTGGAGGAGCAAGCTCAACTCAACACTAAGCTTCTTCCCAAAAACATAGAAGAGGAATCACATCTTTACTCCAGCACATCTCACTGCCATAATCACATTCTCTTTTCAATTTCAACTCTTTCTCTTCTTCACTCACATCATCTTTATCTTTCAGTCTCCTTCGTTTCGTATAACTTTCTCTTTTTAGTCTTACTGCACCATTTATTTCTTTCTCAATCTTTCTCATATTTCTTATTCGCCTCTCTTTTCTCTTTCAATCTCTCTATTAATTCAGGTCTCAGGGTAAAATCAAACATCTTTTAACAACTTACTTAATTTACTTCACATACTAAACTAACCATCAGTTCATGCATAATAAACATCATATCCTTTCAACAACATAATAACTATAGACAACACTTCGGTCTCAGCGATTTGTAGGGATAGCCCACGACACACAAACAAACAAACAAACACTCACTATCCCACTTCCTCGCCTTAACGAGACCGGGTCCAACCTTTGAGATGATTGGGCGCCTTAATATGTTGCCTAATACCACGGCGTCTTAAGGGGAGCTTCTCTCTCACCTGGATGACGACACATCCGAAAGCTTTCCAGGACTTCCCGTTGCTAGCTTTGCATCGTTCCTTTCGCGTCCGACACCCGAACTAGACATTTTTCCCGTGCGTTAGAACGTTTTTGATAAATTCTTAATTTCGTTTTAAAATGCGTTGCTAAAATCCGAAGGTCTTGGATCCAAATTAAAAAGGGTTTTCAAGAAAACTTTGAACAATTAAAATAACCTTTTATTAAAACAATTCCATTCCCTGAGTTTAGAACATTCTAGTTAAAGGAAATCAGTGTTCTTAAGTTTTAAAACACGATATCAAAAATCCAAGAAAATAAAATTTCAAAACCATACTTTGAAAATCTCTTAAGACTCAAGACTTCAAGAAAATAAGATTCCAAATTGATTTGAGTTATTTTAAATCACATCCTTAAATAAAAAATTTTTCAATTTCTTTAAAATACAAACATAGATTTTTCACAAATACAGTTCACAAACAGTAAAACAAATTCAATCCCACGCAACAGCAGCACACACGAAATTTCCTAATCACTCACAAACTCACATAATGAAAACCACAATTTTTAATCATGCAACATCCTTAATTAAATTTCAATCTAAATAAATTAACTCAATTACTCCTTAGAAAATAATTTAAACTCACTCTTTTAATTAGCCCACCAAAACCGAATCATATATGGCTAGAAATTCCTAGCCTCTAATAAATTTTAACAACTTGAAATTATTGAATTATCACTATAAAATAAAATCATTTATTTTCATTTCTAAGATCAAAAGATGAGAGAAAGACACACACACACATCATTATTTTCACCTAACATACAATATCACACACTTAGGACATGGCTATAATCATAAATCATTTCACGAAGACCGTTTTCCAACTATATACATATGCTTTGGCCGAATCATGCATATATGATTTTGCAAAGGATTTAATGCACAAGGACATGTAAAATCATGAGATCATTTTCCTTATTTTAATCTAAAAACCGCAAGCATGCAATAAGGAAATTATCAATTTTTAATTACATTTTCAAAGCTTTAAATCAAACAACATTTTGAATCACAAATCATCTCAAAGATTCACATATGTCTTCTTCTAAAAACCTAGTCATAACATGCAAGCACTTTCAAGACTCTTATATTCACTCAATCTCATTATGCATGCACCTTAGATGAGGAACAAACCTAGCTCCCTTCCTAATTCTAGGATGGCCATATGTCATCATGACGCACCAACAAGACTTTCATTCATTCATGAATCACCAAAAGTCAAAGCAATCATGTTTGAGTTCTAAACTATTTTCAAAACAACACACCACCTCACATAACCCACACAACTTCAAGTTCATGATTCTTCCAACCAAAATAAAGATTTAATTTTATCTTTATGAAATTACTTGTATGTTCTTAAAATTATTAGATCTAGTCATGGAATAGACATGCATGAACTTTTTATAAAATAAATAGCATGGGTTTCATTATTTTTGGACATGGCCGAATGGCCTCACAAAGATGTAGCATACACAAAACCAAATACTAAATCAAATTATGCACATAACCAATACTAGATCTAAACATATTTATTCTTGAAAATCATTTTAGAACTTGTTACTTAAACTTTTCTTTAAAACCGTATGACCTATAGGAGGAAAACATAATCTTTTTTCTTGAATCAAAACCACAATTTTTCATTTATTAAACAAAGATCATCACATGTACATAATTAGTTATTAGATCAATCATGTTCACTCTCAAAATTTGTTTAAAGCTTGCTTCTTAAATTTTCCTTTGAAACCGTGGCACACATAAAAAAGGAAAGCATGATCTTTTGTTTGAAAATAACATGCAATTCAAAGATCTAAACACTTTACGTTCATCAAGGGAAGGAAATCATATGCGTACACTTTAGATCAACTAAGATATCAACATATAAAACGAGTGACATCTAGATCATAAACTTATTCATGAAAATATATCATAAATCACGGTTTAACAAGGGATCCACATGCAAGGAAAATAAATTTCGATTTATTATTAATCAAACTTAGATCATGAATTTTCTTATCCAATAAGCACATACACACACAAATCATGGTTTAGAGAAAGGAAAGTGGACATGCAAGACTAGAAACTTGAACTTTTCATCAAACAAATTTAGATCACACATTTATTCAACCATCATCACATAAATATACATAATCTACGGTTTAAGAAAAGAAAAATAGACATGCATGAAGATCTATTTTAGCTTTCACAAAAATCCTAGTTTTTCTTTAGATTTTTAAGATTTAATTAGGAAAACATTTAGAGCCATCAAAGAGAAACTTCAATCGAAACATCAAGCATGAGTTTAACATATTACAAATTAATTTAAGTCCATAGAGTCCAAGATCAAAGATGATCATACATATTACAAATTAATTTAAGTCCATAGAGTCCAATTTCATGCTCAGTCCCGTTGAGAGTTTTCCTTTCCCTTAGTCTCTACTTTCTGTCCATTTTTGAATACAACAAAGTTATACTTTGAAAAATTTAGTTGGCCAACTTCAAATTGAAGATACACTTCTATGATTACTTTGACTCGCCCTACTAAACTATGCTCATTCCCACTTATGATGCATGCATGAAACACTAAAGTGCACAACTTAATCAACTACCTATTAGTTACTCTCATGTGGAGTAACTATTTGGGAGTAGGAAAGTCCATACTCTGCGGCCGAGGATTGAAACCATTGCTCTGATACCATAATGTAACATCCTACTTTTTAAACTTTAAGAAATTACTTTAAATTAATATTTATTAATGAAAACGTTCGGGGTTTACGAAAATTTGACAGAGTTTCCTTTATAAATCGGACTTTCCCCCGAATAGAATTAAACCTGTCAGTCCAAAACAGTTTTCAATCAAGTAGAAATATCACTTTCAGTTCAAAATATACAATACTAGGCCATGCTTTAAAACTTATCAAAATAAGGATATACATATAATTCTTCAAATATACAAAAATGCTTAAACAAAATATAATCATTATTTACAATTACAATTCTTTACAAAATGGATTTTACACATTAAAGAATCTAAGAATGGTTGCTCGAAGTTCGTGACCCTTAGGTCACTTATACCAATATACTCCCTACTATGAGTATACCTTTCTCGGCCTTGACATTTTGTGCCTGAATCCTTGGTGTACCTAATATGTCCATTGTAAGGGTGAGTACTTTGAAATCTAGATCAAAGAAAACGTTTAAAAATATTAATAAATCATAAAGAGGCATATTCGTACACAAACAATAACAATTATACAATTCACAATTCAATTAACAGGTAAAGCATCGTAGCATTATCCAATTTATAAATTATACATCATAAGAGTACAATACTATAATATAATACTATAATGCACAATCACATGGTTATGCTCTGCTAACGTCGCACTTAGATGCTTTCATTCTCGAATACGGTATTGAACATTTCATTTCATTTTAGTACTTTAACACTTGGATCGTATTCAATGAATTAAAACATCTATAACAATGCATTCACACTTTCCCTTTCACTTTCACACTTTAACAATAACATTTTAACACTTTTAACAATTGGGTACATTGTGCTTCACATTCTCCCCGAAGGAGGGTTCCTCACACAATGTACCTTAACACTTTTCCCTTTTTCCAATAACAATATACATCCTCACATACACCCTCCACTCTGGGGAAAAACCGACCAGGAGTAAGTATTTCTCAACCTATAATTGGGTGCTTCACCTCCACTTAGGAAGGTCCCTCGCTCACCCGCTTGCACAGCACTTCACCCCTATAGGGTTCGTCATATAATTTGGATTGATTTTCCCAAATTGGCTTTAGCAGAAATCACCCTCGACTGGCCAAAACGAGCCAAAGTAATGGAATTACTATGGTTTGCGTAGAACCAATCCCCAACACGGAAAGAAAACCCATGTCCTTTGCAGAATCAAAGTTCTCCATAATAATCCCAATATTTTACTTTTGCCCTCATCAATCGTAAAACGACGTATGTTTTCCCCGTACTCCTAACGTCCACCTTTACTCCATGCATGATCCAAAATTCTAAGTATTTCTCAATTGAATTCAAAGCCCTTTTTGTCCTTTAGAAAAATATCATTTGTTTGGTTCAAACTCAATTGAGAAAACTTAGTCCTATGTAATGCATAACTATATGAATGCCACTTTATGCTTTATAAACACACTAGCCATATAAAAACATATTATTTACACTTATAACATTAATATTCACAAGTACAATAACAATTTCTAATCAATTAACATAAAGCATACATAGAGAATAGTCATTAAAACTTAGGGTTTCTATCTTAACACTACCCTCCTAACCATAAACTTAACCAATCAACTAAATACACCTATTTATAATTCTATTACTATAATCAAACCCTCTCTCTAATACTAGACCAAAGTAAACCCCTTACCTCTTGAAGAGAATAGGAGAAGATGAGAAATTGAGGGAGCACCGACACCAACTCCAATCCAAGCTCCTACGTTCTTCCTCTCTTGATTCCTATGGCTCCCCAAGCTCCTTGGATGGATTTGAGACTCCACTTGATCAATTTCACAATTTGGGGTTTAGGGTTAATTTGGGGGTTTTGTGAGAAAGAGAAGAAATTGAGAATTGAGAGGGGAAAATACATGAGGGAGTGGTAGGGAGATGATTTGGGGGTTTAATTTGATAACCTTTGGGTGGTGGCTTTGAGGAATCAAAGCCCTAAGTGAAGGAGGGAGATAGAATTCGTGTGAAAGGAGAGAGGAAACTTTGTGAAAATGAACTCCAAAACGTGTTTAGAGTCTGATATAGCAGTGGTTAATCGATTAACCACTTTGGTTAATCGATTAACACTTGACAATTACAAAGGGTTAATCGATTAGCCTTGCCCTTAATCGATTAGTGCCTGAATGTGGCTAAAAATCTAATCGATTAAGCCACCCACTAATCGAGTAGTGGCTGAATGTTGCATAAAATCTAATCGATTAATGCTTCAGTTAATCGATTAACTCACTGAAAATTGCCTTTCTTTCATACTTCTAAGAGTTCTAAGCCCTCACCACTCATACAAACTTACTCTAAGCTAAAACCTACATACTAAACACATACGGATCTATTCTTAACCCATAAACTTTCACACTTAACTAAATACTGATCCTAACACAAAATAATTTTAATACCAATTAACGTTTCTAAACGAAAATCGACGCTTCAGAATACTACGACACTTATGAAAATTCTACTAACCACTGCACCTAACCACTTAGTAAATTTGGGGATGTTACACATCATCCCGAAAACCAGCCTCAAATTTAATACACTTGGTGCGCTCGTCTGCATCTCTATAGCTGCCAGAGTAGCGGATCAAATCCTCAAACTGAGCTGCATAATCACTGACAGTCATAGTCCCTTGCACCAGCTGAAGGAAAGCAATCTCCTTCTCCCTACGCACATCCTTCGAAAAATATTTTCCAAGAAAGCGGGTTTTGAACAACTCCCAGGTAATCACCTGATTAGCTATCTCCAGTCCCCTCCTTTGCTGATCCCACCAGTGCTCAGCTTCACTGGTTAGCATATACTCAGCCTCACTGGTTAGCATATACTCAGCCAACCTCACCTGTTTCTCAGCAGGTGGCTGAAGAGAGCGGAGAACTTTCTCGATCTCCTGGAGCCATTTCTGTGCCCCATCAGGATCATTGCCTCCTTCAAATCTAGGCGGCTCGCATTTCTGAAACTGCGCCATCCAATCAATCTCAACAAGGGCAGGAGGTTGAGGTTGCACTGCCGCTGCTGCTGCTGCTGCTGCTGCAATGTTCACCCCCTGATTGTGGTGCAATTGAGCTATGTGGGCAGCAAGATTGGCAGCCTGAGCCTGCTGCATTTGCACTATATGATCCAAGAAAGCATTGATATCCTCATTTCCAGCCCTTCTACCAGCCATACTGTTTAATCAGGGAGGAAACTATTAATACTTAACAAAATAATAAAAATATAGTATACATATCCTAATCATAATTTCTAAAAAAAATCAAAAACATTGACTACTCGCTTGATGGGTAGTCACTGGAGTAATGAGTTACTCCAGAGGCTGAGGAGAAACTGCTCTGGTACCATAAATGTAACACCTACATTATTCTACCCTTAACTACCCAATTATTAAAAATGTGAACTTAAAGTTTCCGTTTTATTTGTTAAAAAAAATCTCCCGTCAAACGGACAGAGTTTTGTATGTTTTTCGGACCTTTCCAAAAAAATAGATTTTTCCTGCAACCTGTTGTACATACTTCATATAACACATTCAAGGCTGCACGGCTATCAGCAAACATATATCACATAGTTAGTTTTGTCAGAGTAGCAGCCTATATACAAGTTTGTGGAAATAGTTTGTTTTCCCAAAAGGACTCCTTTCCCCAAGGAGTTGTCCTGGACCTCCAAAAAGCTATTACTTACTTATTTACATCATAACCAAAAAGAAATCACATAACCATCAAGTCATGAGGTCCAGGGCATCATCATGTCCTCCTAAATAAACCCCTACTCTCCCTGTAAGGGAGACTACTCCTGCTCGGCCTGGTCAAGTATAAGCTCCGACTCAGTAACTGAAAAATAGTAAGGAGGTGAGCATTACACATAAATTAGGAATAGCAGTTTCTAATATGGTATACTACCCAACTAAGCCAAACACATTTAGCACAAGTAATGCATATATTCACAACGTCAAGCCATACCATGTTCACTTGCTAATAAAACAATATTCACTCAATAAACACTCCCATATTATTCCTCCTCCCATATTTTAATTCTTTTAGAGTTTTTCTTATATCTTGACTTGTCTTTGTTCTTTTTCATACTTCCTCCTTCTTATGATAATATCTATCTTAGGTTAATATTAGTTATCGCGCTTGGTCGATTTGCGGCTTATCGCAGTCGACCTTGTAACAGCCCGATTTTTGAAAACCAAAACAAGTACTTTTATTTATGAATGTTGCTAAAAATGAGGCCATTTTTTTTATAGAACATTGTTGAAGGGTTTGAAATCATATTTGAAAAGTATCATCAGCCTTCAACCTTCACTTTCGAAAACCGATTTGTTACTTGGAACCAAACTCATTCCCTTCACTTTCCGAAAACATTTTATTAAGAGAGTAGTTTAGTTCCACTTAAGCAACTCAATTCATTTCCTCAAGGGGATTTAAACATATTTCATAAAAAAGGGTTCATCCATTTCTTCAAAGTCGGGCATGCTTCAGAACAATCGAAGTATAGTAATAGTCCATCACTTAGGTAATCCCAGATACAAACAACTTAATCTAATTCTGCTACGGGCTTCTTTCTTCTATCAAAATAGATCGGTCCTATCTTCCTCCTCCTCATCAACACCTTCAGACCGGATGACGATGCAACTGCTTTCCTTGGTTCTTCTTCCGGCTTAGGCTTAAGTTCCACTCCGAATAATCTCACAGGATTCTCTGATCTCTGACTCGGAGGCGACGGTCGTGAACGATACTCCACCTAGGACATGCTTCCCAAACAAGAACTTGCAGTGGCTCCGCTCAGCTTATTCTCCGGGTCATCGACCACCACTTGCGTGTGTCCCGTCCAAGTCTATCCATGGCGTGTAGCTCTCCATCCGTGTCCTTCGTGAGTCCAGACACCGACATCCAAACGATGATCCATCTGCCCGTTGGGATACCAGCAACGCCGATGTACCAACGAACAGGAGAGAGTAAGCGTTCCGGACACGTAGCGTCGACGGTGTGGAATTACGGTAGGCAAGATAATAGGACATACACACAAATGACACACAGCATACACACAAGAGAACAAACATGCGTACCATTATCGTTATTTCCAAACCTTATTCATTTTATCTTATTATTACTTCCTCCCTACTTTTCCACTCTTGTTTCCAATCTCTTTTATAAAACTCATCATCTTTCCCACGTTTCCATTCTCAACTCGTCCTCAGTTTCCACACTTTTCAACTCTCCCTCGTATATCTCTTTTCTTATAATGTTTTATCGAATTATAACCATCGATGATCGGGGATTAAAGAATCATCGAGGTATGCGTTTCTTTCGAAGTTAGCACTCATATCTCAGGCCTACATCTCCTCGGCCAACCAACCACCTAGTCGGAAGCAAACAGGAGTACAGGACCTTTACTGTGCGGGCACGATAGCTGTCACAACACAAATGGCCCCAGGCCAGGAGGACTCTGCCTCAAATCAATTCACAATACACATGGCTCACTACCTCGCAGTGGCAAACAAATGCCCCACTCCAGTCCCTCTCACTGTTCTCGATTTGCAATCTAGGGGGCGACAGTATTGTTGTAGTGCGCGCACAGAACTTACCACGGTATTAGACCCAGTCCCCACCACGTTAGTGCACCACTTATGGAGTTCGTTCTGTCTACAACAATACTCTAGACTTCTTGACGTTTCACCGTCATCGTCCTCCCCTAATGCAATCTCCTCCTAAGTATCCGCAGATACTTATCGTTCCTTCCTCTCCACTACTTCGATTAACTCTCATAACTCACCGCGTTCGCTGTTAATGTCTTTTAAAAGTCTTTTATCTTTTTAATTAACCTAATAGTCGGCTCACCCTTCGTGCATCCCTTCAATGAGTCCCGACCACTAACTTTGTACAATCTTTCTCTTTCTCAAAACTCACATAGCACAGAGCTGGGATCACATCACAATCTCATACCTCATATCACAAACTTTCTCAACATTTCCCTTTCTCACAATCACCTCATTTCAAAATCTCTTCTCAAACATTCTGTTCAAGACTATCTCAAAGTACCATTTTATAAACTTTCACATGAAGCCTCATTTCATAAATACTTTCAAAAGAATTTCTCTTCACAAAACCTTTTCTAAAGTTCTCTTCTCACCATTCTTTACAAAATCTCCTTGCACAACCTTACCCAAAATTTTCCTTTCAAAAACTTTTCTGGAAACACTTTTTATAGTACACCTCTTTTCAAAACATTTCCAAAAGACTCCCTTTTCACCAACTTCTTTCTAAAAATTTCTTTTCAAAAAATCTCTTCAAGAAGCTCTCCTCAAAAACCTTTTCAAAAACTGCCTTTCAAAAACCTTTTTCAAAAACCATTTCTTAAAAACCTTTTCAGAATTTTTCCACTTTGCTGAGCGCTAATGGAGGAGCAAGCTCAACTCAACATTAGTTCCCAGACTAAAACCAAAAACAGAGGAGCTCGGCTCAACTCAGTCCATTTCACATCACAACAATTCACAACCACTCTCCCCAGCTCTGGCTCATTCTCAACATTGTTATCAACTTCCTTTTTCCCAACCATCTCTTATTTCTCTTCACTCAATCTCTTTATTCTTTATTGTTATTCTTTCCTTATTATTCCATCACTTCCAATCTCCTCACATTCTCAATAATTTCTTTTCATAATTATTTTCCTTACTCAAACGCTCATTAGCCCTAACTCGTTATATCCAACAACAATAAGCATTATTAAGCATAATTAAATAAAAGCATGCTATCAACACACAACATCACATAAGAAAGCTGTGATCTTTGTCACCTTCGTATAAGTGACCAAACACGACAAACAATTGTCACTTATACTACTGACTCCGACCACCTCGTTCCGATATTTGAGATGATACGGAACGTCCTAATAAGTCACCTAGCTACCACGATGTCTTAGGAAGGCTTCTCTCTCACCTGATGTCTAGCAATTAGATGAGCACAGTCGTCTCTGATCCTGGTTGCTGCCACTGCCTTAATCCCGCGTCTATAACATCCCTCGTATTAATTAAAACACAATTTCGTTACTGACTGTTATTAGGAAGAGCATTTTCTTATCTTAAAACGTTCGTTATTTCCCGTCGGAAATCTTAAAACATAGTGGTTTTCTTAAAATGACGTAAACATCTCTTAGTGCTTAAATACTTTCAAAACCATTTGGAAACATCAAATAAAACAATTTAAATTATATGGTTAGGTTGCTGGTCCATCTAAGGCAGCACCTCAACCGCTTTCGAAAACATCGAAAATTCACCGGTTTTTAATCCGGGTTTTTTTTTTTTTTAAATCCATTACCTTTTGAAAACCAAACTTGGAGTCTCATGAACTCATTTTAAAATCTCGAAAACAAGTTTAAATAAACTTGCACAACAAGGAAATGATATCACAAAATCAATTTAATAAAATCCAAAAACATCATAAAAACTCTTTTTGTTTCAAAAACTCTTTAATTCAATGTTAACATTTTGAAAACTTAAGTTTTTGTCACAAAACAAATCACAACATCATTTCACAAACTCAATTAAATCAAACCGAATTGAATTTCAACACTAAGTTCACATACGGTCAACCACACATTTGGATCTCATGAATCACATAAAAAATTAATCAATCATAAATCAAACATCTCACAAATCAAACACTTAATTCAATCACTTCCAAAAACATCTCATTTTAAATAAAACAAAAATATTTAAGCATACTTACACTTACCAGCCGAATGCATACACACATAATCATCTAAACATACACTTATTATTTTACAAAATACATGCATTATCAAACACACGAAATCATGCAATCATTTTCCTCTTTCCTTAACAAAACCGAGAGCATAAACTTGGAAAACAATCAAATTTTAATTTATTTTTCTTCACTTATATTAAATCAAGAAACACATAAGAACATACAACATAATTAAATTTAAGAAAATCATTTAGTCATGCTTAAGCTCATAAACCGAATACATGCACACATAGTCTCTCAACACACATAAACTTTTCTTAAACTTAATTAGCTTGGCATTATTCCTAGATTACTACATGGAAAAGAATTCTAACTTAATTTAACATGCATAACCGAAACTATACCCACAATCAAAATGAAATTCATACACTTTCAAATACACACAATCATGCAATCATTTCCTTCTTTTCTTTGATCAAAACCGTGAGCTCAACTTAGAAAAATAGCCAAACTTGAGTTTACTTTTCTTAACTTAAATCACACAAGAGCGTAGGTCATAGAGCACATATTAAGTTCTCAAAAATGGAAGCATAGATCTTAAATTTAAACATGGCCAAATGCATCATACACCAAATCAACACATGGTCATGCCAAGAAAATTAATTTAAAATTATTTTCCCTAATTTTCCTTTAAAATCCGTAACATGCGTTCCAAGAAATCATGATCTCTCTACTCAAAGTTAACATGCATGCACTCAAATCATGTAGGTCAAGTCATGAATTTTCACATAAGAACACAAATCAAAGACAAAAATCATGTTGGGTGAAAAAGAGCCAAAACCAAGGCACTCTTCAAGAAAACAAGAAAGCTTTAGTCTCAAAAGTTACATACAAGGCTTAAAATCAAAACAAAATTAAAGATCAAAACAAAAATCTAAGACAAAATCATTTTTGATGAAAAAGGGGTCAAGGCCGAGACATAATTTAGGAAAATAAGAAAGCTTTTATAAAAAAAAAAGCATTCACAAAGTTTGAAACAAATTAAGATCAATACAAAAATCAAAGATTAAAACACAAATCAAAGCTTTCATCAAATTTAAATTAAAACCGAAACATGCAAGGGTTCAAAGACATGCAAGACCCAAAAATTAAAACAAGTTTTAGATCAAACATTTATTTAACAAACAAACACATAAACATCTCACACTTCACGGTTTTGAGCACAAAGTTTAGACATGTAAAAGATCTACTTCAAATTCATAAAGATCATGAGCAAAGCTTTAGATCTAGAGAATTTAACTTGAAAACGTCAAGATCTAACATGAAAATACAAACCGAATCATAGAGTCCATTACAAATTTATTTAGGTCTAAGAAAATCAAGATCAAAACAAAAGCACTACATGTAAGCTTAGATCAAACCATAAAGTAAACATGCAAGAGAAGAAAAATTACAAAGTTACAAACAAAACTAATTCTAATCTTCTAGATCTTCGGTTATACCAAGAGGAAGGGCTTCTAAACACTTGATCTTCAAAAACTCCAAGGTTTAATGGCTTGATCTCCTTCTTCTTCCTTCTTCTCCTACTCACGACTTCCTCTTCTTCTTTCTTTCTATTTTCTATTTCTTGGTCTAAGAGTTTGATGGGCTCTTAGACCTTGTGTATTTTGGTTGTGTTTGGGCGAAGGAAAGAAATGAATAAGGGGTGAGGGAAATTGTAACACCCCAATTTGGACTTAGAATTTTCACTAAAAATTTGCGCCATTTTTTTTATAACATTATCAAAATCAATTCAGTTTAATTCTTTTACCAAAAGATTTTCATAAATACAATTTGATTCATTTGGTTTACAAAAATGCTTTAGTACTTGTGATGAGCATTTTATTTCCCATTATTCCTTGCATTATTTTACTCCTATTATTGATACTTGTTGCCCATTTGACATTGATTAGCTTGATTTAGTGATTTAGAGTTTATTGGACTAATATTCCGAATATTGTTTAATTTGGAATTATTTAGCCTAATTAATTCTATTTCTATTTTCAGGTAATATTTGGCACAAGGACACTTTGGGAAGTTTGGAAATGAAGATTGAAGTATTGAAGTGAAGATTGTAATTTGCATTTAGGTCCCTTTTTAATTGTAATTTTCAGAATAGTGTTTCTTAGGATTTGGGCCCATTTTTAGGCCCATTTTGTGTCTTAAGAGGGGAAATTCGTGTAACCCCCAAAGACACACTCCCATTTTCAGATTTCTCACTCTCTCTCTAGGTTAGAACTTCTCTCTTGGCTCTCCCAAGTGGTGGTGGCTGCTAGGGTTTTGTTCTTCCCCATTTCTACTCGTTTTTCTTCATTTATGGCCATGGAAGGCTAGACTTCAAGGGTTAATCCCTTTGGTATTGTATTATCTACTCTTGAGCTCTTGTTATTAATGCAATTTCGTTTTCTCTTCTCTGTTTTCATGTTTATCGATGTGTAGTGGTTTGCTTAATTCCATTTCGTAGAGATAATACATGAATATAAATGCTTAATTTGTATTAACTCGTAAAAACTCCAATTCTGGTTTCTGATGCTTAATTAGAAGTTAGGGTTTGGAGTGATAACTGAATTTTCGCTTAGTATTTGGTTATCACGAGTTGGACAGAGGAGAGGAGAGGAATCGATCTTTAGTGAGCTAGGATTGAGTAGTGTACGTAGCCAAAGGGGTTTGCCCGCTTTTGTTTCTGATTTTCTTAGTTTTTATATTCTGTTTATGTTTTGTTCTTCACATTTGTCACACACAAAACCCCCCCCCCCCCCATTTTACTGCACACTACGTGTTTGATACTTTGCCTAGACCGATATTCGCTGGGAAACGACCTAGGATCACCTTCCTAGTACTACAGAATAAATACCTTTTATTTTGATCGGGTACGGCCTCGATCAAAATTTGGCGCCGCTGCCGGGGAATTATCGGTTCTTGCCAAAGATCATACAGTAGTTAGTTAGATTAGTTAGTGTAGTTAGTGTGTGAATAAGCATTCTGATAACTGATTGAAAGTTGCCCTGTTTGCTGATTTGCTGTTCTGCACAACTGATGCTATTCTAGTGATTCTGTGAGTGCCATTCAACATAGCTGTGGGTGGAATTTTTGCACGAAAATTGGTATCCACACTTGTTTCATCATATATTAGTGTGTTGATGCATCACAGACACTCAGATAGGCACTGGTTGTGAGTTCCAGAAAAATTTTCCAAGTTTCAGCAGCACTTACTATAAATAGGCATAACTTTTGATCAGTAACTCGGAATTTGACGAATTTTATATCAAATCGAAGGGAATTTTCTGAATAATCTGATTTTTCTCACTTCGTCAGAAAACCCCTTCGTTTGGATCCTGAAAAAGCCTGTTTACTATTTCTTTTTTATTTTACAAGTTCTATTTTCTTAGTTTTTGGTCACTTTTTTTAATTCTTTGACTTGGTTCCCTTTTGAATTTTGTCCTCAAACTTTCTGTGATATGTTTTCATGATTTTAGGGTGCTTAAAAAAATTAAAAAAAAAATTTTAAAAAAAAATAAAAAATTTGTTGCCGATTTTGGTCATGCATATCTGTTACAGTATGCTATGGTTGATGTTGTTCTGTTCAGTACATGACTAGGGGCAACCCAAGTTATTTGCATCCTTACAACCCTGAAATTGATAGAACTTATCACAGATTAGTTAGACAAAATAGGAATCAGTCATTAGGTAGTGAGTCAGAGTCATCTTATAGTCCATCTAATTCTGATTCTGTTTCTATTTCTTCTATTCCTTCTACTTTTATTCAATCTGATTCTATACATTGTGATAACATGGCTCAACCCCCACCAAGGGAAAGGACACTTAGGGAGCTGGCTGCACCTGACTTCACTATTGAAGACTCGTGTATCCGGTATCCTGATGAGGATGTTCCTTTTGAGCTTAGAACAGGACTAATCCATTTGTTGCCCAAGTTTCATGGTCTTGCAGGTGAGGATCCTCATAAGCATCTCAAGAAATTCCATATAGTGTGCACCACAATGAAACCACATGATGTGCAAGAGGATCATGTCTGTCTCAGAGCATTTCCACATTCCTTAGAGGGTCTAGCACAAGATTGGTTATCTGACTTGGCCCCTGGTTCCATCACAAGCTGGGATGACTTGAAGAGGGCATTTCTGGAAAAATTCTTCCCTGCAAATAGGACCACTGCAATCAGAAAGGAGATTTCTGGTATCAGGCAACAACATGGAGAGAGTCTCTATGATTATTGGGAGAGATTCAAGAGGTTGTGCGCTTCCTGCCCTCACCATCAGATCTCAGAGCAGCTTCTCATCCAGTACTTTTATGAAGGTCTCAACTTCATGGAAAGAAACATGGTAGATGCTGCAAGTGGTGGTACATTGGGAGATATGACACCCTTACAAGCCAGGAGAAAAATTGAGAAGATGGCTTCCAATTGTCAACAATTCCATGCAAGAAGCAACAGTGATGCAATAGTTGTGAGGGATGTAAATGATGTTGGTGCAGACTCGGGCAAGGTTGAGAAGCTTGAGCAGAAAATTGATTCTCTCACAACATTGGTCACACAATTGGCTGTCAATCAGAAAAAGATGATACTTCCTGCTCGAGTGTGTGGCATATGCACATCCATTGAGCACCCCACAGATGCATGCCCTTCCCTTCAGCAGCAACAGCCGATGACCAGTGGTCACCAACCCGAGGCCTATGCGGCCAACATATACAACAATAGTGGCCCACAACAGCACAATCATGACCTCTCTTCCAATAGATACAACCCTGGATGGAGGAACCATCCCAATCTGAAGTGGTCTGATCAACAACAACAACCTCCTCCTAATGTTCCATTTCAGAACATCGCTGGACCGAGCAGACCACCATATGTACCTCCTCCAATCCAGCAGCAAAGGCAACAACAACAGCAGCAAGTGGTTCATCCTGCACCATCAGCCCCTCCATCCAACCAACCTACCTTGGAGGAGTTGGTGAGGCAAATGACCATGCAAAACCTCCAATTTCAACAAGAAACTAGAGCATCCATACAGAGACAAGAGGCATCCATTCAGACTTTGACAAATCAGATGGGTCAAATGGCAACTTCTCTCAACAACTTGCAATCTCAAAATTCTGACAAGTTGCCTTCCCAAACAGTGATAAATCCTCAGCATCAGAATGTCAGTGCCATCAACCTGAGGTCAGGAAAGCAGATTGTCACACCCACACCACAACCTCACCTCAACAATGATGCTCTAGCTCCCTCTAAAGGGAAGAGTCAAGGTATAGAGGAAGGTGAACATCCTAGCACCAAGGAGAGTCATCCAACTCAACCTTCCTCAAGCTCAACCACAAAACCTGCTGTTGTCCTACAACCTCCTCCCATTCCTCTTCCATTCCCACCAAGAGTGCCTCAAAACAAAAGGGTGGAAGAGGTGGACAAGGAGATTCTTGATACATTCAGGAAGGTGGAAGTCAACATACCCCTTCTTGATGTAATAAAACAGATTCCAAGGTATGCGAAGTTCCTTAAGGAGTTATGCACTCAAAAGAGAAGACTCAAGGGAAATGAGAGGATAAGCATGGGAAGGAATGTCTCCGCTCTCATAGGTAAACCTATCCCTCACATTCCTGAAAAATGTAAGGATCCTGGAACTTTCTCTATACCTTGCATCATAGGCAATGTCAAGTTTGAAAATGCTATGCTAGATTTAGGAGCATCCATAAATGTCATGCCTATGTCTATTTTTAAGTCTCTTTCTCTTGGACCTCTTCAACCTACGGGTGTGGTGATTCAATTGGCAAATAGAAGTACTGCCCACCCCGCAGGTTTGATAGAGGATGTCTTGGTTCGGGTTGAAGAGTTGATCTTCCCTGCTGATTTTTACATTCTTGATATGGAAGATGACTCCCCCCGTAATGCTGTTCCTATTATTTTGGGGAGGCCATTTTTGAAAACAGCCCGAACCAAGATAGATGTGCATTCAGGTTCACTTTCCATGGAGTTTGATGGCAGTGTGATCCGATTTGACATTTTCCATGCTATGAAAAATTTTTCTGATGACCACGCTGTCTTTCATATAGACTTTCTTGATGAGATTGATGAACATGTGCTTGATGTTTTGCATGATCCTGATTTGCCATCATTTACAGACTCATTTTCTTGTCCTGCATGTACTGATTCCGAAATATGCATGCCATGCATTGATCAATTTCTAGCTTCTGACACTGCATCTGTTGATGACTCTCATATTATAGATTCTGCTAACCCCCTCTCTGTTATGCATGAGTCTGATTCATTTGTTCAGGTGCAGGCAGCAGAATCCATTTCTACTGTCCCTTTAGTTCCATCCATTATGCAGGCACCCTCATTGGACCTGAAGCCCCTCCCTCCTCATCTCAAATATGATTACTTTGAGGATGAGCAGAAACTCCCAGTGATCATCTCTACCTCACTTTCTGTTGATCAAGAGGAGAAACTGCTAGATATGATTAGACAGAACAAGAGGGCAGTCGGATGGACTTTAGCATATCTACCTGGGGTGCCACTTGTGAACTTCAGAAACATAGTCCTTCGATTAGGAGACCAATTCAAGATGGCATTCGATCCGCTGAAGAGAGCACTCACCTTCTTCCCACCATGACTTCGGGAGTTTTCTTTTCTCCTTCTTCACTCTTTTTATTACACTTGTCTATATCTGTCTGATTCTGCTATTTGTGTTCCATTGAGGACAATGTGTGATTTAAGTGTGGGGGGAGAGTAGTTTAGGTTGCATATTTTGCTTTGATTTTTTTTTAGGTTTTGCTTAGTTT